>OX387188.1:12940228-13605228 GCA_947561395.2 Buxus sempervirens
AAATGCAAAACCCGGCTAAAAGGTCAAACCCTGAGGGGTGCAAAGTTGACCCTTTAATCAGATAAAGTTTGGTTAACCTTGATCTATCTCATTGGATAAAGAATCCCAACACGGTTCCAGCGCAACTGGGTTTGCAGGAATCGGAGTCCGGATAAGGGTTCTGCAGGCGGTCAAACTTGGGGATGAGCCGAGATTTGACTTTTCCTCGATTTCAGTGCCAAATACCTTACTTTAGCCCAATGGATAGAGAATCCCGACACGGTTCCAGCGCAACTGGGTTTGCTGGAATCAGAGTCCGGATGAAGGTTCTAAGGGCAGTCAAACTTAAGGGAAAACCTAAAATTGACTTTTTCTCGGAACCCATGCCAAGTGCTTAGCCCCATGTCATTAAATAGAGGGCTCCGATACGAGTTTAACACAATTGAGTTTGCTCAAATCGGAGTTCGGATGAAGGAGATATGATCTGTCGAAGTTTCCAGGTAGCAAAAGCCGGAAACTGCACACGTGGCGCAGGAACTGCACACATGGCAGCCAACGCAGCAAAATATCTCAGGGACTAAATCTTAAATATAAAAAATTTCGTACGGGCGATCCGTAGATATCCGAAAGGGTCAAATCGGTCGAATCGGTCAAGTCGAGGGGCAAATCTGTAAATTTTCGATTTGTATTCGGTCACATATACTGGATACACTGCCTATCCTTCATGGCCGGACTTGAAGACCGGATACATAAAGATATTCGCGCGAAATTCGCGCCACTTGGCCGACAGATTCGCGGCGGCATTAAATTTTGAAATCATTAAATCATGTATCCGGCCTGAGTTGCCGGATACAAGGGGCAGCTAGTGTATCCGGACTTGGAGTCCGGATACGAATAGGTCTTAGTGTATCCGGCCTGAGTTACCGGATACATTAATGTGTCTATAAATAGCAAACCAGCAGCTCATTTCCGGGGTTGATCTTTTCTTGGCTGTTTTGGGCTTCCCTTTCCCACTTTTTCTCACGAAGTCTCTACCTCCCTTGCCCTTCCTAGCTTCATCAATCCACCCCAAAAGCCATCCAAGCCTTGGTCTTCTCCTTCCTTTTCATTTTCCGGTTGAAGCAAAGAGGAGAGTTTGCTGTTGCTGCAAGAAAGAGCTATTCCGGCCACTGTCCAGCTTCCAGGAGGTGCCTCCAGCTTGTTCCAGGCTCTAAGAACCCTCAGGTGTCGTTTCTCATCCACTTTTATGTCACATATATTAAAATGAGCATTTTCTGAATATTTTATCAAGTTGCCTTCACCTTTCTGCATGGGCTGATCTTCATGTCATTTTATGCATGCCTCTGCTATTTTTTATGTTATGAGATCTTGCACCGTTTAGGAGTCCACGTAGGTCTTTTCTTCCGGCATGGAAGTTTCCTTTGTTACCTTTCTTAGTGTTAATTAGTGTGCTGTTTTGAGAAACTATAGGAGGAGAGTGTTCCTCCCATTTTCATCCATAGTATCCCCATGATAAGCCCCCTCCTCTCTCCTTTCTTCAAGTTTTTACTTGTTTAAGGCATGTGGCCCGTTTTAATACTTTATTGCTAGGGTTAAGTGATGAATATGATCCCCCACCCCCACCCCTTCCATTGTAGCATGCTTCCTTTACGCATACTAGTGATTAGGCATGTGGCCTTGAGGTTTGGCCGTTTATGTTTTGCTGTTTCGCGCAAGCATGATCCCCACCCCCTCACCTTGCTGTTGTGATGCTTGGAAAAAGGGAAGAGAGGGGCAGCAAGCCCCATGCCTTCCCAACACCCCCATGTTTTGATAAGGAACCAAGGCCAAAGGAGGCCTCTCCCCAAATCTGAAACAATGTGGGCCTTCCCAGGGGGCCCACAAAACCTTTAAAATGCCCTAAGCAGCCCCTAGAAACCATCCTGAATGGCCAAACTCCCAAAAAGACCATTTCAGGGTGATCCGGCTACTCAGGTCGGATCACCTATGGCCCCTGCGTATCCGGCCAGTTAGGCCGGATCACTTACAGACCCTGTGTATCCGGCCTGAGTTGCCAGATACACACAGAAATGTATTTTTGTGCGATTTCTGATCCTTTGCCGAATTCCATGATGATTTTTGATTTAAAACCACTGAACCAACAGGGTTTTCGGGTCACTCGGAAACCCCCTTTTGGGACTTGGGACCGACCGGTCAACTTGGCACATTAGTGGGCCTTCCAACGGGGGCCCCACCAAGCCCAATGAACTGCAAAGCATGCTAATTAAGCAAGATTAAGTGAAATTAACCAATCTAATCGGATGGGCCAAACCCAATGCGGCCCACCCGAGCCTTGCCCTATATATGAATGCATGAACTGCATGGTTTGGCGGAGACCATGGGCTAGGGGCCTGTCGGGCCCGCCAACCAGACCGAGTGCAGGCCCTAAACTCCAAGGAACTGGGCTTCCAAAAGCCCAAAGATCGGGATCATGGGCCCCAAGCCCAATGACCAAGCCCACCTTGGCAAAAATTGAATAAAGATAAGTTAAGCTTACTTGGCCACCATGTGGGCCCACCTAAGGGGCCCACAAACTAATCCGGCCCACCGCTCGCATAAAAATTACTTAATATTCAAAACTTGAAACCCAATGTGAAATCCATACACTAACCAAAGCCCACAGGGCCTACTAGGGTTAGACAGAGGCCCGCCAAGGGTACACGGGCCAACTCAAGCCCATCAAGGCACACTAGTGGGCCTTCCAACGGGGCCCACCCAATCAGACTCAGAAAACCCAAAGATAAGTAAAGATAAAACCAACTGAAGGGACCCACACCACTCAGGTGGTCCCACCAAGACCTAACAAAAATACATGCGGGATTAGGAATCGGGTGAGAACCAAAGTTAAAAAGCTGACTCAAGATAGGGAACCCACGGGACCCGTCATCCGACGGGGTGGACTGGGGTGTCTACGGACTTCCCCAGACCACAACCGAGAACCAAACTTAGAATCTCAAGCCGCAGACCGAAAGCCCTAAATAGACAAGATTAGGCACCCAAGTGTCCGCCTGCACCCCATCAGGCGGGTGGCGACTCCGAATTTACCCCGTGCCGCGTTTCCCACGCGCGCACACAAGCCTTAACAAAAAAGGTGGACAGGACATGGCTCTTACCCCATTCATCAATCTTAAGCCTTCATATCATTTCTTCGAGACCCTTGAACCCAGCCTACATTTCGTCCTACTGTGAAGCCCTTTCTGATTACAGGGAATGTAACATTTAATCTTGGACAAACTGGCAATAACAGAACCAAAAAAAAGAGGGGAGAGATAGAGAAGAACTTTGGTTAGACATAATGGTTACCCATAGAGTGAAACCATATAGGGGTTGAGCCTATTTACCCTTCATTTCTAAACCCTGGAACCAAGGCCTACATTTCGTCCTAAGGATAAGTCCTCTCTGATCATGGTGTAAGGATCCATGGAAATTGTCAAGGCATTTATACTGGGCAAGGCACTGAACCCGAATAATAGAACCAATGAGAGAAAAACCATTTCACAACCCCCAGACAAGGGCAGGGAAAGAAGTACAAAGGAGAGAACATCAAAGAAAAACCAAGGCAGGGCAGCGCCAAAGAAACCCCCTGAACCAAAACAAAAAAAAAACAATTCCCCTTATTTCAACCAGGGGCATGCCATTGAAGGCCGAAATGATGAGACACTCATAGGGAGTGCCAGGGGGCACATTTCCCTAAGTCAAAATGGGAATGTCAGGTAACAGACCCAAAGATTACTGGTCTTGCCATGGACCCACTTCAAAGGGAAAATCCGAACGTCTGGTGAATTCCCAAAAGATGTCAGTCAAAAAGACACTGCTAGAATTTGCACATAATTTTCAGTCGACTGAATTTCACTTGAACTTCTGCAGATACTGACAAAGCCTGAAACAGATAGGAAAAGTCATCACAGTGAATTCATACAGTGGCTGACAAGAGTCTGTGAAGACGAAGCCGCCGACGGATGAGTCGGAGATTGGTGAAAGAATGGCATAAACCAAAGTTTGTAATGACAAAGCCACCGACGGGTGGGTCGAAGAGTGGTGAAGGAATGCCGCCACGTAACCAAAGTTCGTGAAGAATCCAGACTGGACCAGCTGCAATTGTGGGAAGAAAGAAGGATCAAGGCTTTGGGCCATGGTCAGCTCTATCAACAGAGAGTGGAGCGAGCCTACAACAGGAAAGTGAAGCCACGACAGTTCAAAGTGGGAGATCTAGTACTAAAGAGAATCTTTCCTCATCAAGAGGACAACAGAGGGAAATTCAAGCCAAACTACGAAGGGCCATTCGTAGTCCACAAGGTTCTGTCTCGAGGAGCACTTATCCTGCAAGAAATGGATGGGGCAATTTTTCCTGAGCCGATAAATGCAGACGCAGTCAAACTGTACTACGCCTAAGATCATTCTGATTGGGAAATGAAGAGAGGCCATCCTTGACTCTCCTTAGACTGTGAATCCTTCCAAATACCTTAAACTCTCCCCTAGTTAAACAATTTTGAGCTTTAAAATTCTTTCAACCCATTGCCAGTGTTCTACACACCAAACGGGGCATTCCTGGCAAAGTAAAAAGAAACCGGGCATTCTTGCCCAAAAAAAACCTCAAAAAGAAGAGAAAATACAACAAGAAAAAAGAAAGAAAGAAAAAAGAAAGAAGAAAAGAAACAGAGAAAATGGGGAAATGTTTACCCAACAAAAATATAGAGACACAAATAAGCCAGGATGTAAGTCCCACCAACAATAAAAGTAGCACACTTTACAAACCCAAAGAATTAAGCTTTTTTGAGCCATCTATCCTTTCTTTCATAACCAAGGCCCAGCCTACGTTTCGTCCTATCTCTAAGACCTCTCGGATCCCGAAAGGAATGATCAGGGCAAACAGGTAAGTCAGCATTCGTCAGCAATGATGGAATTCAGGGTCTCCCAGAAATGCTAGACACAGTGAAAACCCGAAAAAAGGGCGTTGTGTGGTTAGTCCCAAAAAAAAAAAAAAAACCGAGCACATCTGGATTGAGCAGAGCAAGATACAGAAGAGAGCAGTGACAGTGGCAGGAAATAAACTGAGAAAGAATAAAATGATCTAAGGGGTCCGAACCGGCAGGTTGCGCCCGAGTCGAAGACTCCACAGTGGCCTGTGATGACAATGCTTCTGAAAATACCAAGCACTCCAAGTCCCGTCTGACCTTGGGAAATTTCTTCGATATTGCAAACATAGGCACACACTGACACACCTGTTTTCTCTATAATTGTTCTGCTTAACTGTTTTTGAGCTCCACATTGGGCTACTAACCTGAGTAGATAATTTCTTAACCTTGGCAAAGGCCACTTCTGGCTGTGATGGGCAAAAGGCTCAGAGCAAGAAGAGAATAAAAGAAGTGTTTTGCATTCCCTAGCTATTCCACGGCTAACATGTTGTCTTTTCCTGCCTTCACAGGTACGCCAAAAGTGAGATGACGAACGTCTTCTCCAAAATCCCCAGTGGAGTTCCTTCAGTAAACGGAGAATAACAACCTCCAAAATCCCTAGTGGGAGGCCATCAACAAACAAGGGACAACACCCTTACATCCCTCGTAGAGTCCTCTCAAGCAATAAGCGAGTGATGCCTGATGATGTAGACTTCTCAAGCCTCGCCCAGTCTGAAGAGGCCAGCTTTGGGAAGAAGAGCGAAAAGAAGACAAAACAAGCTCGCATCAATCCCTGGTGGAGTCTCTCGCGCTCAACAAGAGTGCAGACGAGCATAAGGAACTCAAACCAGAGCAGAGGGAAAAGGCTTTATAAAGAAATAATGACAGCATCCCCATTTATGCCCAGTGGAGCATCCTTCCCCAGGGAACTCCTACGCTTGTCAGAAACAAGGCTTGACCTGAAAGAAGAGGGAATAAGGAAAATATTCCTGCCCAATCCCCAACAACAGTCACTCCAAGCTAGGGAGCCTCTACAAAAGGGAAAGCCAACCAGAAAACACTGCAGAAGAAGGAATGACAAGACATGAAGAAGAATGAGCATAAATGAAGATATCATCGGGAAAGATGGCCCCTTTTGTAATTTTTGATTTCACACTTTTGTAAATAGAGTAGAGTAGGTGTGTGGGCTCCCTTGAGGCACTGGACAGCGCTGGAAGCACCTCCTCACCAACAGCAGCTCCTCCTCCACTCTTCCTTCCTCCTTTCTCCATTCGGTCCATATCCTAACCCAACCCTGGGCCACCAAATCCTAAGAAAAAAAAAAAGAGAGAGAGAGAAGAAGAAAATGCAAGCAAGCTTCAAGTAAAAGACACAAAATGGATCAGAAGCCTAAAGTCATCTAAAAGCTTTAATGGAACAAACAAGAAGAAAGGAATATTGACAGGTGTCTGGCATCAACGCCGAAACAGGTTGGCGAGCTCAAGTCCAATCTAATCTCTTTCAAACTTAAACTAAAATGCTGAATAGTTGCCCTACAAAAACCCGAAAAGCAAAGGGTAAGGAAACTCTGAAGCCAGGAAGTGACGCCACATCATTGGCCGCTTCCCTCTCAAAATGAAAACTTCAAAGGATTAAGCTCGTCGACCATGTCGACAAAAATGCCAGGCGCAAAAACGAGATCCTTTTTCTCTTTGCCGTTCATCCGCAAGGTGACTCCGGCAAAGAGGGGCAGCTGTAAGCACCTCATTTTTGCGCTCCTAGAAAAAAAACCAAAAATGCAAACCCTGGACAGAAAGTCAAACCCTAAGGGGTGAAAAGTTGACTTTTTTATAGAATAAAAATTGGCCACCTCGCTCTATGCCATTAGATAGAGAATCTCGACACGGTTCCAACGCAACTGAGTTTGCAGGAATCGGGGTCCGGATGAAAGTTCTGCGGCCGGTCAAACTTGAGCAGAGCCAAAAGTTGACTTTCTGCTAAAATCCGATCTAGATGCCTACCCCTAGGTCATTGGATATAGAATCTCGACACAGTTCCAACGCAACTGAGTTTGCAGGAATCGGGGTCCGGATGAAAGTTCTACGGGCGGTCAAACTTGAGCAGAACCAAAAGTTGACTTTCTGCTAAAATCCGATCCAGAGGCCTACCCCTAGGTCATGGGATGGAGGGCTCCGATACAATTCTAACGCAACTGAGTTTGCCCAGATCGGAGCCCGGATGAAGAAAATATGAGCTGACGAAGTTTCCAAGCAGCAAAACCGGCAAACTGCACACGTAGCAAAAAGCTGCACACGTGGCGAGTTGCGCAGGAAAATATCTCGGGGAACAAATCCGTAAATATCCAAACATTCAAAATATCCCAGGGACCAATCTGAAAATATCTGGAAATATCTGAATAAAATAATATTAAACCTAAATATCCCAGGGACTAAATCTGTAAAAATCTAAGAATATCGGATTAAAACAAAAATTGCCAGGGACTAAATCTGAATTTTTTAGATTTTCACGACCGGCAAGCAGTGGCATTAAATGACTTTTCATCATTATGCCGCTCGCGTGGATGTGGCAAGCGAGTGAGCGCCCCCCTTTTTTTTCCCTTATATAAGCCGCGCGACTTTTCGCGCAAAGGGTTCGGGGATTTTGGGGTTCGGGGGATCATTTTTGAAGGTTCGAAAAAATTTTTGGTTGGAGGACTTTAGGTTGAAAGATTTTCGGTCAAGAGCTTTTCTTGGGCAGGGGTTTTGGGTTGTTCTTCGTCGGGTTTGAGTTTCCATTAGCTCACTCCCTTTTCCTTCTTCTTCCTTCACCCGAACCCCCCCCCCCTCTCTTCATCCCGGCTTGCCTCCGAAAACCCCCGGACAATCTCCTCCCCTCCTTCATTCTCATCCATCTCCAATAAAGAGGTGGAAAGCTTGTTGCTGTTGGTGGAGCAACAGGGATTTTCCAACTGCCGTTGGAGCTCCAGGGGAAGGCTACGCACCTCGAGAAAATCTCAAGCACTCTCAGGTATCACCCCTCGGCACTTTCCTTTTTTTTGTCATATATATAAAAACAGATGCATGATGCCATGTTTAGGAAGTTAAGTCTCTCCCCGGCTCATATTCGATGTTCATTTTCAAGGGAGTGTGTTCCCTGTTACTGTTAAGTGAGTCTCATGTACCCTGTATACCCCCCCTCCTCTTTCCCTTCTCTGAATCTTCCTGAGTTGAAGTAGGGATTTTAGGTTCTGAGGTTGGGTTGATTCGTAGGTGATGCATGCTAGGTAAGGATCCCACTGTCATGTTCATATAGGGTTTGCTGTTCCCACTGCTGCATGCATGTGCTCTAGCTTGGGTTATCCTGCATGGTTCTTCTTGATTTCCTTGAGGGCTAGAAGCATACACACACACCCTGTGGTCTGAAATAATCTTATATGAGTTGTGCTATTTCCATTTGAATACAAGTTTAAGTTTCTTCTGGGGAGTGGTCGAAGCCCTGGGAGGGCTTACAGAGCTTAAAAAACCACTTACAAAACCTTAAAAAGGGAGTTTAAAAACCAAACAGTGAGCATCGGGTGTCCGCCGAGTTCGCGCGAAGCTCACGCTCACTTCGCGCGAGGCTCGAGCTCTCGCGCGAAGCTCGCGCGAGCGCTTTTCGCACTCCGCGGGTTTTCGGTTCGCCAGGCCCGCGCCGACCTCGCGCCTAGTGCCCGAGGTCGGCGCATACCCCTAAAACATGCCGAATTGCTTTTTTTTTAAATTCCGAAAATACCCTTTACCGTACTGTGCGCACCCGATTTCGGTCGCACGACGAGGCGCATGCAAAACGATGCGTGCCTCGGGATTTATTTGGAGTCGCCACTGCCTGATGGGGTGCAGGCAGACACCTGGGTGCCTAAGTTCTTCTTCTAAGGCTTTTGGTCTGCGGCTTGAGATTCTAAGTAGGTTCTCGGTTGCGGTCTGGGGAAGTCCGTAGACACCCCAGTCCACCCCGTCAAGTGACGGGTCCCATAAGCTTCCCTAGTTTGAGTCAACTCAGTTGGTCTCTTACTCACCCGATTCCTAATCCAGCATTCTATTTAGTTAAGTCTGGTGGGACCGCCAAAGTGGTGTGGGTCCCTTTACTTGATTTTATCTTTTTATTATTGAATGAAGTGAGTCTGATTGGGTGGGCCCCGTTGGAAGGCCCACGGATCCCTTGGTGGGCTTGGTTAAGCCCACATATCCCCTGGTGGGCCTCAGTCTAAACCTGAGAGGCCCTTTGGGCTTTGGTTTAAGTAAATTGATTTTAAATTCCAAGTTTGATTAAATTTGATTTCTATGCACAAGTGGGCCAGGATTGTTCGTGGGCCCTTGAGTGGGCCACATAATTGGTTGCCAAGTGGTTTCAGATTATCTTGATTAGCCTTTGCAAAGATGGGCCAAGCATTGGGCTTGAGGCCCTTTACCTGGGCTTGGGCTTGAAAGCCCAAGACTTCCCGAGTTAGGGTTTTGGAACCCTAACCTTGGTTGGTTAATGGGCTTGGTGGGCCCGATAGGCCCTGCCCGTGGTCTCGGCCAAACCACAATCTACTTTAAGCATGCATGGCCCAATTAGGGCTTGGGTGGGCCTCAAGTGGTCTGGCCCACACAAATCTTTTATTATCTTAGTTAAGCAAAATGAATTGGTCGGGCTTGGTGGGCCCCGTTGGAAGGCCCACTGGAAACCAAGCTGGACCAAGGGTCCAAGTCCCATGTTGGGTTTCCGGGTGACTCGGAAACCCTGTTGGTTTATCCGGTTCGGAAATGGCATTCACATTTAGCAATAATCATAGAAAAAAAACCCAAGATGGACACTTTGTCAGAAAAGAAACTGGCTCATTGTGCTGGGTCCAAGGGGAGGTACCCGCGGTACAGTAAAGGGTATTTTTGGAAATTTTCAAAAATATAGCATTTCGGCAGGTTTTTAGGGGTGTGCGCCGACCTCGGGCACTAGGCGCGAGGTCGGCGCGGGCCGGGCGGACCAAAACCTGTGGAGCATGAAAAGCGCTCGCGCGAGGTTCGGGCGAGCTTCGCGCGGGATTCGCGCGAGCTTCGCGCGAAGTGGGCGTGAGCCTCGCGCGAGCTTCGCGCGAACTCAGCGGACACCCGATGCTCCCTGTTTTATTTTTAAACAGGTTTTTGAAGCTCTGTAATTGATTTCTGGGGGATCGTTAGACTCCCAGAATACCTTCGAACTCAGCTCGACTTCAACACCCCGACTCAAATCTCTTCGGAACCCTTGATCCGAGACAAAACACTAACAGAAGAAAATTAAAACACTAGCAACATCATGGATTAACAGAATATGAATAAGGGAGAAGGGAACAGGGTGTAACGCCCCGAACCCGGGTCAGTGCAAACCGGCACCCAACCCGAACCCGGTTCGCTACTGTAACAACCCAAGTCCAATTCAACAATCAAACTCGAGATGTTACCACGAAGCTGGGGTCAGATACATACCAAGATTCACAATAATTTTAAAATTTATAAATCAATTACATCAGAGTTATGGTGGCCAAATAAAATAAACAATTCTTTAATCAATATATTCAATTCAATTTACAATTAAATTTATCTAATCAACATGTGACATTAATACCAATTATAATTCTACCCATCAAATTAAAACCCCATCTTCGCGATCTCTCCAAGCAACCTGAAAATATAGGGGAAAACGGAGTGAGATTTACATCTCAGCAAGTAGCAGGTGCATGCAATTTGAAACAGTCCAATATAAGCAAATAGTCATGAGGTATTCGATTAATCAACGATAAGACGAGAAATCCAAGTTATTCATGGCAATTCCCAATAAAGCGATGAAACATATGATCATGTATAAATACCAGTCTTGATGTTAACGAGGTAAAACTGACAAAAGTGAAAAAACACATGCCATTGCAGGACTCACAAAGATGATAAGTATTTGAGATGACACTCAACTAAATGCTGTTCCACCGTGCGACTTAGGGGCAGTGCTACTTGATGATACTCAAGCCCCATGCAGCGCAGCTTAGGCAAGAGCCGTAGTCACCGATTTATTGCGCACGAACCCCGCAGAGTTGGACGTACCACCAGCATGCAGCACCAGAATCAATACATGGAGTGTGGTCGCTTATCCACATGTACAGGGAATCACCAGCGGCTCACCGGGGTGTCCCTCCAGACATAGGACCCTCCCAGAGCAAACTAACTTACAAAGGGAAGCGCGCTCGCAATATAGGAGTAAGTCAACCCAAACTAAATACCACTTAGCTAACCAGCCAAAACTATGGATCCATATACAGCTAAGCCCACTGACACAAACCACGATAAAACCACATACGGGAGGACACGCTAATGTAGGAGGCATACACACTTTTACCCGTAAAGGATTACACATCTCTACACAGAGGATTACCCATCTCTGCCGTAAAAGATAGTATCAAACTCTACCACAGAAGACGTATCACCCAACCGTAAAATTAAAGAGAACAATATCATACCACATACCAATCCATACCAAAGTATTCAATTCCAAGTGAAAACCATGTTTCAATCCTCAATAATCCAAACAGAGCCTTTTGCATGATAACAGATGCAATTCTTTAATTATATTCAAAATAAACCCGTGAATCATAAGTTCGATGCAACTTAAGGTTTATGCAAATCCAGTAGCCAATATTCATATTTAAAGCCCAAATAAAAGTAAATCAAATCATGCTTGAACTTTTCCTTCTTAATCCCTTTATTAGAATCCAATTTCCTACCTTAGCACCTAAGCTAGTTTCTATTTGAATTTTCTGTATTTTATTTTTCCAGCATGTTCTACAGACCTAGAATGAAGTTTAAAAGATGTTTATAAGCTATAAATTTCAGTAGTATTATTTCTAGCAATATCCATACCCTTTAACTCTTTTATAAACAATCCTTTCATTATAACCTTCAATTTATTGCTTATTCTTTCCAAATTAATTTTATAATTTTTATAGCTTAATTAGGTCCTTATAAAGATGCTAACATGCTTAACTAATCATAAGAATTATTGGGTATTTATTCGAATTACCAAATCCCCAAAATCTACAAATTTTACTTAGAGCGCCTACCTCTACAGGGCTGGGCGATCCTAGGCGATCCTAGGCGCTAGTGCAATCTTTAACAGAATTTTCCAGATTTTCCAATTTCAGATTCTTATGCTTTTGCTTTATGTTTTCTTGGTCTAAATTAATCTAATAACATTCTAAAACATACCTAGAGCCTTCTAGATCAATTCTTATTAATTAAATATCATCCTACAATTTATTTCATGATCAAACCAAGTTTCTTCCTTACTTTAGCAAATTCTTCAAGAACACAAAACTCTAAAATATAAACAACTTGATTCCATGTAAATACTGTTTCGACTAATCCATTCAACCATATGAAATCACAGAAAACCAAATCATGCAATTCCTCACGTTTTCCAAGGGTTACTACTTGCCTTATACGCTAAATCCTTCTTCCATTGCACCTTCTAATTCTGGACCAGAATGTTGCTCCCAACCGTACCAAGCTAGACTCTTCCAATTCAAATCTTCACCGTTCACAATGTAGTTTTATCAGTCACGAACAAAACCTCAAAATTTGAAGGCGATCCACCGTACGGATTTTCCCCGATCGCATCTTGATGGTGGCTGGTCAGACACCTCCATTAGAAACCTCCTTCCTTTCTCTCCCTCTTTTCTCTCCTTAAGAAACCCACGAAATTTCCCTCTTGTCTAACCTTAGTCTCCTATTTATACTAGGCTTTAGAAGTCTTATTCAAACCCTAATTGGCTAACTTAATTTGGGCTAACCCAACCATGGTCTAGTTAATGTCTAATCCTTTCTAATTTAATTCCTACTTTTTCTCCACCTTCTATTTTTCTACTTAAACAATACTGATTAAGTTTCTTATTATCTAAACTCCTATTTATAACCTATTTTCGTGCAAAATATTTAATTAAACATTATTATCACTTAAAACCTTATTTTCTCCAAATTAAGACGTGAAATCTCCTAATTACCCTTTTTCCCACTTTTAAGCTTTTATTAATTTCTTTTAATTTCTAACTTGTCAAAATAATTTGTTTTCTTCTATTTTCTAATTCTAATTATTATTTGATGGTCTATTTACTAATTACCCTTTTCTGGAAATTACCAAAATACCCTTTTTATTCTTTTAGGCTAATTTCATTAAAATTCTTTCTTTATTTTCAACTTAGAACTTATTTGAATTAATTATCCTCCAAATCTTCACTTTTTATTTTAACTAGGACTTAACTCATATTTTATTTTATTTATTATTTATTTATTTATTAGGTGAAAATTCGGGGTTTTACACAGGGGGCTTTATTCGGGATACAAGAGATGAGATCAGAGGGAACATGCTCCCCTTCGAATCAAGCAAGCAATGACAACCAAGGTGTTAGAGATGCATGGGAAGCCTGATTTATATATATATATATATATGTATTAACAAAAGAAAATGGAGAGCTCACCTTGGTTCCAGGTCTTTGTAGAGTAGGCCGGAGGGTTCCTTGGAGCTCACGAGCTGCTGCCGGAGCCTCCTTCTTCCCACACCAAGAGCACGGCCTCCTTCGGATTTGACGAGGAAGAAGAGGAAGGGAGGGGACTTGTGTGTATGTTCTTTTTCTTCAAAATCCCGAGCCCAGAAAAAACAATGCCGAACCCTCGAATCCTAACCCGAAAACAAAAATGCCGAAACCAAAAAAAGTCCAGAACCCTAGAACTCTCCCACCAAGATTTCCGAACCCCCCACCAAAATTTTCGAACCTCCACCCAAAATTTTCCGAACCCTCGGAAATGAAACCCTGCGCGGCTTTTATAGAAGAGTACAGAGGGTATCCGCCGAGTTTGGCGCCCACCTCAAGGTGAGCGCATACCCCCTGCCACGTTCGCGCGAGCGACCTAATCATTTCAAAATAATAAATGCCGCCGCTCGTTTGTTTTAAAAATCTGAAAATTAGGATATTGTCCCTAGGATATTTAGGTTTAATATTATTTTATTCAGATATTTTCAAATACTTTCAGATTGGTCCCTGGGATATTTTGAATGTTTGGATATTTACGGATTTGATCCCCGAGATATTTTCCTGCGCAATTCGCCACGTGTGCAGCTTTTTGCCACGTGCGCAGTTCGCCGGTTTTGCTGCTCGGGAACTTCGCCAGCTCATATTTTCTTCACCCGGGCTCCGATCTGGGCAAACTTAGTTGCGTTGGAATTGTATCGGAGCCCTCTATCCCATGACCTAGGGGTAGGCCTCTGGATCGGATTTTGGCAGAAAGTCAACTTTTGGCTCTGCTCAAGTTTGACCGCCCGCAGAGCCTTTATCCGGACCCCGATTCCTGTAAACTCAGTTGCGTTGGAATCGTGTCGAGATTCTCTATCCAATGACATGAAGCAAGGTGGCCAGATATCACTTAATCAAAAAGTCAACTTTTGTCCCTTCGGGGTTTGACCTTCTACCAGGGTTTTCATTTTTAGCAATTCTAGGGGTGCAAAAATAAGGTGCCTACACGTACCGCGGGGTCAGTCTCTCCTTGAGAAGTGTCATCTTTGTATATTTTTCTATGATTATTGCTGGATGTGAGTGCTATTTCCGAACTGGATAAACCAACAGGGTTTCCGGGTCACCCGGAAACCCAACATGGGACTTGGACCTTCGGTCCAACCTGATTTCCAGTGGGCCTCCCAACGGGGCCCACCCGGCCCAATAAACATGTATGCATGCAACTTAATCAAGGTAAGCAAAATTAACTGACTAAACCGGGCAGGCCAAACTTAAGGCGGTCCACCCGAACCAGATTCGTGAAATTGATGCAAGAATTGCGTGGTTTGGCCGAGACCGAGGGCAAGGGCCTACCGGGCCCGCCAAAGCCCACCAACCAAACCAAGGAAGGGTGCAAACCCTAACGTTTGGTAACTTGGGCTTACAGGCCCAGATTTGGACTACGGGCTCCAAGCCCAGTGTCCAACTCACTTTGGCAAATTAAAAAGATAAATCTAAATTATTTGGCCACCATGTGGGCCCACCTAAGGGGCCCGCAAACCAATCCGGCCCGCTTTGCATATAAATAGTTTAATAATCCAACTTGAACTCCGAAATAAAATCAACTCATTGAACCAAAAATCCTAAGGGCCTCT
This sequence comes from Buxus sempervirens, assembly GCA_947561395.2. Lineage (NCBI taxonomy): Eukaryota > Viridiplantae > Streptophyta > Magnoliopsida > Buxales > Buxaceae > Buxus > Buxus sempervirens. Next base: position 12,955,303 of record OX387188.1, read on the forward strand.
CGGGCTTAGACTGAGGCCTACAAGGGTACATGGGCTTGACTAAGCCCACCAAGGACACCAGGGGCCTTCCAACGGGGCCCACCCAACCAGACCCACATCACCTAATTAATCAAGATAAAAGCAGTTAAAGGGACCCACACCACTCTGGTGGTCCCGCCAGACTTAAACAAACTGCATATCGGATTAGGAATCAGGTGAGACCAAAGTGAGCTGACTCAAACCAGGATAAACCTAAGGGACCCGTCACCTGACGAGGTGGACCGGGGTGTCTACGGACTTCCCCGGACCGCAACCGAGACCCTACTTAGAATCTCAAAGCCGCAGACCAAAAAGCCCTAATAAACAAGGTTAGGCACCCAGGTGTCCGCCTGCACCCCATCAGGCGGTGGCAACTCCGAACTTTCCCGTGCCGTGTTTCCGACGCGCGCACAGCTGCCAAAAATCATAGGGGCCAATCTCTCCTGCTCCTTAACCTGACAGAGGACTGAGATAAGGGCCAAATCAACTTCATCATCATCCTGTGGGAAACGTAGTTGATTGACCACTATCAGGGTTAGGGCATTAAATCTAGCTTCCTTGTTTTCCCCCCCTCAAGAGCTTCTCAGTCAGAAAAGACTTGGATAAAGTAAAAAATGGGTCAGAATCCCCTAAATCCTTCTTCCCTATACCCAGAAAAGTAGAAGCCTCTTTCTTGTAACTAGGCTTGAGGGGCGGGTTCACTACTTTCTCTGCAAACCTCAAGCCAAGGATGGTTTCAACCTTTTCAATGGGTGGGGTCATCTCCTTGTCTCCAAATCGAAAAATATTCAAATCAGGTACCCAGTGCCCAATCATAGCCTCAATAAACCACTTAAACGGGATGGAAGGGATGAGCAAGGTGTGACCTAGGTGAATAGAATCCCATCTAATCTCTTCATCAAGGGTCATAGAGTTAACCCACCGAGTGTAGAATGAATCTACAGGGTTGTACCTAGTGAGATTAGGGGGTTTTGCTCTAAAAGGTTGTTTTGCAGGGGAGGCTATGGTGAGAGACAATAATGGAGCAGAAGATGATCCGGAAGCCGTTAGGGATGATCGGAGCTTGCTAAGAATCAATTGGAAGAGAAAAGAGGTTAAAAAGGGGTTTTCTAAACTCAAAAACTCGTAAAAATGACGCAAATCCCGAGGCCAATTGCTTTTATAGCATGTTTTAATGTATCCAACATATCAGATCAGATACAAAAGGTTTTGTTAGTATCCAACGAAAGATGCTGGATACAAGAGCAATTGTGTGTATCCGACATATCACGTTGGATACAAAAAATTGTTACCGAATCCGATCTGATATATCGGATACAAGGAAAAAAGCAAAAAAAAAAATGGAAGGAAGAAAAATTCAAAATTTTTACCTGTATACATGCTGTAAGTGCAGAAAAATGAAAAGAAAATGAAGAACAAGAGAGTAGAACAAAAGAAAATGAATAAAAAGTTTTTCATATATATATCTTGTCTGTACAAGGGTGATGTAAGTATACAAAAATCCTAATCTACTACTCCTGTGCAGGCTCATCCCCGCGTCCTCTGCCCCGTGCTCCTCTGCGGCCTCTACCTCGAGATGGTCGGTGCCTAAAGACCTGTGTCAGAAGGCGCTCAGCAAGGTAGCGTGGTCTCTGGCCCGGAAAGGACTGAACCTGATACTCAAGACAGTAGGCCAAATTATCAGGGGGTGGGCCCGTAGGAACAGAATCAGAATCAGAAGCCTCTAGCTCGGCAGGAGCAGGCTCGGCTGGAAGGATAGCCGCCTCAGGCTCAACTGGGTCCTCGGCCACAGCATTCTCGACTCCCACAGCTCCAGAAGTCTCTGCACCAACGGAAGGAGGATCAGGAATAGAAATAGCTGAATTAGTGGAAATGAAGTCAGAAATTGAAGTACCAAAATAAACCAAAGAGTTGAAACTGAAGAAAAATTACCAGGGACATCAGGAGCAGAAATAGAAGACATCACTGGAGATAAGGTGCCAACAGGATCCGTAGGAGCAGCAGGAACGGGAGATGCAACTGGGTCAAGAACAGCATCTGGGGCGTCCTTGGGATCAGTAGCCCGGATAGGAGATGGACCAGAAACAATAGGGTCTGGCTCAACTGCGACATCATGATCAGGGACCGGATCCTGCAAAAGTCAAACAGTTCATATCAAAATAGTAGGGAAATATAGAAACGAAAGAAATAGAGTTGTAAAAGAACTATATACCTGTTGAGCCCCGAGCTTTGTCTCCAAGCATGAAATCTGGCTGTCCCTCTCAGAGATCTGGCTGTCCCTCTCTGCAGTCAGAATCTCTAGCTCCCTGATCCGGGAATCTCTTTGGGCCACAACCACATCATGCTCAGCGATCAGGTCATCCACAGCGGCCCGCTAACTCTGGAACCGGTCCCGAAGAGCATTCAACTGCTCTACCTGCCAATAAGAATGGAATTAGAGTCTCAAATACAGAATTGAAGGAAATGGATGAAAAATGCAGATCGTAAGCTTACAATGTCATCATGGACTTGGATAAAAATCCCGCCTATCTCAGTCACCCCAGCACGGGTAGGCCGGTCCATCAGACAGCCAATAGATACTCTCTGGATCCATTCGTCATAATCCCCGGCCACTGTAAGCGCCTCTACATCCTCCCACTGATCAAACTGTGCAACATCAAATCCGGGCAGGAGGATGGTAGGACCAATGGGATGTGGATAAACAAGAATGCGAGGGACGCTGGTATGCTAAAAGTACAGGTGCTCGCCTAAATACATAATCCTCCCAAGTCTCCCAATGAAACACTGGTAGGACTGGCGTCGCACATCTCTCTCGAAAGCATCCTATACCATCTCCTGACGAGCAACCTCGTCATCCACATCCTGGAAGCGGGCCAGTATAAGCTGCAATCAAAATAAAGAGTGTTAGATACAAAGGCATTTTTTGAGAAAAACAGAATATGGAAGGGTGGGGAAAATTTACATCAGAGCGGTGAGAGCGGTCTAAGTGCACCCAGGCAGATCGTGGCTGGCTCCTATCCGCGTCCCTTTCAAGAACAAACCACCGTATAGCTATGGGGAACTCCGTGGCACCGGGCATAGGGGAAGGGCGGAAATATGTCATGTGTGTATACATGAATATCTGGCAAGGAAAGAAAACAAGTTAGAAGGAGATAAAAGAATTTTTAAAAGAAATTAAGAAAAAAATATTCCTTACCTGTAAGATCTGCCAGAAAAATTGATAGATGATACCATCCCCTCTCGGAGCAGCCAGACCGCGGATGACCCAGCTCAGTTCGGCTAATATAGTCCCATATATCAACCGGCCCCATGCTAGCCACCTGGTCTGCCGAAGATCTCTTAGGACATCCAAAAAGACAAGACTGACCGATGTCGTATCCTCCTGGAAGAAGTAGCTACCTAGCATCAACAAAAAGACCCGTCGGAATAGAGGGACGAAGCCGTCATGATCCTCAGCGATAGTAGCATGCCTCCGGTCAGGGTGATCAGTAATGCTGCCACGTAACCAGCTGATAGAAATCCGACCACTCCTGCCATCCTAAGCATCCTCAGGAAGAGCCTCGTACCCTAACAAGGTGCTGATATCCGCAGTTGAAGGACGCTCCATCTCTTTAGTCCTACCCGTCAAGGGGATGCTGGTGAGCATGAAAAAATCTGAAGGATGAATCCCCAGCTCAACATCAGGCAGGTGGAAGGACTGTGTATTGGGAAAATATCGCTCCATCATGGCAAAGATAAGTGGGCGGTCAGCTCGGAACGATGGGATGAGTAGAAAATGATCAAAGTGACATCTGCAGAACTCCTGTCTGAGTCCGGGAGAGAGGGTCTGATACAGCTCATAGAACCTCTCCCAACTACCTCGTAGATGAGAGGGGGGATACCAAAAAAGAATATCTGCTCGAACACAAATCGAAGGGTGATGAACCAACCCACTGAGAAGCTCAGTGTCCTGAACAGATGCTCGCAACTCCTCAGGAAAGACTAACCGGAACCCCCTAGCATCACCTCCAGGGGCCTGATCCTGAACCGCACCTCTGGCCCTGCCACTTCTTCAGCCTCTACCACAGCCTCCCTCACCCTCAAGGGCCTGATCCTGAACTCGGCCCCTACCTCAGCCTCGTCCTCTACCTCTAACGGCCTCCTCTGCCTGATCTCCATCTCGGCCTCGACCTCGGCCTCTCCCACGACCTCGGGGGGGAACCACAACTGGCTAAAATTCAAAAGCATGAAATGTGAAGGTTTTAGTAAAAAAAAAAAATAGCAGGAGGGAAAAGAAAAAAATTGGGAAGCCTACCTCATTAGATCCCTCTCCAGAGCTCTCTCTGGAATCATCCAGTGGATCAGACAAGGTAGCACTCTGATCGGACTCGATCCTAGCTCGGGATGAAGAGAGCTGATCAGCTGGATCAACCTCCTCTTGCACACGAGAACGGCCTCTAGTCATCTACAGGCAACATGCAGTATTTTAAGTTTCTGTTTAATGTTCAATGATTTATCAAAAATTTAGATTTCAACCCCTAGGTGTTCTCACTTCTAATATTTTCTGATCCTAAGAATACCTACAAGATTTAATCTTTCTTAATTTGTTGTGATTTCAGGATATATTCAAGGAGGCAGAACAAATATACAGCACAAAAGCAAAGAAAAAAAATAAAGAGAGGCTAGAGTGGTCAAGGGATCAAAACAGAAATTGCAGACAGTCATTCTTAAAGAGCTGCAGAAATTCAGATCAAAAATTGGCAAGATATGTTGAGAAGTCAAGACAAATTGAGGAAAAAAAAATTTCACAGCATGATATGGTGATAAAATTGAAAATGAGCATATGAAAAATCCACCATCAACAATTCATCAAAAGCATTTGCAAAATCTGAAAATCATGCCATTTGGAAATGAGCCATTCGGTTCGAAATCACCACCGACAGAAAATCCAGTGTTCTTAGTCACTGTTGATTTGAGGACATAGGTTTGCAAGCATTATATCTAGTCAAGGTTTATGAAGCATGCAAACCAATAGGAGGTTCAGAGATTGATCACCACAAGCAAAGGAAAATAACCAAGTACAAGGACAGCATGGCATATGGTTATATTGAATTCCAATCAATGAATCATTCAATTGAGAATCATGGCATCATAGAAATTAAAGCATTGCCATTCAAAAAAAAAATAGTGTAGAGTATTGGTCAAATGTTCATGGCAAAGGGTGCTAGAAATACGATTTGTTCAGAACAACCAGGTTAAGCAATAGCAAAGTTTGATTTGGGAGCTCACAGAAAATGCAAGAAGAAATCTTGGCTAACCAAAATACCAAAAATCATGCCATACAAATATTCAGAAGCTTACCTGAATTGGAAGCAGTTGTCGATAGAGATGGTTGCTTCTGGAGGGAGAAAAGCCAGTCACCGCCGCAAGAACAAGGGATTGCAAGTGGGAAATCAGGAGCAGGGAGTGCTACTCAGGTCACCGGAATTTAGAAGCAATCACAGGAGATCAACACCACGACGTCGGACTATGGAATCACCGGAAATTGGGAAAAAAAAAAAAACCAGGCTAGGGCTTAGTCGTAGCAATGAAGGAGAAATCACTGGAAGATTGCCAGAGATAAGAGACATTGCCGGAGGCAATAGAAGTCATCGGAGTCGTCGGAGAAGAGGAAGTCAACAGTCGGAGAAGAAGAAGATGTATCCGGTCTGAGCATTAGGAGAAGAAGAAAAAGAAATGAAGAGTCACGGTCGCGCGAGACTAAATATAAACTTGTGTATCCGACGAAATATGTCGGATAGAAATAAGACTTATGATATCCGACCAAATGCGTCGGATACAAAATAAAAATAGAATAAAAAAAGAATAAAAAAAAAGAGAGAAAAAAAGAGAAAAGAAAAAAAAAAGAAAAAAAAGAAAAAAACAGAAAAGGAAAAAAAAAAAGAAAAGAGAAAAAAAAGGAGAAAAGAAAAGAAAAAAGAAAAATGTCTGTTGGTCAAAAAGAAAATATTCATTCAATTTTTAACTTGATTTGATGAAAAATCAATTTTTAAAAAATCTTATTTTTGGCTTAAAATCCACTTCATAGCCACGAGAGCTCAATGGAATTTAAGACAACTTGGAGAAATGCCCCCTTAAAGTTAGGGCTTTTTGGCAAAACTCCAGCCAAAATTATTTTGCAAAATTAAATTGAACCAAACAAATCATGTTCAAGGAAGCGCAATTTGGGCTTGTCTAATCTTTGCAGATCATTGCTCTGCAATTCCCACAAAGGGGGGCAGTTGTAGACACCCCAAAATCATTCTATATTTTGTAACCAACCCAAAAATTCAGATTGAAATGTTCTTTATTGTATCCGACACAAGTCATCGGATACAAGAAAGAATTTTTATATCCGACAGAAGTCGTCGGATACAAGCAAGTATTATTGTATCCGACGACATGTGTCGGATATAAATATGTTCCCTTATATCCGACCTGAGTTGTCGGATACAAGGTTTTTTGCTTAAAATTAGGGTTTTTTGAAAGTTTTTACTTTTTGCCATCATATCCTTTGTTTAAAGAGTGGAAATCTCGGAAATAGCTTAGGGTTAAGTGGGAGAATGCTAGACACTTCCTTGTATCTACCATTAGGGTTCCCCCTAACCCTAACCTTTGCCTATAAATAGGAGGCTCCTCCTCAAGCAAATGGCCAAGAATTTTAGATCTAAGAGTTGGGGATTGAAGAGCTCCCAGTGAAGAAGGGAACCACTGCCGCATTGCTCCCAAAAACCCAGGTAAGCCTGGAACTTCTTTATTTTTCTGTTTTACATTCTAGGGTTAGATCTTTCTTCTACCTTTCTGTAGAATAATGGCCTATTCTTTGTGCTTAAAACCCCTTTCCCTACTCAAAGTACCTCGAGACTCCCTCTAGCCGTAAAACGTGAGAGGGATCTAGGGGAAACGAGACTGGGAACTGACCCTTAGTCTTAGAAATCTTTTGAATGGCCTATGATTGTGTGAAACCCCATTCCCTACTCAAAGTACACCAAGACTATCTTGAAACCGTAAAACGTGGAGAGAGAAATAAGGGAAACGAAAATGGGAATGGAACCCTAGTTCTAGAACCCCCATTTTATTGATATGCTTTGAATGCTATATGTCATGATGTGTTGAGGCAATTTTTACACTTGTAAGCATAGCACTCGTTTTGTCGGAATCGGCTTGTATATCGGATCGATCGTATTCATTATGATAGATCTGAAATAAATGGCCCTAAGCAGTTCTGGGAAATTTCTTGAAGCTTTTCAAAATGATTTCAAGCAAGTTATCATTGAGTATTGAAGACCTCATGGTCTAACCTCTCGGTTTTGGGCATTTTTGTTCCATTTTAGGGTTTTTGGTATATTCTCACCAATCGAAGAGAATGGTGAGCCAAACTTGTGCCCTATTTCCTCCTGGAGGTTTTTCAACACATTTTTAAATGATTTTGATTTAGATTGCATGGATTACACACACTTGATCATTGTTTTGGGTTAATTTTACTTTAAAATGGCAAAACTGGACAGCATCTGTTATAACGCCCCGAACCCAGGTCAGTGCAAACCGACACCCCACCCGAACCCATTTCGCTACTGTAACAACCCGAATTCAGTTCAACAACCAAATCCGAGGTGTTACTGGCCCATATCAAATTTACATCAAGAATATACCAGACCTAAGAATTAAAAATCCTTTCACTTTATTATACTATCAGAGTTGCGGAAACAAGTATGTGCGGAAGTGTAGTATAAAATCCTTAAATAAACATTTAAGTTGATCATCAATCATTAATATCAAAGTCTGGTAAAATAAAATGGTTACTATCTCTCTGATCTCTCTAGTACATAAAATCCAAATGAAAAATAGTCTATCAAATATGACTAAGTCTAAATCAATCATCCACCTCAAACAAGATCTGGATAAAAGTAATCCTCCGGTGTATACTCAGCTATCTCTCCCCGGAAATCACTAGGATCCCCCTCTCGCGTATCAGCTAAAAAATGAAATAAAAGTAGGATGAGATACGAATATCCCAGTAGGTAACACATGCATGATTAAACAGTTCATATAAGTAAAATAACAGTTCATGCACGATTAAGTAATATCGAATAAGCAGGCTCGTATAATCATTCGTATCATTCATGAATACAAAACAATATGATAAACAGTTCTAGAGATGAATTTCAGCAAGTTCTATTATAAGAATCCAATATCCAAATCGATAACATAATTCAGACTTTGCTAGGATGCACTAAACAGTCACATCCGGCCAATATCTCAATCACATGCCTCCAGCATGTATACAATAATAATAACAAGTGTTGTGATTTCAGTGTAACACCTCGGATCCGAGTTACGTATAAAAACCATAACTCATCTCTAGAGATTAATATGTAACACAGGATTGCAATATCATAGTGAAGGAAAAACATGAATACAACAATAACTATATAACAGAGTGCGCTAGAATAATCCCCGACGGAAAAAAACTCACATGACCAAGTAACTACCCGCAAGTATCGTCCTCTCCAGGAGCAGCTGAAAACAAAACAAAACAATACGAAATGAGATACGAATATCCCAGTGAGCAGCACATGCATGCACAAATACATTTATTTCAGTTCTAAAACATGCCACGGTTATAAACCATATACAATGATGATAACACGCATATTCCGAATAATCGGACTAAACTTCAATAATCCAATTCATATTAGTTTGGAAAACCATCAGGTAAATCAAGCAATAACAATCCGTTTCCAATCCTGAAGATATCGATAAAATAATGATTAACTGACAAAAACATAGCGAATAACCATAATTTCGTATCTCAAGATATAATTCCAGATATACCAATGTCATATAACACAAAGTCTTCTCATAACCATGCCCACGCCTCCAAATGTATATCTGGCCTACTCAGGGTTTCGGATATCGAAATGACTGCGACATCCAATGCAGGCCTACTCCCTGGGTTTCTACATTGACAACCAGGCCTACTCAAGGTTTCTGGCTGCTCTACACCGGCGGGAGGTACAAATACCCAATAATCGGTAAACAATATTCCATGAACCCTAAATACCAACAAACCAGCAAATAAAACATATCATGTCAAATAAAATCAAATACCAACATTGGTCAATGTCATGTAGTTGTTTACATTGTTTAATTGACATGCCAAGGCGACATCCACCCCTCCATGTACACAGTTTCGGCCTACTCAGGGTTTCGGATATTCTGAAATGATGGCTACTCCCCGGGTTTCTGCATTGACAACCAGGCCTACTCAGGGTTTTTGGCTGCTCTACACCGGCAATGGCAACACTCAAGGCCATGCAATTACACCAACGAAGCAATAACATCACATTATTAAGCTTAGACTCTGGATCCAGGACAAGCTAAACCAGCAGTAAGTATAAAACTAACAATTCAACCCAAGGTGTTTTCCATCATGTAAAACTGACATATAGATCAACATGTTCAAGTGCATAACATGAGTCACTCAGGACCAACTTACTCCCTCATGGAGTCCTCAAAGTAAATTCTCAAATAATTTCCCCAAAGCAGAATAAGAGATAATCCTAAACCAGTCACTGATATAAAACAATATTCAAGTAAATCATTCCTGAAGTGCACCGTGCATTCAAAGGTGAACTAGCATAATAGTGTAGATGAAATTTCAGTAAAACAAATATGGTTTCGAAACTGACTTTTCAGAAGTAAACACATTATACAGATTCAACTACAGCATCTAAACTTCGATTAAACATAAACCAGCGAAGCAGCTCCTAGATTCTCAATTTCGCTTTCATAATCCAAATCAATCAAACGAATGTCATAAAAACCCTGTAAACACATTTTGGATGAGTGGAATAGTCTTAGGATCCCCTATAAGGTCACCATACCAAGAAGCAATCAATTCTGAGACAAAAAGTTTCGAACCTCAAAATATTCTAAGTCTAGTTAAAAACGTTGACTTTTGGTATATAATTTTTCTAGACAAATCTACAAGGAATTTCGGGCTCAAATTTTGGTTGTAGTCTATTGAATGGTAAACACATCTCCTAGAATTTTATGGGCTCCTGAATCACTCATCTGGGTATTAAACCCAAATCGGGCTTTCGATAAAAACCGGGATTTAGGCATGAACTGGAAAGTTGAATTTTTATTGGCTGGGAATTAGACCTTGGAAGTATTTTTATTGGTTCCAAATGGGGGTAAAATCTTATTTACATGTAAAGACTTAAGTAAATTGAACAATAAATACACAGGACATTTACTTAAATGTCTTTCATGTAAATTAAGGGGGCTATTTTCACCAAATTCAACAAATTGGGTAGGTACGCTGACCTCGGGACAGTTGGCGCGAGGTAGGTGCGATATAGGCGCGAGGTAGGTGCGAGAACTCAATAAAACAAATACACCTCGCGCTTACTTAAAATGGACTACGCGCGAACTAGGCGCACGCTACGCGCGAGACTAGCGCGAGATGGGCGGATAGAAAAAGGGTCCGCGCGAGCTAGGCACTCGATGAGTGCGGGCTCGGCGGATAGGGGAAATGTCCTTTTGCCGACTACCTGTAGTTGGCGCCAGCTAGCGCCAACTCGGCGGATACTACCCTGGAATTTCAACTCTCTGTTATTTCCAGATCTATAGCACTGGCCGAAATTTTTCTCTCTGTAACAATTTCTTTAGTCTCCTAATATCCCCAGAAGACATTTAAAACACTTTTGAAATTATTCTAACCACATTTTTATTTATCTCATTCAATCTTAGAGAAAACCCACACTCGGACTATCTTCTTCCAAAAAACACATGCATTCAGATTAAACTCACGAATCAATACGAAAACCTAGTTTTAAAACGATTCTATTCACCTCTTGCACGCTCAAACCCTTGCACTGCAACTCAGGGAACTGGAAGTGAAACATCGATTGTCGCCCAAAACCTTCTCTGGTCGCACGGTAATTTTTCTAAACACCCTCTAATCGATGAAAACCCTCCGATCGATGAAAACCCTTCGATCGACTGGAACACACAATATTGCTCTTCTCCCGAACGCCCTAGGACTCCCAGCCGAAATCCTTCGAACTCCAAAAGTATGCGAAAACGAAAACCCTAGAGTCTAAATACGCTAAGTATTTATACTTACTTTAAATACACTTTGCCACTTGACGAGTTTTAAAACCACTTGATTTGGTGCATGCTAGCCCATGCAAGGATTCCTACCTATTCAACTCATTTAAGTGTGCGATCAGGTACCTGCCGCTCCACAGATAACCTACACCAGCATCTTCCCCAAATAAATAAAATTTTCCAATTTTAAATAATTCATTCTATTTAGATTTTAAATTTTGCTCAAATTAATTTCCTCTTCTCAATTATTAAAAGTTTTCATTAATTAAACTAATTAACAAAAAAATCTAAAATATTTTTATGTTATTAAAATTTGGGATTTTACATTCAGTGTCATTTGTAGGACTCACAAAGATAGAAAAACCTTTTGAGATGATTCTCAACTAATTGCTATACCACCGTGCGGCTTAGGAGCAATGCTACTAATGGTACTCAAGTCCCATGCAGCGCAGCTTAGACAAGAGCCGTAGTCACTGACTTATTGCACACGTACCCATCAGAGTTGGCATGTACCACCAGCATGTAGCACCAGAATCAATACATGGAGATGGTTGCTTATTGACATGTACAGGGAATCACCAGCGGCTCACTCGGGTGTCCCTCCAGACATAGGACCTTCCCAGACAAACTAACTTGCAAAGGAAGCGCGTCGTATATAGGAGTAACTCAACCCAAATGACATATCCCTTAGCTATCTAGCAACAACTATGGATCCATAACCAGCTATGCCCACTAGACTCCAAAATTCCCTAAAATATAATATTTCTATAAGGGTTGGTGCCTAGCGGCATATAAAGGTTAAATCTGTCAATTACTTTAATATTCGGTTATCTGAGTTCTGAATTCTCTTTATAAAGTTTTCTGGTTTATAGTGTCATTTAGAGATGTTTCAATAATCAAATAATAGTTAGGTTTTCCAAAAACCAGATTTCTCCATTTCTTTCAAAGTTTGGCAACTCATGTCCTAAATATCTTCCTAATTTATTTTTTTGTAAAACAAGGAATTAAATAATTTATTTTAGTCTTAAAACATCTTATTTAATCATTAAAATTGTCTAAAAATAGTTTAGAATTGAATTAGGGTTTGAAATTTCGAAAATCTGCAAAATCTGAACAGAGCGCCTAGGATCGCTCAGGATTGCCCCTGCGGTCTGTGGTCGGCGGTAGTTCAAATCAGAACGCCAATGATACATCTTCCAGCGGTCTTCGGCGGTCTAATATTTTTAACTAGCACTGATGATTGCCGAGTACAGTCGAGGTCGGCGGTCATCCAAAATCGAACAGAAACACTTCCAAAACGAGATTTTTCCTATTCTAAGCAATCCCATAATACTTATAATGATTATATCATGCATCATACATATATCTACATCATAAAAACATGGTTTGAAGATTAAAGGAACGTTAAATACAAAAACGAGTGTAAACGGTGTCACCTACCTCTTTCGTGCGTGGTTTCTCTTCCTCTTCTCCAAACAAGGGTTCTCACAGGCACGAGGTAATCCCTAAACGATGAAGAACACAACCCAGCACCCTTCCTTCTTCCTCTTCTTCTTCTCCTTCGGCTTGGTTTGTGTTTGTCGCTTGCGGCTATTCAATACGAGCGAGAATACAAACGTGTATGATTTAGGTTATTTAATTGTTATATATACTTCTTGATCCCATGTATCTCACATGCAAACTCTCCTATACACTCTACCCAATCAGAACACATACCTCGATATCTCATGATCGGATGGTCAGATCTACGTCCTACTCTGGATCTCCACTAATTAGATCATCCCCTACAATAATAAAATATTTCCATCAATTATAACTCTCAAGAATATTATTTATTAATTTATTTTATTATTTAAGGAAAATTCGGGGTTTTACATCCTCCCCTCCTAAAAGAAAATTTTCATCCTCGAAATTTACCTTGTGGTTCTGGAAATAGGTTAGGATACTTTCTCTGCATTTCTGATTCCAATTCCCAAGTAGCTTCCTCAGTTGTGTGATTCTGCCAAAGTACTTTCACAAGTGGAATCACCTTAGTACGAAGAACCTGCTCCTTCCTGTCCAAAATCTCAACCGGATGCTCCTCATAAGTCAAGTCCCCTCGCACTACTATCGGCTCATGTTGAATGATATGAGTAAGGTCATGCACGTACTTCCTCAACATAGAAACATGGAATACGTCATGAACTCCTTCCAGCTGTGTAGGCAAAGCCAATCTGTATGCTACTGGTCCCACTGTACCCTTAATCTCAAACAGACCTATATATCTTGGAGCCAACTTGCCTTTCTTTCCAAATCTCTTAATACCATGAGATGGTGATATCTTCAAAAATACCAAATCACCAACTTCAAAATGCAAGTCTCTTCTTCTGGTATCTGCATAGCTCTTCTGACGACTCTGGGCTGTAAGCATATTCTGCCTAATCTGATTTACCTTCTCCATGCTATCCTGTACAATCTACGGCGCACTAAGTTGTCTTTCTCCAACTTTCACCCAGCACACTAGGGATCTACACGGTCTGCCATAAAGTGCCTCAAATGGTGCCATCTGAATACTCACCTGATAGCTGTTATTATAGTCAAACTCCACCAATGGTAGGTGCTGATTCCAACTGCCTCTCCAATCCTTAACACAACATCTCAGCATGTCTTCCAATGTCTGAATAGTACGCTCAGACTGCCCATATGTCTAAGGATGATAGCTAGTGCTGAAATTAAGCTTAGTTCCTAAGGCTGCCTGAAATGCAACCCAAAAGCGTGCCGTGAATCGTGCATCTCTGTCTGACACTATGGAAACTGGCACTCCATGAAGTCTCACTATCTCCTTGACATATAGCTCAGCTAAAGACTTTAACTGCTGTGTAGTGCTCATAGGCAAGAAATGCACTGACTTAGTCAATCTATCCACAACAACCCAAATAGCATCTTCTTTCTTTGCTGTCAATGGTAACCCAGATACAAAATCCATGGTCACCATGCTCCCACTTCCATTCTGGATAGGAAGTGACTGAAGTAAACCAGGTGGTTTCCGATGTTCAGCCTTCACTTGCTGGCATATCAAGCACTTTGCCAAATACTCTGCAATCTCTCTCTTCATTCCTGACCACCAATAGATTTCTTTCAAATTCTTGTACATCTTGGTACTTCCTGGGTGAACAGCATACTTCGATCTATGACCCTCTATTAATATCTTTTCCTTAATCTCCTCATCATCTGGAACACAAATACGGCCTCTATATCTCAATAGCCCATCTCTATCTGAAAAATCTACAGCTGCCTCAGATCCTTTACTCATCATCTCCCTAGTCTGAATCAACTATGGGTCAGTCAACTGTCTCTCCCAAATCAACTGAACCAAATCTGGCTCAATTTGAACACGAGCAACTCGGATCACCCCATCCTGTGGCATGCTAAACTCTCCCTACCAATCCCTGACTGAATCAACCAATCTTACACTGGCTCATCATAAAAGCTGCTAAAGTGGCTACCTGATCATCAACTGCACTTTTTTCTGCTCAAAGCATCAGCCACAACGTTTGCTTTACCAGGGTGGTATTGCAAAGTGAACTTGAAATCCTTTAGTAGATCCATCCACCTTTGTTGCCTCATATTCAAGTCTCTCTGTGAAAACAGATATCTCAAGCTCTTATGATCAGAAAATATCTCAAACTCTACCCCATAAAGATAATGCCTCCATAGCTTCAGTGCAAAGACTATGGCAGCTAACTCTAGATCGTGAGTAGGGTAGTTCTTCTCATGCGGCCTCAACAATCTCGAAGCATACGCTATAACTCTGCCCTGCTGCATCAATACAACATCCCAAGCCTATCCTAGAAGCATCACAATATACTGCAAATGCCTCATCCATGGATGGCACAATCAAAACTGGTGCAGTAGTCAATCTCTACTTCAATTCCTGGAAACTCTGCTGAACATTTCTCATCCCATTGGAATTTCACTGCCTTCTTGGTTAGATTAGACAAAGGTGCAGCTATACGAGAAAATCTTGCGATGAATCTCCTATAGTACCCTGCCATACTGTGTACACCTGACTTTCGGTCCCCACGGGTAGAAATGGGAATTTGGAGGGAATTTGGAGTCGCCACCGCCTGATGGGGTGTAGGTGGACACCTGGATGCCTAAGTTAGTCTAATTGGTTGGTCTGCGGCTTGAGATTCTAAGTAAGGTCTCATTTGCGGTTCGGGGAAGTCCGTAGACACCCCAATCCGCCCCGTCGGTTGATGGGTCCCTTAGAGTTTTCCTAGGTTTGAGTCAGCTTTCTGTTTGGTTCTCACCCGATTCCTAATCCAGCATGCAATTTTGATTAAGTCTGGTGGGACCACCTGAGTGGTGTGGGTCCCTTTAGTTGATGTTATCTTGCTTAATTTAATTATGTGATCTGAGTCTGATGGGGCAGGCCTCGTTGGAAGGCCCACGGTGTCTTAGGTGGGCTTGGGTAAGCCCATGTGCCCATGTGGGCCTCTGTCTAAGCCTAGGAGGCCCTGTGGGCTTTGGTGAAGTGAATTGATTTTACTTAGTTTTAAGTTGGAGCCTTATGTGATTTTCATGCAATAAGTGGGTCTGCATTGACTTGCGGGCCCCTAGGTGGGCCCCCATGTTGGTTGCCAAAAAGGTTTTCAATTTATCTTATTTAAATTTGCCAAGATGTTTTGGACATTTGGGCTTGGGGACCGTAATCCAGCTTTGGGCTTGAAAGACCCAAATTCCATAAAGTTAGGGTTTGAACCCTTCCTTGGTTTAGTTAATGGGCTTTGGTGGGCCCGAAAGGCGCTAGCCCGGGGTCTTGGCTAAACCATGCAAGTTAAACAATATTTCACAAAACAAGTCTGGGGGGGGGGGGGGGGCCGCATTGGGTTTGGCCCGTCCAGTTTGATTAGTTAATTCCACTTAATCTTGCTTATTTGCATGCTTTCAGGTTTATCGGGCTTGGTGGGCCCCGTTCGAAGGCCCACAAATGTTCCAATTTTGGACGGAGGGTCCAAGTACCACGTTGGGTTTCCGGATGACCCGGAAACCCTATTGGTTCATTTGGTTCGATTGAAAACATCAAGGAAATGCATTCGCAACAAAAAAACCCAAGATGGCATTTCTGCCAAGTAGCCGACCAACAGGGTCGGCTAAGAATCAAAATTAGTGTATCCGACCAGGGGGGTCGGATACAAACAAAAATTAATATAGCTGACCCTAACGGTCGGCTATAACCAGATTAAGGGTGATCCGACCTGAGTTGTCGGATCACCCTCAAAAGGCCTGTTTTCGGGGTTTTGGCCTTGGGATGTTTCTCTTGGGCTTCCTAGGACCTTCTACAAATCATGTGGGCCCATAAGTGGGCCCACACTGGTTCAGGTTTTGGGGTTTATCCACTTGGCTTCTTTTCTTGGTTTTCTAGCAGTGGCAAAGGGAGAGATGAGAGGGTGAAGAGGTTACTGCCTTCACCTCTCTCCAGCAACCAGCAGCATACTTAGTTTTAATACACAAAAAAAACAGCACTTGCACAAGGGGATTTACTAGGCCTACCATGCATGGGGGAGGCATGCCAAGGATGTGAGTGCTGCTGCTGCCTCCAGCAGCAGCTCAGGTGAGCCATGTTAGGGGGCTTAGGACGAAAGGAGCATGGTTTTACAGTCCTAGGCAGCAGGTGATCACTCAACAACAACAAAACACAGCAAATATCAATTAGCATGTTATTATCAAAAAAAAAAAGAAAACTCATGCTTAGACACGCAAACAGCAAATTGAGATAAGGGATCATGGAGCATGCTTGCATACACATGTATATAAGAAACAGCATGCTATATGGAAAGAAAACAAAAAGGACCTGCTATAGACAAAGGGGGACAGCAACTTTGACATCAAGTTCTAGGTGGGGCTTGGCGTGCTACCAAGGATGGGAGGTGTTGCTGCTGCCTCCAGCAGCAGCTTATATAAGCCATGACAATGGCTAAAGGGTAATGGGCTCATGTTTTCGGGCGCACAAATAATAAGGCATGGTATGGGAAAACCTGCTGGAGAGGTGGGGTTGCTGCTGCTGTCTCCAGCAGCAGCTCAGGTGAGCCCCTCTAGCAAGTAAAAGGGGGCAAAGGGAGCATACATCAACACCCACAAAAAAGCAAGGTTCATGGGGGGAAGGGAGCATGTATTCATGCTCAATAACAGTAGCAACATAGGGCAAACAAGACACTAAAAAAAACTGAGGTTGCATGACCAAAAGAAAATCAGACTTACACCTAAACAGTAGGTAGTACCATACATCTCCTCTGGTAAACACTCATCCATATGTAAAGAAGAAACTCAACAAGAAATAGTCATGCAAAGAGAACACAAAAGGATAACCACTCATGCATCTCCACAGCTTCTATCAAAACCTAACCCTGACCTCCATGCTCACGCGCAGAACATTTGAAGAAGGGAGAGAGGAGGGGGGTACATTGGATAGAGAAGGAAGGAACATGCTCCTTCAAAAAACTTAAAATGAAACCAAGGACAGCGATTAAAGGACACTAACATGTGTAAAAAAGGGTTCTCTCATCCTCTCAAGGACCCTAGGTGGGTGGCTTACCTGTGGTGGCTTTCATGCCATAGAAAAGATGGCAAATCATGCTCAAACCACCAAACAAGAGAGCTCATGCAAAGGGAAGAAGACAAGCTTAAAAAAAATATTTTAGAAAAATCTGATTTTAACATATATGCCACACAATGTGGTGAAGAACCTTACCTGGTGGTTCTTGAGTTCCTAGACCAAGTGGAGACACCTCTTTTGAGGTTGCACAACGGCCGGAAAGTCCTTTTGCTCCTCCAACAGCAGCCAAGCTTTTTCTTGGTCAAGTGAAGATGGAGAAGGATGGAGAAGAATGGAGGAAGGAGGGGTGGGAACAACTTGGGATGATCTAGGAGGGTATTGGAGGCAAGGGAGGTTGAGAAGAAGCTGGTTCGGAGAGGCCAAAGTGGGCAAAGAAGGTGCCAGGTCCGAAAAATGAGCCAACCCCTTGAAATGGTGCTGCTGTTGGCTTTTATAGGCCAAATTTTTGTATCCGATGAACAGTGTCGGATACACTATTCACAAGGTGTATCCGACACTATTCATCGGATACAAGATAATTTGTTTGTATCCGATACTTTGTATCGGATACAGACATAATTATTGCAGAAAATTAATTTTTCTGCACAAATATGTCAGCGTATCGGAGAGATTCGTCTGGAAGATTTTTGTATCTGATGAATAGTGTTGGATACACACAAAAATATGTGCATCCGACATATATGATCGGCTACAAATCTAAAAATTACAGATTTGCCCTTGACTTGACCGATTTGATTGATTTGACCGATTTGACACTTTTGGATATCTACGGATTGCCCCGTACGAATTTTTGTTTAGTCCCTGAGATATTTTGACAAGTTTTGATATTTAGAGATTGACCGTCAAGATATTTTGCTGCCACGTGGGAAGTTTCTTGCCACGTGTGTAGTTTCCTGCTCTGCAGCTCGGAAACTTCAACAGCTCATATCTTCTTCATCCGGACTCCGATTTGAGCAAACTCAATTGCATTAGAACCGTACCGGAGCCCTCTATCCATTGGGATTGGGCTAAACACCTGGTTCAGGGTGTAGCAAGAAGTCAACTTTTAGCTCACCTTCAAGTTTGACCGACTCATAAGTCCTTCATCTAGACTCCGATTTGAGCAAACTCAATTGCGTTGGAACCGTGTCGAGATTCTCCATCCACTGACATAGAGCCCAATGGTCAATTCTCACTCGATCAAAAATTCAACTTTTTTCCCCTTTAGGGTTTGACTTTCTGTCTAGGGTTTGCATTTCCGGCACTTCCGGGGTGCAAAAATGAGGTGCTTACACATACCAAGGAAACTCCTAACCTCTGTCACTATAGTAAGTCTAAGCCATTCTGCCCCTGCCTTAACCTTCTCAGGGTCCACAGATATACCCTCACCTGAGATAACATGACCTAAGAATGAAATCTGTCTCTGCCAAAACTGACACTTACTGAATTTCCCATACAGCCCGTGGTCTCTCAAAGTGTGCAATACTGCCTTCAAGTGCCCAACATGTGCTTCTCGTGTCTTAGAATATACCAGGATGTCATCAATGAATACCACTACAAAACTATCCAAGTAGGAATGAAAAATCCTGTTCATGAGGTCCATGAAAACAGTTGGGGCATTGGTCAGCCCAAAAGGCATAACCAAGAACTCGTAATGCCCATAGCATGTTCGGAAAGCTATCTTCTCTATGTCCTCCTCTGCCACTCTCAACTGATGATATCCTGACCTTAAGTTTATCTTGGAGAACCAAGATGCACCTCCTAACTGGTCAAACAAGTCATCAATCCTAGGCAACGGATACTTGTTCTTCATTGTCATTTGATTTAGTTGCCTGTAATCAATGCACATCCTCAAACTACCATCTTTCTTCTGCACAAACAGAACTGGCGCGCCCCATGGCGACATACTCGGTCTGATGAATCCTTTCTCCTGAAGCTCATCTAACTGCTTCTTAAGTTCCTCTTGTTCTGGTTTCGCAAGCCTATAGGGTGGCTTTGAAACTGGAACTGTACCAGGCATCAACTGGATCCTGAACTCTACTCCTCTAGCATTTGGTAATCTAGGTAAATCCTCTGGAAACACATCCGCAAACTCCTGCACTATAGGTACATCGGAGATGACAAGGGTGTCACTCCTAAGCTCCTCTGCTATCACAGATGCTACCAGACCAATCCGTGACTTCAACCCCTCACATTTGAAAAAATGAGTGGTTTGATCTGGCCCTCTAACTATCACTGTCCCCGCATAGCAATCCAACATCACATGGTGTCTGCATAACCAGTCCATCCCCAATATCACATCAAAACCTCCAATGTCTAAGACAATCAAATCGCCAGACAACTCCAATCTACCCAATCTAATCATGCAGTCTCTATACATATGTTCGACTCTAGTAGACTCTCCCAAAGGTGTGTGTACAGACAATGCAACATCCAATTCAGTGGGTGACAAACCAATCCGTCGTGCACAAGCAGGTGATATAAATGAATGAGAATCACCAGAATCAAACAGAACACATGCTGATCTACCACAGATGAAAAGAATACCTCCGATCAACTCAGGTGCCTCGTGATCAGCCTCGATATCCTCCATACGATCAGGCTCATGCTTCTAATGTGCCTCCACTGCATACACTCTTGTTGGCTGCGGCTGCTGACCAAGTACTGCCTGCCTCTGGCCTCTTCTCTGAACTCGTCCTCTGCCCTGGGGCTTCTACCCAACTGGTGCTCTCTGAACTGGCTGCTGAAACTGTGGCCTCTGTGGAAAAGCAAGCGCGGTCTCTGGTTGTGGTAATGTTGGTCATGGCACTGCTAAAGACTGATAACTAGGAGAGAATCGACAATCCGTGATCCTGTGACCCACCTTTCCGCATCTGTAACAAGTGCCCGGTGCTGCAACACACAGACCAGGTACATCATATCTGCCACAACTGGCACATCCCCTCTGAGCTAGCCTATACTGTCCTCCTGCAAGCTCCACCCTAATCCAATCTCTGGGCCTCTTGTTTCCACCAAGGAAACCTCTCTGATCTGCCGGCTGTGCACGCGTCGGAAACGCAGCAAGAGGAAATTCGGAGTCGCCACCACCTGATGGGGTGCAGGCGGACACCTCGGTGCCTAATCTTGTCTATTAGTCTGGTCTGCGGCTTGAGATTCTAAGTCGGTTCTCGGTTGCGGTCTGGGGAAGTTCGTAGACACCCCAGTCCGCCCCGTCGGGTGACGGGTCCCGTGGGTTCCCTGGTTTGAGTCAGATTACTTTGGTCTCACCTGATTCCTAATCCAGCATGCCATTTGTTTTAAGTCTGGTGGGACCACCTGGGTGGTGTGGGTGCCTTTAATGGATTTTATCTTGTTTTACTTTAAGTTGTCTGAGTCTGACTAAGTGGGCCCCGTTGGAAGGTGTGCGCACCCGATTTCGGTCGCACGACGAGGCATACGCGAAACGATGAGTGCCTCGGGATTTTGTTTGGAGTCGCCACTGCCTGATGGGGTGCAGGCAGACACCTGGGTGCCTAAGTTCTTCTACTAAGGCTTGGTCTGTGGCTTGAGATTCTAAGTAGGTTCTCGGTTGTGGTCTGGGGAAGTCCGTAGACACCCTAGTCCACCCCGTCAAGTGACGGGTCCCATAAGTTTCCCTGGTTTGAGTCAACTCAGTTGGTCTCTCACTCACCCGATGCCTAATCCAACATTCAATTTTGGTTAAGTCTGGCGGGACCGCCAAAGTGGTGTGGGTCCCTTTACTTGATTTTATCTTCTTATTATTAAATGAAGTGAGTTTGATTGGGTGGGCCCCGTTGGAAGGCCCACGGATCCCTTGGTGAGCTTGGTTGAGCCCACGTGTCCCTTGGTGGGCCTCAGTCTAGCCTGAGAGGCCCTTTGGGCTTTGGTTCAAATGAATTGATTTTACTTTAAGGTTTAAGTTGGATTATTTAAATGGATTTCATGCCAAAAGTGGGCCGGGACTGTTTGTGGGCCCTTGAGTGGGCCACACAGTCGGTTGCCAAGTGATTTTTGATTTATCTTTCTTATCTGTGCCAAAATGGGCCAAGCATTGGGCTTGGGGCCCTTTACCTGGGCTCGGGCTTGAAAGCCCAAGACTTTCTGAGATAGGGTTTGGAAACCCTGCACTTGTTTGGTTTAATGGGCTTAGTGGGCCTGACAGGCCCTACCCGTGGTCTCAGCCAAACCACAACCTACTTTAAGCATGCATGGCCCAAATAGGGCTTGGGTGGGCCTCAAGTGGTCTGGCCCACTCAAATGGGTTGATTTTATCTTTATTTAACAAAAGGAGTTTGTCGGGCTTGGTGGGCCCCGTTGGAAGGCCCACCGGGAATCAATTTGGACCGGGTGTCCAAGGCCCATCTTGGGTCTCCGGTTGACCCGAAAACCCTTCTGGTTCGCCCATATTTGATCAAACACACCAAAAAAATCACACAAGATCAGCAAAAATGGCAAAAAATGAATTCTGGCAATGTAGCCGGCCTGAGATAGGCATGAGCAACGGGCCGTGCCGGCCCGAGCCCGGCACGGCCCGGCACGCCACGGGCCTGGCCCTGGGGGCACGGCCCGTTTGGGCACGGCCCGCCAGGGCACGCGGCACGCGGGCCGCGGCACACGGGCTGGCCCACGCGCCGGCCCGCGCGCGAGCCCGTTGGGCACGCGGGCCGGCCCGCCAGAGAGCTAGCCGTTGGCTAGCTCTCTTTTCCCTCCATACAAGTGGCTTTTAGCCATTTTTATGCCTATTTTACCCCCCCAACAGCCATATAACAACTATATTGGGGGGATATAGTTGTAATTGATGATAAAAAGACCTTTTCTACCCTTCCAACTGCAAAATAACAGTCATATTGAAGGGTAGAGGTAGTAAAAAGCCACTTTTAATTTCTATAAATAGCCACTCCCTTTCCCACTCCAAACCACACCACTTCTACAATCTCCTACTCTCTTCTAATTGATTATCAAATAGTTCTTTGCTCTAATTGTTGTAATTGGAAATTGGTGATACTCAATCTCTTCTAATTGTTCAAGCATCAAAAGTGGGAAATTGGACTCTGGAGGTTGAAGGCTTCAATTGCAAAGTTCAAGATTCATTCTAAAGAGGTATTCTTCTATTTAATTTTCTGATTTTAAAATTAGTATAAATATTATTATTATAAGTAAGTCTCTCCTTCTACCTTTCTTATAAATTAATATCACCAAATAGTTATTATAATATTATTTATTAAGAATTTTTTTTTTTCAAAAAATTTGATAATGGACCCTAGGTATCCTATGTTTTTTGACACTGAAGAAAGGGAATATCTTAGACCCCTTTCTGACCCAGTATTTTCTGATGATATAACCCAACCCCAATATAATGACCCTCCCATCCAAGGTCTTGAAACAGAATTCCCTTCACAAGATATGGGATCGTCTTCCCTACCACCTAGGAGCACTAAGAGGAGTAGAACCTCTAGTGTTTGGCTTAATTTTACAATTGAAAGTGTAGGGAGTGAAGAGAAGGCAGTGTGTAACCATTGCAAAAAACAGTTTAGTTGTAAAGGCAAAGGTGGTACAGGCCACTTGAACCGGCATTTGCAGAAATGCCTTCCAAAACATGGCCAAATTGACCCTAGGCAAACCCAAATTTCTACTAGTAGTGTTGCTATAAGTAATTTTATTTTTAATCAAGAAGAAACTAGGCTTGAAATAGTAAAGTGGGTAATTCAAGAAGAATTACCCTTTAGATTAATAGATTCTAAAAGATTTCACCGTTTACTAACTAAATATTTAGCACCACAATTTAAACCTTTTTCACGCCACACTTTAAGAAAGGATGCCATAAAATTATATGGAAAAATGAAAACTGCATTAATAGAAACTTTGTCAAACAGTACTTTTAAAATAGCTTTAACTTCAGATATTTGGACAAGTAGACAACAAATAAGCTATTTAGCTATAACCGCACATTATATTGATGAAAATTGGAATATGGAAAAAAGAATAATAACTTTTGAACCACTAGATGCTAGCCATACTGGAATAAATATATCAAATGCTATAAGTAGAAATCTAAGAAATTATAAAATACACAATAAAATAATGGCTCTAGCACTTGATAATGCAAGTGCTAATAATGTTGCAATAGGAATATCAAGACAACAATTAAACTTAAATATAGATGGAAGTTTATTTCATGTTAGGTGTGCTTGTCATATTCTTAATTTAGTTGTGCAAGATGGATTAAAAATTGTTCAACATCATTTAATAAATATTAGAGATGCAGTAAGATTTATAAAACAATCTAGCACAACCGCTAGAGAATTTAAATATTATTGTGAAACTTTAGGAAAACAATATAAAAAAATTACCCTAGATGTTGAACATAGGTGGAATTCAATATATATAATGCTAGAAGCTGCATTAGGATTAAAACAAGAAATTACAATATTTTATAAAAGTAAAATGCCTGAAAGTGACTTAGAGGATCTTGATTGGCAAATAGCCGAAATTTTAAGAGATTTTTTAAAAGTTTTTTATGATGCAACAAGATATTTATCAGTAGTTTATTACCCAACATCTTCAAGTATTATAACTTGTTTATATCAAATAAGTATTTGTTTTAAACAATATAGAGATGTACCCATTGCTAAGGAAATTATCCCTGCAATGGAAATTAAAATTTTAAAATATTGGCAAGAGATGCCTAATTTATATTGTTTAGCTACTACAATGGACCCTAGGATTAAATTAGGAGTTGAAGACTTAATAGATGGAATAAATGAAAATATGAATTCTACTTTTCAAATAGATATACGTAAAATAAGAAATCTATTAGAAAGACTTTTTTGTGAATACGATACTAGTAGTAGCATACAAAGTCATACACGAACCCAACAAACACTACCAAATAATTCCGCTTGGAATTTTTTAAGTGGGAGAAGAAAGGGAAAACAACCAGCTTCTAGTAGTGGGGGATCATCTGAATTAATGATTTTTTTAGAAAGCCCCCCAATGAGTTTTAATACTATAGAAGAGCATAATGCTTTTAACATTTTGACATGGTGGAAGCAAAATCAGGTTAATTATCCTGTGCTTTCCGCCATGGCACGTGATCTACTAACGGTTCCGGTGTCCACAGTTGCATCGGAATCAGCTTTTAGTGCAGGTGGACGAACCGTGGATGATTACAGGAGCAGATTAACGCCGGAGATGGTGCAAGCATGTGTTAGTCTTACAGATTGGTTAAGGGCAGAACTGAGAGAACAAGAATATGAAGATGATCAACTTGCTGGAGACTTTGATGATTTGAATATTGATTTTAGTCAACTAGAGTAGTCTAAGTTTTGTTATAATTTTTGTAATCAAAGTATAGGAATTGTACTTTCTCTTTTTTTTTGTTTCTTTTAAACTGCAAATGATAGATAGATGAGTGGGTGCCAACCTAGTTGGGATGTGCTTATACTATAGTGATGCAGTATTATTTGTTCAAGTAATTATGTAATTTTTGCAAAGTTGTAAGTGTACTTATGCTAATTAATGAATTTATATTTTTTTGAGCAAAATTTATCTCAATATGTGTAAAACAATTTTGTGAATAATAAAAGTATTTTAAAGAAATTTTTTGGGATTTTTTGGGATTTTTTTGGGATTTTTTGGGATTTTTTAAAAAAAAACAATAAATTTTCCCTAGCCTGAGATGCCGGTTACACACAGGTCTCTGTGTATCCGGCATCTTTTGCCGGCTACAAGTGGGCCTCTGTTGATCCGGCCTGAGTTGCCGGATCAACCTACAAAAGCCAATTTTCGGATTTTTGCGTTGGGGTTGGATTCTTAGGCCTCTTGGTGTGTTCCAGGGATTGTGTGGGCTCCTGTGTGAGCCCACAGTGGTTCGGAGAAGAGCCACCTTACTTCTTCTTTGGTTCCTTTTTATTGAAAACCAATCATTAACATACATGGAAGAAAATCAAGCAACCTAGGGCTTCAATAAGCATGCTTTAAGTCAAAACCAAACTTGAGAATAAGGCACCAATTAAGAGCTGAAAAACAGGTTTTATATGCATGCAAACTACACTAAACAATAACATATATAAAGCACCTAGATATGCTTCTAAGGTGTGAAAGTATAAACATACTAGTGTGATATGTTCAAAACCAAAAGAGAATGATTTCTTATGGTCGAAAACAGCAGCTTAGACTAAAAGAAAACATGATGAAACATAAGGAAAACGGTAAAAAAAACTATTCGCATAATCCCAAGATGATGGCATGCATGTTTTAAAGGGTAGATGATCTCATGCACACCAAAAATAATGATGAAACCCTATACAAACAAGAGAAGAAAACAGAACTCAACATGCATCCTATGCAACCCATAACATGATCACATCCATGTAACATATTCATTTAGCCTAAAAAAAATGTCTAAAGAAAGGATAAAGAGGGGGGATTACTAAAAGGGGTACATGGGATAGCAAAGAAGGAGAACATACTCCCCATTGAATAAAAAGAGGATAGAAACAGCAACTTCTAAACATTGGAAATCAAGCAAGAAAAAGACAATCTCTTCTTCTCTCTTTAGATCAACCGAAATCCATCCCTTATCTTACGGAAGTACCAACTCACATAAAATCAAGAAAAAGAGAGCATGATGGGGAGATAAATGCAAAGAACACTCTAGAACAGAAATCCCACAACATGCATAATATTCAACATACTTTGAATAAGTCAAATCTTACATATGTTCAATAAAATGGTCTAAGAGGACTCACCTTGGGCTTTGAACCCTTGTAGAAGATGTGTGGAGCCTCCTTGGAGCTAGGACTAAGGCTGGAACCTCTCTTGGCACCACCAACAGCAAGCCTTCCCCCTTTGCTCGAGTGAGAGTGGAGAAGAAGAAGAAAAAAGTGGTAGATGGAGCAAGGTGAGGTGCTTGGGAGAGATGAGAGAGCTTGGGAGAGATGGGAGAGAGGTTGGAGCTCTTGGAGAAGAAGAATGGTGGGAGATCAAAAGTGTGCTCAAAAATGAGAGAGCAACCCCATACGTATGGGGCTTGGGAGGGTTTTATTCATGTGGTACAAAGGATGGGCATGCATGCATGGGGGGCATAATCATGGGAGAGAGAGAGAGAGAGAGTTGCATGAGGGGTGGCATGCATGGATGATGCCCATGCATGCCCATCCACCATGAGAGAGGGGGATGCATGTATGAGGCATGCATGGTTGGTCATGGGGGGAGAGAGAGGGAGAGAGAGATGCATGAGTGGTGGCATGCATGGATGATGCCCATGCATGCCCATAGGGGACACCAATTATGAGCAAATCTTGGTATTTGTGGATTGGTCCCTGGAACTTTGGATTTTTACAGATTTAGTCCCTGATACTTTTGGATATTTACAGATTTAGTCCTTGATACTTTTCATATTTACAGATTTAGTCCCTGATACTTTTGGATATTTACAGATTGGTCCCTGGGATATTTTCTCAAGTTTTGATGCTTATGGATCTAGTCCCTGATACCCTTGGATATCTGCAGCTTTACCATTGAGATATTTTTCACTGATTTGGATAATTACAGATTTAATCCCTGAGACCTTTTTGCTCTGCTGCTTGCCACGTGTGCAGACTTTTGCCACGTGTGCAGTTTTCCAGCACGCTGCCCTGGAACTTCAACTGCTTACATCTTCTTCATCCGGACTCCGATTTGGGCAGACTCAATTGCGTTAGAACCGTGTCGGAGTCCTCTATCCATTGGCATAAGGCTAAGCAGTTGACTCGGGGTTTAGCAGAAAGTCAACTTTCTGCTCCTTTCAAGTTTGACCGGCTCGCAGAACCTTCATCCGGACTCCGATTTCTGCAAACTCAGTTGCGTTGGAATCGTGTCAAGATTCTCTATCCAATGACATAGAGCAAGGTATCTGGATCGGATTTTAGCAGAAAGTCAACTTTTGGCTCTGCTCAAGTTTGACCGCCCGCAGAACCTTCATCCGGACTCCGATTCCTGCAAACTCAGTTGCGTTGGAACCGTGTCGGGATTCTCTATCCAATGATATAAAGCAAGGTGGCAAAATTTCTCTTGATCAAAAAGTCAACTTTTTGTCCCCTCGGGGTTTGACTTTCTGCCAGGGTTTTCATTTTCAGTAATTCCAGGGGTGCAAAAATAAGGTGCTTACAGAAGGCCCACAGTGTCCTTGGTGGACTTGGTTAAGCCCATGTGCCCCTGGTGGGCCTTTGCCTAAGCCTAGGAGGCCCTTTGGGCTTAGGTGTAGTGAATTGATTTTACTTAATTTATTCAAGTTGGAGGCTTAGTGATTTTCATGCAGTGGGTTTGCCTTGGTTTGCGGGCCCCTGGGTGGGCCCCCATGATGGATGCCAAAGTGTTTTCAATTTATCTTTGTTTAAATCTCCCAAGATGTTTTGGACATTGGGCTTGGGGCCCGTAGTCCAATTCCGGGCTTGAAAACCCGAATCCCATGAAGTTAGGGTTTAAACCCACACTTGGTTTGGTTAGTGGGCTTTGGCGGGCCCGATAGGCCCTTGCCCTTGGTCTCGGCCAAACCACGCAATTTCAATCATCATTCCGTACATCAAATTCGGGTGGACCGCGTTGGGTTTGGCCCGCCCGGTTCAATTTGTTCACTTTACTTAATCTTACTTATTTGCATGCTTTTGAATTCATCGGGCTTGGTGGGCCCCGTTGGATGGCCCACAAATGTTCCAGGTTGGGCCTGTGGCCCAGGTCCCAAGTTGGGTTTCCGGGTGGGCCGGAAAGCCTATTGGTTTATTTGGTTTTGCTCAAACCATCACAAAATTCGGCAAGGACCAAAGAAGACATCAAAATTGCATTTTTTGTTGTGTATCTGGCCTTAGTTGCCGGATACACGCAGGCCATAGGTGATCCGGCCTGAGTTGCCGGATCACCCCGAAAATGGCCTTTTTCGGGCTTTGGCCATTGGGGTGGTTTCCAGGGGCTTCCTAGGGCCTTCTACTAGTCATGTGGGCCCTTGGGCAGGCCCACATTGGTTCTGGTGTGGGGGAGAAGCCTCATTTGGCTTCTCTTTGGAATTTCCATACAAAGACAAAGGAAACAGGGGGGCAAGGAGCTGCTCCCCCCCCCCCCCCCCCCCACTTCTTCTCAGCAATATGTAGCAGTTAGGCAGGGGCCTTGGCACCCAAAACTCTAGGGTCCTATACCACCAACAAGCAAGCAATCCAAGCCTAACAATTGGGCACTCATGCTGCATTTGTAATGCCCCGGATCCGTGTTCTTCATTAAAGATATAACACGTCTCCTAGGGGTTAGTTAAGGATCTCAATAATGGTGATCGCTGGATAATCACCCGCCTTTTATATCACATCAGAGTGCACAATTCAACATTTCTATCCAGGCAAGTTATGAAATCATCAAATGGTCCCAAGTTTACTATCTTATTACAATCCTCAAAATTCAACTTAACAGTTTAAGACCGAACAACCTGCTGGACTAAGGTCGGTAGTAATAATCCTCCTCCCTATATGTATCAGCCGGATCTACCCCTGTAGGCACCTCACTACGAATATCTGAAAAACAAGTAACAACGAGGGAATGAGATACGAATATCCCAGCGAGTGACACATGCATGCATAAAATAGTTAACACAGTTATAAGACATGCTTCGACAAATAACCAACGATAATAACAACGTAAATTTCGATAACCACTCAAACCAGGTCAATGCCATGCATATGGTTACATTGATTAATTTACATGCCAAGTAGACACTCCACACCTCCATGTACACAGTTCCGGCCTACTCAGGGTATCGGAAACTCTGAAATGACGGCCTACTCAGGGTATCGTCATCCAGTGCCGGCCTACTCCGGGTATCGGCACTGACAACCAGGCCTACTCAGGGTATTTGGCTGCTCTACACTGGTCGTGGCAACACACGTGGCCATGCAATTACACCAACAAACACATACCATCACATTACTAAGCTTAACAAGGATCCATGGGAAGCTAAACCCAAACCGATAATTAACTGTTTAAAATTCTGCATTAGTACACATCACCCGTGGTTCCAACCAGAACATCAACTCACACCAGTGTTCCAACCAGAACATCAACTCACACAAATGTTCCAACTAGAACATCAACTCACACAAGTGTTCCAACCAGAACATCAACTCACACAAGAAATCAAATAAATAATAATTACAACCTCATTCAAAACTTGCCATCAAAACGGTGTTCAATAAACCAAATCAGGTACCAAACAATGCATATTTCAAGAGGACTAAAATAAAGCCCTAGTATGTGAACATCCCGAACATCCTTGAAATATTTCTCCACACCTACTTCATAAGTTTGTACTAAAACTAGTATCTATCTCCATTGTGCTCACCAGCAAGATTTATTACCTCTAATGTCGAAATCAATTAGTTGGTTAAGTGGTTGAAGAACCCCTATTATCCAGAACACCCTTGGTTTTTGCGGAATTTTATGATTCTACATGAAAACCACTGGGCGCTCACTTCCCTGAGGTGGGCGCCAGGTAGGCGCCAGGTGGGCGGTAGGTCCCTTCGTTTAACTGAAGCTTGCGCTCACCCGTGGACGAGTGGGCGCTAGCTAGGCGCCAGACGGGCGAGAGAAAAGCGCGAGAAAGGCGCGAGAGTTTGAGGTAGGCGCGAGCTAGGCGCGGGGTGGGCGCTAGCTCGACGCCGGGTCTTATTTTCTTGGCGCTCACCTCCTAGGTGGGTGCTAGGTAAGCGCTAGCTAGGCGGTAAGTCATTCTCAGTTCCAGGTCTCTGTTAATCCCAGAAATCCATCTCTGGCTGTAATTTTTCAGTCTGTAACCACTTATATAGCCTCCTAATATTCCCAGGATACATCCAAACCTAATTTGAATTTAATCTACATGATTTCCCAGTTATCCCCAATTTCACTGTGCAAAACCAAAACCCTCCGTAACTGTGTTGCCCAGAAAACCTCAATATCAATGCAATCCAACACCATGATATCATTCAATGAATATACGAATAAATCCGAAACCTCGGTTGTAAAACAATGCCACTCACCAGTGTGCGATTAATCCCAGAATGATAGCCTTTCTCGAAATCGGCCGATCACGATCCCGAATGCGCGAAGATGAAATGGTAGCCGAAATGGTAGTCGAACTGTTCGCTGCTCACGAGAGAGAAAACCCGCCTAAATCCAACTCGAATGAGCTTCTAGTAGTCCCTCAGAGTCTTTCTCTTCCTGAGAATAACCCCAAATCGCCATTTCCGCCGCAGTCGCCAAATCGCCCATCTCTAACTCTAACGAAGATTACCTCCGTAAGTTACGCAAGTTACGCGTATTCCTACAACCCAAACCCTACTTTCCCCCTTGGGTATTTTTACCCCGCGAGACATACGCCGTTTGATGCATTTCCTTTTTTTTTTCTTATCCGATGCGCGCTCGCCCACTAAAACCCCACATACTCGGCATCGACATATTAATTAATTAATTAATACGTAGACACTATACAATAATAATCATACGATAATACTAAATATTTTTCCGAAAAAATGGCTATATAACGCCTGTACATACGAGCATGGGCTAAGCCCTCAAACCACACTAAACACCTGATAAACACAGTTTATGTATATCAACTGAATAAATAAATAATGGATAACCTCACAAAAATAAATCAAGGTCTTACAGCATTATTCTGGCACAAGCACATAAGCTACACTGCTGGAGGATAGCAATAACATTGGAGGTAAACAAACAGCAAATAATGTGCCTAAGTTGATCGTGCGAAAACCAACATGCACCCCAAATTGAGAGGACCATGCATTCATAGGTTGGAAAAACAGCAAACAAAACAAAGCACACCGGGAGGCATTCATGCACATAAGAAACAAAGGGTTTTGGTGGGGTCTGATTGCTATCAGGGGGTGAGCTGAAGGGTTGCTGCTGCCTCCAGCAGCAGCTCATGTAGAGCATGGTGGGGGGGGGGGGGGGGGGCGGGAGACTAACAAAGGGTGTCTCATGCATGTAATCTGGGGGGAGCTTGTGTGCCTATAGTGTGGGAACAAGAAAACCAAATACATGCACAAACATATTAACCAAGTAGATAATCTACTGTAGCAATGAAGAGAAAAAGAAAAAAAACAGCAGCCAACAATGGGGGTTTTGGATGGGTTCTAAGCATGTTCATGGGGATGGGAAGTGCCTGGGGACTGTGGGGGAGGGAGCATGCACTCTTGGATTCATTAATAGCAAATAACCGGAGATAGGAAACATGTTTCCCAATCTCAAAAGAAAAATTCAGAAAGCTAACATAGCATGCATGCATAAACAAACCAAAATGAAACCATGCTATAGATATCTGGGGCAGCAACAAACTTGGGGGGAAGAACACCACCCAACTGGGATTATATGCATGCTATAACCTCAACCAAGAGAAGAGAAAAGGAAAAAAAACAGCAAGCATGGAGGGGTACGGCCAGCCTTGAAAATGCCCAGAAAAATTACCAAAAAGAGAGTGAGAAAAGAGAGATTAAGAAGGGTAAGTGGGGGTGTTATGGGGGATACATTGGATGTTTTAACAAGAAGTTAGGAAGGAACATGCTCCTTCCCTTAATGGATAAAAAACTGCTAGAAACCACAATGACGAAAGAAAAGAAAACAGTAGGTTAAAGAGACTCCAAATGGGATGTACTTCCTCCCATTCCCTTATAGAACTAAATGTGGGGACTCTCTTACCTTTAGAGACTCTCATGTGATAAAATGAAGGGCAAACTCATACCATGCAAACACTTTTAACAGATTTATAGCAAGAAAAAAAAAGCATGCTCATCAATTTGCTTAGAAAGACACCATTTTCATATATGTGAGGTAGAATCTAATGGAGAACATTACCTGGGGGTTCTTGAACCCTTGAGCAAGGTGGAGATGTTCCCTTGAGGTGGTACAACAGCTGGAGACCTTCCTCCTTGACAGCAACAGCAGTGGCTACTTCTTATGTTGGGGTGCAAGTGGTGAGAAGGAAGGTGGGAGGAGGGTGAAGTGCCTTGGAGTGGTGTTGTGGGGGCTATGGGGGCAAAGAGAGTTGAAGGAGGGAGGATTTGGGTGGGGAAGAGTGGTGGAAGGAAGCTGAGAAACAGCCAAAGGAGCCAACCCCCGGCCAGAGGTTGCTGCTGTGCTTTTATAGGCAATTTTAATGTATCCGACATTAAATTCCAGATACACTACATGTCCTTTGTATCGGGCATTTAATGCCGAATACACTGAACCTCCTTTGTATCCGGCATAAAATGCCGGATACAAACAAAATTATTTCGAAAATTTAATGCCGCCGTGAATTTGTCGGGCAATCGGCGCAAATCTCGCCGAGCAAATCTTTGTATCCGACATTTGAGTCCGGATATGAAGAAGGGCAAGTGTATCCAGCATATTTGGTCGGATACAAATCGAAAAATTACGGATTTGCCCCTCGACTTGACCGATTCGACCGATTTGACACCTTTGAGCAATTACGGATTGGTCCCTGTGAATTTTGGTTTAGTCCCTGAGATATTTGATGATTTTTGGATATTTGAGATTTAGTCCCTGAGATATTTGATGATTGGCTGCCACGTGTGCAGTTTTTGGTTTTGCTGCTCGGAAACTTCGACAGCTCATATCTCCTTCATCTGGACCCCGATTTGAGCAAACTCAGTTGCGTTGGACTCATATCGGAGCCCTCTATCCAATGATGCAGAGCTAAGCACCTGGCACGGGGTTCAAAAAAAGTCAACTTTCGGCTCACCCCCAAGTTTGACCGACCCACAGAACCTTCATCCAGACTCCGATTCCAGCAAGCTCAGTTGCGTTGGACTCGTGTTGGGATTCTCTATCCATTGAGATAAAGCAAGGTGACCAATTTTTGCTTGATCAAAAAGTCAAATTTTCACCCCTTAGGGTTTGACTTTTTAGCCGCGGTTTGCATTTCCGGCTCTTTCGGGAGTGCAAAAATGAGGTGCTTACACCGGCCTCATAGGTGGTCTAGCTCTGCTCTGGCTCACTCTAGCCTCTATGTCACTCTCAGCTCTGGTGGCTCTACGTACCACATCCTTTAGTTCAGTGCACAAGAGTACTGTCAGCATACTCTTAATCTCAGGCTTCAGACCCCGCTCAAAGTGTGAAGTCAACCTCCTCTCATCCTGTGTCATGTGGGGTGAAAATCGAGACAAGGCTGCAAATCTAGCCTCGTACTGGGACACTGTTTGGCTCCCCTGAGTAATCTCCATAAATTCCCACTCCTTCTTGAGCCGGACTTCCTCAGAAAATTATTGGTCATAGAAGACCTCTCTGAATCTATCCCATGTCATGTACGTAGCCTATGGATCCTACATCTTCCTGGTTGTCCACCAGTGCACTGCCTCTCACTCAAACAAGAATGTTGCCAAGCGCACTCTTCGGTCCATCGGGCATCCCATAGCCTCAAAAACCCACTCGACTCGCATCAGCCATCTCTCAGCCTCCATAGGATCTGGACATCCACTAAAGATAGGTGGATCCAATTTCCAAAACTGTTCTAGATCCTTGGCTGTCTATATGGCCCTCTCATGTACAGGCTCATCTCTGTGACCATTGCCACCGTTTCCACCATTGTCGTGCTGGCTCAGTCTCTCCTCCCTTTCCTTGGCGAGAAGCTCTGCCAAACTGCTAACAACAGCCCACACATCACCCCCTGGAGGTGGTGGAGGTAATGGAACATCCTGCTGCTCCTCCTCAATAGGATCAGCTCTAGCACATCTCCCTCTACCAGCCATCTGCAAAATACAAATTTCACTTGTTAGAATCCAATAATTCTAGGGGTTCTATCTAGCGTACTCACAATCCCATTCCCCTAAAGCTGGCTATCTAAGGTTAGGACCATTGCTCTGATACCATCTCTGTAACGCCCCGAACCCAGGTCAATGCAAACCGACACCCCACCCGAACCCATTTCGCTACTGTAACAACCCGAATTCAGTTCAACAACCAAATCCGAGGTGTTACTGGCCCATATCAAATTTATATCAAGAATATACCAGACCTAAGAATTAAAAATCCTTTCACTTTATTATACTATCAGAGTTGCGGAAACAAATATGTGCGGAAGTGTAGTATAAAATCCTTAAATAAACATTTAAGTTGATCGTCAATCATTAATATCAAAGTCTGGTAAAATAAAATGGTTACTATCTCTCTGATCTCTCTAGTACATCAAATCCAAATGAAAAATAGTCTATCAAATATGACAGTCTAAATCAATCATCCACCTCAAACAAGATCCGAATAAAAGTAATCCTCCGGTGTATACTCAGCTATCTCTCCCTGGAAATCACTAGGATCCCCCTCTCGCGTATCAGCTGAAAAATGAAATAAAAGTAGGGTGAGATATGAATATCCCAGTAGGTAACACATGCATGATTAAACAGTTCATATAAGTAAAATAACAGTTCATGCACGATTAAGCAATATCGACTAAGCAGGCTCGTATAATCATTCGTATCATTCATGAATACAAAACAGTATGATAAACAGTTCTAGAGATGAATTTCAGCAAGTTCTATTATAAGAATCATATATCCAAATTGATAACATAATTCAAACTTTGCTAGGATGCACTAAACAGTCATATCCGGCCAATATCTCAATCACATGCCTCCAGCATGTATACAATAATAATAACAAGTGTTGTGATTTCAGTGTCATTTGTAGGACTCACAAAGATAGATAAACCTTTTGAGATGATTCTCAACCAATTGCTATACCACCGTGCGGCTTAAGAGCAATGCTACTAATGATACTCAAGTCCCATGTAGCGCAACTTAGATAAGAGCCGTAGTCACTGACTTATTGCACACATACCCATCAGAGTTGGCATGTACCACCATCATGCAGCACCAGAATCAATACATGGAGATGGTCGCTTATCCACATGTACAGGGAATCACCAGCGGCTCATCGGGGTGTCCCTCCAAACATAGGACCTTCCCAGACAAACTAACTTGCAAAGGAAGCGTGTCGCATATAGGAGTAACTCAACCCAAATGACATATCCCTCAGCTACCTAGCAACAACTATGGATCCATAACCAGCTATACCCACTAGACTCCAAAATTCCTTAAAATATAATATTTCTATAAGGGTTGGTGCCTAACGGCATATAAAGGTTAAATCTGTCAATTACTTCAATATTCGGTCATCTGAGTTCTGAATTCTCTTTATAAAGTTTTCTGGTTTATAATGTCATTTAGAGATGTTTTGATAATCAAATAATAGTTAGGTTTTCCAAAAACCAGATTTCTCCATTTCTTTCAAAGTTTGGCAACTAATGTCCTAAATATCTTCTTAATTTATTTTTCTGTAAAACAGGGAAATAGATAATTTATTTTAGTCTTAAAACATCTTATTTAATCATTAAAATTGTCTAAAAATAGTTTGGAATTGAATCAGGGTTTGAAATTTCGAAAATCTGCAAAATCTGAATATAGCGCCTAGGATCGCTCAGGATCGCCCCGGCGGTCTGTGGTCGGCAGTAGTTCAAATCAGAACGCCGACGATACGTCTTCTAGCAGTCTTCGGCGGTCTAATATTTTTAACTAGTGCCGAGGATCGCCGAGTGCAGTCGAGGTTGGCGGTCATCCAAAATCGAACCGAAACACTTCCAAAACGTGATTTTTCCTATTCTAAGCAATCCCATAATACTTATAATGATTATATCATGCATCATACATATATCTACATCATAAAAACATGGTTTGAAGATTAAACGAACGTTAAATATAAAAACGAGTGTAAATGGTGTCACATACCTCTTTCGTGCGTGGGTTCTCTTCCTCTTCTCCAAACAAGGGTTCTCATAGGCGCGAGGTAATCCCTGGACGATGAAGAACACAACCCAACACCCTTCCTTCTTCCTCTTATTCTTCTTCTCCTTCGGCTTGGTTTGTGTTTGTCGCTTGCGGCTATTCAATACGAGCGAAAATAGAAATGTGTATGATTTAGGTTATTTAATTGTTATATATACTTCTTGATCCCATGTATCTCACATGCAAACTCTCCTATACACTCTGCCCAATCAGAACACTTAACTTGATATCTCATGATCGGACGGTTAGATCTGCGTACAACTCTGGATCTCCACTAATTAGATCATCCCCTACAATAATAAAATATTTCCATCAATTATAACTCTCAAGAATATTATTTATTAATTTATTTTATTATTTAAGGAAAATTCGAGGTTTTACATTTGTACCCTAAATTCAGACGCTCATAACTTCATCATCTAGATGAATTTTAGAGTGATTCCAAAGACATGTGAAAGGTGAGACTGTCTAGTTCATGTCTATAAAATTCAGCCATTTTTATGAAGTGGAGTTTTGACACCATTCAATCGAAGTTGACAGGTCAGTTCAGGCCAGATTGCTGAACCTGTCACTTTGAATGAGCATCATCTGTTCGTTTTAAGTCCAATTTGAGTGATTTTAATTTTGGTGCTTTCCTTTATGAGTCTATTTTCAAATCCAATTGGTTTCATAATTTTTTGATTTCATTTGTGTCGTGGGTAACTGATTTACTAAGAACTGCTTAACAGCACATTTCTGGGCTAATCTGTGATCTTCGGGGCCTATTCGGGGGGTCACCCAAGGCACATCCAGATGAAGTTTTGTATCACTACAAAAAAGTGTCTTCTTGCGGCACTTACCTGTGGCGTCCAAGGAAAAATATGCCGCTAAAAGCCTCTTCAAAACACGCTCACGTAAATTGCATAATGTTTAATAGCGTTTTCATATAAATGCTGCTGAAACCCTACAAAAAAGAAAACAGAGGCGGTTTTGGTCCCACCTCCTTCTCTCTCGGCCCAAATCCTATGCAAATCGCATTTCAATTCACAGCGTTTTGGTATAAACGCTGCTGAAACAATAGTGGAAAGAAAACAGAGGCGTTTTTTTCCCACATCCTCCTCCTCTCTCGCGCCCAAATCCCATCTAATTCGCGCGATCACAATCTCCACTGCAACCGCTTCTATCTCTCACTCAAATCTCCATCGAGCATGTTGCTAAAAAAACCCTTCAAAAGAATCTGTGTGATTTTGGAGATTATTTTCTTATATCTCCCTTCCAAATCTCATATCATTCTATATCTTTTGCTGAACCCACTTCTCTCTTGCTCAAATCCTTCCAAATCTCATATTGTTCCATATCGACTAAAACCCCTTTGATTTATGAAGATGTTCTTGTTCATTATGTGGATTTTGGATATCGGCCGCCGCAATGTATCGTGAGCAGCCCACAGGTAAAATCCTCTCTCTCTCTCTCTCTTTGTGTTTACAGCAGTGAGCCCTAGATCCAGTCTGGACATTAGTGTTTCACATATTAGAGAAATAAATCAATAGCTAAGGCTTCCTTCGTTGTTTTTCATTTTGTGGATATTGATGAAGATTTTGAACAAAGATTTAGAATGGGATGGCTTAATGGGGAGGCACTCCCAGCCTGCGTTTGGATAGCCAATAATGAAATAGATTAGAGGGAATGTTGCCTTTCCTATAACCTGCAATTTTATTAAAATTATCCTTCATACACTCTGTCTCTCTTCGATCTATTGTTTAAATTAATTTGTGTCCCGTGCATATTTCCTGAAATGTATTCTGTTTGTTTCGGAATTGTGAAGTGCTGAGTGCTGAGTGCTTCGA
This sequence comes from Buxus sempervirens, assembly GCA_947561395.2. Lineage (NCBI taxonomy): Eukaryota > Viridiplantae > Streptophyta > Magnoliopsida > Buxales > Buxaceae > Buxus > Buxus sempervirens. Next base: position 12,993,711 of record OX387188.1, read on the forward strand.
TCTGGTGCGTTGATGCAGAAATTAGTTTAGTTCAAGTTCGAATTCCGGGATTCTCATCGTTCTTTGTATTAAATATAATTTTTCTACAAAAACTTCTATGTCTGATATATGTAGTGCTTTTTCTTTTGTCTTTATTCCCTTTCACATGGATGAATTTTTTTTAATCTGTTTCTTTTTTATATTTACATTACATTATAAGCAGTGGAGTTTCTCTATCTTGCTTTCCATGTTGTTTATATTGTTCCTTTTGTCCATTGTTCCCTAAGGTATTAGGTCAATTATCTCTGGTTGCTGCCTCTGCTGCCAGTGTGGTACAAACAAGCATGAAGGACCTCACTTCCAAGGTATTTAATTTTTCCCTATATCACACATTCACGCTCAAGTTTGATTAAGTTAGTTTTCTATTAAAACATTGCATAGCAATGTTTGGTTTCTTGTTAGTGTGGAATAAATAAAACAGGAATACCATATTTTTCTATTAATTTTAAGTCTTTAATAACTTAATTGAACATAAGTGACCATTATGGGTGTTTAATAACTTAATTCTCTCTATCCTTGCAAGATTACTGCATTTTAGAATGTGAAAAAATTGGATTCACAGAACTAAGAAAACTAAAATTATGTAAAACCTGATCTGCACGACTAGCCTTCAAGCTCTCAAGTTCTGTACATGATAGGGAAACTTGAAAAATCAAAATAAATCCTTTTCTAAGAATGCCTCCATTCATCTTGGTATAGAACTTCTTGCCATGTTTCCCACCATGTATCCCCTTCAGCATTTTGTCCAGATTTTTCCACTCCTGGAAAAGATCAAATCGAATGAAAATGAAAATAAGGATAGGATGACAAAACAAGCCTATATAATATCTTTGTGATACTAAAATAAATACAACTCAAAAGAACTTCAGTCTATGTATAACCAATAACGTCAGTCCAAATTTTGACCAAAAAAGGAAAATGCCTCCAATGTCACACACTCACTAGGTGGAGAAAATTTTCCAAAAAATTGATCCTATACTAAATTTTCAATTTATTTTAAAATCAAACTTTTACCTATAATAAACTAAAATTGTCTGGACTTCAATTTATCACATATAAACTGTTCATTCGAAGTATGAATATTATGTAATTTCACCAACTGTTTAAACTTCCAACAATTATTGGCCAAGGGAAAATCCGCATGAATAGTAAGGAAGCATCCAATTTTAGATCTGAAACCCAATTTAGATGATAATGCGTTTGGGTCTCATAATCAGTTATTCCAGACAATTTTGAAAATTGTGGCTTAAAACTCAACCTACCTTCAAACATAAAAGATAAAGGCAATCACAAATAATCACTTCCTTAAATTTATCCCCAAAAGTTCAGCTCATGTTCCTTCAGTAAGGATCTCAATGCCAAATCTAATAGAGATCAAAATAATTGTATATGTTTCTCTGGATGTTGTTGCTGTTGACACAGAGATGCCATGATTGGGATCAAGTTTGGCTTTAAAAACTGAATATTTATATTTGAAATTGCATATCTAATAAACAAATATTTTCTTCTTTATTTTTTTCCCACATAAATCTAGTATAATACTGGATTAATTACATGGGCATGCATTGACAATGATATTATAATGTCTGCGCTATTTCATAACTTATGAGGTTGTGATGTTTATAGTAACTAGATTTTTCTCCTTTAACCGTTAATTGGATTTGTGAATATATTCGTTATAAATGATATTGAAACCATTTATGAATGATCCTTTGAATTTCAATATATCTTATATGCTAGATCGTGTATCTTTCCACCTTATTCCAAATGATTATATTTGTCACATTTTCAAAACTACATTTATTGTCTTCAGGGAAAATCATGGATATCAAGTGGATTCTTGGATCTAATCATAGGCAAGTTTGCAAATTCAAAGTTGGAGAATGTGTATTAAGATTCATTCATAATATACTTTCAGCAAGATAGCTTTCCAACAAACATTATAGCACCCTCTGAAATGATCAACTCAAGTAAAAACAGTGTTCTAAAAACCAGATTAAACAGACAGGTTGAACCAATCAAACCACAAACCATACATCTCAGCATTTAGGTTCAAGCTTTCAGTTTGATTAGAGAACCTGTGTGAACCAAATCAAATTGGGTGAACTAGTAAAAACTAGGTGTAAAACAGTAGAAAACAACATTGAACTGGAATTTTCAGATTTGTTTCATTTTTCTCTTCCAAATTGCATGCTAATGCCTTTGAGTTCTATTAGTTTGAATCACCAATTGAACCAGGTTGGATGAGACCAGCCTCACTAGTTAAAGGATTAGTTAAAGCTATTAGAAAAATAGATAAAGAAACAAAAAAAAAATTCCCTAACTTATCTCTTGGAGGGGTTTCAATTTAAATTATTGGTTTTGCCATAAATAAATTCAGCTGTTGAAATTAGCAAACAGAAATAAATGAGTATGTTATTATCAATTATCTCCCATAGCTTTGAAGAACTCTAAGTTGACCTTAAAGATTAAAGAATATTGAACAGAAAAATGGGAAGGTAGTTCACCAATACAAAGGATCCACCTCTATGTTCTGTGTAAAATGCTGAAAAATACAAACTTCACGGTACATATGAAATTAAAATTAGAATTTAATGAACCCATATAAAAAAAAGCTTAAAATCACACTCTCATAAAGTATTACTATGGGATATATTTCCATTACAAGTCAAACTCAAGAGTTACAACTGGTAAATGGACGGTTTAAATCCTTTCAGAGAAGTTTTAACATGAATTTTTAAGATATATTACATTTTAATGGAAAACTAGAACGCATCCTAGAATACCAAACAACCATAAAATCTCCAGTATGGTTAGTAAATGATAAGGTAGATAATATACCTAGCTCTTTGTATCCTGTCCAGTCACTTTTTTCCCACCACTGTCAAGGAGAGCAAGAAAGCCAATTAATGCATCCACTAGGGATGATACTAAGGTTATGAAAAAATAATGTAAATTTAGAAGGATTATTAACATGACCTAAATAGTATTGTGAGTAAAAAAAAATTGGGAGAAATATTGAAAGCAAAACAAACACCAAGTTGTCCCTTCAAGCAAAGCCATTGTACCATCACACTTAACCTTTTTAAGGACATTATTTTTGTTTTTGAAATCACACCTAAACTTCTAGAATATAAGATGACAAAACTTACATCATCTGAACTTAAATAACAGGCCATTGATTGGCATCCTAGCAAAGAAGGATGACCTCAGTATTTTGCAGATGCATTGATGTTGTGATCTTATTTGTTGTAAGCACTAGACAGAGACAAAAGTGTAATTTATTATATCAAAGTATAAAATGATAAAATCTTTTACTTGAACCTTGTAGAAACCAGAGTCCACTAAGTGATTAGATCTCTATATGAATTGATATTTTGAGGATATTTTGCCAAATGCTTTCAGTGGTGGGAATTTAATGATGCTAATTTGAAGAAAATTTTAAAAAGCTGTAACTATAGGAGTAACAACAGGGTCTAAGATTTCTTAATACAACTCTAAGATTTTGGGTTTAAGAAATTCGGGTTGTCTTTAGTTGAAGAAAGGTGGAAAATATTAAGAATTAGACATAAGAATAGTAACCTTTTTATGAGCAATTGATGGATCTTGAGCTGCTGGAGCAGTTTTAATTTGAAGATCAAGGAGCAATGATTCGCTGTGCGGCAGATTAAATGCTACCAAATCATGGATTGTGATGGAGCAACTAGTACAAGAACTGGTAAATATCAAGAAACTTCTTATGAGCAATTGATGGATGCCACAGCAACTCACCTTTTCTTCACTCTAGAATATTCATAGGAAGAATTCCTCTAAAAATCTTGTAGAGAATATGTACATACCTTTTGGTGTATCGCAACCCAAAATTCAATTCTAGAAAGCTCGATTCCATTTTTTGTTCTCTTAGCCCCACCACCACACATCCCATTATTCAAAGTCAAACAGATTCTTGATATTATGATTATTCACATTCTCAATTGTGGTGTCTTGTGGTTAGTTTTTATTGGGACCATATCAATTTTAAGAAAGTATTCAATTTAGCATACAAGTCTTATTTAATCTCTCTCTCTCTCTCTCTCTCTCTCTCTCTCGATATATATATATATATATATATATATATATATATATATACAATCTAGACATGCTCTATTATAGAGCATATGAGTAATTTAGATATTAACATATTTGATTTGTTGTTTTAGACCTTTTTCAGAAGAATAAAAAAGGTGTACATCCAATTTGGCCAATTATGGATCGGAGTTGGATTTCAAAGTCTAGGTAAATTAATTATACATGGATTTTCAATTGTTTCAATAAAAGTATTGGGCATTTTGACTAATAAATACTGTATTTTGATGAAATAGGGTTAGTAGAGAGTATATTGAAGGGGTAAAAGAATTTGTTACGTTTGCTTTTGCTCATGGAGCTCATATTGATGGGAGGTTGAAATGTCCATGCCCGAAATGCAACAATGTGTTATACCAAGAAAGGGCTGTTGCAATTGAACACATGATGTGCTTTGGGTTTGATCGGCATTATACCAAGTGGGTTTTTCACGGGGAGGATATTATTCAACCAAGTAATGTTCAAGGTCATACAAGCAGTGATGTAAGTGAAGAACATGTTATGGGTGATGAAATGGATGCTTTATTACATGATAGATTTGGAGTTCATCACACGGAGCAAGAAATGGAAGGTTTAGTGCGGGATATGAATAATACATCTAATGATGAAGCTATTAAATTTGATAAATTGGTACGTGATGTTGAGCAAGAATTGTACCCAGGTTGTAAAACCGAGACAAAATTGTCATTCATTCTCAAAGTATTTCGCATCAAATGTCTATGTGGATGGAGTAACAAATCATTCACTATGTTACTTGATGTGATAAGAGTGACACTACCTGAAGGATCAAAGTTACCAGATAATTTTTCACAAGCAAAAAAGATTGTTTCAGACTTGGGGTTAAGTTACAATAAAATTGATGCTTGTCCCAACGATTGCATGTTGTACTGGAAAGAATCTGCTGATAAACAATCATGTGATGTTTGTGGGACATCAAGATGGAAGTCCGGAGAAAATCATTCAGAAGGGCATGAAAAGAAGAGTCCAATTAAAATCTTACGCCACTTTCCATTGAAACCGCGCCTACAAAGGCTTTACATGTCATCAAAAATTGCATCTGACATGAGATGGCATAATGATGGCCGTACTAATGATGAGATGTTAAGACATCCTGCAAATTCTCAAGCCTGGAGACATTTTGACATTAAGAATCCGGATTTTGCAGCAGATTCTCGAAATATTAGGCTTGGATTAGCAAGCGACGTGTGACACCCCGGACCCGGACATGTTCATTAAAGGTATATGCCGGTTCCTTGACATCAGGTGATGTCCCAGAAACGCATTTCTAAGTTTTAAAACTAACCAAACAGTTATATTTTAATCCAAAATTTTTTGGAAAAACGGCTATATAACGTCTGTATTTATAAGAATGGGCTAAGCCCTCAAACCAATACCTGATAAACACAAAATATATATAGATAATATACACCATTCAAAAACTAAGCCATCCAACATCTACAGATTTAAGGTAAAGTTTACTAAGGTTTTCACTTCTTTTCTCTCTTTCTCATTTACAATTTATACACAATCCAAAAATAGATGACTACACAAAAACACTGCACAACCCTATCCAGGATAATAATAATCCTCCGGGTTGTAGTCGTCATCCAGCCCGTTAGTTCTGCCTACCTCAGTTTGTGGTTGCTCTGCAGATTTATCTGAAAACAAAACCGATAAAAACAAAACACGCTTGAGACTAACGTCTCAGTAAGCAGCATAATGCATGATAAGAACATTTTATGCAGTTTCAAACAGTAAATAGCATGATAAAACAGTTTATGCAAATCTTTAAAACAATTTAATAGCATGCTTATATACTATACGATTAATCTCTGGTAAAATCGTGCGAAGAGGCATTTCATTCTCCCATAAACAATACTTAAACTTTACAGATTCTTAACTCATAAACCAATAAATTCAGATTAAACCAAACTGCAATATCAGTAAAATCTCAGTAACAATCTCATGTAATAACAGTGATTAAATTCACTTGTCCAATTCGCCACCTCACGACTTACAATGGAAAGATCTAGCTAGGATCGCTCTTCCAAAGCGGAGTACTCAAGCATGAGACATGCATGAGCTGGCAAGTACAACCCAGTCCAACCATAGCAAGTTAGTGATCTCTTCAGACCATCGAGTTAGTGATCTCTATTAGACCATCGAGTTAGTGATCTCACTGAGACCATCTAGTTGACTTTATGGGTTGTTGTAGCACATTCCGAGGAGGATGCAAGTTCACAACCCCCGGCCCCTTGTGAGCTAGGGTGAACTGCCGTCCTCAACCCCCAGAACCGTGTATCACATGCTGGACAAGGTTATAAATTACGCACGCAACACCTGATGAGGGAGCCACACTGGGCCTGTGTTACCTCATCCCAACACCCAACACAATACCTGATGAGGGAGCCGCACAGGCCTATGTTACCTCATCCCATCACAATACCTAGTGTAGATATGGATCCAGCTCTACAACCAAGCCCACCAAACCATAAAACAAACCACGGTTTAACAAACTCACCATTCTAAGCTTCTGGGGTGAATTTCAGTTCACTACCCACAAATATAATATATCATTGTTATTTAAATACTGTTTGAATTAAATACTGTTCAAGTATTACTTTTCTCTTTACTATTATTAAATTGGTCTTATCTCATTCTTAACTTAAATTGCAAATCCTAAAATTCACTTTTAAATATTTTTTCCTTAAATTTTGATTTTTCTTTTAAAATGTAACTAAAGTGTAATTATGTATTTGGGGGTTGCACTTATTTGTTGAATCTAACTAAAATCTAAATTAAAAAGTAATTATTTAGGTCATGTGTACTAATTTATCAATACAGTATAAGTGTTGCACTAAAACGTAATTTCTTTCTAAAATAAACATCAATTTTTAATTACTTTACTTTTTGCATCAAAACGTAAATATTTCTTAAAAAGCTCACCAACAAACCCTTTTTTTTTTTTTTTTCAATTTTCAGTTCGTGCTTTGTTATTTTCAATGATTTTTCTTGCTTCCAATTAACCTAAAACAATTGCAATCACCTCAGAATGCATTAAACTGAAATTTTAAACTTGGGATTTAGATGTAACCATGAGATACCAACAAGAAAAGAAAACATACCCATCGTATGAACATGGGAGAAATCAAGAACAAGAAAACAAACAAAAGCTACTTACCTTCTTTTCCTCTTCCTTCCTCTTCCCTTCTTCTTCTTTCTCTCCGTCTCTCCCTCCGCTCCTTTCCTCTTCCTACGGATGAAGATGAAATGGAACCCTTGGGGTTCTATATATATTAAACCGATTAAACCAATGACCCATTAAACCGGTTTACTAAAAGTGAACCCACCTCTTAAAATAAACCATTAAACCCACTAAACCTATTTAAATAAACCACTTAAACCCACTTCAATACACCACCACAATTTATATAATAGATTTAAATAAACTAAACCTCCATTAACTAACTAACCAACCCACTAAACCGAACCCAATTGAACCGGACCAATTTACCCAATTAAACCAAATAAATTCAAGTTACACCTAAATCAACTAAACCGGTCTCAAGCACCTAACAAATTTTTCTATCCAAGTGAACCGAACCCAAAACAATTTAGCTTGTTCACTTCAAGTGAACCATCCCGAACCTGACCAAGCAATCAAGTCTTTTAAAGTTTAATTTAATTAACCTCATTAAATCCCTTAATCTCGTTTATAAATTCTTTAATCTCCATTTAATCTTAATTAAAATTCCTAAAAAAAATCCAGGATCTTACACGATGGGCTTCAACCCATTCAGGACCATGAGTATCGCACACAGTTGTTGGCCTGTAATACTTATTCCTTACAATTTGCCACCATGGTTATGTATGAAGCAGCCGAACATGATTTTGTCATTGATTATACCGGGGCCTTCTGGGCCTGGCAATAACATTGACATATACATGAGGCCTTTGATCAAGGAGCTAAAAGACTTGTGGGAAGTTGGAGTAGAAACTTTTGATGCGTCGATGAAAGAGACATTTGTGCTACATGCTGCCATATTATGGACAATTAGTGATTTTCCTGGGTATGCAATTTTATCTTGCTGGAGCACAAAAGGAAAATTAGCTTGTCCTTCTTGCCATAAAGACACATGCAATCACTATTTGCGTAATTCGAGAAAGCAATGTTACATGGGCCATCGTCGATTTCTGTCATCTAATTATAGATTTCGAAAACAAAAACATGCTTTTGATGGTACTTTAGAGGTTAATAGAACTCCGATATCATTGTCAGGGTCAGACGTGTTGGTTCAGCTGTATGGAACTACAAATACTTTTGGGAAGCATGATATAAGAAATAAATCAAGAACCCATCAAATACCAAGCATGCCATATAACTGGAAGAAGAGGAGTATCTTGTTCGAGTTGCCGTATTGGAAAGACAATTTATTACGGCATAATTTAGATGTTATGCATATTGAAAAGAACATATGTGATAATGTGATAGGCACTTTGTTGAATATTGAAGGGAAATCAAAGGACAATATAAAAGCTTGCTTGGACCTTTTGGATATGGGTATTAGGCATGAACTTCATCCTCAATTATTGCCTGGTACAAGCAAAGTAAGATTGCCTGCTGCACGCTTTTCTATGGACAAAACAGAGAAAGAGTTATTTTGTAAAGTTTTGAAGAATTTAAAGGTTCCAGATGGCTACTCGTCGAGTATTGCAAGGTATGTTAATATCAAGGACCATAAGATATTTGGACTGAAAAGTCATGACTGCCATGTTATAATGCAACAATTTTTACCCTTGGCAGTTCGGAAGGTGTTACCTAAGAATGTAAGTTCTACCTTAATTAAATTGAGCAATTTCTTCCATGGATTATGCTCCAAAGTTTGTAAATTTAGTGAGTTGAAGAGTCTTCAAGAACGTATTGCATTTACTCTTTGCCACTTGGAGAGGCTTTTTCCTCCTGCATTCTTTGATATTATGTTACACTTACCAATTCATTTGGTTGAAGAGGTAATGCTTGGTGGGCCTGTTCATTATCGATGGATGTATCCCATTGAAAGGTACACATCATATTATATATTGATGAGTGTTGTTACACATTAATTGAATGAAATTATTTACTTAGTTTAAGAATTCGTGCCTACAGGTACTTATATACATTAAAGTCATATGTACGTAATAGAGCTCAGCCAGAGGGTTCAATTGCTGAAGGATATTTAGCAAAAGAGTGTCTAACATTTTGTTCAAGGTACTTGCATAATGTTGATACGAGGTTAAATCGGCCAGAAAGGAATATAGACGAAACTGCAGTTGGAGGTGTCAAAGCGTTCAAATTGGATGATATAGAATGGACACAGGCACATCGCTATGTTCTATTAAATAATGAGAATACTTCAAGTCATCTAGAGTAAGATAGTAATACTTACTATAAGTTTTCTTATAATTTTTTACTATTTTTTTCTAACATGTACACAATACTTGATGGTGTAATGCCATTCATTAACTTTCAGGCACCACCTTACAACTCTTAATATGAAGCATCCTGGGGCAACTATTCGTGAAATACAGAAGCTACATAATGAAGAGTTTATTGATTGGTTTAAAGAACTTGTAAGTTATTATAATTTTTTTTAAGATTATGCTAGCTATTTTTTGTTTGTTATAACAAATATCTTAAGCTTCTCCCTCACTTTAAAATAGGTGGAATTACGACAAAAGTCACATATATCATTGTCTGAGGAAATTGTATGGCTTGCTCAAGGTCCACAATCTATTGCAAAAAGAATGAAGGGATACATGATCAACGGATATAGGTTCCGAACTATGGGTAAAGAGAAGTTTGGTAAAAGTCAAAATAGCGGAGTTGCAGTTAATGCTACAATTACAAGCTATGCAAGTTCTAGAGACCGAAGACCGGTTGTGGAATCTATTACATATTATGTTCGTATAACGGACATAATTGAATTGACATATTCCCAGCATTTGAAATTTGTATTGTTTAAGTGTGATTGGGTTGATGTGAAGGTACAAGGTCGAGGAGTAAAGATTGATGAATTTGGGTTTACTCTTGTGAACTTCAAAAAATTAATCCCTTCACAACAATTGCAAGATGAACCTTTTGTATTGGCTTCTCAAGCTGAACAAGTATTTTATGTGCAAGATCCAACTGAACCAGATTGGCATGTCGTCGTCAAGACTAAACCCAGGGACATATATGATCTTAGTGGGGATGACGATTCATTACTAGATATTGGGCCATATGGTGATCAACAGTTAAATGATGAGGCTGTACAAGATGGTAATGAAGGTTTGTGATTGGTGAGGGAAGATGTGCCTGGGGAAACTGTTGATGCACCTCAACAATCATTAAATGAGCGACGAGTTCTTTTTAATGATTCCATCGATGATGAAGATGTATCAGAATTGAATGTTGATTGTTAATTGGATTTTGTTTAGAAGAATTATGCTTTGAATCAATTGATTATACTTTTGAAGCAGTGAATACCTAATCTTTAAATTCTTAATTTTTTAAGTAATATAAGTTCTGACATTAAATTAATAATTTTTGCCTTTACTATAACTTATTGTTTTGCTTGCCGTTGTATTGTTTCTTTGTTTCCCATGTTTCGTGTTGTAGATTACATATTATCAGAGAAATATAAGGCCATGAGACATGATTGAAAACGGTGGAGGTTTGTATTTTGCAAATTGTTAATTTCTCTATTATGCAATCTTTTGAGTGATGCTGGATTTAAGTTCAAGTTTGAATTTGTTGAGTACTAAATGCATATTCATGATCCTTGGCAATTTAAGATTAGCAAGTTTTTTAGATAGTATCAAAGTACTATGTCAAGATTTTCTCGTATTATTGTTTTATATCTCTATGTTCTCTACTCCAAGCATTTGATTTGCAAAGCAAAAGTTTCCATTGAAGATCCATCACATTCCAATTTCCACCCATTATACTAAGTGGTTTTTTTGCACTTTTAGCCCATTAGATGGAAGATTCACATAGAATGGTTAATGAGGGTCCATCTGCACCTAAACCAAGACGGGGGCGAGGCCCTACTAGGTGCCTTAATATACATAATGTGCCACCTGAGGAGAAGATAGCAGTTCAGATAGATGAAATGGCGCGCCTAGTCGGTCGCAGTGCTACACAGTTGATGAATTGGTGTGGCACTATAGCTAGAGATGGTCGTATTCTTCCATTACATCGCACTAGCTGGCATAAGGTTGAGGAGACTGCAAAGGAGCAAGCTTGGGCAGATGTTAAGGTAACATTTAATTTTTTTTCTTTATATTTAAATAGCAATCTCTAACAATTGATTAGAAATTTATTATTGCTAATTTGAAGGTCAAATTTGAGGTTAAGGATGAGCTAAAGCAATATATTTTGCGGTCAATTGGTAAGAAATGGAAGGATTATAAGTGCCATCTAAAGAAGAAATTTTATGAAATTTGTACGACAAATGAGGAGAGATATGCTGCTCGACCCCATGATGTGCTAGAGCAGCAATGGATATCCTTAATTCAGTTTTGGAATTCGGAAGAGGGAAATGTATGCCCTAAAAATTCAAAAAGTAATTGTTTAATTTATGCAATTTAGAGAAGAGGTACAAAAAACAAGCAGAGTCGCTCAAAACAAACCATGATGCATACGGCTGGAACAAAAAGCTTTGCTAGATTGCAGCATGAACAGGTATGATTTAAGGTTATTATCATGTTCAAATGTTAAGAAATAAGATTATATCTGTTAGTAGGCAACAATGATTGACTATAAATTTTTTTTGTAAAACAGAAACACCTAAGTGCCGGAACCCCACTTTCTCGGGTTGAGATGTTCATTCAAACTCATGTGCGTAAGGATGGTAGCCCAGTCAACACCGATGCGGTGGAAAAGATGGTAAGTATATAAAAGAATTCAGAATTTTCTTTTTATTGTGACTTTGTTATATGTAAATCTGTTTTTTTGAAATAAAAAATGAATGTCAAACAATTCTATACAGAAACTGATGAAAGAGCTTATGGAGCAGCAACTTGAGGGGTCACAAGATAACAGAGCCAACCCAAAGGACATTTTTACTAAAGTAATGGGACCTGAGAGACATGGTCGTGTTCGTGGTTGTGGATTGGGTCCAACTCCCAAATCTTATTTTGGGGCATCTTCCAGTCGTTTTGGTCAGTCAAATAGTGATGCAGCAGAAAGAATAAAATTGCTTGAAGAGCAATTACAACAAAAGGATGAGATAATGAAGCAAATGCAGCATTCTCTTGATGAGAACAATAACGAGATGTCACGCTTTAGGGCAATGATGGAGCACTTTTCAGGCCAGGTAAAATAACTAAATGTCATGTATTATTTCTTCATTGCAATTATATAATTGTGTTTTTTCTGATCCATCATAATTAAATGTCATGTTTGTTCTTGGGGCTTTTCATTGTTTCTGGTCGGCACAGCCCAATGCTTTAAGGTTGGCTATTGAAACTTTCTTTCTAATCTGAACTAGTTAATTTACACACAAAAAATAGTAAAAAGGCAAACAAGAAGGTGCTGATGATAAAGATAAAGATGAAAGAAACTGAGTTAGTGTTTTACCAGATAAGTATAAACACCATCAGCAACCTAAAGTGATCCGTGACAAATTTTGCATTATGCTTGATTGCATACTAAATATAGATTATAAAACTCCTTTACATACTTTGCAAGCAATTTAGATGTCTTCTGCTCTCGTTGGCATCTGTGGACTCAAAAATAGATATATGAATGTTTTGTAGGTGGTTAGTTTACTGAATTATTTGAAAAGATAGTACTTAAGGTATTCTTACCACTTACATGTTGGAGCCTGTGGAAAGAGAGAAACAATTCATTCTTTCCTTTCCATGAATTATTTTCTTCTTTTATGAGTGTGTGATGTTGCCCTCTGCTTTTTACAATTCTTAACTGTGTTGTTCTGTGGATGCCTTATTTTATTTTAGATCTCATTTTGGGTCAAGTAAGTTTTCTTCTTTTACAAGCCTTCCATGCTTCTTCTCCTAGATCATACATAACTCAGGTTTGCATTTACAGGCTGATTTTCACTATTTTGGTCATGAAGTATCCTGGATTTTTATTTTAAGTTTACTCATGGACTGATTTCATAAAACCACCATGCATGGTGATGTAATGATATCGAGTTTCCCTTGTAATGATATCGTCTCATCTGATGAGTTTTCCTTGTATAATGGCAAGCACCCGTGGTGCTCATTTTTATTTTAAGCTTACAACTCTAGTTTGCTGCCTGATAATTATGAGGAATTTTAAGTTCTACGTTTGCTGCAACATAAAAGGTTCCCTTGCAACTTGATTATGTGGGATCCTCTCTTTCAAATCATTTTGCAAAGTGGAACTGCGGATCTTGATCAAATGAAAGCCTAGCCTTAGCAAAAAAAAAAAAAAAAGCCTAGCCTTAGCAATAGAGTGATGAAAATTATGTAATAAAGACAGTTGTTATTATTAGGTTAATCTTATTAGGGCAACACTTTCCTCTAAAAATTTAAAATGTTTTGGCTGCAAATTACTTTTTGGTTGATGTAAATGGATAAAACATTGGAACAGAATAAAAATAAATGCTTTTCTGTTCATAGGATAAAATATGGGAGTTTGTTTTATTTATCTAATTGCCATTTTGTTTGGCCTGCTCCAATGGCATTTTAATGATATATTTTTTTCCCTTTTTGTATTATGTACTCATTCAATGGTGCTCAGATTGTTTTCAAAAATTCACATTTTTCCACGAGCTATTATTGAATTTCTTAATTTAGCTATACCTCGTGTCTATGATTTTATTCATGAAAAACCGTCAAAGATTTGGCCTCCCAAAACACAGGTATTAGGTGTGGATGTTGTTCTTTTTTCCTAGATTGTCAAAAATCATATCTAGATGGCTAGGCCCTCCACTTATCTTTTCAACTTGAAAATTCTGGGTTCGAACTTGCTGCTGCTGTTGCACTCTTTTAACGTATCTGGTACATATGCCCTGCTGTTGCACTCTTTTACTCCCTCAACTCAAGATGACAGCACCAACAGATAAAGTATGACTGAGTTTTAAGTCCCTTTCTGGTCACTCCATTATTCACTTGTATCTGCTATTTCAATGATTGGAACAACTTCCATTTTGATTAACAAATTCGTAGAAACTGAGTTAGTGTATTGCACTGGACATTTAGTATTTTCCTACCAACTTCAATAGGACTCCATGATTGCAAAACTTTAGAAATCCATCCACCGAGTTCTAGATCTCCCATGGTAGACCTTGAAGCATTTAGAATCTGAAACACCAATCCAGGCCTCATTGTTTCCACTTTGTAGAGCAGATATTAGAGCATCCAAAATTGGATCTTCTAGCTTATTAATCTGGTCCCTTAATCAACTTCATAAATACCATGTCTAACCACATGTACTTTTTAACTGTACTGTACTTGCACTCTGATAAGGTTTTAAAATCTTTTCCCAATAACATTGAATCAATGAATGCTGATTATGTATAGTTTAACTGCAGCATGAGAATGATCTTCGCTTATTTATACTGGTGTTTATATATTGCTATTTATTTGTTAACATACACTTATGTTGATTTTATGGAACAATATGCAGGTTATAGAGAAAGGTGGTTCTGACCTACGTGCTTCCCAAACTCAACCTTCGGATAAATAAGCGAAGATGGAAGTAGTTGATGGTCTTTGTCTTGGATGTTTTTGACCTTTTTCCTTTAAATTTGTAGTGGGAACATGTAATTAACACATTTATGTGTACTTTTTTTTACTTTATGAGGATGACTTTTTGTGGTTAAATTACAGTTACAATATATGAAATTGATGATTTCTTTGTTGAAATGTGTATGGATGTAAATTTATTATTTTATTATATATTACAGGATTTTACAAGTGTCAAAAAATTGCTGCAAAGCATAGATGGCATTTTTAGTAGCATTTTTTGAAACACTTCTATTTTTTTATATACAATTAGTGGTGTTCGGAGAAATGCTCCTAAAAACAAGATGTTAAAATATCGGCGTTTTGAAACTGCCTCAAAATTTGGCTTATTTGCCATTTGCGGCATTTTCAAAATGCCGCAAATGTAACTAATTAACGTTTTTTTCAGCAAAAACTCTTTTTAATGGCGTTTATAAAATGCCGCAAATGGAACTAATTACGTTTTTTTCAGCAAAAACTCTTTTTTAGTGGCGTTTATAAAATGCCGCAAAATAACTATATTTACCGGCCTTTTGTAAAAAACGCCTGTAATTAAACAATCCTTATACCAGCATTTTACACGAAACGCCGCTACAAGTGCCGCTATATGAATCAGCGACACCTGAATTACTAGCTTTTGTACAAACGCCGGTAAAGTTATTAGTGGCGTTTTTTTTCACTTTTAGGGGCATTTTACAAACGCCGCTAAAATGTTGATTGTTTGTAGTGTATGAGGCTAGTTTCATTTGAAATATGGCACTACATACTTCATTCATGCCAAATTTCATGGATTTATATGGAGCCAATTTTCTCAAATGAGTTTCCAAAGTTGCCCACTTGTTACTTTTACTGATTTCCAACAGCAGATTCCACATGAGCATAACTCTTAGGGTTTTAACTGGATTTAATTGAAAATTTGCATGAGACTTCTATTTATCATAATCTTTCAAATGGATTTGGTTTGATTCAATTTGAATTTGATTTGAATGAGTTATGGTCAAATGACTCCATCTTTTACCAAAATTTCCGGAGTTGTCTTAACTTGGTTGTGTTTAAGTTTTGCTTTGATTTCCATTTAATAGTGATGTCCCAAAAGTGATAATTCCATAAAAGAAAGTCTAAGATTCATTGGACTTCTCATGTGGAGGGATCATACATGTGTTTAATATTTTTCAAGCCTTTTTTATTATTTTAGCAAGCTTTCTTTATTTTGAGCATGAACAACACTTGGCAACCACCTTGTGTGGGTGAATGGGGGCGCCTAACACCTTCCCCCGTTCATAATCTAATCCCCTTACCCATCTTTGGATTTTAATTTTCAAGTAGAGTTATTTTTCCTCTAGATTTGCCCTTTGTGCTTTATTTTGATGATATTTGGTGTCCATTCACACCTAAAAGGAATGGTGGTGACTCTCCCATTTTTTGAATCCCGTGTGATGACAGGAAAGTCACTGGATTGATTTTTCTCCATGTCTCACATGGCCGCAATTTTTATTTGTAACTTTAATTTTTAATTCTTCTCTTAATTCTTCTTCTCTTGTGTTTGAGAATTAGAAAGGAATTTAGGGAAGTTGGAGTGAAATAAAGGGGAGAAATGGGAAGATGGGGAAAGCCAAGACAAAAAAAAATCTGTTGAACAAATGGTTTTGGGGGTTGATCTTTGAGAATTTGATAAACTATTATGCCTAATTTGTTATTCTAAAAAGTTGAAGGATTTAAAAAGAACTTATTTTATTTCATGTTTTACCTCTTCTTTAAAACCTTTTTTAAATAACCCCTAGGCCTTCATTTGTTCTTTCTTTCTAAACAAATAACAACATACTTAACTATAACAACCAGAATTTTTTAATTCTTCTCTTAATTCTTTAGATAATAGGCTTAACTAATATATTTAATTTTTAATTTCTTAATTATTTTTTTAGATCATAGGCTTAAACATTTGTAACTTTAATTAATTTCTTATAACACTTCTCCTTTTCTCCAAATTCTTAGAAATAAGAATAAAAAAATATGGAAAATAAATTGTAATCTTCAATGATCAAATATGATTTAGTTTTTTTTTTTTTGACACATGCTTTGTGCAAATCAATTATCATAAAAAAAAGGAATGAGAAAGCAATAAAAAAATAAAATGATGTGGCTAGGTTAAATAAAAAAAATATAAATATGAATAAATATATAATTTTTTTTTTAAGAAACCAAGTACATTGCTCCATGTTGGAATATTTGATTTGGATTTCCTTATTTTGGATTTTTTTACATATGTATTATATTTGGTATAGGATGTAGCACAACAACTCCCATTCATTCAATGTTTGTATACATGTGATCATAAAAAAAATAAAAATATATATAGAAAATAAAAGATAAAAAAATTAAGTAATAATAAATTAGCCCAAATATGATCCAACTGATTTAAGGGAACCCACTTCGGTGGGGCAACCCAGGGTATTCAAGGACTTCCCTGGGTTGTAATCGGGTCACTTATCCGGAATCACTGGTGCAAACCAAAAATCAACAAGGTGTCTACCTGCACCATTTCAGGTAGTGGCGACTCCATAAAAGATTATAACACACCTTTTCTACAGTGTAAAAAATCAATTCTTTTAGGAGGAAAAGAGGATCTATGAACAACATAGATCCATAGGATTCCTCCAGATTCAAAATAAAATCCTAATAACACCACAAACTGAATATTAAAAGAAATAAAATATCATAACACAATAAGTCTCTATCCTACGGATCCATTCTTGTTTTTCTTTCCCCTAGCTCTCTCTTCACGTTTTATGGCTAGAGAGGATGCTTGAGATACTCGGAGGTAGGTTTGGGGTTACAACCACATACAAGCTGTCAGCACCTCATTTTTGCACTCAGAAAATGAAAGAATAAAACCCTAATTGAAAAAGTCAAACCTGAGGGCTAAAAAATTTGACTTTTTGATCTGGTGCGAATTGACCACCAAACTTCATACCATTGGATAGAAGATTTCGATATGATTCTAACGACACCAAGTTTGCCCAAATCGGAGTTCAGATGAAGTTATGAGATGGTCAAAACTGGTAATAGCAGAAATCGACTTTTTGCTAAACCCCAGATCAGCTGTCTGATCTTGTCACGCCCTGAAACCACACATCGCGTATAACTATACGCACGTGGGTCCGGACGTAACCTTGCTCGTAAGCGAATACAACCTATAAATTTATTTCGCCTCGAAACATGAAATTCTCATTAATAAACTTAATGATCAGAGTTATAGCGGAATTTCATAAATAAAATATCAATCTAAACCAAGCTTAAACCACCTAGCTATTACACGAAGCCAAACATAACACCAAAAGTTCAAATCCTAAATAGTACTTGTTCATAAGATTCACTAAACATCATAAATTCAATAACATCTCATTTCTTCTCGTCTCCACGGTTATGATAGTTTCCTGTAAAATAATAAGGGGTGAGTTTACATAAAACTCAGTAAGTGGAGTTAATGCACTCCATATGATTTCATGCTAAATTTCCACTTTACTTAATATAAATACAATCAATATTATATATGTATATATATAATAAACTGTACTCATGCATGTGTTTCCTATGTTCATTTATAGTCAATATATATACCGTATACATAAATCTTAAATACAAAGGATCATGCTCTCTATCAAATCAACTATTAATTTAACAATTAACATCAAAAGAATTTAACAGAATATATTAAGACTGTAATTCACCATGAAATTTAACCATTTACCTAATAACCAATAATAACAATGACAATAGACAAAAATAAAGATTTAAATGATTTATTAAACTAAGCCCACAATAAGATCAAAACGCTAGATCTCAACTTCCCAAGAGACCATTCGGTCACTGGGTACTCCGACTAGTTATTTACACTAGGAGTATCACATAGCCACATTTCCCAGTAGACCCGAAGTCACATCGGGTACTCATACCAGCACTATAAGCCAGGAGTACTCATCAATATTTATATTCCAGTAGGCGTCCCTCACTGGATACTCAACTAGGTAACGCACTAGGAGTACAATCCTCCCATCGGTAATCCTTGTGGGTACTTAACTAGTATGTGGCAAATACTAGAAGTACATCAACTACCATCCCACAAGTGTTCCCAATTGGGTACTGAACTAGTATCTCAACTAGCAGTACAATCATCATAAATCTCCCAACGTTTATTCACGGTGGGTACTGTACTAGTATTTTAACTAGCAGTACAAACTCATCCCAGCAATACTCTTACTGGGTACTGAACTAGTAGTTTTCCCTCTAGCAGTACACCCATCTCAAGAAACAGATTTCAAAATAAAATATCCCAAAGTTCACAACTGAGTATTTCCATGTCATTCCGTAATCTCACGGAAATCACAATAGCTCATAACACACGGATGAAAGTAAGATAATTAAAAATGAGGTTCAACCAAAAAGCTGCCCATGACTGAAAAGTAAATTAAATAAAAATCAGGTTCGTCCAAAAGTTAATGACGAATGAAAAGTAAAGTAATCAATCAAAAAGTGGAAGTGTAAAGTATTTACAAATAAGGTTTAACTTCAAAAGAATAACAAGAATAAAGATCATGATTTCAACTAAAAATCGACTGTTCTACTGTTTGATTGTTCATCATAAAACTAATTGAAATCTAGTCAACCCAATCGACTGTTCATCATAAAACTAATTGAAATCTAGTTCAACCCAATTGACTGTTCACTGTTCATTAAAAAAAAACTAACTGAAATCTAGTTCAACCCAATCGACTGTTCACTGTTCATCAAACTAATTGAAATCTAGTTCATTCTCTAAAACCTTTCGTCAAGTAACACGAACAATTGAAAACAAGTTGACCCAGAACAATTAAATAAGAATATATTCAACCCAATGTTAACATGACGATGGATTAAGTATTTACGGTTGAGTTCAACCCCAACCAAAATCACAACGAATTACTAGAATAATTTAAATTCAGTTCAACCAACAGAATAGTTATCAACCATCCAATTTTTCGATTGCTCGATCTCTCGTATGCAAATTCACATATCCACCTACATCCATTGTACTAAAATCATAAAAATATCTTAGTCTTCCTTCAGATTTATGCTAACACATTCAAGAGCTTTCTTCTTCTTTTTTTTTTTTTTTAATTATTCAGATTCATACAACTGATGATAACAAGAGAAATTAAGCATTAAAAGCATAGAGAATGGATTAAAACCACTTACCTTCATAGGTTTAGGGTTGGGTAGCTCCAAAATCACTATTCCTTCACCAAAATCCTCTTCTCCATCCTCTAAAACTCACCTCCAATGTCAAAAACGGGATTAGGGTTTTAAACCCTTGATTAATATATATTTAAAGTCTAATGACCTTTATGCCCTTCTTTAGAAAGATTTAATCTCAGCCGTTGTTTTAAGTTTGATATTAACACTTAAAAAAAATTGATCTGGTGGGTGTGCAGGCACCTATCTCCTGTACAATAACCTATAGGACTTATGCAAAACAAGGACTCTTGACTTGGTCAGAGTTGAACCCCATTTATTATTTGAAATTTTGACCAGGTCCTTACAGATCTAGTCCCACCAGAAAGAGCACTGCAACACGATTCCAACGCAACCAAATTTGCTGGAATCAGGGTCCCGGATAGAGAATTATGAGCAGAACCGGCTCCCGGGGAGCAGTTTTGACTTTTTGCTATAATCCATATCAGATATTCAATTTTGTCCTGACAGATAGAGATTTCCAACACGATTCCAACACAACTGAATTTGCTGGAATCGGGGTCTCAGATAAGAAGTTATGGGCTGTCAAACCTGGAAATAGCAGAAATTGGCTTCCTGCTAAATCTCAGAACAGCTTCCCAAATTGGTACCAGCAGAAATAGCATCTCGACACGATCCCAACACAACTGAGTTTGCTGGAATCGGAGTCCTGGATAAGGAGATGTGAGCAAAACTAGCTCCGGGATGCGACTTTGAACTTCTGCTAAAAACCCTGAAGTTGCTGCCAAACTCTAGCTTAGTGGATAGAGAATCTCGAGCTGATTTCAGCACCACCAAGTTTGCTGAAATCGGATACCAGATGAGAAAGATATGAGCAATCAAAATTTTCAGAAAATCTACCCACATGGCAAGATTGAAGAAAGGACAAAAAATAAAACAATCTAACATAGGCTTATTGGGGACAGATGGTTGCTGTACCATGTTTCCCTCCCTCTCTTTCTTGTTCCCATTCTTCTTCATGCCATTCCCCATCTTCAGATTGGAGTCCTGCTGAATGACCATGGCAGAATGGTCAATTATTTTACTCGACCTGATCCCGTCCTCGATTCGGTCGGCCCCTTGTGCCAAAGCAGCAAAATTAGTGGTGGTCTGACCCACCAGGTGGCTGTAGAATGGTTGGCCCAGTGTACTGATGAATGTGGAGATCATTTCTGGTTCCAACATAGGTGGTCTGACCTGGGAGGCAGTCTCTCTCCATCTTTTGGTATACTGCCTTACAGATTCATCCTTCCTTTGCTCATCCTCATTACATCGTACCTGTCTGGCACAATCTCTAAATTAAACTTGTATTGAGCCAAGAAGGCATCCACTAAGTCTTTCCATCTTTTGATTCTTCCATGGTCTAAGATGGCAAACCATCTCAAAGTAGTCCCAGTCAAGCTCCTTCGGAAGAGCTGAATCAGTATGCCGTCATCCTGACCGAACTGGCATAGGGCCCCGCAGTACAACTTCAGATGGCTCATGGGGCAGCCAGTGCCATCATATTTGTCCAGGTCCGGGCACTTGAACTTGGCTGATAGGTTAACATTAGGGTATAGGCACAAGTCTTCAAAGTTGGTGCCCCCAAAGTTGTTCACCCCTTTTACCTCCCTCAGTTCATCTTGGATCATTTCCAGCCTGTGCATGAATTTCTTTTCCATCTCGTCCCTCATTCTCTCTTTTTCTTTTTCTTTTTCCGATTCAACTGTCTCATCCCTGATCAATATAGGTTCAAGGGTGGGTTCATAAATGGTTTCAAGAATAGGGTGAACCGGAGGTGGAATGTTGGTTTAAGGTTGTGGTGTGTGGTTGGAAGTCGAGGCTTGGTTCTGGGCTTGCACTTGTTGGGCCTGCACCGCCAGTAAGTTCTCTAGTATTCGGGCAAGTCCTGCCACTTGTTCCTGTAGCAGGGCAACGTCTGGGTTAGGAACATCGGCTTCATGCTCAATGGGATTCATGGTGCGAGCTCCTGATCTGGTCACAGGAGCTATGGTTGCAAGTGTATTGGTACCTGGAAAAATAAAAATAAAGAAAAATATCAGTACCAATTTAATCTCAGTCACATACCTATGAATGCCTATATGCAGGTTAGGTGAACAGGAGTTTTGATTTTTTTTTCTTTCTTTGTTTTTTTTTTATTTAGAATTGTTGGAATATTTTAGGGCTTCCAAGGGTCCCACAAAAAGGATTGATTGGTACGAAAAAGACCAAACAAAGAGGTGTTGGAATATTTCAGAGCTTCCAACAGGTCCCACAAAAAATAGAAAAGGATCTGAAATTCAAAGGCTTTCAGAGGCCCAAGGATATTTTTGAAAAAGGTCTCAAATTCAAAGGCTTTCAGAGGCCCAGGGATATTTTTGAAAAAAAAGTCTGAAATTCAAAGGATTTCAGAGGCCCAAAGATCTTTTTGAAAAAGGTCTGAAATTCAATGGCTTTTAGAGGCCCAGGGATTTTTTTGAAGAAAAGTCTAAAATTTAAAGGCTTTCAGAGGCCCAAGGATTTTCTGAAATTCAAAGGCTTTCAGAGGCCCAAGGATATTTTTGAAAAAGGTCTCAAATTCAAAGGCTTTCAGAGGCCCAGGGATATTTTTGAAAAAAAAGTCTGAAATTCAAAGGATTTCAGAGGCCCAAAGATCTTTTTGAAAAAGGTCTGAAATTCAATGGCTTTTAGAGGCCCAGGGATTTTTTTGAAGAAAAGTCTAAAATTCAAAGGCTTTCAGAGGCCCAAGGATTTTCTGAAATTCAAAGGCTTTCAAAGGCCCAATGGTAAAGTCTGAAATTCAAAGGCTTTTAGAGGCCCAAGGATAAAGTCTGAAATTCAAAGGCTTTCAAAGGCCCAATGATTTTCTGAAATTCAAAGGCTTTTAGAGGCCCAATGGTAAAGTCTGAAATTCAAAGGCTTTCAGAGGCCCAAGGGTATTTAGAAAAAGGTCTGAAATTCAAAGGCTTTCAGAGGCCCAGGGATATTTTTGAAAAAGATCTGAAATTCAAAGGCTTTCAGAGGCCCAAGGATGTTTTTGGCTTTTCAAAGAAATTTTAGTTTCACATTTTTATTTTTTATGTTTTTGTTTTCTTTGGGGTATTTTCATTCATTGGGGTACATTGCATGTTCAAATTAGATAGAATTTCCCAAGATGAGCCTAATCCTTTGATTTAAATGAGTTTAGAAAAACTTGGATGCCTCTTACCCTCATTGACGTGTTTATCATCTGTTTGTATCACTTAAAGATTAGAGAAACAAGATTTAGGGGAAAAACTGTTAAAATTGAATTTTCTGTAAAAACCGTGTATACAGTACGGTTTGGCCTTGCCCGTATAATCAATACCGGCAAGCCCAGCCCATATACTAAATGCGATTTACGGAGCTTTTTTCTGTTTTTTCAGTTTTTACATGATTTGATCACTTTGATTGCTCATCCAAACATACGGTTCACCAAGGCTTCTAAACTGTTCCTAAAGTGGACTTTGACCCGTACTTGCAAAAATACATGCTTAGGAGGGCACATGTTCCCTCCAAATTAGCCACCACACTCAAGAATTTGGTACCCTTTGGTTGCCTCTTGTATGAAATTGGGTAGGATTAATTCTGAACAGAGTTAAAAACTCTTCTATGGGCTACACAAATCTTAAAATACAGACCTCATTGGGAACAGTTTCATCCCAAACATATGGACACCATGACACTTACTTGACATGAAAGGAATGCTGAAATTAAGGTTACCTTGTTACCTTGTTTACCTTCAATATGGCATCCACATTATGCCTTGGCTTGTGAACCATGCAAACGGCCTTCCCTCAATTACAAACCCATATCCCCACATTATTGTTTACTTTAGCCAAAAACGTGTATCTCCACCTTCAAACGTAGGGGTTTTGGGTTTTAGCTTAGTGGCAACTTAGAACTCAAGCCTAACGATGACCAAAATCGAATCACAGATCCACATTGTCATCACATCATTAGCCCAAAGTTCTAAGGTGAATGTTTTCACTTTCGCTTTCCGAAGTATCGACCTCGTTGCGCCAAGCTACACACATTCGGGTTCAACGTCCTATAGGTTATGGGTAGGCTGTGTAAAAAGTAAAATGTGCATAGTGCATTTGTAAACAATAGGTGTATTCACAACGTCCTAACCCCTTGCCACTCTTTTCCGCAGCCATGCATATATACAAACCAAGGCATAATAGGAAGCACATTCAAAGTAAACAATTACAAGGAAACAAAGTAATCCTATAGCACTTAAACATGCTCACAAAACTCACCCAAATCATACAAACCTATGTTCATGTTATACAACCCAAAAGGTAATGGATAACATGCTGAAAATTAAAACATGCTATCATGCAAATAAGGCAAGAAATAAGCATGGTTTAGCGACACTAGCCCCCCTACACATGCATCTAGAAACAATCCTATAAATCAGAATTGAACATGTTTCTACCCCCATGCTTCTTAAATAATAAGTCATATTTAAAGCATGTCTAATATGATTAAGAACACAAAAAAAAAAAGCAAGCAAACAAAGACACCAAAAACATGAACATGTACACCAAAAGGCTGAAATCCACAAGTCCCCAGTGGAGTCACCAGTTGTGAGACATGGACAATCAATTTAATGACTTCCTAATCATCACACGGGATTCGTTAAAACAAAGAGTCGCCACCATTCTGTTTAGGTGTGAATGGACACCAAAATCTCAAATAAGCACAAAAAGGCAAAATTAGAGTAAAAATAACTCTATTTTAAAATACAAAACAAAAACAACCAGAGATGGGTAAGGGGATTAGGTTATGAACAGGGGGAAGGTGTTAGACACCTCTATTCATCCACACAAGGTGGTTGCCAGGTATTGTTCATGTTAAAATAAAGGATGCTTGCTTAAAAAAAGAAAAAAAAATAAAAGTAACAAAAATGTATGGTTTTTCATATGAAAATCCAGATTAATTCAGAACCTTCAATATGATCATACCATTCTAAGAGTTTCATGATTAAAATAAAATTAAGATAAAAATCAGATAAAACCAATTTAAAGAGAAACCTGAAAAACTAGCTTTAGGCTAAACCATTAAAAGGTTGAAAAACTATATTGAAATCTCTTGATTAAATCATTGAAAAATAAAATTACATGGAGTATAGATCTGATCCGGATCTCTCAATAGTGGGAAATAGAACACCCACTCAACCCATGTTGATGAAAAAACATCAAAAGGGAGAGTTTAGACCACAAGATTAAAAAAAATTTTAAAATCACATCATGAAACTCTATAGGTTACTTTTAGACTTTTGGTTTTAGATCTACCATATTGATCATGATAGATCCAGAATCCTAGCCAAATATCACAAAAATCCAGAAAACAGTGCTGTAGGTGCAAAGGTGTGAAAAATCCAAATTTTAGCACATGGGGGTCTGCCCTACAGATTCAAAATAAAATCATTAAAACATTATCAGGATAGAAAAGCAACCACATCTCACAGATTATAGCACATGGGGGTCTGCCCTACAGATCCACCTGTTATCTTTTCCCCTAGCTCTCTCTTCACGTTTTACTGCTAAAGAGGAGTCTTGAGGTACTTGGAGATAGGTTTGGGGATACAAACACAATCAATGGCCTTATTCTATATAAAAAGAGAAAAACAGATTATGGGGTTTTATTCTAGGGATCCACATGTTCCCCTTTCCCCTAGCTCTCTCTTCACATTTTACGGCTAGAGAGGAGTCTTGAGGTACTTGGAGGTAGGTTTGGGAATACAATTATAAACCAAGCCTTAATCTACAGCAATGGAGAATGTTAGATTATTTCTAGAATTGAAAATAGAAAATAAAAGAGAAAAGGGACTTACCTGGATTGAGCAAGCAGAAAAGCAGGGATTCCCTTCTTCACTTGGAGCTTTTCAGATTTCAAAATTAATGGCCTTTTGCTTGAGGAGAAGCCCTATATTTATAGGCAAACCCAGGGGCATGGTTGGTCCAAAGGGATATACCAAGATCTTCCAGATTGAATTGAAAACAGGGATAATGCCAATCCAATTCCAAATAGGATAAATAAGAGAATTCGAATAGATAAATAAGAGAATTCGAATCTCTTAGAGAGAGATTTGGGTGCAGATAAGACTCAAAAATTGAGAAAGGATAAATTCGCACGAAAACCGCCGTGCCCGTATATACATTACGGGCGTGTGCTGCCCGCAATGTTAATACGGGCACGGCATGCCCGTATATGTATTGCAGGCGCGACCAGCCCGTAAGTAAAATACGGGCAATGCATGTTTGACCTGTTTCAAATCCCAATTACATGTTTTCAATTATTTTCTCATTTTGTAGTGCAATTTGGGGTGTCTACACTAATGGAGTGACATACCCAGTTACAGGGGCTGGAAGAGTGGCACTTTCACCCTCTTTTTCACTATCAAATACTTTATTAGTTCCATCTCTTTCGAATAAATTATTTTCTATAGGCCAAGCTACTGAGGAACTGAATTGCTATGCACTAATGTATCCGAGTTTTTGTATTTTCCAGGATATTCTCACCAAGGAGATTATTGGTCGTGGTACTAAAAGAGGAGGGTTGTATGTAACGCCTCGGATCCGTGTTGTTCAATAAAGATATAACACGTCTGACGGAGTGTTAGGTAAGGATCTTAATCATTTGTGATCGCCGGATAATCACCTAAACTAAATCATATCATGAAAGAGTAGAGGACTACTCTAAAGGTCCACGATCTATAACAATTCAGAATTGAACACTGCGGAAACAATACACAGAGAATTATACGAGGAAACCTGGATCCAGATCCAGGAAAAACCTCGAGTCTATATGAGGCGACTAACCCTTCGAAATCCACTATTGAATGAAAAGACAATTACAAAGGAGTACATACTTAACCTTTACAAATTGACTCACTCAACAGCAATCCACAGTTCGAATCCACGAACTGCAACACAGCTTGAATCCACAAGCTGCAGAACACGATCAGTCCAGATCGCAAACAATCACTCACCAGTGATCCACAGTTCGAATCCGGCCACGAACTGCAACGCAGCTTGAATCCACAAGCCACAGAACACGATCAATCCTGATCGCAGCAATCCCCTCAGAATCCACTGAGACGATCCAATGCAGTAGGAATCCACCTACGCATCAATCAAAGCTGATCACCAGTCCAGGCGATCACACGATCGGATGAAGTTCTGAATTGAAGAAGAATCCTCTACCTTCAATTCCAGGTGATCTATCTCAGATCTCCCCCTCACTCGATCGTTGACTCTCTAAAGACGATTTGATCGAATCTCAAATCTCTCAAGATCCGAAATCAAAATAATCCAAAGAAAAAAGTCACAATTGAAAATTACAACTCGTCTATTTAAAGAATAAAACTCAGATCGCGTCGAGCGCTGGTAGCGTCGTGAAGCGATCGATGTAGACGGCTGGTAGCGAACTCAAGTCCCGCTCAGAGTGAGTTGAATCAGTTAAAAGCGCGCTGCTAGAGAGCTGCTAGCGGGAGAGTACGCGGCAGGTGCACAAACCTTACTCTCGACACACGAATTCCCTTATGCGCTGCCAGCGGGGTGGCAGCGGCGTGGTAGCAGTGTGGTGGCACCAACTTCTTCTTCTTTACTGAATTTACTGAATTTTCATTGTTTAATCTGCACATCTTGAAGCCTCATTAGAAACATAATTTGTCAATCATTTGCCATAATAGGAGTGTGAGTTTTCACACTTACATATCAGAGTGCACAATCATACTTTATCTAAGAATTCAATATTCAAACTTAACTAAGATTCAAGTGGTTCAACCTCAATCTACTTTATTACACCTCAAAAATTCAATTAATTCAGAGTTTAATTCAAAATAACCTACAGGTCTAAGGAATGTAATAGTAGTCTTCCTCCCTATATGTCTCAGTCGGATCTACCCCAGTAGTCGCCTCACCTCGAGTATCTGAAAAACAAAACAAAACAAAAGAGTGAGATACGAATATCTCAGCGAGTAGCATATGCATGCAGGAAATAGTTTACACAATTCAAATTTTATGCATCGATAATAACCAGTACGATTAAGCAACCAATACAATCTCCAAGTTTAAAATCAAAACCAATAATTGTTTCCAAACACCTTTCAATTTAATACAACACATATATCGGTCAATGTCATGACTATTGTTAAGTTGATAAATTAAACATGCCAAGTAGACACTCCACACCTCCATGTACACAGTTCCGGCCTACTCAGGGTTTCGTAAACTCTAGAATGATGGCCTACTCAGGGTTTCGTCATCCAATGCCGGCCTACTCCCCAGGTTTCGGCATTGATAACCAGGCCTACTCAGGGTTTCTGGCTGCTCTACACTGGTTGTGGCAACACACAAGGCCATGCAATTTCAACAACCAACAATAACATTACATTACTAAGCTTAAGCATGGATCCAGGATAAGCTAAACCACAATAGCAAACCATCGTAAAATTACAACTCTGACATCACAATAGAACAAGACGTTCAACATCATGTATAACTCAACCAGTTCTACCACATGTCCCTCTGGACCAGAATAGTACCTCATGTACTTTCAGTATTTCCTCAAATCTCATAACACATGCGCATTGGTAATAAACTCATTTACTCACACCAAGAGAAATCTTTACAATACATTTCAGAACTTGCAATCAAGTAAAACTAGATTAAATAAATTCTCATTCAAGTACAGTATATAACAAAAAGGAAGTTAAATTAGGAGCTCCTAGTAGTAGGTACAATAAGATCACCTACCGGTAGCCCTTAAAATTAACCTTGGATGCTCCAAAGAATATCCAGAATTTCCACTTATTATTCTCAGGGTAATTGAATAGGTAACAATATTTCTAAAATTCTAAGCAAGTCAATAGATAAGTGCTTGAACCCTCAAAATATTAAAATCTAGCTTGATTGGTCAAATCTTACATTTCGGCAAAGGATAGGGGCTTGCGCTGACCTCTAGCGCTAGGCGCGAGGTCAGCGGTAAGTCATTACTTAAAAACTACATGTTGTGCTTACTTCAAAGGTACTAGGCGCGAGCTAAGCGCACAACAAGTGCGAGAGTTGCGCGAGATCGGTGATACGGAAACAGAGAGTTGATCCATCGTGGTATAAAGTTGCTTGGTAGTGGGATCATAGCACCTATAGCCTTTCTTATGTGCTGCGTACCCTAGAAAAACACAACGAACAGCACATGGATCATGCTTTGTTCGCTGATTTTTATGAAGATGAGCATAAGCAACACAACCGAATATGCGTGGCAGAAGCATCAAGATAGACGGCAATGACACATGATGAGCAAGAGCTTGTAGTGGAGTTTTAAAGTTTAAGACTCGAGATGGCATTCAATTCAGCAAGTAAACAGCAGTGCCAACTGCATCTGCCCAATACCGTCGGGGTGCATGTGCTGTTGTTAAAAGGGCTCGGGTTGTTTCGAGGATATGCCTATTTTTTCTCTCCGCAACACCATTTTGTTGTGGTGTTTGAGAACAAGTGGTTTCATGATGAAGGCCATGTGCTTGGAAGTATTCTCGTAACTCATTATTGTCATACTCTCCGCCATTATCAGATTGAAGAATTTGATGTTTAGCAGAAAATTGTGTCTTGATCATATTATGGAAAGAGCGAAAAGTTCCAAACACCTCATTTTTATTTTTCATCCCATACAACCAAGTCATACGTGTGCAGTCATCTACAAAGATCACAAACCATCTAACCCCTGAAGAAATTAAGATGGGAGCCAGACCCCAAACATCCGAGTGAATTAACGTAAATGGGGTCTCACATTTTTTAAACTTATGGGATAGGATACACGATGACTCTTGGCTATAATGCAAGTTTCACACCTAAAATCAAACTCATGTAAATTGGTAAACAAACTTGGAAACAAACGCTTCAAGTAAGAAAATGATGGGTGCCCCAGTCAACGATGCCACAGCCAAATCTGCTGTTCTTTGTCACCAGTTTGACGCATAGTATTTGCCCGGCCGCAGTAGTAATCATACATGTAGTACAATGTAAAACCTCGATATTTTCTAAGAATTATTTTTAATTATTATTTATGTGGACGAATAAATTTAAGGAGCTGTGTGTATATGTAGGAGTTTCAGTGGGCGAGCACACACCAGATCAAAGTTTTCAAAAGTTTGTCGAGCGGCAATTTACTTATGGAAGGTATAAATACTTAAGGAAAATTAGGTTTTAGGTTTTTAGAATACTCGTATAGTCGTGCTGAAGGCGATTGGTGATTGCGGCTGCGGTGATTTTGATCTAGGTTTTCGTTGGGGAGAGAAGAAGAACTGTGAAAGGTCCTTCTGAGTGGTGTGCTCATAATCAAGGGTTTTAGAAGAAAGGGAGACTGAAAGGCAAGCAAGACTCTTCCGAACAGAAGATTCGGGTGTCGATTTCGATCAAACGAACGACTATTGGTGATCGGCCATGGTTCGAGTATTGGTTGTTGCTGGGATATAAGCGTGCAAGAGGTGAGTAGTATCATTTTAAAACTGGGTTTTGTATTGATTCGTGAGTTTGATCTTGATGCATATGTTTTCTGGAAGAAGATAGTTCGAGCGTGAGTCTTTTTTAGAACGGTTAAAGATAAATAAAAAAGTGTTTAGAATAATTTCAAAAAGTGTTTAGAATAATTTCAAAAGTGGTTTAAACATCTCCTGGGGATAGTAGGAGGCTAGGGAAATGGTTATAGACAGAAAAATTTCAGTCAGTTGTGTAGATCTGGAAATAACAAAGAACTTAAAAACGAAGGTAGCATTCACCGGGTTGGCGCCTACCTAGCGCCAACTAGGTTGAGTCGGCGCAAGGCTGAATTTTACTTACCGTCGAGCTCGCGCTCATCGTGCTCCTGGCTCACGCCGAGCTGTTTCCGTATCGTCGATCTCGCGTAACTCTCGTGCTTGTCGTGCACTTAGCTCGCGCCTAGTACCTTTGAAGTAAGTGCGAAATGTAGTTTTTAAGTAATGACTTACCGCCGACCTCGCGCCTAGCGCTAGAGGTCAGCGCAAGCCCCTATCCTTTGCCGAAATGTGAGATTTGACTAATCAAGCTAGATTTTAATATTTTGAGGGTTCAAGCACTTATCTATTGACTTGTTTAGAATTTTAGAAATACTGTTACCTGTTCAATTACCCTGAGAATAATAAGTGGAAATTCTGAAAATTCTTAGGAGCATCCAAGGTTAATTTTAAGGGCTACCGGTAGGTGATCTTATTATACCTAACACTAGGAGTTCTTGATTTAACTTCCTTTTTGTTGTATATTGTACTTGAATGAGAATTTATTTAATCTAGTTTTACTTGATTGCAAGTTCTGAAATGTATTGTAAAGATTTCTCTTGGTGTGAGTAAATGAGTTTATTACCAATGGGCATGTGTTATGAGATTTGAGGAAATACTGAAAGTACATGAGGTACTGTTCTGGTCCAGAGGGACATGTTGTAGAACTGGTTGAGTTATACATGATGTTGAACGTCTTGTTCTATTGTGATGTCAGAGTTGTGATTTTATGATGGTTTGCTGTTGTGGTTTAGCTTGTCTTGGATCCATGCTTAAGCTTAGTAATGTAATGTTATTGTTGGTTGTTGAAATTGCATGGACTTGTGTGTTGCCACGACCAGTGTAGAGCATCCAGAAACCCTAAGTAGGCCTGGTTGTCAATGCCGAAACCCGGGGAGTAGGCCGGCATTGGATGACGAAACTCTGAGTAGGCCATCATTTCAGAGTTTCCGAAACCCTGAGTAGGCCGGAACTATGTACATGGAGGTGTGGAGTGTCTATTTGGCATGTTTAATTTATCAACTTAACAATAGTCATGACATTGACCGATCGATGTGTTGTATTGAATTGAAAGGTGTTTGGAAACAATTATTGGTTTTGATTTTAAACTTGGAGATTGTATTGGTTGCTTAATCGTACTGGTTATTATCGATGCATAAAATTTGAATTGTGTAAACTATTTCCTGCATGCATATGCTACTCGCTGAGATATTCGTATCTCACTCTTTTGTTTTGTTTTTCAGATACTCGAGGTGAGGCGACTACTGGGGTAGATCCGACTGAGACATATAGGGAGGAAGACTACTATTACATTCCTTAGAACTGTAGGTTATTTTGAATTGAACTTTGAATTAATTGAATTTTTGAGGTGTAGTAAAGTAGATTGAGGTTGAACCACTTGAATCTTAGTTAAGTTCGAATATTGAATTCTTAGATAAAGTATGATTGTGCACTCTGATATGATTTAGTTTAGGTGATTATCCGGCGATCACAAATGATTAAGATCCTTACCTAACACTCCGTCAGATGTGTTATATCTTAAAACACATGTGAGATTTTTCATATGGGTAGCCCCATTGAACTTGGGCTCAACACAGATATCTCAATTTGAATCTCAAAAGTCATATCCAAGAGGGGCGATTTTGCTTAGGGGCGATTTTGCTTGTTTTCTTCCATTAATGGCAGATTTAATACATGGAGGATCCTCTTCTATTCCCCCTGATCGTACTAGGTCTTTCGCATCTGTTGTTGCTTCTTTGCCAACTTCTCTCATTGTTGAAGACGTGCATATACCCAGAAAACCAGTTACCTCTTTTCATGGGTGCCCTGCTGTGGAGTTCTCGGATGTAGAGATCAACAAATCTCTAAGTGCTTTTACATATGCTTTGATTGCAAAGTTTACATCTGGAAGGCCTTCGGTGGACATTGTTAGAGAAGCCATCTTCAGAACCTGGGGAGTTCAAGGAAGCTTTCACGTAGGAGTATTGGATGGGCATCATCTGCTGCTGAGATTCAAAGAAGAAAAAGATTTCATTAAAGTCTGGACCAGGGAGTCTCTTGTCATCAAGGGATTTTATTTTCGTCTGTTTCAATGGAACTTTCGTTTTGATCCTTCTAAGGAATCCTCTTTGGCTCCGGTATGGATATCTCTTCCTAACCTTCCTTTAAATTTATTCCCAGAATCCTTTCTATTCTCTATTGCAGGAGTGGTAGGCAAGCCCTTATGTACAGATGCGCCTACAAGAAATTTTACAAGACCTAGTCTTGCTAGGGTCTGTGTGTTGATGGATTTGTTAAAACCAAGATCAGACAAGGTTTGGATCCGGCTGGGATCAGATTATGGTAGATGGCAAAAGATTTTATATGATAAAGTCCCTTTGTTTTGCACGGGTTGTTGCCACAGAGGCCATGAAGTTTTATCTTGCCGGCTGTTACAAAAAAAGAAAAACTCAGAAGGCATTAAGCAAAGTTATGTTCGTATTGGGCAATTTGAGAAGTATCCCTCTCTTGAGAATTCATTTGACCTTATTTCAGATAAACCAGTTGAAGTTTCGAATGATCAGATTATTCTTGAGAATCGGAATGAAGATCCACATAAAATAATGAATTCTGGTAATATGCTGGAACAACACATCTTGAACGAGTCTGAAAATTTACAGCAAGGTTCGAAGGAGGACATTGAAGATTTGAATGAGAATACTGATATGGAAGTTTTGCAGGAAAATAATGTTGTTGGTGCTGCTGGAAATCAGCAGAAAAGTTTACATAAAATAACATCTTCTGGCCATATTTTGGCATCCCAACTGACGAAAGAAAAAGATCAAATTATGTCTGTGGGAATTTTTCTGGAAAAGAATCAAGTCCAGCAATCTTCTCTTGCTATTTCGTCTGGAGATAGCCTTGTTCAAAATAGAAGGCGTGTTCAATCTGTTTCCAATTCGAGTGATATTCAACCTACAATGGAAAACACTGATTTAGAAGGATTTTATCAAAAAGGAAACATGAAACAAACTGGGTCGACTTCCATTGTGCAGGTTCTGAATTTGGGAAGTGGTCGGTCAGCCTTTCCTGAGGGATATTCTTCATTGAGCAGTGCTAAGAATTCATTACTTCGTGATCAAGAATTTCTTTCACGAAAGCTTCAAAACACTTTGGCTAATCCGGATATCTCTTTGATTATTGGGAAAGAATTGCTTATGGAATCTGGAAACACAAGTCCGAAAATTAAGAGAAAAATCACTAAGGTGGCTTCTAATATTAATACTAGGTCCAAGCATAAGGGCCCTTCAAAGCATTCTTCTTCATATTTATCATGATCACTACAATGGTCTGGAATATAAGGGGGGCCGCTAATTCTGATTCTATAGACATGCTGAAGTATCATGTTACTACTAAGAAAATCCAGCTTCTTGTTGTTTTAGAACCTATGACTGGTATTGAGAAGTGTAAAAATTTATCTAAGAAGATCAAAATGAGGAACTTTCAGCTTAATTCAGAGATGGACAGTAAAATCTGGATTTTTTGGTCGGATTTAATTAGCTTGGATTTCATAACTCTTAATACTCAATTTGTCACAGCTGTAGTCTCTTCTAATAATGCTGAGTTTAGCCCTTTTCTAATCACCTTTGTCTATGCTAAATGTGCTGTCCAAGAGCGAAGAATTTTGTGGGATGATTTGCTGAATTTTTCTAGTTCAGTCACAATGCCATGGTTAATTGGAGGGGACTTTAATTCCATTCTTTCGATTGATGAGAAAATTGGGGGCAGATCTCCTGACAGCAGATCAATGCAGGATTTTCAAGACTTTACTCACAGGGTTGGTTTGAAGGATCTGGGTTTTATGGGAGAAAAGTTCACTTGGTGCAATGAGCAAGTTGGTCAGAGGAGGATATGGGCAAGACTTGACAGATTTTTCATCAATCACTTGGGTTTAAGCATTGCTTCTTCTTTAAGAATTTCCCATCTTCCTAGGGTTTGCTCGGATCACTCTCCTCTGTGTCTTTCTTTCATTCCTGATTCAAATAGAACTGGTCCTTCTTCTTTTAAATTCCAGAAAATGTGGATTTCCCACCATTTGTTCTTGGATGTGGTGAGAAATTCCTGGAATACTCATATGGATGGTTCTCCTCTAATTGTTCTCTCCAGGAAATTGAAGAATTTAAGATTTGTTCTTCGTAAGTGGAATTGGGAAGTTTTTGGGGATGTTCATAGAAGGATTGATCAATTATCTTCTAAAGTGGTGGAACTAGAAAATATTCTTTCTCATCAGTGGAGTCAGTCCATTTCTGATCAGATTCATCAATGCAAACGAGATCTCATTCTTAGCATCTCTCAACAGGAGACTTTATTCAGACAGCAATCTAGGGTGAAATGGCTTCAAGATGGTGATAAAAACACTAAATTTTTTCATGCTTCTTTGTAAATTCGTAAGCAAAAGAAATTATTGCAAGGTAGTGACTGGATATCTGATTCGGGTACTATTCAGGATGAGGCCATTTCTTACTTCTCTTCTTGTTTCTCTTCTGTTCCTCATTATTTCAATGAAAGTTTGCATGTGATTCCCTCTCTTTTGGAGAGCAGCCAAAATGATCTTCTTTCTTCGGTTCCTTCTTTTGATGAAGTCAAAAAGGCGGTTTTTGATCTTGATCTTGATAGTGCCCCTGGTCCTGATGGTTTCACAGGTTGGTTTTTTCAGTACTGTTGGGAGGTTATTGCTCCTGATATTTATGCAGCTGTGATTGATTTCTTCAATGGTAGTCCTCTTCCAAAATCTTTTACTGCTTCTCTCATCGCTTTAATTCCCAAGGTGGATAAACCTAGAGCCTTTTCTGAATTTCGCCCAATAAGCCTCTGTAATTTTTCTTACAAAATTATTGCAAAGATCTTAGCTTCAAGGCTTTCTTTTATTCTTCCTCTTATTATAAGTAGAGAGCAAAGTGCTTTTGTTAAAGGTAGAAATATATCTGAAAATATCTCTCTTGCTCATGAATTATGCCAAGATATTAACAGGAAGTGCTTGGGGAGCAATCTTATGCTTAAGTTAGACATGGCTAAAGCATTCGATAGAATGGAATGGGATTTCATCATTGAGGTTTGCAAGAGGTTTGGGTTTTCTGATACTTGGTGTAATCTTATCAAAAGGTGTTTGGAAAACTGCTGGTTTAGTGTTCTCTTGAATGGTAAAGCTTGTGGGTTTTTCAAGTCCT
Source organism: Buxus sempervirens (assembly GCA_947561395.2). Lineage (NCBI taxonomy): Eukaryota > Viridiplantae > Streptophyta > Magnoliopsida > Buxales > Buxaceae > Buxus > Buxus sempervirens. Next base: position 13,029,879 of record OX387188.1, read on the forward strand.
CAAGGGGGCTTCGCCAAGGGGATCTGTAAGTGTGAAAACTCACACTCCTGTTATGGCAAATGATTGACAAATTATGTTTCTAATGAGGCTTCAAGATGTGCAGATTAAACAATGAAAATTCAGTAAATTCAGTAAAGAAGAAGAAGTTGGTGCCACCACACTGCTACCACGCCGCTGCCACCCCGTTGGCAGCGCATAAGGGAATTCGTGTGTCGAGAGTAAGGTTCGTGCACCTGCCGCGTACTCTCCCGCTAGCAGCTCACTAGCAGCGCGCTTTTAACTGATTCAACTCACTCTGAGCGGGACTTGAGTTCGCTACCAGCCGTCTACATCGATCGCTTCACGACGCTACCAGCGCTCGACGCGATCTGAGTTTTATTCTTTAAATAGACGAGTTGTAATTTTCAATTGTGACTTTTTTCTTTGGATTATTTTGATTTCGGATCTTGAGAGATTTGAGATTCGATCAAATCGTCTTTAGAGAGTCAACGATCGAGTGAGGGGGAGATCTGAGATAGATCACCTGGAATTGAAGGTAGAGGATTCTTCTTCAATTCAGAACTTCATCCGATCGTGTGATCGCCTGGACTGGTGATCAGCTTTGATTGATGCGTAGGTGGATTCCTACTGCATTGGATCGTCTCAGTGGATTCTGAGGGGATTGCTGCGATCAGGATTGATCGTGTTCTGTGGCTTGTGGATTCAAGCTGCGTTGCAGTTCGTGGCCGGATTCGAACTGTGGATCACTGGTGAGTGATTGTTTGCGATCTGGACTGATCGTGTTCTGCAGCTTGTGGATTCAAGCTGTGTTGCAGTTCGTGGATTCGAACTGTGGATTGCTGTTGAGTGAGTCAATTTGTAAAGGTTAAGTATGTACTCCTTTGTAATTGTCTTTTCATTCAATAGTGGATTTCGAAGGGTTAGTCGCCTCATATAGACTCGAGGTTTTTCCTGGATCTGGATCCAGGTTTCCTCGTATAATTCTCTGTGTATTGTTTCCGCAGTGTTCAATTCTGAATTGTTATAGATCGTGGACCTTTAGAGTAGTCCTCTACTCTTTCAAGTGGTATCAGAGCCTATTCACTTTGAATTGCTATACATAGTGTGATCTAGATCTATAGCATGGATTTTGGAAAAGAAGGAGGATCTGCCTCTAGACCTCCTTTATTTGAAGGTAACAATTATTCTTACTGGAAAGCTAGAATGAGAGCTTACCTGAAATCAATCGATGAGCGTGTTTGGCTCTCGGTTTGTAATGGTTATCATCCACCTGTGATCACAACAGAAGTAGGAGTTGTGATCCCTAAACCTCATGATCAGTGGACTAAAACTGACTCTGATCAATGTGGATGGAACAACAAGGCAATGAATGCCTTATTTTGTGCTGTTAGTGTTGAGGAATTCAGGAGAATTTCCTCATGTGAAGTCGCTAAGGAAGCTTGGGACATCCTAGAGGTCACTCATGAAGGAACCTCAGCTGTCAAGCTGTCTAGACTTCAGAGACTTACTACATCTTTCGAAACTTTGTATATGAAAGATGATGAGTCTTTTGATGAGTTTTATGCTAAACTATCTGATATTGTAAATTCTAGTTTTAATCTTGGAGAAAAAATCTCTACATCAAAGGTTATTAGAAAAATCTTAAGATCTTTGCCTGAAAGATTCAGACCTAAAGTAACTGCAATACAAGAGGCAAAAGATGTAGATAACATGAGAATAGAAGATCTGGTAGGATCTTTACAGACTTATGAGCTAGATCTGAATATTCCAAAAAGAAATAAAGGAATAGCTCTTAAATCTGTAAAATCTGTTAATACTGAAGAATCAGATAATTCTGATGTTGATATGGATGAACTTGTCCTCTTAGCCAAAAAGTTTAAGAAAATGTTTAAAAAGAGACAATCCACTTCTTCATCATCCATCGACAGATCTAATAGGAGATCTGATAAGAAAATGTCTGATCCAAGAAAGGAGAAGAAATCTTCTCAGAATGATGAGGTACAATGTTACAAATGTAGAGGATTTGGACATGTTGCCTCTGATTGTCCCTCAAAAGATAAAAAAAAAAAGACTAATTATCAGGTTACTTGGGATGACAGTAACACTGATAATTCTTCACAATCTGATGAGGATATGTCTGCTAATTTTACTGCTTTCAATTCTTTTTACTCATCCTCCTCTGGTAGTTCAATCTTTGAAATTACAGGAGATAACAAAGAGACTTTATCAGATGATGAAGAAGAACTACAAGAAGCATACAATCAGCTCTATAAGGAATTCAATAGAGCTCAGAAAAAAATCAAGAAACTGAGTAAAAAATTGAAGGAATCAGAAACAGAGAAAAAGAAAGCTCTTGCAGAAATAGATTCAATAAACCAGAAGTTACTTGAAAAACATGCTAAAGAAAATTCTCTGATAACTTCTCTAACTGAAAAAACTGACAAAATAAAAGAAAAGGAAGCTCAGATTTCTGAACTACAAGGTAAAGTGATTGAACTTGAGAAAGTTTCAAATTCAAGTAAATCTAATGCTTCAAATTCTTCTGCAGGAAATCTTCAAATTGATGAGGAATCAACTTCAAAGGAAGTTCCTGAAAGCTCAAATTCTGCTGGAAAAAAATGAGTGTAAGTAATCAAAACAAGGAATCTTCACAGAAAATCTCTGCTGAAGAAGTAAGATCAACAGGTAAATCTTCAACTTCTGAGAAATCTAAATCTGTTCAGTTTAGAAATGCTGGCAAGTCTAGAAATGTTGATTTTTCTGAAAATAGGTTTATACCTGTATGCCATCACTGCAATAAAAAGGGTCATATAAGACCAAAGTGTTATGCACTGTATGGTTTCCCTGATGGATATTTTGAAAATAAGAGAAAGGTAAATCAAAGTCAGTCCCTGGACTTATACAACAGATTTGACTCTCTGTTAAAATTGACTGAAACATTAAATCAGGAAGTCTCAAATTTGTCTAAGAAGCTTCCTTCAAAAACTCAAGTAGTTGATGAAGGTACTGTTCAGAAGACTTCTGAGAAACAGATTTGGGTAAGAAAAGATACATTAGTTGCTAATGTGGTTCATGTAGCTTTAAAAGCTCATGATGTCAACATGTGGTACTTGGACAGTGGGTGTTCAAGACACATGTGTGGTCATAAGGCTATGTTCAGTACCTTTGAAGAATATTTTGGTGGAAGTGTTACATTTGGTGATGGAAGCACTTCCCAAGTTAAAGGTAAAGGAACTGTTATAGGTCCAAATGGAGTTTGCTTAAAGAATGTTCTATTTGTATCTGGTTTGAAAGCAAATCTTATCAGTATTAGCCAATTATGTGATTCCAGATTATTTGTTAATTTTACCAGAAAAGAATGCAAAATATTGGATAAATCTGGTAGAACTATTCTTGTAGGTGAAAGAACAAGTGATAATTGCTATGGGATTATTGGAAACAATGAGTGTTCTTTAAAATCCTCCATAGGCAATGAAATTGATTTGTGGCATAGGAGACTTGGCCACATTAACTATAGAGATTTGTCAAAAATCTCTAAGTCTGAGTTGGTTAGAGGAATTCCCAAGTTTGGGAAAAATAAAAAGAAAGGAATGTGTGGTCCTTGCAACCAAGGAAAACAAATCAAAGCCACACACAAGAAAACCAATATTGTAGGAACATCAAGACCATTAGAACTGATTCATATGGATTTAATGGGACCTACAAAGACTGAAAGTCTGGGAGGAAAGAAATATATATTTGTTGCAGCAGATGACTACAGCAGATATACCTGGGTAGACTTTCTAAGAGAAAAATCTGAATGTTTCAACTGTTTTAAACATCTGTGCTTCCAAATTCAAGTTGAAAAGAACTTGCAAATAGGAAAAATTGTAAGAATCAGATCTGACCATGGGACAGAATTTGAGAATCAAATGTTTTCCAATTTCTGTGAAGAACATGGAATCAAACATGAATTTTCTGCTCCTAAGACCCCACAACAAAATGGAGTTGTGGAGAGGAAGAACAGAGTTTTACAAGAAATGGCTAGAACCATGATGATAGCCAAGAAAATTTCAACAAAATTCTGGGCTGAAGCTATAAACACTGCCTGTTACATTAGTAACAGAGTTTATATCAGATCTGGATGGAAACAAACTTCCTATGAACTTTGGAAAGGAAAATAGCCAAATTTGAAATATTTCAGAGTATTTGGAAGTAAATGCTATATCTTAAGGGACAGAGAAAATCTAGGAAAATTTGATTCTAGAAGTGATGAAGGAATTTTTCTAGGATATTCTTCTTCTAGTAGAGCTTACAGAGTTTTTAATTTGAAAAAATCTGTTGTAATGGAATCTATAAATGTGCTAATTGATGATGAAAGTATTGACAGTGAATTTTTGCAGGTTGTAGATGAAGAGGATGAAATCAGAGATGCTTCCTCAAGCATTGAAGTGGTTCCTCTGACAAAAACTCTCAAAGATCATCCTACTGAGCAAATTGTTGGAAATATTTCAGATGGTGTCAGAACAAGACATCAGGTACATAATGAGGTAAGATTTTCTTCTTATCTCTCTCAATTTGAGCCAAAATCTTATAAAGAAGCATTGGTAGATGATTCTTGGTTGAATGCTATGCATGAAGAACTGAATCAATTTACTAGAAATAATGTTTGGGAATTGGTTGAAAGACCCTTTGATCTGAATGTGATAGGAACCAAGTGGATTTTTAAAAACAAATCTGATGAGAATGGGATAGTAACCAGAAATAAGGCTAGGCTTGTTGCTCAGGGGTATACTCAAGTAGAAGGAATAGATTTTGATGAAACCTTTGCTCCTGTAGCTAGGTTAGAATCAATCAGATTACTGTTGTCTATTGCATGTTACTTGAAATTTAAACTGTTTCAAATGGATGTTAAGAGTGCCTTTTTGAATGGATATCTGAATGAAGAGGTCTATGTAGAGCAACCTAGAGGATTTGAGGACACAAATCATCCTAAATATGTCTATAAACTGAACAAAGCCTTGTATGGACTCAAACAAGCTCCTAGAGCTTGGTATGAGAGACTTACCTTCTTTTTACTTGAATCTGGTTTTATGAGAGGAAATGTAGATAAAACTCTCTTTATTCAAAGAGAGTCCAAACATATTTTGATTGCTCAAATCTATGTTGATGACATAGTGTTTGGGTCCACTTCTGAAAATCATGCTCACTCATTTGCTGATTTAATGAAAAGTGAATTTGAAATGAGTATGATGGGTGAACTGAATTTTTTCTTAGGTCTTCAGATTTATCAATCTCAACAAGGAATTTTTTTCTCTCAAGCAAAATATTCAAGAAATCTTGTTAAGAGATTCAGCTTAACTCATGCTAAACATGCTAGGACTCCTATGAGTACTAGTTTAAAACTTGGAAAAGATGAATCTGGAAAGGTTGTAGACCCTACCCTGTACAGGGGAATGATTGGGAGTTTACTGTACTTAACAGCAAGTAGACCTGATATAAGGTTTAGTGTTGGAGTTTGTGCTAGATATCAGGCTAATCCTAAAGAATCCCATCTGAATGCTGTAAAAAGGATTATAAAATATGTTAATGGGACTATTGATCTGGGAATCTGGTTTTCCAAAGAGACAAACCCACATCTAACTGGATACACTGATGCTGATTAGGCTGGGTGTATGGATGACAGAAAAAGCACCTCTGGTGGTTGCTTTTTCATGGGAAATAATCTCATTGCCTGGTTAAGCAAGAAACAAAACTGTGTTTCTCTGAGTACTGCTGAAGCTGAGTATATTGCTGCAGGAAGCAGTTGTACTCAACTTATCTGGATGAAACAAATGTTATCAGATTATGGGGTAGATCAAGATCAAATGATTCTCTTCTGTGATAATCAAAGTGCCATAAATATCTCTAAGAATCCTATTCAACACTCAAGGACCAAACATATAGATATCAGGCATCACTTTATAAGAGAGTTGATTGAAGACAAAACTGTTGTGATTGAATATATATCTACTGAAAAACAGTTGGCTGACATTTTTACCAAACCTTTAGATCAAAACAGATTTGAAACTCTTAGGAAATCCCTAGGAGTATGCTCTCAAAACTGAAAATCAGGTTCTGTTTTGAGTTAATTTTGATGTAAAATATCTCACATATCTGTTCAAAATGAATTTGTGTGTTCTTATTACTAAGATCTGTTTTTAGGAAGATTGAGTGTATGCATATTGACAGAAATGTCTTATTTCTAACCAACAACGTTTATTTGGGGTAAGTGTTTGTGGCACAGTTTCATTCCATCAAAGATTAGTGTTTTTATTTGGAAGCTTCTAAAGGGTGCTGTGTCAACTGATGATAGAATTCAAGGAAGTGGGGTTAGTATGTGCTCCCAATGCAATTGTTGTCTTCACAAAAGAAATGAGTCCGTTAATCATCTTTTTTCGTTTGGGGATATAGCTAAAACAGTTTGGGATCACTTTTCTGGTTTATTTCAGTGCCACTACCATCCTCTTCATGATCTTAAAACCAGAATTTCTTTTTGGTTTTCTCATCCGAATGTGAATGATCAATTGGGTATTCTCTTTAAAGCCATGCCTTTATTTATATGTTGGGAAATCTGGGCTGCTAGGTGTAAAAGAAGATTTGAAGATGTCCCCATGTCGAGTACTCATATCATATCAAAGATTCAAAAATGGATTCAAGAGGTCTCATACTTTACCAAACCGACAATAGCTTGTGGAAATCAAAGAGCTGCAACATTAGATCGAATAAATGCTTTCCATCCTCCATTTAAGTTCCTTATTCCCAAATTCATTCGGTGGAAAAGACAAAGAGTTTATCCTTATATTTTGAATGTTGATGGAGCTTCTAAAGGAAATCCTGGAATTAGTGGAGGAGGAGGAATTCTTAGAAATGCTTCCGGGCATTTTGTTGCTGCCTTTTCGGCTTACTATGGTCATAATACTAATACCTTGGCAGAACTATTGGCTCTCAGAGACGGTCTTTGTCTGGCTGACAGGTATGGAATTCAAGAGCTTCATATTGAATCGGATTCAAAACTTATTGTGGACACTTTTGCGGGATTGGTATCCACTCCTTGGAAATTTTTGCTTTGGTGGAGAGAAATAAAAGATAGATTGATATCTTTCAATCGGGATATGTACCATGTTTACAGGGAAGCCAATACAGTGGCAGATAGTTTGGCAAATGAGGGATGTATTCATTTCACGAACAGATTTTATGATTCTATTTCTAGCTTGTCTCAGAATGTTAGAACTTGCTTTTTCCATGATAGGACTGGATTATTTTCTATTAGATATTAGCTTTAGTCTTTTGTATTTGATCAGGGGTAAGGTTTTATGTCCCCCCCATGTTTTGTTTTGTCTTTTGTTTTTTGTCAGGTGTAAGGTTTTATGTCCCCCCCAGGTTTTGTTTTGTCTTTTCGTTTTTGTCAGGGGTAAGGTTTTATGTCCCCCCCAGAATTTGTATTTTTCATTGGAATTTCTAATCTACAGGTCAGGGTCTGCCTCAACCCTCCTCCCACCGCTGGAGTGCCACTAAGGTTATTCATGCCTTAGTGGGTTTTTGCTAAAAAAAAAAAAAAAAACGTGTTATATCTTTATTGAACAACACGGATCCGGGGCGTTACATACAACCCTCCTCTTTTAGTACCACGACCAATAATCTCCTTGGTGAGAATATCCTGGAAAATACAAAAACTCGGATACATTAGTGCATAGCAATTCAGTTCCTCAGTAGCTTGGCCTATAGATAATAATTTATTCGAAAGAGATGGAACTAATAAAGTATTTGATAGTGAAAAAGAGGGTGAAAGTGCCACTCTTCCAGCCCCTGTAACTGGGTATGTCACTCCATTAGTGTAGACACCCCAAATTGCACTACAAAATGAGAAAATAATTGAAAACATGTAATTGGGATTTGAAACAGGTCAAACATGCATTGCCCGTATTTTACTTACGGGCTGGTCGCGCCTGCAATACATATACGGGCATGCCGTGCCCGTATTAACATTGCGGGCAGCACACGCCCGTAATGTATATACAGGCACGGCGGTTTTCGTGCGAATTTATCCTTTCTCAATTTTTGAGTCTTATCTGCACCCAAATCTCTCTCTAAGAGATTCGAATTCTCTTATTTATCTATTCGAATTATCTTATTTATCCTATTTGGCATTGGATTGGCATTATCCCTGTTTTCAATTCAATCTGGAAGATCTTGGTATATCCCTTTGGACCAACCATGCCCCTAGGTTTGCCTATAAATAGAGGGCTTCTCCTCAAGCAAAAGGCCATTAATTTTGAAGTCTGAAAAGCTCCAAGTGAAGAAGGGAATCGCTGCTTTTCTGCTTGCTCAATCCAGGTAAGTCCCTTTTCTCTTTTATTTTCTGTTTTCAATTCTAGAAATAATCTAACCTTCTCCATTGCTATAGATTAAGGCCTGGTTTATAATTGTATTCCCAAACCTACCTCCAAGTACCTCAAGACTCCTCTCTAGCCGTAAAATGTGAAGAGAGAGCTAGGGGAAAGGGGAACAGGTGGATCCCTAGAATAAAACCCCATAATCTGTTTTTCTCCTTTTTTATAGAATAAGGCCATTGATTGTGTTTGTATCCCCAAACCTATCTCCAAGTACCTCAAGACTCCTCTTTAGCCGTAAAATGTGAAGAGAGAGCTAGGGGAAAAGAGAACAGGTGGATCTGTAGGGCAGACCCCCATGTGCTATAATCTGTGAGGTGTGGTTGCTTTTTCTATCCTGATAATGTTTTAATGATTTTATTTTGAATCTGGAGGAATTCTATGAATCCATGATGTTTATAGCATGAGATCCCCACTTCTTTCTAAAATTTTGATTTTTCACACCTTTGCACCTACAGCACTGTTTTCTGGATTTTGGTGATAATTGGCTAGGATTTTGGATCTATCATAATCAATATGGTAGATCTAAAACCGAAAGCCTAAAAGTAACCTATAGAGTTTCATGATGTGATTTTAAAATTGTTTTTAATCTTGTGGCCAAAACTCTCCCTTTTGATGTTTTTTCATCAACATTGGTTGAGTGGGTGTTCTATTTCCCACTATTGAGAGATCCGGATTAGATCTATACTCCAAGTAATTTTATTTTTCAATGATTTAATCAAGAGATTTCAATATAGTTTTTCAACCTTTTAATGGTTTAGCCTAAAGCTAGTTTTTCAGGTTTCTCTTTAGATTGGTTTTATCTGATTTTTATCTCAATTTTATTTTAATCATGAAACTCTTAGAATGGTATGATCATATTGAAGGTTCTGAATTAATCTGGATATTCATATGAAAAACCGTACATTTTTGTTACTTTTATTTTTTTTTCTTTTTTTAAGCAAGCATCCTTTATTTTAACATGAACAATACCTGGCAACCACCTTGTGTGGATGAATAGAAGTGCCTAACACCTTCCCCCTGTTCATAACCTAATCCCCTTACCCATCTCTGGTTGTTTTTGTTTTGTATTTTAAAATAGAGTTATTTTTACTCTAATTTTGCCTTTTTGTGCTTATTTGAGATTTTGGTGTCCATTCACACCTAAACAGAATGTTGGCGACTATTTGTTTTAACGAATCCCGTGTGATGATTAGGAAGTCATTAAATTGATTGTCCATGTCTCACAACTGGTGACTCCACTGGGGAATTGTGGATTTCAGCCTTTTGGTGTACTTGTTCATGTTTTTTGTGTCTTTGTTTGCTTGCTTTTTTTTTTTGTGTTCTTAATCATATTTGACATGCTTTAAATCTGACTTATTGTTTAAGAAGCATGGGGGTAGAAACATGTTCAATTCTGATTTATAGGATTGTTTCTAGATGCATGTGTAGGGGGGCTAATGTCGCTAAACCATGCTTATTTCTTGCCTTATTTGCATGATAGCATGTTTTAATTTTCAGCATGTTATCCATGACCTTTTGGGCTGTATATCATGAACATAGGTTTGTATGATTTGGGTGAGTTTTGTGAGCATGTTTAGGTGCTATAGGATTATTTTGTTTCCTTTATTTATTTACTTTGAATGTGCTTCCTATTATGCCTTGGTTTGTATATATGCATGGCTGCGGAAATGAGTGGCAAAGGGTTGGGACGTTGTGAATACACCTATTGTTTACAAATGAACTGTGCACATTTTACTTTTTACACAGTCTACCCATAACCTATAGGAAGTTGAACCCGAATGTGTGTAGCTTGGCGCAACGAGGTAGATACTTCGGAAAGCGAAAGTGAAAACATTCACCTTAGAACTTTGGGCTAATGATGTGATGGCAATGTGGATCTGTGATTCGATTCTGGTCATCATTAGGCTTGAGTTCTAAGTTGCCACTAAACCAAAACCCAAAACCCCTACGCTTGAAGGTGGAGATACACGTTTTTGGCTAAAGTAAACAATTACGTGGGGATATGGGTTTGTAATTGAGGGAAGACCGTTTGCATGGTTCACAAGCCAAGGCATAATGTGGATGCCATATTGAAGGTAAACAAGGTAACAAGGTAACCTTAATTTCAGCATTCCTTTCATGTCAAGTAAGTGTCATGGTGTCCATATGTTTGGGATGAAACTGTTCCCAATGAAGTCTGTATTTTAAGATTTGTGTAGCCCATAAAAGAGTTTTTAACTCTGTTCAGAATTAATCCTACCCAATGTTCATACAAGAGGCAACCAAAGGGTACCAAATTCTTGAGTGTGGTGGCTAATTTGGAGGGAACATGTGCCCTCCTAAGCATGTATTTTTGCAAGTAGGGGTCAAAGTCCACTTTAGAGACAGTTTAGAAGCCTTTCAAGGTTGAACCGTATGTTTGGATGAGCAATTAAAGTGATCAAATCATGTAAAAACTGAAAAAACGGAAAAAAGCTCCGTAAACCACATTTAGTATATGGGCTGGGCCTGCCGGTATTGGTTATACGGGCAAGGCTCGCCCGTAATTTAAGTACGGGCAAGGCCAAACCGTATTGTATACACGGTTTTTATGGAAAATTCAATTTTAACAGTTTTCCCCCTAAATCTTGTTTCTCTAATCTTTAAGTGATACAAACAGATGATAAACACGTCAATGAGGGTAAGAGGCATCCAAGTTTTTCTAAACTCATTTAAATCAAAGGATTAGGCTCATCTTGGGAAATTCTATCTAATTTGAACATGCAATGTACCCCAATGAATGAAAATACCCCAAAGAAAACAAAAAAATAAAAAATAAAAATGTGAAACTAAAATTTCTTTGAAAAGTCAAAAATATCCTTGGGCCTCTGAAAACCTTTGAATTTCAGATCTTTTTCAAAAATATCCCTGGGCCTCTGAAAGCCTTTGAATTTCAGACTTTACCATTGGGCCTCTAAAAGCCTTTGAATTTCAGAAAATCATTGGGCCTTTGAAAGCCTTTGAATTTCAGACTTTATCCTTGGGCCTCTGAAAGCCTTTGAATTTCAAACTTTACCATTGGGCCTTTGAAAGCCTTTGAATTTAAGAAAATCCTTGGGCCTCTGAAAGCCTTTGAATTTTAGACTTTTTTTCAAAAAAAATCCCTGGGCCTCTGAAAGCCTTTGAATTTTAGATCTTTTTCTCAAAAAATCCCTGGGCCTCTGAAAGCCTTTGAATTTCAGATCTTTTTCTCTTTTTTGTGGAACCTGTTGGAAGCTCTAATATATTCCAACACCTCTTTGTTTGGTCTTTTTCGTACCAATCAATCCTTTTTGTGGGACCCTTGGAAGCCCTAAAATATTCCAACAATTCTAAATAAAAAAAAAACAAAGAAAGAAAAAAAAAATCCAAACTTGTGTTCACCTAACCTGCATATAGGCATTCATAGGTATGTGATTGAGATTAAATTGGTACTGATATTTTTCTTTATTTTTATTTTGCCAGGTACCAATACACTTGCAACCATAGCTCCTGTGACCAGATCAAGAGCTTGCACCATGATTCCCATTGAGCATGAAGCTAATGTTCCTAACCCAGACGTTGCCCTGCTACAGGAACAAGTGGCAGGACTTGCCCGAATACTAGAGAACTTACTGGCGGTGCAGGCCCAACAAGTGCAAGCCAAGAACCAAGCCTCCACTTCCAACCACACACCACAACCTCAAACCAACATTCCACCTCCGGTTCAACCTATTCCTGAACCCATCTATGAACCCACCCCTGAACCTATATTGATCAGGGATGAGACAGTTGAATCGGAAAAAGAAAAAGAAAAAGAGAGAATGAGGGACGAGATGGAAAAGAAATTCATGCACAGGCTGGAAATGATCCAAGATGAACTGAGGGAGGTAAAAGGGGTGAACAACTTTGGGGGCACCAACTTTGAAGACTTGTGTCTATACCCTAATGTTAACCTACCAGCCAAGTTCAAGTGCCCGGACCTGGACAAATATGATGGCACTGGCTGCCCAATGAGCCATCTAAAGTTGTAGTGCGGGGCCCTATGCCAGTTCGGTCAGGATGACGGCATACTGATTCAGCTCTTCCAAAGGAGTTTGACTGGGATTGCTTTGAGATGGTTTGCCATCTTAGACCATGGAAGAATCAAAAGATGGAAAGACTTAGCAGATGCCTTCTTGGCTCAATACAAGTTTAATTCAGAGATCGTGCTAGACAGGTACGATGTAATGAGGATGAGCAAAGGAAGGGATGAATCTGTAAGGCAGTATGCCAAAAGATGGAGAGAGACTGCCTCCCAGGTTAGGCGACCTATGTTGGAACCAAGGTCTCCATTCTTCTCTTCAGGAGGAGCTGTTATGTGAAGAACAGAATGTGGACAATTGGGAGAACTAGCCAGGCTTTGAGGATACAAATTTGGAGATAAATCAAAGTGATGAAACTCAACTATCTCAAGTACCGTCTGTTTTGATTGGGACTCAACCAAGGCATGATACTAATTTGGTTGTAACTCTCCCACTTCTAGAGCATGAGCAAGACCAGCCCACTGAGCAAGACCAGCCCTCTCCTCATACTTTAGTACCAAACGATCACTCTCCTAAGAATACTCCTAAGGTACAATCTCTCAACTCTTCTCCAAGTAACACTATAGATGATTCTGTTGGCTACAAATTACCGTTCAGGTACAACCGTGGTAAGCCACCAAATCGATACTCACCAGACCATGGAGAAAAGTAGACGAAGTATCCGATTGCCAAGTATGTTTGCACCCAGAAATTATCACAACCTCTTAAAGCTTTTGTGCACAAGCTATCTTCTGAGCATGTTCCGAGTACAATACAAGAGGCCTTGAATGACCCCAAATGGATCCAAGCAATAACTAAAGAGATGACAGCTTTGTAGAAAAATGATACGTGGAAGCTTATGCCGTTACCCAAAGGAAAGAAAACAATGGGATGTAGGTGGGTGTTCTCCATTAAACAGAAGGCAGATGGGTCAATCGAGAGATACAAGGCGAGACTTGTAGCGAAAGGATATACTCAGACATATGGTATAGACTATCAGGAGATATTTTCACCAGTAGCAAAGTTGAGTACTGTCAGAGTATTGTTGTCTCTCGTTGCAAACTTAGATTGGCCACTACATCAATTTGATGTAAAAAATGCGTTTCTTCATGGGAATCTAGCAAAAGAAGTGTACATGGACATTCCACCAGGTCTTACTACCTCATCACAAATCGAAGTGGTATGAAAACTGCAGAAGGCACTTTATGGACTAAAGCAATCACCTAGAGCGTGGTTTGGATGATTTGGCTTGGCTATGAGGAAGCATGGGCTCAAACAGAGGAACTCGGATCACACTTTGTTCTTGAAGCATCGACAAGGGATGGTAACGGTTCTAATAATTTAAGTTGACGATATGATAATTACAGGAAATGATGAGGAGGAAATCTCTAGTTTGCAGAAGCATTTGGCAACAGAGTTTGAAATGAAGAATCTTGGGGGATTAAAATACTTTCTGGGTATCGAAGTAGCTCGGTCAAATCAAGGCATATTTCTATCACAAAGGAAATATGTACTTGATTTGCTAGCCGAAACAGGAATGCTTGATTGTAAGCCTCCAGACATGCCAATGGTTCAAAATCATGGATTGGGAGAACACTCGAACCAAATACCCACGAATAGAGAAAGGTATCAACGGCTTGTTGGAAAACTAATCTACTTGTCCTACACACGACCAGATATTGCCTATGCGGTAAGTTTGATGAGTCAATTCATGCATAATCCCAGTGAAGATCACATGAATGCTGTGCTCCGAATTTTACGGTACTTGAAGTCTTCCCCAGGAAAAGGACTCATGTTCAGGAAATATAATCATTTAAATATTGATGGTTACACGGATGCTGACTGGGCTGGGAGTATTACCGATAGAAATTCTACATCAGGATATTTCACTTTCGTGGGTGGTAATCTAGTTACTTGGAGAAGCAAGAAACAAAAGGTGGTTGCACTATCTAGTGCAGAAGCTGAGTTTAGAGGCATGGCTAAAGGACTTTGCGAGCTTCTTTGGCTAAATAGGCTACTGAAAGAAATTGGCTATTCATCTAGTTCTGCAATGAATCTGTTTTGTGATAATAAAGTGGCTATAGAGATTGCACAAAACCCAGTCCAACACGACCGAACAAAACATGTTGAAGTGGACCAGCATTTTATCAAGGAAAAGCTTGAAGCTAAGATAGTTTAGTTTCCTTTTGTAAAATTGCAAGAACAGCTGGCAGATATTCTTACAAAGGCTGTCTCAAGCAAGGCGTGTTTTATAACTCACTAGACAAGTTGGGCATTGGAGACATCCATGCACCAACTTGAGGAGGGGTGTTGGCGTGAGCTGTTAACAGAGGATCTTGTGGAGAGATTATAGGGATTCTTTATATTTGTTATTCGGTGTCCACTGATTATGGACTACCAATAATTCTAGCCTAGATTTATGTATGGTAGTAACTACCTTCCTAGAATAGTTTTTTTTTCTCTGTACATACTTTATAAGCATACTCTTGTATTCAAAAAAGATAGATTTGAATGGAAGGCGAAACCTCTTTTAACATCAAGCACATGACATATGCATGAAGCACTACCTAGAAAGCATGGTGTAGGCTTCATATCATTTCTTTTGTTTTCAGCACACATGCATACATTCCACTAGTTTGTCGCATATGTCAAGCTCTTCATTTTGTTAGTTTTTATACTCTTTGTGTGCTTGTTTGGGTATGTGGACATGGTTTGGCCGGATTTGACTCGAACATAAGCCTTTCGGGCCACCCTTCCTTCTCCTCCTTATGAGAAGAAAGTGATGTCTTGTATACCAATAGATGGGAACATCTGGATCCCCCTTAAAAGTGTGAGTCTCAACTCATAGATAAGGAGGGAGAGGCCCCTAGCCTTTTCCCCTCTCCATTCAAGGGTTAAACATGTAGAAATATAGGCTTATTATGCTAAAAATGGAATTGGAAAGCCACCGTGGGTCAACGCAATGACCCACAAATGTTACCAGACCCATATGGGGAGGGGAACCCCATTTCCCCCCTGAAAAATCCGGTTTTTGTACATTTCTGTGCAAATCATATACTCAGACCGGTTTGGTCTGAATCGTATGGAATATACAGTTTTGACCAAACCGTATGATGTATACGATTTGGTAACAGAGAATTGCAAAACCTGATTTTTCTTGATTTAATAAAATTAAAATTAATTCCTAAAAGTGAACCACTTAATTCAATATTATTTTATTTTAATATTTTTTATTTAGACTAACATATGAATTTGCAAATATTAGGCAAATCCAAATGCAAAAAAAACTATGCAAGTCAAGGTGCCCAATGTATCCAGAGCTACGTATTATATATGATGATACAAGTGGAGAAGGAAACTTAGCATTTTCAAATACTATGGATCCTCCACCGAGTGAGGATGAGTTTCATACAAAAGATACCAATGTGCTGGTGGAGTCTACTGATGATGTCGAGGAGGATGATCCTATTTTTAATGATGCCCCACAAAATGATAGATATTGGCGTCACAAGGATACAGCTAGTAGTAGTGAACGAAGAAAAGAGTCGAGGACTATAGCGTTGTTTGATTCACTTCGTATGATTGCTGAAGCATCCATGGATAGAGCCACTGCATTGACTCAATTGGCACCCATATTCACGATTGGTGAATGTATTAAATGCCTTGAATAGATGGATGGTTGGACACCAGAAGCTTACATTAAAGCAATTGAGAAGTTTCAATACAAGGGTTGGAGACAAGCTTTTATGGAAATGTCTGTAGAAGGGAAAGCCATCTGGTTGGCTTCTCTGCACTAAACTTTTAAGGTAATAGTTTTCCTTTAAGCTTTACTAGTGACCCTTTTTCTCATATTGATGGTTTTTTGTTAAGGTAAATACCCTTTTTGAAAGGATGATGTTTTAGGGCATTGTTGTTAGAGGACATTATTATCGACTCTTTCTAATATATTGGCTATTGACGATTCCTTTATTGTGGTAATTTTTTTATTGTGCTTTTCTTTTAGAAGATATACTTGAAAGACCCTTTTAGATCTATTGATTACTAATTTTTATGTTTATTGTTACTTTCGTATGTTTTCGAGATGGTGGTTTGGTTGGCATGGATGATTTATGAAATTTATTATAGATGATGTAACATAATGTAGTTTAAATAAAATCTTTATTCTTTTGGTGCATGTTTATATATAGTTATTTTATTCTTATTTTATAAGATGATCTTTATACTTGTAACAGAAATAATGGAATCAGAAAAGGAATAAGAAGTTGATTCACAGAGTGACTCTGTTGTATTAGACGCGTGATTTTGGATTTTATTAACCATGTTACCTAATTAAGATCCGGAATTATTTGTTACCCGGCATACCAATTCTAGTAATTCTGTGGTTTAACCCATAAGATGCTAGAATTAAACTGGTGTATGTAAAAAAAGTAGTATTAGGAAACCATAAGACAATCCATAAGACCCAATGACCCCACTATAGAATATACTATTAAGACTTTTGATCATCATGGGGAAAAATGGTTTGGAGGTGTACATCCTTGAGGGGAGTTTTGGGCGTTGGACATCTTGGAGGTGAAGAAAAATTTGCTATAGTTTTTCCTATCCAACTTTCATCAAATCGAAATCCATAGACAATCAACTATGTAATCGAACATAAATTTGCATGGGTTGTTCATGACACATGGTTTTTCAATATAAATGGCGGAGATGATGTATTGAGCCATCTAGCATGGTCTAAAAATTGCAGGAACATATTTGCTCCTTCCATTCATACAGAAAATGGATTTTCGTTATTTCAAGTAATAACCCTTAAAAAATCGAAACTTTTGTGACAAATAAGTTGCCAAATCAGCAGTGATCTGGATCTACAGGTAACTTCATATGGACTTTCATTTGCCACCACTAATAACTATAAGATACGTGCACACAATATTATTTAAAATGGGATGGGATCACCTTTCATACTGTTGTAATCCGTGTAGTTTAAGTGATATGTTGGCACAGTTAACATTTATAGCTAAGTCAATTTCATGAAGACTTCTGGGCTTCACCATGGAGGTACTAAAGTTGAGCGGATGGCGGACTGTGGAACTCCAATCTGGACTTTTATTTGAAGCTCTCACATGATGCTGCCATCTGTCCACTTAAATGCTACACAAATAGAAACCTCATTTAACGTTAACGAACAGACGTTCGTCAAAAAGAAAAGGAGGGAAAAATTCCCTCCATTTTTTTTGCCGGTTCACAGCCTGTTCTCTGCAAAATTTGAGTGAACAAAAGAAAAATCGAGTTTCATTGAAGGTCTTTATGGAGTCCTAATAGAAGCTCTCCTTCATGGAGAAGAAGATTACCCACTTTGGATGGAAGAATGTATGAAGAGCTTCCACCATCACTAATGTTTCTGCAGCCTCTCTAGCCAGACTCGAAAACTTAAGAAGAATATAATAGGAGCGTTAGAGCATTTGCTGTTAACTTCTTTATCATTGTGGTGTGCCAGTGCCAAATGTCAACCCCACAGAATTAGTTCGCATATTCGACCAAAACCCAAAGAAACCAAAAACATTTCCGTGAGAGAATCTGGACACACATCACGAAAGCTTCGATTTCCAGATGCAAGTTCAGGTTTGCAGCCTTGTAGGTGAAGGTTACTCAGCCGTTCTTGGAGAAAGATGTTGGCATTGATCAATGACGAAAGCTTTTGCCAACCCCAATTTCTCTTTTGCGTTTTTTTTTCAATTTGACAAAGCCTTCTGTCCTTCCTTGATTGTTTGCAGACTATCATGTGGAAATAGTTGGAATTGGAGATGCTAATGCTGTCTCGCTCTAACATCAGTAGAAAATTCCAGATTAGGATCAAATATTTGATTTATAGTTATTTTGAAAAGAACATCGTTTAAAGCTTATGTGAAAGATCCCGAATCTTGGTTAATATTAATATCGAGAATTAATTAAAAATTCTAATTATAGTTAATTGTGGAATTTTAGATAACTAAGGAGCCAGGGGCAGATTTGGGATTTCTGGAAATTAAGTGAGCAAGGTTATAGCTAATCTGATTTTAATCTAATTTAATAGGTAAGTGCAGTATATCTAAGATTAATTTAAGTTGGTTTGGATATTAGAATGTTATTGCTGGAGTGGCATGGTATCTAATCAAAGGATGAGGAGGGTTGGCGTAGAGTGGTTACTGTGGATGAGCAACCAGCAAATCAAGCAAAGTTTGGGCGCCAATGGAAAATTATAAATAGGCGGCTTGCGGGAGTTGCTGGTTCGTTTGCTGAATAGGAGACAAAAATCAAAGAGTAGCTACTAGAGAAAGGTGGAGGCTCTGAGGGTTTGTTGGAGTTGGAGGAGTTGGAATCAATCGGAGAAGAAGCTTTGCTAATCGGAGGTATCAGTGGTTGGAAGTTCACGAGGTGGTGATCATTCAAGTTCAGATTGGTAGAGATCAGGTAAGGATCCTTTTGTTAGTAAATTAGTGAAGAGAATTCTAGTGTGGAAGCAATTGCAACTCAGATCTAATCAGATCTGGTCGTTGCTGTGAAACAAAGGTGGTCGGTCACGGAGTTGCTCCTTCGGAGGTGAATCGATCAGAGGAAAATTGGAAGCTAGAAGACTATAGTAACTAACCAGGTGAGTAACACCGGATTTCTACTTCGTTTTGCAACCGATTGCATGAATTAAATTGGATCTATGCGTTGCAAGTTAAGATTATCGATGGAAAAACCATTTTTGAGCAAAATGTTGAATCAGATCTGATTACTTAGAGGAATTAATTTCCAATTGGTTTTAAAGGGCTATGGGAAGTAGTGTGAGTATGGATTGGTGGTTGTATAGGTTTTAAATTAGGTCAAACATGTTGGAATTGAATTAACAGAGGCTAAATCAAATATCGGGAAAATTTGGGGGTATCTGCTAAGTGCCGCGCACTTACTTCACTTAGCAGCAACTCAGCTGTAGTTCATTTCCTTGGGTGCGCCGACTGCCGCCCAATTCCGCCTACTAACCCAAAGTCAACGCACCTGAAATTTTCCCCAGATTGTGTTCGGCTGATAGTTTTAGTTGAATTCCTCAATTTTAATGGTTCCAAAACTTATCTAGAAGCTGAATGAAGATGCTAGGAGTATTTATAAATGATTGTAAATGTAAAACCTCGAATTTTCCTTAAATAATAAAATAAATTAATAAATAAAATCCAGGAGAGTTATAACTGATGGAAATATTTTATTAATGTAGGGAATGATATAATTAGTGGAGATCCAGAGTTGGACGCAGATCCGACCGTCCGATCATGAGATATCAAGGTATGATTAACACTTGAATTTTAAGAGCTATGATTGGGCGTGTGTATGGAATCTTTTGTATGTGAGATACATGGGATAAAGGAGTATATATAATAGTTTAATAACCTAAACTCATACAATTGGTATTCTCGTTCGTATACTACAGCCGCAAGCGACAAACCTTGAGTGAGCGACCGAGAACGATTGGGAGAAGAAGGAGGAAGAGAGGACTTGGTCTTGTGTTCTTCATCATCCAGAGCGTTGATTGGTGTTGGAGTATCATTGTTTAGAGAAGAGGAGAAGAAACAATCATGGAAAAGAGGTAGGTGACACTGTTTTACGTTCGTTTTTGTATTTACGTTTGTTTAATCGCCAAAGCATGTTTTTACATGATATATTGATGTATTTAGTTTGATAACAATGTTATATGTATGTTAGAATGATATTGGACGAGAAAAATCACGTTTCAAAACTGTTTCTGTTCGTTTTTGGGGGACCGCCGACCTCAACTGTGCTCGGCGATCCTCAGCGCTCTTAGGCGCTAGTTAAAATTTTTAGACCGCTGATGATTGCTGGAAGACTTATCATCGGTGATCTGTTTTGCACTACCACTGACCTTAGACCGCTAGTGCTATCCTAGGCGCTCTGTGCAGAAATTCCAGATTTTCGTAATTTCGAACCTGATTCAATTCCAAACTATTTTTAGTAAATTTTAATGATTAATTAAGATGTTTTAAGACCAAAATAAATTATCTAATTACCTGTTTTACAGAAAAATAAATTACGAAGATATTTAGGACATTAGTTGCCAAACTTTGATCGTAATTGAGAAATCTAGTTTTTGGAAAACTTGACTATTATTTAATTACCAGAACATCTTTCAAACTACACTATAATTCAGAGAATTACAGAAAGAGAATTCAGATCATAAATTCAGAACTTAGTTAATCCGAATATTGCAGTAATTGACAGATTTAACCTTTATATGCTGCTAGGCACCAACCCTTATATTTGTAGCTAGATAGCTGAAGGATATGTCATTTGGGTTGAGTTTTTCCCTTGTACAACGCGCTTCCTTTACAAGTTAGTTTGTCTGGGAAGGTCCTATGTCTGAAGGGACACCTCGATGAGCCGCTGGTGATTCCCTGTACATGTGGATAAGCGACCATCTCCATGTATTGATTCTGGTGTTGCATGATGGTGGTACATGCCAACTCTGATGGGTACGTGTGCATTAAGTCAATGACTTCCGCTCTTGTCTAAGCTGCACTGCATGGGACTTGAGTATCATTAGTAGCATTGCTCCTAAGCCGCACGGTGGTATAGCGATTGGTCGAGAATCATCTCAAAAGTTTTATCTATCTTTGTGAGTCCTACAATGACACTAAAATACAAACACTTGTTATTATTATTGTATACATGCTGGAGGCATGTGATTGAGATATTGGTTGGATGTGACTATTTAGTGCATCCTAACAAGCTATGGATTCTTACAACAGAACTTGCTGAAAATCATTTTTAGAACTGTGTAACTATACTGTTTTGTATTAATGATCGATACGAATGATTATATGAGCCTGCTTAGTCGATATTGTTTAATCGTGCATGAACTGTTATTTTACTTATATGAGATGTTTAAACATACATGTGTTACCTACTGGGATATTCATATCTCACCCTACTTATATTTCATTTTTCAGCTGATACGCGAGAGGGGGATCATAGTATTGATTTCCCGGGAGAGGTAGCTGAGTATTCACCGGAGGATTACTTTTACCTGGATATTGTCAGAGGTGGAGGATTGATATAGACTTAGTTATTTTTTATTAGACTATTATTCATTTGGTTTGATGTATTAGAGAGATGAGAGAGATAGCGACCCTTTTATTTTACCAGACTTTGATATTAATATTGATGATTAACAAAATGTTGTTTTGAGGATTTTAGACTACACTTCCCCAGGTATTTGTTCCGCACTCTGATAGTTAATTAATTGAATGGACTATTTAATTCTTTAGTCTGGTATATTCTTGATGTATATTTGATATGGGTCAGTAACAATTCGAATTTAGTTGTTGAATTGAATTCGGGTTGTTACAGTATCGAACCGGGTTCAGGTCGGGTGCCGGTTTGCACTGACCTGGGTTCGAGGTGTTACAGTAAACTACTGAGTTTTATTCCATCAATTTCTTGGAAGAATTATGAGGGTTAAAGTTAGGTTTGAGGTGGTTGTTATTGAGTTAGTGCTATGAGTCCATGATTTGGTTTGGTACATGTTTTATTATTAAATTGCATTTTGCAACACCTTTTGAAGTGGAGTTTACCAGACTTTAATATGTTGGGCAGGATTTAAAGGAAAAAGATTTCTCTTTAGTAAAATGTTTATATAAAAAGTTTTGATGGTTGTTCTTGGTTTTAGAATCTCAATTAAAGTTTTGAGTTATTTTCTGGTCCTGAGTGACCTGTGGAAATGTTGAATTGTTTTGTTGAGGGTAATACCAGAGGTTGGTATACCTTGCTATCAGAGGTTGTTTCATGTGTTGAGTGTTTGTTTTGTTCTAGCTTGTTCCGGATCCTAGACTAAGCTTACTAATATAATGAGTTGTCTTTATTGTTGTAATTGCATGGCCATGAGTGTTGCCATGACCAGGGTAGAGCAGCCCGTGATCCTTGGTAGGCCGGGTTGTCAATGCCGAAACCTGGAGTAGGCCGGCATTGGATGATAAAGTTCCTTGGTAGGCAGCCATTTCAGAGTTCCACGTCTATGTTGACCGGACTGTGTTCCAGGAGGCTTGGATGTCGCTCCGGCATGTAAATTACACAATACAAGTGAACTTCATGACATTGGCCACACGTGTATGGTTATTATTGCTGTTTGGGTTTTTGGCTTTATTCTTGCATTGAGAACTTGTGATTTCCAACTATATGATAATTTTAATTGGTTACTCGTGGTTGGATATTATTCGTTGCATATTTTTAGAAATGTTATAAACTGTTTTCATCATACATGTGTTACTTGCTGGGATATTCGTATCTCATTACGTTTGTTTTGTTTTGTTTTCAGATACTCTCGGTGAGGACTCGTCTGTTGGGGTAGAGCCTGCTGATTACTATAGGGGAGAGGATTACTATCTTCCTTAGATATTTGTAGGTTTTATTTCCGATTGAACTATGAAATTTGTAATAGAATAATTGCAGTTGATTTTCAGATTGGTTAGAACTTTGATCCTTCATGTTGATTAGATTCCCATGCTTTAATAAATGAATCCTTATTTTTCCGCACTCTGATGTTTGTTCCATGTGATAAGTGGAATTGATAATTGAAATGTGGGCCCATACATAACCTTTCGTGAGACGTGTTATATCTTTATTGAACAACATGGATCCGGGGCATTACAGAGATGGTATTAGAGCCCATATTAGGATTGCTAGATCCTATGTAAAAGTCCTTAGAAACCTATTGGGGGTTGTGTGCTCGTTAGATAGAACTTTGAGGTTAGAGAGAGTTCCTATCTAATATAGTGTCGTATTTTGCAGTTACACATGGCAGGTAGAGGTAGACGGGTGAGGACGGTTGATCCTCTAGAGGAGGAGGTACAGTAGGAGCATCCTCAGGAGCAGCCACAAGATGTGCCACCGCCTGCGGCAGACATTTGGGCTGCTGTTGGCACTTTGACTCAGCTTCTCACCATCGAGAGAGAGGAAAGGATGAGTCATAACGAAAACGGTAATGGCCATCGAAATGGTCATGGAGCTGTTGATCAGAAAGTAGACAAAGATGGACTGTCCTTGAGGGACATCGAGCGGTTCAGAAAGTTGACTGCACCACCATTTCACAGTGAGCCAGATCCGATGGAGGTCGAGAGCTGCGTGGCCAGAGTAGAGCGCATTTTTGAGACTATGGGTTGTCCAGAGGGATGGAGAGTGAGACTGGTGGCCTTTACCTTGGAGGTGGAGGCACAGCATTAGTGGCAGTCTTTGAGGGGACGGTCAACTAAGGGAGTACAGATGCTATGGGCACAGTTCCGCCAGGCATTTTATGAGCAGTACTTCTCGTCTGAGGTGAGATTACAGAAGTAGTGGGAGTTCATGGATCTCACTCAGGGGACTCTGTCAGTAGCACAGTACGAGGATCGGTACGGTGCCTTGTCGAGATTCGTTCCTCACACAGTACAGGACGAGGAGAGGAGGATCCAGAACTTCGAGAGGGGTTTGAGACCCGATATTCGAGGCATGATCTCAGTTTTGATGTGCACGGAGTATTTTGATGTTGTGAGGAGAGTGCATAAAGCAGAGAGAGAGCTCAGAGATACTAGGGCAGAGAGAGGCAGTGGGAGAGTCCAGACTAGACCCATGGAGCAGTGGAGAATCCCGGATGGGGACAAGAGACAGAGGACAGATACTCTGGAGGTCAAAGTGATAGTGTGAGATATGGAAAATCAACTAGATGATTCCCTTCATCATCACACGGGCTCAACATAATGGGAGAGTCGCCACCATTCAATTTTAGGTGTGAATGGGCACCAAAAATCACCAAAATAAGCAAAAAGACAAATCTTGAGTAAAAATAACTCTACTTGAAAATAAAATCCAGAGATGGGTAAGGGGATTAGATTATGAATGGGGGAAGGTGTTAGGCACCCCCATTCACCCATACAAGGTGGTTGCCAAGTGTTGTTCATGCTCAAAAATAAGAAAGCTTGCTAAAATAATCAAAAACCTTGAAAAAGGATTAAACAAATGTATGATACTTCCACATGAGAAATCCAATGAATTCCAGATCCTCTTTTATGTCAGTATCACTTCTGGGACATCACTATTAAATATAAATCAAAGCAAAACTTGAACACAAAAAAGTTAAGGCAAATCCGGAAAATTCGATAAAAGAATGAGCCATTTGACCATAACTTATTCAAATCAAGTTCAAATTGAATCAAACCAAATCCATTTGAAAGATTATGATAAATAGAAGTCTCATGCAAATTTTCAATTAAATCCGGTTAAAACCCTAAGAGTTATTCTCCTTTGAAATCTGCTGTTGGAAATCGGTAAAATTAACAAGTGGGCAACTTTAGAAATTCATTTAGGAAAATTGGCTCCATGTAAATCCTGAATTTTTGCATGAATGAAGTCTGTAGGGCCATCTTTCAAATGAAACTAGCCCCATACCAAACTTCATCCGGATGTGCCTTGGGTGACCCCCCGAACAGGCCCCGAAGATCACAGATTAGCCCAGAAATGTGCTGTTGAGCACTTCTGAATAAATCAGTTACCCATGAAACAAATGAAATTAAAAATTGTGAAACCAATTGTATTTGAAATTAGACTCCGAAAGGAAAACACAAAAACCAAAATCACTCAAATCGGACTTAAAACAAACACATGGTGCTCACTCAAGGTGACAGGTTTAGCAATCTGGCCTGAACTGACCTTTCAACTTCGACTGAATGATGTCAAAAATCCACTCCATAACAATTGATGAAATTTTATAGACATGAACTAGACAGTCTCACGTTTCACATGTCTTTAGAATCACTCCAAAATTCATCCGGATGATGAAGTTATGATTATCCGAAGTTAGGGTACAGACGCTATCCAGTTTTGCCATTTTTAAGTAAAATTAACCCAAAACAGTGATTGAGTGTGCAGAGTCCGTGCAATATAAATCAAAACCATTTGAAAAAGTATTGAAAAACCTCTACGAGGAAATAGGGCACGAATTTGGCTCACCATTCTCTTCGATCGAAAAGAATATGCCAAAACCCTAAAATGGAGCAAAAATGCCCAAATTCGAGAGGTTAGACCTAGAGGTCTTCAATACTCGAGATAAACTTATTTGAAATCAATAAGAAACATCCCAGAAATGCTTTGGGCTATTTATTTCAGATCTATCACAATAAATGCAATAGATCCCAAATACAAGCCGATTCCGACAAAACAAGTGCCATATGTGCATGTGTACAAATTAACTCTTCAATCCCATACATAACAACATATAGCATTCATATCAATCAAATGGGGTTCTAAAAAACCTAGGGTTCTGTTCCATTCTCGTTTCCCTTAGTTCTTTCTCCCTGTTTTATTGTTTCGAGATAGTCTTGGGGTACTTTGAGTATGAAACGGTTTTCATAGAATCAAAAGGCCAATCAAGATGGTTCTATAACTAAGGATCAATTCCCAGTCTCATTTCCCCTAGATCCCTCTCCACGTTTTACGGCTAGAGAGAGTCTCGAGGTACTTTGAGTAGGGAAAGGGGTTGCATACACAATCAATAGGCCATTATTCTACAGAAAAGTAGAAGAAAGATCTATTTCTAGAATTTAAGAACATAAAGGAAAAGGGGTTTTAGGCTTACCTGGGGGTGCTGGAAGCAATGGGGCAAAGGTTTCCCTTCTTCACTCTGAGCTCTTCAATCTCCAACTCTTCTCAAAAATTCTTGGCCATTTGCTTGAGGAGAGGCCTCCTATTTATAGGCAAAGGCTAGGGTTAGCAGTGCCCTAATGCTAGACACAAAATGATTTCTAGAATCCACCAACTTAAACCCTAGGGTTATTTCCAAGATTTCCACTCCTTAAACAAAGGATATGATGGTAAAAAAGTAAAACTTTCAGAAAACCCTAATTTTGAGCAAAAACCTTGTATCTGACAACTCAGGTCGGAGACAAGTGAACATTTTTTTATCCGACACATTTCATCGGATACACTTAGGTCTACATGTATCCGACGACTTCGGTCGGATATAAATACTCTTGCTTGTATCCGGTGACTTGTGTCGGATACAAGGAAAAATGTTCCAATCCGAAATTTTGCATTGGCTACAAGAAAACAAACTATTTTTTAATGTTTTGGCCCATTATTCATTATTTTCTCAGCACAATTTTGGAGTGTCTACAACTGCCCCTCTTTGCGGGAATTTCAGAGCAATGATCTGCAAAGATTAAACAAGCCGAAATTGCGCTTTCTTGACCATGATTTGCTTGGTTCAATTTAATTTTGCAAAATAATTTTGGGTGAAGATTTGCCAAAAAGCCCCAACTTTAAGGGGGGCATTTCTCCAAGTTGTCTTAAATTCCACTGAGCTCTCGTGGCTATGAAGTTGATTTTAAGCCCAAAATAAGATTTTTTGAAAAACTGATCAAACCATGTTTAAAATTGAATGAATATTTTCCTTTTGACCAATACATTTCTCCAAGTTGTCTTAAATTCCACTGAGCTCTCGTGGCTATGAAGTGGATTTTAAGCCCAAAATAAGTTTTTTGAAAATATCAGATTTTGCAGCAAACCATGCCTAAAATTTCGACTGAACACACATTTTTTTCCCTTTCTTTTTTTCTCTTCTTTTTTTTTCTTTTTCTCGTTTTCTTTTTTTTCTTTTCTTTTTCTCTTTTTATTCTCCTTTTTTTTTCTCTCTTTTTTTCCCTTTTTTTTTGTTTTTCTTTTGTATCCGACATACTTAGTCAGATATCCAAACCTTTATTTGTATCCGACATACTTCATCGGATACACCTGTTTATATGTAGTCGCACGTGACCACGACTCTTCATTTCTTTTCTTCTTCTCCGATTACAAACCCCGGACCCTTCTCCTTTTCTCCGACTGCGACGACCATTCCCTTCTTCTCTGGCAACTTCTCCGGGTTCCGACTACTCCTATTGACACCGGCGACCACCCTTAACTCCGGCGATTTTCTGGTGAACGCCCATTCATAGCAGTGGCCAAGCCCTAGCTCAGTTTCCTCCTTTTTTCCTGATTTCCGGTGATTTCATAGTTTGGCATCGGAGTGCCGACCTCCGGTGATTGTCTCCATCGACTCGAGCTGTGCTCCCTGTTCCTGCTTGCTTCCAGTCGCTCGTTTCTCCCAGTTCTTTCCGCAATCAGTAAGTAAGCAAAAAATTTTCTGTGTTCGCACATCCAAGAACTAAAGCCTGTAGTTTCTGATAATCTTTGAAACTTGTTTGCAAGCCTATGTCTTCATCTTGGGGTTCTAAAAAACCTAGGGTTCTGTTCCATTCTCGTTTCCAAATTAATTGCATGATTTTTGGTATGTGCATGATCATTATGAACTGAATTGGAATTCTCTTCTCACATTGAGTATGTCTGACAGCTTTATCCGCGAATTTCTCATCCTTTGATTTGACTGATTTTTAATGGTATTCCTTGTACATCTTGATCAGACGAAACCTGTATTGCTGTGTGGCTTGTTTTCCTGTTTTGCATGCTGTTTTAGTAATCCCTGAAATATACGTACGACCTTGTGCCATCTAATGACCGAGAGCCTTGGCTTGTTTACCAGTTATGACTTACAACTGTAACCATCTCCGTTGGTTACCACCATTAGGCATAAATCCCTGCGAGATTCGGCCTTCGCATTCCAACCGAACATGATTTTTCTTCGACCCAATCTTATACCATACCGTGATCTATTCTGCTTTTCTCTTTTTCATGCAATCCGCTTTGGCTTCCCAATCTACTTTCAACTACCAATATGGCTTGTCTTGGCCAATCCCTGCTTTATGGATTCTTTGCATGACCACCCCACAATCGGTACCCTGGTAGTCCTTTATAATTCTTGATTTGTGTCCTCAAATTCTGTGAGATTAATTGCCTGGAATCTTCACTTTGCCTTTAGTGTTTCTTTGGGTACACCTTGTATATTCCTAGCAATCCTGCACATAAATTAGAAAAGATATTTTCACGGGTAGAACAATATTGGAAGTAAAAGTACCCTAAAATAAAAAATTTCTGATAAGGCATTAAACACCAAATTAACAGAAACTTGAAATACTTCCCTGTTTCCTGTAGATGGCTAGGAGTCGCTCTCGTGTGCGAGAGGAGGTTGATCCAGCTGATCAACCCTCTTCGTCCCGAGCTCGGATTGACTCCAATCAGAGTGCCACCCTTTCTGATCCACTGGATGATTCCAGAGAGAGTTCTGGAGAGGGTTCTGCCGAGGTAGACCACTCGTGCCTTTTTTGTTTCTCCTCCCCTTCTTTCTCTTTATACAAACTTTTACAAAATCTCTTTTGAATTTTTGCCCGTTGTTGCTCCTGCTCGAGGTCGGGGTAGAGACCGAGAGAGAGGAAGAGGTAGAGTTGGAGAGAGGGGCCGAGGCTGAGCCAGAGAGAGGGGCCGAGGCCGGGCTGGAGCTTCAGGCCAGGAGGGCATTCTTCAGACTTCCGTCTAGGGATCTCGATGAAGTTGAGAGTGTCTGTTCTTGATACAGAGCTTCTTAGTGCCTTGGATTGCCATCCTTCCATGTGCATCCGTGCCGATGTTCCTCTTCCTTATCCTCCTTCCCATCTACAGGGCAGCTGGGGGAACTTTAGGGAGTTGGTTCTGACGCTTTCTCCGGCACTCAGGCACGAGTTCAGTAGGTGCTGCTGTAAGCACCTCATTTTTGCGCTTCCAAAAAAGCCAGAAATTTAAAAACCCGGCCGAAAAGTCAAACCCTAAGGGGTGCAAAGTTGACCTTTTA
The DNA here is from genome assembly GCA_947561395.2 of Buxus sempervirens. Lineage (NCBI taxonomy): Eukaryota > Viridiplantae > Streptophyta > Magnoliopsida > Buxales > Buxaceae > Buxus > Buxus sempervirens. Next base: position 13,059,089 of record OX387188.1, read on the forward strand.
ATCAGATAAAATTTGGCCACCTTGATCTATCCCATTGGATGAAGAATCTCAACACGGTTCCAGCGCAACTGGTTTTGCAGGAATCGGAGTCCGGATGAAGGTTCTGCGGGCGGTCAAACTTAAGGGAAAGCCAAGAGTTGACCTTTCCTCGATTTCCGTGCCAAATACCTTACTTTAGCCCAATGGATAGAGAATCCCGACACGGTTCCAGCGCAACTGGGTTTGTAGGAATCGGAGTCCGGATGAAGGTTCTGCGGGAGGTCAAACTTAAGGGAAAGCCAAGAGTTGACCTTTCCTCGATTTCCGTGCCAAATGCCTTACTTTATCCCAATGGATAGAGAATCCCGACACGGTTCCAGCGCAATTGAGTTTGCAGGAATCGGAGCCCGGATGAAGGTTCTGAGGGCAGTCAAACTTAAGGGAAGGCCAAAAGTTGACTTTTTCTTGGAATCCGTGCCAAGTGCTTAGCCCCATGTCTTTAAATAGAGGGCTCCGATACAAGTTTAACACAATTGAGTTTGCTCGAATCGGAGTTCGGATGAAGGAGATATGATCTGTTGAAGTTTCCGAGGAGCAAAAGCCGGAAACTGCACACGTGGCGCAGGAACTGCACACGTGGAAGCCAATGCAGCAAAATATCTCAGGGACTAAATCTTAAATATAAAAATTTCGTACGGGCGATCCGTAGATATCCAAAAGGGTCAAATCGGTCGAATCGGTCAAGTCGAAGGGCAAATCCGTAATTTTTCGATTTGTATCCGGTCACATATACCGGATACACTAGCTACCCTTCATGACCGGACTTGAAGGCCGGATACATAAAGATATTCGCGCGAAATTCGCGCCACTTGGCCGACAGATTCGCGGCGGCATTAAATTTTGAAATGATTAAGTCATGTATCCGGCCTGAGTTGCCGGATACAAAGGGAAGCCAGTGTATCCGGACTTGAAGTCCGGATACGAATAGGCCTTAGTGTATCCGGCCTGAGTTGCCAGATACATTAAGTTGCCTATAAATAGCCACCAGCAGCTCATTTCCGGGGTGGATCTTTTCTTGGCTGTTTTGGGCTTCCCTTTCCCACTTTTTCTCACGAAGTCTCTGCCTCCCTTGCCCTTCCTAGCTCCATCAATCCACCCCAAAAGCCATCCAAGCCTTGGTCTTCTCCTTCCTTTTCATTTTCCAGTTGAAGCAAAGAGGAGAGCTTGCTGTTGCTGCAAGAAAGAGCTATTCCGGCCACTGTCCAGCCTCCAGGAGGTGCCTCCAGCTTGTTCCAGGCTCTAAGAACCCTCAGGTATCACTCCTCATCACATTAGCTTCCACATATATTAAATGTAGATTTTTCTGTGATTTTTCTCTTTTTTTAGTCTTCTTGCTCTGCATGGACTGATTTTTGAATGTTTTAATGCGTGTACTTGGTGACTCTTGTCACGACATGAAACCCCCATGAGTGGGGAGTCCCCGTAGACCTCGTAGAGAAGCATGTGTGTCTAATGAAATGGCATGTTCAGTCCATTGTTTTGAGAACCTGTAGGAGGAGAATGTTCCTCCCATGCCACTCCAATGTATCCCCATGATAAGCCCCCTTCTCTTCCCTTCCTTCAAGTTTTTTTTATTGCATGAAAGCTTGCATGGATTTTCATTTGCTAGAAGCATGCTTAGTTGATATGAGTAAGTCATTGTGTGGGTGAAATATGCAGGCATGAAAGCATGATCCACCACCCCATATCCCCCCATAGCATTGCTGTAAAAGTCTGAAAGGGAGAAGCCAAAGGTGGCTTCTCCCCAACCTGCACAAACGTGGGCCCACCCAGGGGCCCACGAAATCCATAAACCTTCCTGGGAACCCCAGGAAGTCATCCCAAGTGGCAGAATACCCAAAACGGCCATTTCAGGGTGATCCGGCAACTCAGGCCGGATCGTCTGTGGCCTAGGTTTGTCCGACAACTAAGGCCGGATAACCTATGGCTTCTGTGTATCCGGCAGCTAAGGCCGGATCACTTGCAGACCCTGTGTATCCGGCCTGAGTTGCCGGATACACACAGAAATGTGTCTTTTGCAGTTTTTTGATTACTTGCCGAATTTTGATGTGTAGTTTGCCAAAACCAGTGGACCAATAGGGTTTCCGGGTCACCCGGAAACCCAGCTAGGGATCCGGACCAACCGGTCCGACCCGGCACACTTGTGGGCCTTCCAACGGGGCCCACCAAGCCCAATGAACCAAAGCATGCTAATTGAACAAATTAAGTGAAATGAACAAATTGAACCGGGCGGGCCAAGCCCAATGCAGCCCACCCGTGCCTTGTGATATGAATGAATGCATAAACTGCCTGGTTTGGCCGAGACCATGGGCTAGGGCCTGTCGGGCCCTCCAAAGCCCGCTAACCGGACCGAAAAAGGGTGCAAACCCTAACTTCGAAGCAATGGGCTTTTAAACCCAAAACCTGGATCAGGGGCCCCAAGCCCAATGACCAGCCCACCTTGACACCAATGTAAATAAAATAAATCCAAAACACCCTTGGCCACCATGTGGGCCCACCTAAGGGGCCCACAAACCAATCCGGCCCACCACTTGCATGAAAACCACTTAATATTCAAACTTGAAACCCAATGTAAAATCCATACACTAACCCAAGCCCACAGGGCCTCCTAGGGTTAGACAGAGGCCCACCAAGGGCACACGGGCTTACCCAAGCCCACCAAGGGCACCGTGGGCCTTCCAACAGGGCCCACCCAAGCAGACCCAGACCACTTAAGTTAAAACCAAGATAAAATCAACTAAAGGGACCCACACCACTCAGGTGGTCCCGCCAAGACCTAACAAAAAGCATGCTGGATTAGGAATCGGGTGAGAACCAAAGTGAAAAAACTGACTCAAGATAGGGAACCCATGGGACCCGTCATCCGACGGGGCGAATTGGGGTGTCTACGGACTTCCCCAGCCCGCAACCGAGAACCAACCTTAGAATCTCAAGCCGCAGACCAAAAAACCCTAAATAGACAAGATTAGGCACCCAGGTGTCCGCCTGCACCCCATCAGGCGGTGGCGACTCCGAATTTACCCCGTGCCGCGTTTCCGACGCGCGCACAGTTGCCTTGATTATTTTCTCCGTATCCCCTCCTTCCGAGTTGACCGTCCCCTTATCTTTACTATGATGGAGCAATACTTCCTGGAGACGCAGTCCTTTCATCTGCCGGACGTTGAGCTTGGGATCCGTCCTTCCAATTTTGTTATGATCACTGGCATTCCTCTAGTGGGGCGGACTATAGCGTTGGACCGACCTTCAGCTGTAGACATTGGCCTCCTCCTGGGATATGTGGACTTGCCCGACGACGCTTGGGATGGGAGGAGCGGCCGTATCTCTATCAGCTGGCTGCGGCAGAGCCTTACTCGGCACTTCGATGTGAGACATGAGACCATTGCTGGGGAGGGCGCGGATTTTGCTCCCATTTTCCAGCATGTGTTCTTGTTGATGCTCTGGAGCTGTTTTTTTCAGGAGGACACGACCAGTGTTAGTCCTCTCTTTTTGGATGCTCTTAGAGATCTCCGCCAGACCAGGCAGTTAGCATGGGGTCGACTTATATATGGGACCATCCTGGTTGGATTATACCGAGTGGTTCGAGGTTTGGCTGCTCCGAGGGGTGATGGCGTTAGTTGCCGGTTCTTCTGGCAAATCTTGCAGGTACTGGATATATTTGCTTTGTCTTATTCCCAAAACTTTATCTTCTTTACCTTTGACCGATTTCTCTTTTTCCAGGTATTTATGCATACCTACATGACTTACTTCCACCCATCCCCCGTGCCTGGAGCTGCGGAGTTCCCCGTTGCCATACGGTGGTCTGCCTTGGTCATAGATGCAAATCGGAGTCAGCCCCGTACTGCTCGGGTTCACTTGGATCGGGCCTGTCAACCTGATGTAAAATTCTTCACCCTTTTTGCTTTTGTCTCTTTTTCTGTACCTTATTTGTATCTGACATCATTCTTCTTCTTTGCAACTCTTGTTGGCACGCTTTGACGATGTGGATATCGGGGTCGCTCGTGAGATGATAGTACAGGATGCTTTTGACCGAGACCTCCGACGCCAACCCTACCAGTGCTTCCTTGGGAGGCTTGGTAAGGTGATGTATCTAGGAGAGCGCCTGTACTATCAGCACACAGGCGTACCTCGCATTCCAGTTCCTCCTCCTCCTGTGGGTCCTGACACCCTCCTACCCAGGTTTGATATTGATCAGTTTGATCAGTATCAGGATGCGGAGGGGCTTACAATAGCTGGGGACTATGACGAGTGGATCAAGAGGGTATCCATTGGGTGCCTGATGGATCGACCCACTCGCGCTGGAGTGACAGAGATTGGTGGGATCTATATCCGAGTTCACGACGATACTGTAAGTCACCTTCTCTTATCTTATCACATTTACTCCAACATTTATGATTCTAATCCCGTTCTTATTGGCAGGTGGATGAGTTGAATGCTTTGCGGGATCAGTTCCAGAGTCAGCGGGCCACAGTCGATTATATGATTGCCAAGCATGATGCGATTGTGGCCCAAAGAGATGCCCAGATCATAGAGCTGGAGGCTTTGGTTGCTGAGCTTAGGGCTAGACAGGTATTTAGTTCTTCACAATTCCGTTCCTTTCATTTCTATGTTTCCCTGCCGTTCTGATATGAACCGTTTGACTTTTGCAGGATTCGGTCCCAGATCATGATGTCTCCTTCGAGCCAGATCCTCCTGTTTCTGGTCCATCTCCGGTTCGGGCTGCTGATCCCGAGGACGTCCCAGTTGCTATTCCAGATCCTGTAGCATCTCCAGTACCTGCTGCTATAGCTGATTCTTTGGATCCTGCCAGCACCTCATATCCTGTGGTGGCTCCTGCTCCTGCGGATCCTGCCAGCGCCTCATCTCCTGTGGTGGCTCTTGCTCCTGCTCCTGACATCCTTGGTAAGTTTTCTTCAGTTTCACCTCTTTGGTTCATTTTGGTATTTCAATTTCTGACTTTATTTCCATTAACCCAGCTATTTCTGTTCCTGATCCTCCTCCTGCTGCTGCCGAGACTTCTGGAGCTGCGGAAGTGGAGACTGCTGTGGCTGAGGACCTAGTTGAGCCCAAGGCAGCTATCCTGCCAACCGAGCCTGTTCTTGCTGAGCCTGAGGCTTCCTCATCAGATTCTATTCCTGGCCCACCTCCTGACAACTCGGCCTACTGCCTTGAGTATCAGATTGAGTCCTTTGTGGGCCGGAGACCACGCTATATGGCCGAGCGCCTTCTGGCACATGTCTTTAGGCGCCGTCCATCTCGAGGTAGAGGCCGCAGAGGAGCACGGGGCAGAGGACGCAGGGATGATCCTGCACAGGAGTAGTAGATTAGGATTTTTCTATATTATCTTTGTACAAACGAGACTTGTATATATACGAAAAGTTTTTTTATTCATTCTCTCTTGTTCTGCTCTCTTTTTCTTTTCATTTTTATGCAATTTAAACTTGTATATAGGTGAAACAGGTAAAAAATTCGAATTTTTCTTCCTTCTCTTTTTTTTTTTTTTGCATTTTTCCTTGTATCCGACATAGCAGATCGGATACATTGACATTTTTTTGTATCCGACGTAATACGTCAGATATATTAACATTTTCTTGTATCCGACATTTTGCGTCAGATATGAACAAAACATCTTGTATCCGACCTGATATGTCGGATACATTAAAATCTGCTATAAAGCAATTGGCCTCAGGATTTGAGTCATTTTTACGAGTTTTTGAGTTTAGTGTAAAACCCCGATTATTTTCAGGTTTTATGGAAAAAAAATAAATTAAATTAATTACAATAATAAATATTTAAACTAATAAGGTGTGGATGTAGGAGTTATGGTGGGCGAGCACACACCAGATCAGAGTTAAAGTTTGTCGAGCGACAAGCGTATTTGCGGAAGGTATAAATACTTTAAGAAATTAGGTTTTGGGTTTTTGCTCTGAATACGCGTATAGTCTACTGAGAAGGTTGTGGCTGCGGCTTTTGTTTAGGGTTCTTCGAGAGAAGGAGTTGGAGAGGTTCTGTGGGAGAGTTGAGCTGGGGAAGACTTACTGCCAGTAAGTTTTTGCTAATAAGAAGTTCGGAAGGGCTTTTCTTCCTTCAGAAAACCTCTGTTCGACCAGAGCAAGCAGACGGCCGAAGTGGTTGGGGATTTTCTGGGTTGCTGTTGCCAAGACTTGCAAGCATAAAAGGTGAGTGACACTGTTTTAAAACCTGGTTTTGTGTTATTCGTAGTTTTTAATTCGAATGCATATGGTTGTGAAATGAGTTATTCACTGGTTTTTGGGCGGAGATAGTCCGAAGGATTTTCGGTATAGCAAATTGGGGATAAATGAAAAGTGTGTTAGATTAATTTCAAAATAGGTTTGAATGTGTTCTGGGGGTATTAGGAGACTAGAGGAGTGGTTATAGACTGAAAAATTTCGGCCAGAGTTGAAGATTTGGATTTAACAGAGAATCGAAAAACACAGGGGGTATCCGCCCACTTGCCGCCCACTTGGCGCTCACTTCGGTAGTGGGCGTAAGGGATAAAACTTACTATCCGCAGAGCTCGCGCTCACTTGGCGCCGAGCTCGCGCTCACTCAAATTCGATGCGCCCTTCTCGCGCCTACTTCACGCCCTTCTCGTGCCCACTTACTATCGAGTAGGCGCATACCAAATTTTTAGGGCATGAACTATCCGCCCACCTCGCGCTTACTTCAGGAGGTGAGCGCATAGTCCATTTTCTTAAAGAAATGCATAATTGAGCAAACAAATGTGGATTTTGATGCTAGGGGGTTTTCAATCACTTAACAAATTACTTGTTTAGGACTTTAGAGATAAAATTACTTATGAGAACATTAAAGATAGTTTCTGGAACTTCTTAAGAGCTTCCAAGGTAAATGTAGGGCAAACATTTTAGGTGATGTTCTAGATACCCAACACTGGGGTTTTTATTTTAGTTCTTTTGGGTTACAAACTGTACTTGATTGAGATTTTATTAAACCCTGTTTTCTTGATGGCAAGTTTTGAATTATGTTGCAAAGATTATTTACTTATTTTCTTGTGAGGAATTATTGTTCTGGTTGGAACACTTGTGTGAGTTGATGTTCTGGTTGGAAGACTTGTGTGAGTTGATGTTCTAGTTGGAACAACTTGTGATGTGTGTACTGAATGCGGAGTTTTAATTGGTTATTTATCGGCTTTGGGTTTAGCTTCCCATGGATCCTTTTTAAGCTTAGTAATGTGATGGTATGTGTTTATTGGTGTAATTGCATGGCCTTGTGTGTTACCACGACTAGTGTAGAGCAGCCAGATACCCTGAGTAGGCCTGGTTGTCAGTGCCGATACCCGGAGTAGGCCGGCATTGGATGACGAAACCCTGAGTAGGCAGTCATTTCAGAGTGTTCGATACCCTGAGTAGGCCGGAACTGTGTACATGGAGGTCTGGAGTGTCTACTTGGAATATGAATTAATCAATGTAACCATATGCATGACATTGACCTTGTTTTGTGTTATTATCGGAAGTACATTGTTTTAAATTGTTGGTTATTTGTCGAAGCATGTCTTATAACTGTGTTAACTATTTCTGCATGCATGTGTCACTCGCTGAGATATTCGTATCTCATTCCCTCGTTGTTGTTTTGTTTTTCAGATATTCGTGGTGAGGTGCCTACGGGGGTAGATCCGGCTGGCACTTATAGGGAGGAGGATTATTACTACCATCCTTAGACTAGTAGGTTGCTTGGTCTTAAACTTGGTTAAATTGAGTTTGTGGGAATTGTAATAAGGTAGTAAATTGGGGCCATTTGATGTATTTGAAGATGTTATAAATTGCCTGGATGAGAATTTTAATTGTGCACTCTGATGTGATATAAATTGTGGGTGATTATCCAGCGATCACCATTATTGAGATCCTTAACTAACCCCTGGGAGACGTGTTATATTTTTAATGAAAAACACGGATCCAGGGCGTTACAGAGATGGTATCAGAGCACTTTAAAGCTGGAATTAGAGATTCCTAGGTAGTACGACCTTATGAGACCTTGGGAAATAATGTGTGTACGCTAGATAGAACCATGAGGTTTAGAAGAGAGTTCCTAACTAATGTGGTGTTTGGTGTTTACAGAAATCATGGCTGGCAGAGGCCGACGCCCGAGAGCTATGGAGGAGGATATACCGCAGGAGCAGCCCCCTGCACCTCCACGAGGAGCTCCGCCTACAGTTGAGGATTTTTGGGCTGCCGTTGGCTCACTTGCCAACCTCCTTACTTTGGAGAGGGAGGAGAGGAGGAGTCACACGGGAAATGGGAATGGGAATGGCGACAGAAATGGTCATGGAGCAGATGTGGATCAGTAGCGGAGGGGAGAGGAGTTGTCCTTGAGGGACATTGATCAGTTCCCGAAGTTGACAGCCCCACCTTTCCATGGAGTTCCAGATCCCTTAGAGGCAGAGAGCTGGGTGGCCAGAGTTGAGTGTATCTTCGATACCATGGATTGCCCAGAGGACAGGAAGGTGCGATTAGCCACTTTCACGCTAGAGGGCGAGGCCCAACATTGGTGGCAGTCTTTGAGGAGGCGAACTGCAGAGGGGATTCAGATGACCTGGGATCAGTTTAGGCAGGTTTTCTACGAGTAGTATTTCTCTGCTGAGGTGAGACTGCAGAAGGAGAGAGAGTTCATGGACATCTCTCAGGGTTCTTTGACCGTGGCGCAGTATGAGGCCCGATTCACAGTTCTTTCCCGATTTGCGCACCACATCGTACATGACGAGCAGAGACGCACTCAGCATTTCGAGAGAGGGTTGAGGGCTGATATCAGGCGTATGGTCTCAGTATTGATGTGCACTAGGTATTCTGACCTAGTTGGGAGAGCCCTACGGGTCAAGAGGGAGATCCGAGATTCAAGAGTAGAGCAGAGTAGAGGGAGAGTGCAGCCTAGTGTTCTAGAGCCACGGAGGATTCCAGACAGGGACAAAAGGCCGAGGCTTGATACTGGAGGTTTTGGGTCTTATGGAGAGAGAGATAGGAGGAGTTATGGAGGCTGTTTCAGCTGTGGAAGATTCCATATTCCGGGTCCCTGTGTAGCACCACCAGGAACCTGTTTTAGATGTGGTCAGCACAGTCACCGAGTGGCAGGATGCCCACACCCGGCCTCATATCAGCTGCTTAGGACCGTTAACACAGTTTCTGGGGACAATCGGTCAGATCATGCTCCATGATTCCAGTATCCCAGGTCGGCACCAGCGTTACCAGCACCGCCGAAATCACAGGGTCAGAGCAGCAGTGGATATCAGGGTAGGCAGGCACCCCAGAGGCAGCATGCGCCACCTATACGCCCGCAGTAGCAGCAAACGAGAGTGTATGCTGTGGCAGCGCAGGAGGATGAGGCAGAGAGGGAACTTACTGGGGAGGCTCGAGAGGAGGAGCCGAGTGCACCACAGCTTGTTGGAGGTATTCTTTTTATACATGGTAGATCGGCTATATATTTGTTTGATTCGGGTGCCTCTAGATCTTTTATTGCTCCACCTTGTGCATTACGTATTGGTCTGATTCCTGCCACGCTTGAGTCTGAGTTGCTTGTACACACACCATTGGGAGAGACGACTAGGGTACAGACTGTATTTAGAGACTGCATGATCCGGTTAGGTTCCTTAGAGTTGCCAGGGGACTTGTTGGAGTTGAGTTTTGGGGAGTTCGATGTGATTTTGCGCATCGATTGGCTGTTTAGGCATCATGTGAGTATAGATTGCCATCGGGGTACTATTAATGGTATGCCAACCCGATCAGCCTATGCACTGTTTCTGGTGTGAGGGACTAAGTACACGGATCAGTTTGGTTGCTTCCATTGAAGTTGAGGAGGCAGAGTCTGGGGCACCTAGTCTCTCTAGTGTGCCTGTGGCATTAGAGTTTGAGGACATCTTCCCTGAGGACTTGCCGGGCTTACCGCCATCTAGAGAGGTTGAGTTCAGTATACGACTCTTACCTGGTACGGCCCCGGTGTCCAAACCTCCATACCGAATGTCACAACCTGAGAACCAAGAGATGAAGAAGCAGTTAGATGAACTGGAAGCAAAGGGTTTTATTAGGCCCAGTGTGTCACCATGGGGTGCACCAGTCCTGTTTGTCTAGAAGAAGGATGGGTCGATGCGGATGTGTATAGATTACCGTCAGTTGAACCAGGTCACCATTAAGAATAAGTATCCATTGCCTCGGATTGACGATTTGTTCAACCAGTTGAGGGGAGCGTCTTGGTTTTCTAAGATCGACCTCAGATCGGGATACCATCAGTTGAGAGTAGCGCCTGATGATATAGAGAAGCACACGGTATGGGCATTACGAGTTTCTGGTCATGCCATTTGGGCTGACTAATGCCCCGGCTGTCTTCATGAATCTTATGAATCGTGTATTTCATCCTTACTTGGACAGTTTCGTGGTCGTGTTTATTGAAGACATTTTGGTGTATTCCCAGAGTAGAGAGGATCACATGCAGCACCTCAGGACAATGTTACAGACATTGAGAGAGCACCGACTGTACGCAAAATTCAGTAAGTGTCAGTTCTAGTTGAGAGAGGTGAGTTTCTTAGGTCACGTGATTTCTGGGAACGGTATAGCAATGGATCTAGCTAAAGTGCAGGCTGTTGCAGAGTGGCCTAGACCTTCATCTGTGACAGAGATTCGGAGTTTCTTGGGGATGGCTGGATATTACAGGAGATTCATAGAAAATTTTTCCAGAGTAGCAGCACCTTTATCCAATCTCACTAAGACGGTAGTGAAGTTTGAATGGAGTGATAAGTGTCAGACCAGTTTTCAGGAGTTGAAAAGTAAACTGTCTACAGCTCCAGTTCTGATTGTTCTATCAGTGAGTGAAGGATTTTCTATTTATTGTGATGCTTCACGAGTAGGATTGGGCTGTGTTTTGATGCAGCAGAGGCGGGCAGTAGCGTATGCTTCAAGGTTACTACGTCCTCATGAGAAGAATTATCCTACCCATGATCTGGAGTTGGCAGCGATCGTGTTTGCACTCAAGTTATGGAGGCACTACTTGATGGGAGCTTCATTTGAGATATTCTCAGATCACAAGAGCTTGAGGTATATATTTTCTCAGAGGGAGTTGAATATGAGACAAAGGAGATGGATGGACCTCCTAAAGGACTATGATTTTACTCTTCATTACCACCCTGGTAAGGCAAATGTGGTGGCAGATGCTCTGAGCAGTAGGAGTGTTTCTCAGGAGGAGGTGGCCACATTAGCTAGCTTTATGGTTAACCAGTGCACTCTAGTTGATACAGTGGTAGACTGGCCAGGAGAGTTTAGCACCCACGGTCATGGTTTGATTTTGTCACGAGTTCAGGTGGAGCCTGAGTTGATACAGCAGATTCGTGATAGGCAGTTGACTGATGTGGAGTTGACACGTACCAGGGAGTTAGTATCAAAGGGTGATGAAGCAGCTAGAGACTTTGAGGTCAGGGATGGACTGCTAAAATTTAAGGGTCGTATTTGTGTTCCAAATGACGATGAGATCAAAGGAGTGATACTTGATGAGAGTCACAGGTCTAGATATGCAGTTCATCCGGGTGGCACCAAGATGTATCGGAACTTGAAGGGGGTATATTGGTGGTCGGGTATGAAGAAAGACATTGCCGGATTTGTAGCTAAGTGTCTCATATGTCAGCAAGTAAAAGCAGAACATCGTAGACCTCCAGGATTGATGAGACCGTTACCAGTGCCTGAGTGTAAATGGGAGCATATCACAATGGATTTTGTGAATGGGTTACCACCTACAGCCAAAAATCACAATGGTGTATGGGTAATTGTCGATAGGCTGACTAAATCCGCTCACTTCTTGCCTTATTCGACTACTCAGAATCTAGCGTCATTGGTTGAGCTATATACACGGGAGATAGTCCGGTTGCATGGGGTTCCAGTGTCTATTGTGTCAGATAGGGATTCCCGGTTCACATCTCACTTTTGGCAGTGTTTCCAGGAGGCCATGGGTACCAAGTTGAGTTTCAGTACCAGTTTCCATCCGCAAACTGATGGTTAGTCCGAGAGGACTATCCAGACCTTGGAGGACATGTTGAGGTGTTGTGTTTTTGATTGGGGTGGCAGCTGGAGCAAGTATTTGCATCTGGTGGAGTTTGCCTACAATAATAGCTACCAAGCTAGCATCCAGATGGCACCGTATGAGGCTTTGTATGGTAGGGTGTGCAGATCACCAGTATGCTGGGTTGAGATTGGGGAGAAACAGTATTTTGGGCCAGAAATTATTCAAGACAGTATGGAAAAAGTAAAACTCATCAAGCAGCGAATATTAACTGCACAGAGTCATCAGAAGAGTTATGCAGATACTAGACGACGAGAGATGAGATTCGAAGTGGGAGATATGGTCTTTTTAAAGATTTCCCCATCCAAAGGGATTAGGAGATTTGGGAAGAAATGGAAACTATCACCTCGGTTCATTGGTCCATATGAGATAGTGAAGGAGATTAACCTAGCAGCATATCGGTTGGCTTTACCGGGTCACTTGGAAGGGGTGCATGACGTGTTTCACATTTCCATGCTACGTAAGTACATCTCTGATCCCAGTCATGTGATAGATTCCGAACCCTTGGCGATTCGAGAGGATTTGACGTATGAAGAGAAGCCAGTGCAGATTTTGGATCGACGTGAGCAGATCCTTCGCACCAAAGTGAAACCCTTGGTGAAAGTACTGTGGCAAAACCATTCCACTGAAGAATGCACTTGGGAAAGCGAGGAAGAGACAAGAAAGAAGTATCCAGAGTTATTCAATTCCTCTTAAGGTAAATTTCGAGGACGAAATTTTTGTAGGGGGGAGAATGTAAAACCCCGATTATTTTCAGGTTTTATGAAAAAAAAATTAAATTAATTACAATAATAAATATTTAAACTAATAAGGCGTGGATGTAGGAGTTATGGTGGGCGAGCACACACCAGATCAGAGTTAAATTTTGTCGAGCGACAAGCGCATTTGCGGAAGGTATAAATACTTTAAAAAATTAGGTTTTGGGTTTTTTCCCTGAATACGCGTATAGTCTACTGAGAAGGTTGCGGCTGCGGCTTTTGTTTAGGGTTCTTCGAGAGAAGGAGTTGGAGAGGTTCTGTGGGAGAGTCGAGCTGGGGAAGACTTACTGCCAGTAAGTTTTTGCTAATAAGAAGTTCGGAAGGGCTTTTCTTCCTTCAGAAAACTCTGTTCGACCAGAGCAAGCAGACGGCCGAAGTGGTTGGGGATTTTCTGGGTTGCTGTTGCCAAGACTTGGAAGCATAAAAGGTGAGTGGCACTGTTTTAAAACCTGGTTTTGTGTTATTCGTAGTTTTTAATTCGAATGCATATGGTTGTGGAATGAGTTATTCACTGCGTTTCTGGGCGGAGATAGTTCGAAGGATTTTCGGTATAGCAAATTTGGGATAAATGAAAAGTGTGTTAGATTAATTTCAAAATAGGTTTGAATGTGTTTTGGGGGTATTAGGAGACTAAAGGAGTGGTTACAGATTGAAAAATTTCGGCCAGAGTTGAAGATTTGGATTTAACAGAGAACCGAAAAACACAGGGGGTATCCGCCCACTTGCCGCCCACTTGGCGCTCACTTCGGTAGTGGGCGCAAGGGATAAAACTTACCATCCGCCGAGCTCGCGCTCACTTGGCGCCGAGCTCGCCCTCACTCAAATTCGATTGGCCCTTCTCGCGCCTACTTCACGCCTTTCTCGCGCGCACTTACTATCAAGTAGGCGCATACCAAATTTTTAGGGCATGAACTATCCGCCCACCTCGCGCTTACTTCAGGAGGTGAGCGCATAGTCCATTTTCTTAATGAATTGCAAAATTGAGCAAACAAATGTGGATTTTGATGCTAGGGGGTTTTCGATCACTTAACAAATTACTTGTTTAGGACTTTAGAGACAAAATTACTTATGAGAACATTGAAGATAGATTCTGGAATTTCTTAAGAGCTTCCAAGGTAAATGTAGGGCAACATTTTAGGTGATGTTCTGGATACCCAACACTGGGGTTTTTATTTTAGTTGTTTTGGGTTACAAACTGTACTTGATTGAGATTTTATTAAACCCTATTTTCTTGATGGCAAGTTTTGAATTATGTTGCAAAGATTATTTACTTGTTTTCTTGTGAGGAATTATTGTTCTGGTTGGAACACTTGTGTGAGTTGATGTTCTTGTTGGAACACTTGTGTGAGTTGATGTTCTGGTCGGAACACTTGTGTGAGTTGATGTTCTGGTTGGAACAACTTGTGATGTGTGTACTGAATGCGGAGTTTTAATTGGTTATTTATCGGCTTTGGGTTTAGTTTCCCATGGATCCTTGTTAAGCTTAGTAATGTGATGGTATGTGTTTATTGGTGTAATTGCATGGCCATGTGTGTTGCGTCGACCAGTGTAGAGCAGCCAGATACCCTGAGTAGGCCTGGTTGTCAGTGCCGATACCCGGAGTAGGCCGGCATTGGATGACGAAACCCTGAGTAGGCCGTCATTTCAGAGTGTCCGATACCCTGAGTAGGCCGGAACTGTGTACATGGAGGTCTGGAGTGTCTACTTGGCATGTGAATTAATCAATGTAACCATATGCATGACATTGACCTTGTTTTGTGTTATTATCGGAAGTACGTTGTTTTAAATTGTTGGTTATTTGTCGAAGCATGTCTTATAACTGTGTTAACTATTTCTGCATGCATGTGTCACTCGCTGAGATATTCGTATCTCATTCCCTCGTTGTTGTTTTGTTTTTCAGATATTCGTGGTGAGGTGCCTACGGGGGTAGATCCGGCTGACACTTATAGGGAGGAGGATTATTACTACCATCCTTAGACTAGTAGGTTGCTTGGTCTTAAACTTGGTTAAATTGAGTTTGTGGGAATTGTAATAAGGTAGTAAATTGGGGCCATTTGATGTATTTGAAGATGCTATAAATTGCCTGGATGAGAATTTTAATTGTGCACTCTGATGTGATATAAATTGTGGGTGATTATCCAGCGATCACCATTATTGAGATCCTTAACTAACCCCTGGGAGACGTGTTATATCTTTCCTCCTCCCATTGATTCTTAGCAAGCTCCAATCATCCCTAATAGCTTCCGGATCATCTTCTGCCCCATTATTGTCTGTCAACGCAGCCTCCCCTGCAAAACAACCTTTTAGAGCCAAACCCTCTAATCTCACTAGGTACAACCCTATAGATTCATTCTACACTCGGTGGGTCAACTCTATGACCCTTGATGAAGAGATTAGATGGGATTCTATTCATCTAGGTCACACCTTGCTTATCCCATCCATCCCGTTTAAGTGGGAAATTATTGAGGCTATGATTGGTCACTGGCTACCTAACTTGAACCTATTCCGATTTGGGGACAAAGAGATGACCCCAACCATTGAAGAGGTTGAAACTATCCTTGGCTTGAGGTTTGCAGAGAAAGTAGTGAACCAACCCCTTAAGCTTAGCTACAAGAAAGAGGCTTCCACCTTTTCAGGCACGGGGAAGAAGGATTTAGGGGATTCTGACACCCTTTTGATTTTATCCAAGTCTTTTCTGACTGAGAAGCTCTTGAGGGGGGAAAACAAGGAAGCTAGGTTCAATGACCTAACCCTGATAGTGGTTAACCAACTGCTTTTTCCGCGGGATGACAATGAAGTCGACTTGGCTCTTATCTCAGTCGTATGCCAGGTTAGGGAGCAGGAGAGATTGGCTCCTATGATTTTGGTAGGGATGTACCAGGCATTGACTGACTACTATCACAAGAAGAAGAAGCGCTTCCTGTCATGTGCCCCTATCCTACAGGTAAAATTCCTTCTCCTTTCCTTATTTTTTTTTTACAATACATTGAAATATTTCTCCCATTTTGCAGCTTTGGTTACTTGACCATCTGAGTCAAATTGAAGAGATCAATCGGCATTTCTTTCCAAACCGAAAAGTTCTGGTTTTGATGAGCAACCGAGGGTGTCCTAACATTCCAGGAGGCAAACAGGGTTGGTTCTCTTTCTTGGATACACTCCAGGATGATCAGGTGAGGTGGCCTGACATTTATCAACCCAATGCGGAGACCGTGATCAGTTTCAAAGACAACAACTTTTTGGTTCTAGCGGGCTTGAGATATACTGTGCTCTACCTCCCCTTGCGAGTTCTTCAGCAGTTCAGAGCGACCCAGGGGATTATAATCCCAAGTGGATACGAGGACTACCTTGGGCCACTTTCACCCACCACCATGAAGCCGAACGCTTGGTTGATGAGGGATGGTCTTATGTTCGTTTTATGCAGGGTCCAGTCTTCTCAGAGTCCCATGTGAAGGACTACCTTTTCTGGATCAAGGAGCAGATTCAGAGTCAAACCCCAATACCCGAGGATCCTCCTGCAGTTTTGGCTCCCACTTATGAAGACATTTTGGAGTCCGAAAGAACATCTCACAAGCGGATTCAGTAGATATGGGCACGAGAGGCCCAGGAGCTTAGGATTCGTGGCCTTGATCTGGAGAGGCAACTTGAAGAGCAGGTATCCCGCCGTCTTGCTATGGAAAAGCAACTCGAGGAGCAGAGGCAGGCTCGTTGTTTTGAAGTTCGAGTGCTACGACAGAAGCACTAGGATGCTTTAGCCAACCTTAGAGGCATGAGGATCAGGCAGTCACTTTCAGATGAGGTCATATCTTTTTTGAACGATCTGGATGCAAAGGGGGCTTCTGGAGTTATTGCAGCTCAGGCAGTTCGGATTCGGGAGCTTGAGGAGCAGCTAGGGGATAGAGACTAGCCTTTCTTTTTTCCTGCACTTTTAGTTTTTTTCCATACCTTTGTACCAAAGCAAACTCCAATAGTTGAAACACAAAGGATTTTATTCAAAAATAAGTTTTTATACTATTGGCCTCAGAATTCTCAGATGCTTGTAAAAACAAAGATTTTATGAAAAGTATTTGATTTATCATCACTGGCAAGAATATAATTTTTTCTTTTTGTATTTTATAATTTTTTTTGAATTTTTGACCAAAACACTTAATCACACATAATTAAAAGAATTGAAATCAAGTTGAATATTGAAAGGGGTAATCCAAGCAATAGGGAGAGATCAAATCCGTCTATCCTATGACCTTTAGAATCATCCCCAAATGGCTTTTCCTCCATGTTCAACCCGGTTATTCCCAATCTGCTTAGTCTCAGTACTCATGCTGATTTCTCTCCAAGCTTGGATAACATGATCAACTCAACCTCTGATTCCATTTTTTTTTCATTTCATTTTCTTTTTTTTTCTTTTCTTCTTGCCAATATTGCCCCTAGTGCCCGTTATGGTTTTCACTAGGGCTGGCTTCTGCATTCCGTCATCACCAATCTTACTCTGAAATTTGCATGAATATACTAAAATCATCGAGGGCTTAAGAATAGGACGAAACAAAGGCTAGGCTCGGTTTATGAAAGAAAAGGTATTAGAGGCTTAAAATTTTCTAAATGTGAAAATAGGTCAACCGGACTTATAGTCATGATGAATTTGCCCCATTTCCCCAAAATGTATCATTTTCGTCCCTTTTTGCCTTTGGCTTTCATTTGCCAATATTCTTTGCTTTTTTTTTTCTTTTTGTCCCAATTTGTTTTGCCCCAGTATAAGACTGTAAGTCCAGTTTAGGTTTATCAAAGAAACGAACCGGCTCGACTTGGCTAGTCTAGGGATTAAAAGTTGAGGGAAATAAAGAAAAATGGCCTCGGCTCATTTCCTAGTAATATTTATTCAAGGAAAATACCTTTTTACTACATCAGAGTTAATTGGCTCAGGAAAATCTTTTCCATCCATTTCTGTTAAGATGAGTGCACCCCCTGATAGGACCTTCTTGACGACATAAGGCCCTTCCCAATTTGGCTTGAACTTCCTGCGAGGATCTTCCAGAAATGGTAGGATTTTCCTTAGTACCAAATTCTCTTCCTGGAAAGTTCTGGGCTTCACCTTCTTATTGTAAGCCCTGGCCATTCTCTTCTGATACAATTGGCCATGACAAAGCGCCTTCAAACGCTTCTCTTCTATCGTTGAGTTGATCGTGTCTTGACTGTACCCATTCAGCTTCTTCCAATTCAGCTTCCATGAGCACTCTAAGTGATGGGATTTCTACTTCCATTGGCAACACGGCTTCCATTCCATAGACTAGGGAATATGGGGTTGCCATAGTTGAAGTCTGAATTGAGGTTCTGTAGGCATGTAGAGCAAGTGGTAGCATTTCATGCCAATCTCTGTAACTCACTACCATTTTCTGAATGATTTTCTTTATATTTTTGTTTGCTGCTTCTACTGCCCCATTCATCTATGGCCTGTACGGAGCGAACTTGTGATGGGTAATCTGGAACTGTTCACACAACTTCTTCATGTCCTTGTTCTTAATATTTGAAGTGTTGTCTGATACTATGGCCTTTGGCAAACCATAGCAACCAATAATGTTGTACTTCAAAATTTTAAGAACATGGCTACTTGTGATATTCGCATATGAAGCCGCTTCTACCCCCTTGGTTAAATAGTCAATTGCTACCAGGATAAATCTGTGCCCGTTCGATGCCTTAGGGAAAATCATGCCGATGACATCTATGCCCCACATAGAGAAGGGCTATGGTGATGTCATGTTGTGCAACACTGTAACGCCCCGGATCCGTGTTGTTCATTAAAGATATAACACGTCTCACGGAGGTTAGGCAAGGATCGTTAATCAATTTATGATCGCTGGATAATCATACATCTATAACCTAACAGAGTGCACATTTCCATTTATGCAAAATTGTAACATTTAAACTGAACTGAAATCATATGGTTCATCCCCAATTACTTTAATACATCTCAATTAATTCAAGTTCTCAAATTCGGAACAGATAACCTACAAGTCTAAGGAAGGTAATAGTAGTCTTCCTCCCTATATGCCTCAGCAGGATCTACCCCAGTAATCGCCTCACCACGAGTATCTGAAAAAATAGAACAACAACATAGTGAGATACGAATATCTCAGCGAGTAGCACATGCATGCAGAAATAGTTGAATCACATTTTAAAACTATGCATCGACAACACTACAATACGCTTAAACAACCAACATCAATTTCCCAAGTTCAAATCAAACAAATCACATCTCAGTTAAGTACAATAACACATCGATTGGTCAATGTCATGACTATCGTTTGGTTGATAAATTAAACATGCCAAGTAGACACTCCACACCTCCATGTACACAGTTCCGGCCTACTCAGGGTTTCGTCATCCAATGCAGGCCTACTCCCCGGGTTTCTGCATTGACAACCAGGCCTACTCAGGGTTTCTGGCTGCTCTACACCGGTCGTGGCAACACACAAGGCCATGCAATTCCAACAACCAACAATAACATCACATTACTAAGCTTAAACATCTGGATCCAGGACAAGCTAGACCAAAACAGTAAACATCGTATAATCTCGATTTCAATATCAAAACAAAACCATTCATTCCACATCATGTAAGAACTCATCACAATTCATCACCTGTCCCTCTGGACCAAGCAGTACCTCAAGTACATTCAGTATTTTCTCATTTCCATAACACAAGTCATATGAAAGTAAAACTCAATCCATTCATACCAAACAAAACCTTTCAATACGTATAAAGTTTCCAACAAGTGAAACCAGAAATACAAGAACTTCTCAATCAAAACAGTGTATAGAATAAGGAAAAGTAACTGGTAACTCTTACTAGTTTGGTGTCCGGCACAATACTCATAAGCAACCTAAACTCAACTTAAAACTCATAAGATGTTCACAAATTTTTCCTCTATTAATTTCATAGGCAAAATGGTTTCCCAGGTTCCTAACCAAGTGAATAGTGAAGTGGTTTAACCCCTAAGTAATGCAAATACTCTTGCTCAAATCAGAAATTCCATTTCGGTAAGCAAAATAGGTCTGCCGCTCACCTATTGAGGTGGGCGCGAGGTGAGCGCCGGTCGGCGGTGAAGAAAAGGGGCAAAATCGACCTGCCGCTCACCCGACGCTAGGTGAGCGCGAGATGAGTGCGAGATGGGCGTGAGGTGGGCGCGAGATTCGCGCGAGATGGGCGCCTCGTTTTCTACTTCGCGCGAGATGAGCGCGAGGTGGGCACGGGATCGGCGGTAGGTCGTTATTAACGGGGCGCCTACCTCCGAGGTGAACGCCGGTGAGCGCGAGGTGAGCGGATACCCCCTGTGGTTTTCATTTCTCTGTTATTTTGAGATCTACATGACTGGCCGGTTTGTGAAGGTCTGTAACTACTCCAGTACACTCCTAATACTCCCAGAAGACTTCCCAACCATATTTGAAATTAATCTAAACACTTTCATTTTCAATTATAATTTCAATCCGGAGACTCTGTTCATGTAACTTTCCGAAAACCAGAAAAACCCAGAAAACTCACACAATCACTTTATATGTGACCCATGCATCAGAATAATCTCGAGAGAAACAGAAAAACACAATCCCAGTTGTAAAACAGTGCTACTCACCTGAGTGTGCTTATTCTCGAATGGTAAAACCTCGGCCGATCACTTCTCCGGCCACGCACGCGAATGAAAAGTCTACCGAAACTAATCTTCTCGAGCAGAGAGAAATAACCCAATGAATTTCAGCTCCGAACTCCTTCTTCCAGCACTTGCGATTTATGGTTCTTCACGAACAGAAGCCCTAGTCGCCACTCCAGCCGAATCGCGAGTTCGCCTGATCTCCAGACTTAACGAAAATGTTTCTGTAAGTATACGCGTATTTCGTTTAAAACTAAAAACCCTACTTTCCCTTATTTTCTCATTTAACACTTACCTTGCGAGATGTATACGCCGGTGGATCAACCCTTTTAACCCCTTGATCCTATGCATGCTCGCCCACCGAAGATACTACATGTTCAGCATCTATTCGCGTTAATAATCACATAACTACACCTTAATAATACCAATGATAATACTAAGATTTTTCGGAAAAATGGCTATATAACGCCTGTACATATGAGTATGGGCTAAGCCCTCAAACCACAAAATAACCTGATAAACACAGTTTATACATCAGAATAAATAACTAAATAAATAAATAAATACTCACAAAATTCAGGGTCTTACAAACACACTTGGGGGTGCATGCTTGTTATCTGCATATATTTGACATTGATGACACCTCTTGACATGTACCCAGCAATCATGCTCCATCGTTAACCAATAGTATCCCAATCTCAGAATCTTCTATGCAAGCATGTGTCCTTTCATATGGGGTCCACAGACTCCTCCATGTACAGTCTCAATCAACCTTTCCGACTTAGCCTTAGCAACACATCTGAGCAGAATATTATTATGTGACCTCTTGTACAACTGTCCACCATTTAGTAGGAATTGACTAGCTAATCTCTGTATTGTCCTTTTCTCAGTAGAAGTGACATTTTCTGGCAGACTCCGATCATTCAAGAAATTTTTTATGTCTTGAAACCACAGTACTTCCTCTTCTGGTGCTCCTTCTAGAACAAGACAATAAGCTGGTTCATCTCTGACCTCAATTTCCAGTGGTTTAATATCTACCCCTTCTGGCATGCTGACCATGGAAGCCAATGTTGCTAGAGCATCCGCAAACTGATTTTTGGCCCTCGGCATATAGTTGAAGGAAATTCGAGTAAAATTTGTGCTTATTTCTTCCAAATACTGGTGATAGGGGATTAGTTCGTGATCCTTGGTTTTCCATTCACCAGTTGTTTGGAAGATGATAAGACTCGAATCTCCGTATACGTCAAGTTCCTCCACTTCATGGTCTATGGCGGCTTGCAACCCAATTATGCATGCTTCATACTTTGCAATATTATTGGTGCACTGGAATCTCAACTTCACTGCGATCGGGATGTGTGAACCATCTGGTTCGACCAAGACTGCCCCTATTCCATTTCCATTCATGTTGGCGGCCCCGTCGAAGAACATCTGCCAAGAACTTTTTCTTTCCTCTTCTTCAGTAAACAGAATTGCCTCATCAGGAAAGTTGGTCTTCAAAGGTTGGTATTCTGGTAAAGGATGTACAGCCAAGTGATCAGCAATGGCTTTACCCTTAATTGCCTTCTGAGTGATGTACGTGATGTCAAACTCCGATAGTAACAGCTGCCACTTTGCCATTCTGCCATTTAGTGTCGGTTTCTCAAACAAATACTTCAGAGGGTCCATCCAGGATATCAATAATGTGGAGTGACTAAAGAAATAATGCCTTAGTCTTTGACTAGCCCACACTAGAGCGCAACAGGTCTTTTCCAATGGTGAGTACTTGGCTTCATATTCTGTGAACTTTTTACTCAGATAGTAAATTGCCCTTTCCTTTCTACCAGTCTCATCATGCTACCCCAAAACACATCCCATCGACGTTTCTAACACTAACAAGTACAGAATCAGTGGTCTTCCTGGAGTTGGTGGCACTAGCATAGGTGGATTCAGCAAATATTTCTTTATTGTATCAAAGGCCTGCTGGCAATCCTCATTCCAAACCGTCGGGTTATCCTTTCTTAGAAGCTTGAAAATTGGTTCACAGATAGCAGTGAGTTGTGCTATGAACCGACTTATGTACTAAATTCTTCCAAGAAAACCACGAACCTCCTTATCCGTTCTGGGTGATGGCATCTTAATTATGGCCTTGGCTTTAGCCGAGTCGATCTCAATTCCTCTTTGGCTCACTATAAATCCCAGCAATTTACCTGATGTAGCCCCAAAGACGCATTTAGTCAGGTTAAGCCGTAGACTGTACTTCTTGAGTCGATCAAACACTTTCTTCAGATTGATCAAGTGGTCCTCTTCTTTGCATGACTTGGCAATCATATCGTCCACATAGACCTCCATTTCCTTGTGGATCATGTCATGGAATAGTGCTGTCATGGCCTGCTGGTATGTTGCCTCGGCATTCTTGAGCCCAAATGGTATGACAGTATAGTGGAAAGTTCCCCAAGGTGTGATGAACGTTGTTTTCTCTTGATCTTCCTTAGCCATCTTGATCTGATTGTATCCCGAGAAACCATCCATGAACGAGAATAGGTTATGTACCGCAGTACTATCGACCAGAATGTCGATGTGTGGAAGTGGAAAATCATCCTTTGGGCTTGCCTTGTTCAGATCTCTGTAGTCCACGCATATTCTGACTTTCCCGTCCTTCTTCGGTACTGGCACTATGTTTGCGAGCCACTCGGGGTACGTGGAGACTGCCAAAAATCCTGCTTGAAATTTTTTGACCACTTCGCCCTTGACCTTTAAAGTCTATTTAGGTTTCAATCTTCTTAGCTTCTGCTTAATTGTTTTGACCCTTGGCAAAATTGGCAACTTGTGCACCACCATGTCAGTGTCCAACCCCGGTATGTCTCGATACGACCAAGAAAATACATCTTTGTAGTCTGCCAAGAACCGTGTCATTTCATCACGCTGCACATCAGACGAGCATGCCTTGATTTTCACTATTTTTGGGTCATCTTCGGTCCCAAGATTTATTGAGATGGTCTCCTCAATATTAGGTTGCACACCCCTTTCATGACGCTCCAATTGATATTCAATTTCCTTTGGAGGGTCTTCTTCGACCCCCATTAGGTCAAAGTTGAGCTCAAGGTCGAAGTCATATTCAACTTGATCTAACTCTGTTTGCTTGTATGGTACATAAATAGTTTGGACTTTTTTGAAAAAATTAAATTTTTTAGAAAAAATAGAAAAATCTTTTTGGGTTTTTTGTGAGCCTTATATAAAAACTTTCCCTGAAGATGAAGGTTCATTAGGACCTTCAAGGAAATGGCAATTCACTAATGGAGTTTTTTTTTGGAAGCCGCGTCAGTTTGCCAAACAAACGCTGCTTCAAAGGTAAGGGGAGTTTCCTCCCAATTATTTAATATAAATTTTTCAGGAGCGAGGGAAATAGGGAAAGCTTGCTCCTCAAACTCTGAATCCGGTGCCATCATCACCGGATGAGTTGTACTGCTCTTTTTCTGCCACGTGGGCCAATCCATATATGACCTCATCTGGAATCTTCATTGCTGCCCAATCAATGAACGGCAGCTGCTTATCAACTTCTATCTTATCGCCCTCAGTCATGGCGAAGAAAGCCCCAACATCTTCGGAGAAGGCCGTCCGTTGCTCTAGCTGTGGCCCAAGCCCACTCACTGTTTCAAGTTTAGGAAATGGGTTGTAGGGTTGGAACAGAAGGCTTTTGGTAGGGATTGACATTTCGGTAAGGGGGTTTGGACTAATCCATGGGAGGAGATAGTTGGATCGTATAGGAGGGTTTAGGAAAATTTTCCCTTAATTTTCCTGTGCTTCTCTTCTCTCCTTCCTGTTTCATCCTTCTCCATCCTTGGGATTTAAATCCCAACCCTACTTTAGGGACCAGCTTCTTTGCCTTTATTGGCTCCAACATCCCTTGCAAATCTATCCCCAGACCTTTCCCTGGGTGGAAGTGATATTTTTCCATCACCTTTTTCACCATCTTCTCCGCAGTAGTCCCTTTCTCTGTTTTTTTCTCACACCCCCCAGGTATGAAATTGACTGTTTCAAACTAAAACGAGTAGAACCCAATCTTGTCGAAAGTTAGATCCACATTGATAAAGGGTATGTCAGGTGACACAATAGGAGGTACCAAATTCTCAGCTAGGACAGTTATCACCATTTGTCCTCTTATGTACTTCACTCTTTGGTGAAGTGTGGATGGTATTGCCCTAGCCGAATGTATCGACGGCCTCCCTAGGAGCAAATTGAAGGCTGCGGGGATATCCATCACTTCAAATGTGATGTTGAAGATATTCAGTCCAATGGTGACCAGCAATTCAATCTCCCCTAAGGAGTGTGTCTTAAAGCTATCAAAAGCCCTCACAATCCTCGCATTCTGCTTGATCTTTGATTGATCCAGACCAAGTTTGGCAAAAGTGATTAATTGGCAGACATTTAAAGCTGACCCATTGTCAATTAGAACCCGTGCCACCATATTGCCCTTACAAAGCACTGTGATGTGCAAAGGTCAACATGGTAGCACCCACCTGGGCTTATCTCACCTTCGAAGAAACTTATCACGTTGTGTGACAAGATTTGACCAACCATTTTCCCTAGTTGGTCCGGATCAATAGTCTGGGACACATGTGCACTCTGAAGCACCCTTAATAATGCATCCCTGTGCTTTTCCGAATTCAACAAAAGTCCCAGAATTGAAATCTGGGCCAGGACTTTATTCAACTGATCGACAAGATTGAATTCACTTTTTTTTATTATTTTTATGAGGTCTGATACCTCATTTCCTGCATCTTGGGGGATGACTTCTCCTACTTTGGTTTTTCCTTTCATTTTTCTTTTTTCTTCTGTTTCTTTTCTTTCCTTCTCTATTTCTGTTTCTTTTTCTTTTCCTTCTCCTTCTACACATCTCCCTGACCTCGTCATGAGGTTCACCTCTTCCTGGTTCTGGTTCATGATCATTCCCCCGCTGTAGTTCCATGGTACAGCTGATTCAGAATAGACAAGTTTTGGGACATGGATCACCAGCGGTTGGCGCTTGGACCAAGATGTAGGAGTTGGTTTTTGAATATTACAGATAGGTGGAACATTTATCACCAAAGGTAGAAGCTACTTGGGAGCGATTGGAACAGAAGGAGTAACGAATACAGTGGTGGGGTCACATTGGATGACCAGGGGAGCTTTCGATGGCTGGGATGGAGAACAAGTGGGTGGACTGCAAGTGAAGACCAAAGGAGGACTTGAAATGTTTATTTGGGCCATGAGGGAGGAGACCCGGTTCAAGGAGGAGCTAATATCCTCAGCAGCATGATCATTTTTCTGGGAGATGACATTAATTTCCTCATCCCCTTTCTCTTGGAAGAAATGGACCTTGACCAAGGTCCCCACGGGAGCTATCAATTGAGATGGGTCAAAGGCCCTTCTCGTGGAGGATATGGCAGTGATGGAGTTGGACAGGCCTGCCACATTGTAATAAGGCAGAGGGTTTTGCCCAATATCATTACCCAACTGGGTAGGCGCAGCAGTATTGAAGACTAGGGCTTTTTGGTCCAACAGATCCTGAACCGCATGCTTCCGAACCCAACAAGTGTCTGTAGAGTGCCCCGGTGCACCCATGTGAAAATCACAAGTGACTGTTGGATCAAAATTCCTCCCCTTCGAGGCGTTCGATGTGGGCTCCTTCAAGGTCACATACTCCCCTTTCAGCAGGGTTGGCAACAGTTAGGAAAGAGGCACAGGAAGGGGGTAAAAACTCTACTCCTCCTTGCTGCCATCCAGGCATCCTTCTCTTCCTTAGTGAAAGCCCTCCTCTGATTTGCAGGCACAGAGGGGGAGAAATTGACATTGAGTGGGGTCTGGTATGACTGCTAGGCCTGCTGGGGTGCAGGCACATTCATGTTGAGTGGCCTCTTAGGAGAGGGAGCTTGCACCAAGTTCACTTCTCCTTCTTTTCTTGCCCCGTTCTTCTTGAACCCAGTTCCCTTCTTCTGTGCTAAGGAGGTGGAGGAATTTGATTGTCCTGCCAAAGCAGAGTAATCAATGAGTTTTCCCGACCTGACCCCTTCCTCGATCCGGTCAGCTACCTGTATCAGGGCGGCAAAATTGGTGGTAATCTGACCCACCAGATGATTGTAGAAGGGCTGCCCTATTGTGCTTACGAACGTTGAGATCATCTCAGGCTCCAACATAGGCGGCCTGACCTGGGAGGCAGCCTCTCTCCACCTCTTAGCATACTACCTTACAGATTCCTCCTTTCCCTTGCTCATTCTCATCATGTCGTACCAGTCTAGCACGATCTCTGAGTTAAATTTGTACTGATCCAGAAACACGTCGGCCAAGTCCTTCGACCTTCTAATCCTTCCATGGTCCACCGTGGCAAACCACCTAAAAGCCAATCTTGTCAAACTCCTCTGGAAGAGTTGGATCAGTATGCCGTCATCCCGGCCAAACTAGCACAAAGCCCCACAGTATAACTTTAGATGGCTCATTAGGCAGCCCGTGCCATCATATTTGTCGAAGTTTGGGCATTTGAATTTCGCCGGCAGGCATACATCTGGGTATATGCACAGATCATCGAAGGTGGTACCTTCATAGCTGTTTCCTCCCTTCACCTCCTTGAGTTCTTCTTGGATCCTCTCTATCTTGTGTAGAAGTTTCCTTTCCATCTCCTCCCTGGCTCTTTCCTTTTCCATCTCTTTCTCATACTCCACAGTATTTTCCGTGATCAGGATAGGTTCAGGGACAGGTTCAGAAATGGGCTCAGGTATGGGTTGAGCTGGAGGTGGAACGTAGGCTTGGGGTGGTGGTGCTTGATGGGAAGTTGAGGCTTGGTTTTGGGCCTGAGCCGCCAGTAGGTCTCCTAGCATCTTGGCTAGTCCAGCCACTTGCTCTTGTAGTTGAGCAAAGTCCTGAGCGGGAACGGTGGCTTGGGCTTGATTCACTTCAGTATTCATTGCTCGAGCTTTGGATCTGGTCACTGGAGCAATGATTGCAAGTAAGTGTACCTGGGAAAGAAAAAACAAAGAAAGATGTCAGCTCCCATTTAATCCGAGTCACACTCCTATAAATGTAGATAAGTGAGTTAGGTGAACACAAGTCCGGATTTATTTGTTTTTTTTTTAATTTTTGGAATATTCTAGGGCTTCCAAGTGTCCCACAAATTTTTTATTTGATTGGAGAAAATGACGAATCAAAGGTTTTTTTTGGAATATTCTAGGGCTTCCAAGTATCCCACAAATTTTTTATTTGATTGGAGAAAATGACCAACCAAACATTTTTTTTTTTGGAATATTCTAGGGATTCCAAGTGTCCCACAAATTTTTTATTTGATTGGAGAAAATGACCAACCAAAGGTTTTTTTTTGGAATATTCTAGGGCTTCCAAGTGTCCCACAAATTTTTGATTTGATTGGAGAAAATGACCAACCAAAGGTTTTTTTTTTGGAATATTCTAGGGCTTCCAAGTGTCCCACAAATTTTTGATTTGATTGGAGAAAATGACCAACCAAAGGTTTTTTTTTTTGGAATATTCTAGGGTTTCCAAGTGTTCCACAAATTTTTGATTTGATTGGAGAAAATGGCCAACCAAAGGTTTTTTTTTTTTTTGGAATATTCTAGGGCTTCCAAGTGTCCCACAAATTTTTTATTTGATTGGTACTAGTGACCAACCAAAGGTTTTTTTTTATTTGCTGAATTTTCTCAGTTTTCAAGTTCAAAAGTTTGATTGAAACATGTTTGAGGTGAGTTGGTATCAAGAAATATGACACATTGGTTCCCTTTTTATGTATCTTCTTTAAGCTTGTGGAATGGGTAGATTTGAGTTTCAAAATTAGGTTAAATCCTTAAACAAAAAAAAATTTTTTTTTTGAACACTTGAATTATCTTTTCATATTCTCTTTGGGTGCCTGCAAATTATTTACAGTGTTTTAGGCATTTTATTCTCAAAAAATGGGGATGAAAAATCCATTTGCAAGTTTTCGGGCTGTATCCGACATGACATGTCGGCTAAGGCTATGTCTTATTGTATCCGATACAAATGATCAGATACATGCATATACCCTTTTTGCCAATGACATATGTCGGATAACAAAGGAATGTTGTTTAACCGACCTGAGTTGTCTGTTAATGCCTAAATGGCCCTTTTTGACTCATTTTTTTCACTAGATCATGTTATTTTAATTCCCACTTAATGTTCTCCTTGACTTGGCCTCTAAAAATAGTCTCCAATTCGACTTTGACACCATACTTGCAACATATATGAACATTCATGAGGGTACATGCCCCTTCCACAGTTAGGCACCAATTCATGGATCTTGTACTCTTGGTTGCCTCCTACAAGGACTTTGGGTAAGATGACTTCTAAATTGAGTTGAAAAACTCTTCCTATAGGTTACACCAACCTTAGGCTACAAACAATTTTGGGAAAAATTTTATCCCAACCATATGGACACCATGGCTTTTAATTTACATGACATTAAAGAAACATGGTTTTACCTTGCCACCTTTTATTACCTTCAACATGGTATTCATATTATATCTTGGCCTGTGAAACATGCAAACGGCCTTCCCACAATTACACCCAATTCCCCGAACGTAATTGTTTACTTTTTGCTGAAAACGTGTTTCTCCACCTTCAAGCATATGGTTTTTGGGTTTTGGCTTAATTGGCAACTTAGAACTCAAGTGTAGTGATGCCCGGAATTGAATCACAGATCCCATTGCCATCAAATCATTGACTCAAATTCTAAGGTAAATGTTTTCACTTTCGCTTTCCGAAGTATCGACCTCGTTGCGCCAAGCTACACACATTTGGGTTCAACTTCCTATAGGTAATGAGTAGGCTGTGCAAAGAGTTTAAAGTGCTCAAGTGCATTTAAAATTAAAAGCGCATTCACAACGTCCCAGCCCCTTGCCACTCTTTTCGTAGCCATGCATACAATTTCAAGCAAAGGCATACGACATTATATTGAAAGTAAAACACAAGCAAGCAAGATAGCCAAAGCAACTAGATATGCACACAATTCTTACATACCCAAAAAGTAGTATACAAACATGTTATCATATTGTACAAACAACAATTAAAACATGGAAAGCATGTGTGCGCGCGTGGAAAACGCGGCACAGGGTAATCGGAGTCGCCACCGCCTGATGGGGTGCAGGCGGACACCTGGGTGCCTAAGTTAGTCTATTTAGGGCTTTTTGGTCTGCGGCTTGAGATTCTAAGGTTGGTTCTCGGTTGCGGTCTGGGGAAGTCCATAGACACCCCAGTCCACCCCGTCGGATGACGAGTCCCGTGGGTTCCCTGGTTTGAGTCAGCTTTCTAGTTGGGTTACACCCGATTCCTAATCCGATATGTAATTTGTTTAAGTCTAGTGGGACCACCTGAGTGATGTGGGTCCCTTTAATTGCTTTTATCTTGCTTTTTTAGACGATCTGAGTCTGGTTGGGTGGGCCCCATTGGAAGGCCCACGGTATCCTTGGTGGGCTTAGTCAAGCCCGTGTGCCCTTGCGGGCCTCGGCCTATCCTAGGAGGCCTTGTGGGCTTTGGTTAAGTGTGTTGGTTTTATTTAGTTTGTTCAAGTTGCATACTTAAGCGATTTCCATGCAAGAAGCGGGCCGGCATTGATTTGCGGGCCCCTGGGTGGGCCCCCATGTTGGTTGCCAAAATGTCTTTAATTTATCTTATTTAAATTCACCCAGGTGGGTTGGATGTTGGGCTTGGGGCCCGTAGTCCAAATTTGGGCTTAAAGAGCCCAGTTCCTTGAGGCTTAGGGTTTGCACCCTTCCTTGGTAAGGTTAATGGGCTTTGGCGGGCCCGATAGGCCCTAGCCCTTGGTCTCGGCCAAACCATGCAATTCGTATATTCATTCCACACAACAAAGTTCGGGTGGGCCGCATTGGGTTTGGCCCACCCGGTTCGATTAGTCAATTTGTTTAGCTTACTTAATTGCATGTCATGAGGTTCATTGGGCTTGGTGGGCCCCGTTGGAAGGCCCACTAGTGAGCCAAGTTAGACCGGTTGGTCCAAGTCCCAAGTTGGGTTTCCGGGTGACCCAGAAACCCTATTGGTTCAGTGGTTTTGGTTCAAATCGCTCCAAAATTCGGCAAGACATCAAAACATACAAAAAAACACATTTTCTGGGTGTATCCGGCCTTAGTGGCCGGATACACATGGGCCCTAGGTGATCCGGCCTGAGTTGCCGGATCACCTAAAAAATGGCCTTTTCGGGCTTAGGCCATTGGGATGGCTTCCAGGGGCTTCCTAAGGCCTTTCTAAGGTTTGGTGGGCCCCTGGGAGGGCCCACTCTGGTTCAGGCTTGAGGGAGAAGCCTCACTTGGCCTCTTTTGGATTTTACAGCAAGGCAAGTTTGCCTTGGAAGGCAATGGGGCTTGTTGCCCTGCCCTTCCTTTCCTTGGCACAACGGTAGCAAGGTAGGGGTCTTAGCACCCCTACCTGTGGGCTTTAAGGTCCTCCTCCCCAAAGAAACATGGCCAATTTGTTAGACTTGCATGCCATGGAAATTAATAACACAACCAACCTGCTGTAAAGTATGGGGCAGCAGTCAAAGGAAGAGATTTGGGCATGCTACTAGGCTTGCAATGGTGGGTTAGGAGTGGGGAAGCATGGCCATGGGTCTCCTAACTCATGATACATACATTAAAACACATCATTCAATCTTAAAAAAACTAGAAACCAGAAATAAGGGAGGGCCACAGCTGCTGCCAGCAGCAGCCCCAAAGGTACCCTTCATGTACACTAATTTAGTGTAAAAGCAACAAATGGGAACCCTTCATGCACACTACCTTGACTCACACGAAAAATAGTGAGAGAAAAAAAGAGACATGCTTCACCCATGTATAGACATCCAGCAAAGACCGACTGCGGACAAAGGGGACAGCACCAATGAAATTGAGCTTTGGCGAGGTTGAGTGTGCTACCAGGAGTGGGAGGTGCTGCTGCTGCCTCCAGCAGCAGCTAAGGTGAGATATGACAGGGGGCTAAGGGAATGGGAGCATGCTTGTTAGCTGTGAAACGATAAATTAAAGAGGAAGAGGAACACGCAGTTATATAGGCCCAAAATAACAAGCTATAATAAGGTAAGCGAAATCTGCCGCCATTATGCAAGGACAGCCACTAAACAAAGGTGGTGAGGCATGAAGACACCTCAAGCAGTGGGCTTACGTGGGAAGGGGAGCATGCTGTAATTTCTGTGGGTTATGGCACATAAATCTAAGTTAATAAGAAGACCATGGGGTGCTGCTGATGTACTTTTTCGCAAGTGCACGAATTCGTAACAAGTAATAAAGTGATGAAATAGAGTGTCGAACCCACAGGGAATGGTAGCTACTAAATACTGAAATTACTATCCTAAATTCTATTTGAATAATCAAAAATTGAGATGAGTATTTAACTAACAATTAAAATTATCACCTAAGAAAATATAAGATTTAGATTTAACAAGAGATTTAAAATACTAAGGCATTTGATTTCATCATAAACAAATCTGAATTAATTCTTGAATACACATGCTAATGAATGTTATAATCCAATTTGAAAGCGAAAATCCCTATTCTATCCAATGGTCTCTCTCGAGCACCAACGAACTTACCTTCCCACAATAACTCACTATATCTCTATGTGAATTTAAAAGCAACAAGGCACATTAAGATCTGTAGATTTTCATGTCAAAAACACAAAGCTACATAAACCATGCCAATATCTCTATCAACATGTAGAGTATGGTATTTTATCATAGGAACTAAAATTGTAAATCTCCTCTCGGTCTCAATACAATTATCAAAAACAATTGAATGGTGATCAAATACTCAATTGGGCTAAGCACAATAATAAAATACTCAAATAGTGAATCACAAATCCATTAGCAATAATATTCAGAAATAAAACATAATGTTTAGACTACATCAAAGCCTTAGAAAAAGAAATTAGTTCATTACTGAACTAGGAATAACTATTAAAAACAGAGTATATTTAAAAAGAGAAGAAAAGAGAAGAAATAAACTAATGGAGTCCAAGCTTTGATCTCCCACGTTCCTCTGGTTCTTCCTCACGTTCCCAGCATCAATCTCCTCATTCACGTTCAAGCTCCTCCTTTTTATATCTCCAAACTTGCCCATAAACCCCTTGAAGAGAAAATTAGAAACTTGCCTTCCAAGACTCCTAAGGAAGAGAGAACTTCCTTTCCTTGTATATCCACGATTGTCAAGTCCAAAAACGACCTAATCTTCTTTAATAGAAACCCCTAAAAATCCTCCTAAAGACTAGAAGAAGATCCCCAAGAAAAAGGAAACAAATCCTCAAAGTTCGGAATTTTATAACAGGATTTACTTCTTGATCGTTCGAACGGTCATCGAACGCGGGTCGAACGCTCAAGTAAAAAAACTGTTTCTTCATCTCTTGTTCGAACGGTCAGCGAACGCTGCTCACAATTTCTCTATTTTTCACCAACGTTCGAACGACAGTCGAACGTTCAGCGCACGCTGCTCTCGGGTTTCTCTGTAGATCACCAACGTTCGAACGGTAGGCGAACGACCAGCGAACATTGCTCTCGGGTTTCTCTGTGGAACACCAACGTTCGAACGACAGTCGAACGGCCAGCGAACGCTGCTCTCGGGTTTCTCTGTGGAACACCAACGTTCGAACGGCAGGCGAACGGCCAGCGAACGTTCGTGATATCTTCTACAAATTGACTCCGATTGTTACGCCGTTTGAACCATGACTTCTATAATCACCAAGAGTATCTCTACATCAACAAATTAGGCATAATTTAGACAATGAAAATAAAATGTAGAGATGAAAGATTTTAACAATTTCTAAGTAATATTGGGAATTGAATATGAAATAAAACCAGATAAGTCATGGAATGGTATTTTCATGACTTATCACACCCCCCAACTTACTTTTTGCTGGTCCCTAGCAAAACTTAGTAAAACAAATAAAACACATGCTATCAAAGACCATAAAAGCAACACCCAAAACAACCATTAATATTCAAGGATAACTTAATATTTGAAACTCCATGTTCACAATCTTAAGAAATCAACAATGAGCCTAATCACTTATACTTAGATAGTGGAACATCACAAGTGCCTTTGGTGTAAAGTGATCTAACACATCATTATGAGGCTTCAAAATAATTCCATTATAAAAGTTCCAACTAACCCAAATTCAGAGGATTCCTTATTTTGATGAAACAACCAAAGCATGACATTTTGACTAATTTTTTTTTTTTTTTTTTCACAACATGTGGACTGTGCAATGTCTAGCTTCCTTAAGCTTTCTAATTGACCGTTTTATCGAGTTTTGGACCAATGACTCCCGAACCAGATGGCTCAAAGGGCATTAGGTGTGAAGACACCCCTACAGGTTTTATTAACTCGAGTCAAAAGGCTACGAAGCTAAACTAGCCACATTATCAACCATATAAGGCTCTTTACCTTTTGACGCGAACACTCATTGCTTAGTGAGGCAAGAGGCCCGGTTACTCAGTAAAAAGAAGCTCAAAATCTCTTAGCACTGCTTGTTACTCTGAAAAAATTTTTCTTTTCTCATACCACAATTATCATGCCAAAGTTGTCCATCTATAAGTCAATCAATCAGAACTCAAGTTATCAAAACTTCCATTAATGGTTTCAGTTCTCATACCCCACACATAATGCATTAGTGTGCTCGTGCTAAGTTCAAAGTGAGACAAATGAAATCACACTATCCAAAGATAAGTAATAAAGGCCAAAATTTAGATCTCCTAGTCATGTGATTATGTGTTCAACTATTTAAGCTTAACCAAGAATATCAAGATTGCAAGGCATGAGCTAGAAATTCACATCAAATAAAACTCTCCTACCAGCTGGTTATTCAGCACAATAAATCAAAATCTGGGTTTTAGATCACCAAGACAGGGGTCAACAAACATGAGATTTCAGCACAACACCCCCCAACTTAAATCTAACATTGCCCTCAATGTCAAAGAGTAGAATGAAAAATAAAGAGGAAAGGGCAAAATACTCCCCAGATTTTCTGATGTTGAGATGGACTGTAGGATGGACTTGTATGTCAGTGAATAACCTTCAAGAACCTGAAAAATAAAAATAAAAAATTAATGAGTAAAAATGAAAGAAAAACTAAAATGAAAAACACTTGGGTTGCCTCCCAAGAAGCGCTTGGTTATAGTCATTAGCTTGACTGAAAACCATCTTTTATGTGGATGGGTGGAGCAAATAGGAAGACTTGTAGTTCTTGAAGTCCTCATCAACATAAGGCTTTAATCTCTGACCATTGACCTTGAAAGTGCCTTTTGTGTCATGATGAATCTCTACTGCTCCATGGGGGTAAACTTTTACCACAGTAAAAGGGCCAGACCAACGAGAACGAAGCTTGCCCAGAAATAATCTCAGCCTAGAGTTGTAGAGTAAGACTTTCTGGCCCACTAGAAACTCCTTTGGTTGAATATGCTTATCATGCCAGATTTTTGTTCTGTCCTTGTAAATTCGAGCATTCTCATAAGCATCAAGCCGAAATTCATCCATCTCATTTAGCTGTAGAAGCCTCTTCTCTCCAGCAGTCCCAAGATCAAAATTTAAAGTCTTCATTGCCCAGTAGGCTTTGTGCTCTAATTCCACCGGGAGATGACAAGCTTTTCCATAGACAAGTCGGTATGGAGACATTCCAATTGGTGTTTTGAAAGCAGTCCGGTATGCCCACAATGCATCATCAAGCTTCTTTGACCAATCCTTTCGGGATGAGTTAACTGTCTTTTCTAATATGCGCTTCAGTTCCCTATTGGAAACCTCAACTTGACCACTTGTTTGGGGATGATAAGGAGTGGCAACTCTATGTGTAACACCATATTTCCGTAAGAGTGCCTCAAAGTGTTTTCCCCCATCACTAATGATTGCTCTTGGAGTGCCAAACCTGGTAAAAATCTGTTTTCTCAAAAAATTCAACACAACTTTAGAATCATTTGTAGGTAGGGCTACGGCCTCTACCCATTTGGAAACATAATCAACAGCAACTAAAATGTATTGATTTGAGAAAGATGAAGGGAAAGGTCCCATAAAATCAATGCCCCAAACATCAAATAATTCAACAACAAGATTATTGTTTAGAGGCATTTCATTTTTTCTGGAAATATTTCCACTTCTTTGACATTGATCACATGATGAAACAAAAGCAAAAGCATCTTTAAAGAGAGAGGGCCAATAAAAACCTGACTGTAGCACCTTGGCAATAGTTTTGTTTGGTCCAAAATGGCCTCCAACTTCGAGTGAATGACAATGCTTTAATATATTTTCCATCTCTTCTTCAGGTACACATCTCCTAATGATTTGATCTTTGCAATGCTTGTAGAGGAAAGGATCTTCCCAAAAGTAGTGCTTTACATCCGAAAAGAATTTCTTCTTTTGTTGATATGAGAACTCTGGATTTACCACATTGCTAGCCAAGTAATTTACAAAATCTGCATACCAGGGAACTTCTATTAATGAAAAGGCAAGAAGTTGTTCATCTGGAAATACCTCATTGATTGGGATGGATGTGGTGGATTTTTCATCTTCAAGCTCAAGTCGAGAGAGATGATCAGCTACTTGGTTCTCGGTTCCCTTCTTGTCTTTGATTTCCAAGTCGAACTCTTGCAAAAGTAGAATCCACCGACATAGCCTTGGTTTTGCTTCCTTTTTGGCTAGCAAGTATTTGAGAGCTGAATGGTCAGTATATACAATAACCTTGGAGCCAATCAAATAAGATCTAAATTTATCAAAGGCAAAAACTACAGCCAATAATTCTTTTTCAGTTGTAGCATAATTAAGTTGAGCATCATTCAAGGTCCTACTAGCATAGTAAATAACATGCAATAATTTATTTTTCCGCTGTCCTAAAACAGCTCCTAAAGCATAGTCACTAGCATCACACATCAACTCAAAAGGTAGCTCCCAATCTGGAGCACAAATTATTGGGGATGAAATCAGTTTTTCCTTCAAAAGCTCAAAAGCATGCAAACAGTCTTTTGAAAAAATAAAGGGTGTATCCTTGACCAACAAGCTACAAAGGGGTTTAGTGATTTTAGAAAAATCTTTAATAAAACGACGGTAAAACCCCGCATGCCCTAGAAAACTCCGTACACCCTTGACTGTTGTGGGTGGAGGTAATTTTTCAATAACCTCCACCTTGGCTTTATCCACTTCGATCCCTTTGGATGAGATCCTATGACCAAGCACTATTCCTTCCTGTACCATGAAGTGGCATTTTTCCCAATTTAAAACAAGGTTAGTTTCTTCACATCTTGTCAATACCATAGATAAATGATTCAAACAAGCATCAAAAGAGAAACCAAAAACAGAGAAATCATCCATGAAAATTTCCAGAAACTTCTCCACCATGTCAGAAAATATTGCCATCATGCATCGCTGAAAAGTGGCTGGAGCATTGCACAAACCAAAAGGCATCCTCTTATAGGCAAATGTTCCATAAGGGCAAGTGAAAGTAGTCTTCTCTTGATCTTCTGGTGCAATTTGGATTTGGTTGTACCCTGAGTATCCATCAAGAAAACAGTAATAAGCATGACCAGCAAGCCTTTCTAACATTTGATCAATAAAAGGGAGAGGAAAGTGGTCTTTTCGAGTGGCATCACTGAGTTTCCTATAATCTATGCACACCCTCCAACCTGTTACAGTTCTTGTTTGAATAAGCTCATTGGTTTCATTCCTAACAACTGTAATACCACCTTTCTTTGGTACTACTTGAACTGGACTCACCCATGAACTATCAGAAATTGGATAGATAATACCTGCGTCCAGCAACTTGAGAACCTCAGACCTTACCACTTCTTGCATGTTTGGATTTAGCCTTCTTTGTGGTTGTACTGTGGTTTTGTGGCTCTCCTCCATAAGGATTTTGTGCATGCAAATTGAAGCACTAATCCCCTTTATATCGGCTATTGACCAACCCAATGCTGATTTGTGAGCTCTTAGGACCCGAAGTAGTTTCTCTTCTTCAAGTCCTGTCAAAGAGGAAGAGATAATTACTGGAAAAGAATTTTCAACTCCTAAATAAACATATTTTAAATGAGAAGGTAGAGTTTTAAGCTCAAGCTTGGGAGGATCAGAAATCAGTAAATTCTTTGGGGGATCTTCTTTCTTATGAAGATCTTCAAAATTTGGCTTCTTCTTGTGAGTGTAGTGTGGTGAAGCCTCTAAATAGAGTGCACACTCTCTAATGTTTATGTCTTTAGAAGAAATACTCCCTGATTTTGTAATGCATGCTTCTAGTGGTTCCGTTGGATTATTGTCATTGAATGTATCTGATACCAACTTGCTGATGGAATCAATCTGAAAACATGAATCACTTGTGGAAGGATGCTTCATAGCTTCGAACACATCAAACACAATCTGTTCCTCTTGCACTCTAAGTATAAGCTTCCCTTGTTGGACATCAATAAGAGTTCTTCCCGTAGCTAAAAATGGTCGGCCTAGGATGAGTGGAATTTCTCTGTCCTCCTCCATGTCCAATACAATGAAATCTGCAGGAAAAATAAACTTGTCAACTTTCACAAGAACATCTTCTATGATACCTCTTGGGTATTTGATTGATCGATCCGCCAGTTGGAGAGATACGGTTGTTGCCTTCCCTTCACCAATCCCCAATTTCTGGAAAACAGAATAAGGCGTTAGATTTATACTTGCTCCTAGATCACATAAAGCTTTATTGAAATGAGAATTTCCAATTGTGCAAGGAATAGTAAAACTCCCTGGATCTTTTAGCTTTTGTGGAAGTTTATTTTGCAAGATTGCTGTACATTCCTCTGTTAGCATCACCGTTTCATGCTCCTCCCATTTTCTCTTGTTAGACAACATCTCCTTCATGAACTTGGCATAAGTAGGCATTTGCTCCAATGCATCTGCAAAAGGGATGTTAATATGCAATTTCTTAAAAATATCTAGAAACTTAGAAAATTGCTTGTCTAACTTATTTTTCCTCAATCTTTGTGGAAAAGGAATAGGAGGAACATAAGGAGGAGGAGTTTTAGAAAGCAAATCTGTTTTTGTATTTTCTTTGTGCTTCTCTTTTTCCTCTTCTTCATCTTCTTTTCTAGCTTCTTGCTGAGTTTCCAGATTTTTCCCACTCCTTAGGGTGATGGCTTTAGCATGTTCTCTTGGATTGGTAATGGTATCACTTGGGAGGGACCCTTGAGATCTTTCTGCCAATTGCTTTGAAAATTGCCCCATCTGGTGCTCAAGGTTCCGGATGCTAGCATCTTGGTTCCAGAAAGTAGTCCTTGCTTCTTGCATGAATCCTGAAGTGTCTTGCATGAACTTGGTAAGCATTTCCTCCATATTTGGCTTCTTTTCTTGCTGTTGGAACCCGGGAGGTTGCTTATTGAAATTTTGAGGACCACTCCAAGAAAAATTTGGATGATTTCGCCATCCGGGGTTGTAAGTATTTGAATAGGGATTATTTGGGCGTTGAAAATTTGAGACATAATTGGCTTGGTCGGATGCACCCATGGCAAAAGAGTTTCCAACTTGACATTCAACACTTGAATGATTCCCTGCACAAATTTCACAAACAAAGTGAGTAGATTGAACAGTATTCACATTAATGTTATCTACTTTCTTTGTCAACAAAGCAACTTGAGAAGTTAAAGAATTTAATGCATCAATTTCATGAACTCCCTGAATTCTCCTTGGTCCCAAACGATCTGATGGCCATTGGTAGTTATTTGAGGCCATTTCCTCAAGTAAATTGTATGCTTCTTCATAAGGCTTCCCCATCAATGCTCCACCCGCTGCGGCATCCACAATTGTCCGTGTATTTGGACTCAATCCATTATAGAAAGTTTGGACTTGCAACCAATTTGGTAAACCATGGTGAGGACATCTTCTGAGCAAGTCCTTATATCTTTCCCATGCTTCATATAGTGACTCCATGTCGAATTGAGCAAAGGTAGTGATATCATTCCTCATCTTAGCAGTTTTTGATGGAGGAAAGAATTTAGCCAAAAATTTCTGAGCCAAACCATCCCACGTAGTGATGGTCATTGGTGGAAGTGAATTCAACCAACTTTTTGCCTTATCTCTTAAAGAGAAAGGAAAGAGCCTCAACCTTATTGCATCATCAGAAACTCCATTGTGCTTGAAGGTATCACAAATTTCCAGAAAATTTGCAATATGAGCATTGGGATCATCATTCGGCATGCCACTGAATTGCACGGTTGATTGGATCATTTGAATGATGGCTGGCTTTATCTCAAAATTGTTGGCTTGTATTGCTGGCCTTCTAATTCTTGTGTGAGCCCCGGTGACTAATGGCATGGCATAGTCTCTCAAAGCCCTATTGTTCTCCTCTTCTTCAATTTGATTTGCCATTCCAACTGGAGAGTTATTCACAACTTGCCTCTTCTCCTTGTTCAACCGCCTAAAGGTACGATCAATTTCGGGATCACAAGGAAAGATTTCAGCACTTCTAGAGTGTCGCATACACAAGACCTGAAAAAAATTAAAATCCAAATTAAAACTAAGAATAGATAGTATCAATATTAGTAAACAAATCAATCCCCGGCAACGGCGCCAAAAACTTGATGTACTTTTTCGCAAGTGCACGAATTCGTAACAAGTAATAAAGTGATGAAATAGAGTGTCGAACCCACAGGGAATGGTAGCTACTAAATACTGAAATTACTATCCTAAATTCTATTTGAATAATCAAAAATTGAGATGAGTATTTAACTAACAATTAAAATTATCACCTAAGAAAATATAAGATTTAGATTTAACAAGAGATTTAAAATACTAAGGCATTTGATTTCATCATAAACAAATCTGAATTAATTCTTGAATACACATGCTAATGAATGTTATAATCCAATTTGAAAGCGAAAATCCCTATTCTATCCAATGGTCTCTCTCGAGCACCAACGAACTTACCTTCCCACAATAACTCACTATATCTCTATGTGAATTTAAAAGCAACAAGGCACATTAAGATCTGTAGATTTTCATGTCAAAAACACAAAGCTACATAAACCATGCCAATATCTCTATCAACATGTAGAGTATGGTATTTTATCATAGGAACTAAAATTGTAAATCTCCTCTCGGTCTCAATACAATTATCAAAAACAATTGAATGGTGATCAAATACTCAATTGGGCTAAGCACAATAATAAAATACTCAAATAGTGAATCACAAATCCATTAGCAATAATATTCAGAAATAAAACATAATGTTTAGACTACATCAAAGCCTTAGAAAAAGAAATTAGTTCATTACTGAACTAGGAATAACTATTAAAAACAGAGTATATTTAAAAAGAGAAGAAAAGAGAAGAAATAAACTAATGGAGTCCAAGCTTTGATCTCCCACGTTCCTCTGGTTCTTCCTCACGTTCCCAGCATCAATCTCCTCATTCACGTTCAAGCTCCTCCTTTTTATATCTCCAAACTTGCCCATAAACCCCTTGAAGAGAAAATTAGAAACTTGCCTTCCAAGACTCCTAAGGAAGAGAGAACTTCCTTTCCTTGTATATCCACGATTGTCAAGTCCAAAAACGACCTAATCTTCTTTAATAGAAACCCCTAAAAATCCTCCTAAAGACTAGAAGAAGATCCCCAAGAAAAAGGAAACAAATCCTCAAAGTTCGGAATTTTATAACAGGATTTACTTCTTGATCGTTCGAACGGTCATCGAACGCGGGTCGAACGCTCAAGTAAAAAAACTGTTTCTTCATCTCTTGTTCGAACGTTCATCGAACGGTCAGCGAACGCTGCTCACAATTTCTCTATTTTTCACCAACGTTCGAACGACAGTCGAACGTTCAGCGCACGCTGCTCTCGGGTTTCTCTGTAGATCACCAACGTTCGAACGGTAGGCGAACGGCCAGCGAACATTGCTCTCGGGTTTCTCTGTGGAACACCAACGTTCGAACGGCAGGCGAACGGCCAGCGAACGTTCGTGATATCTTCTACAAATTGACTCCGATTGTTACGCCGTTTGAACCATGACTTCTATAATCACCAAGAGTATCTCTACATCAACAAATTAGGCATAATTTAGACAATGAAAATAAAATGTAGAGATGAAAGATTTTAACAATTTCTAAGTAATATTGGGAATTGAATATGAAATAAAACCAGATAAGTCATGGAATTAATGTGCTATAATGTGGTATTTTCATGACTTATCAGCTGCCGCTGTCGATAACAACAGCCCCCAAAGATATCCCACATGCCTACTATCTCAGGTAAGAAAACGAAATTATGCTAGTATTCAAAGGAACATGCACCAAATTCAGTAAACACCCCAATTCATGCAAACACACACACTTTGTAACCATTGACCAATGATCAAGACAGCAACCCATTTAGTAAAGGAGCAACCAACGAGAAGGGTGATGAGAGGGGGGCTCATAGGGTACCATGGACGAAATACTGATGGGGAACATGTTCCCTTTTAATGGGAACAAAACATGCAGCCTAAGGAAACTAACCATGCAAACCCGCAACTAAAGTGCCCATTCCAGACTGGCTAGAACAGCAGCTCAAGGAGGCCCAAAAGTGCTCACAACAAACCCTCTTCTCTCCCTAGGATGAAATGTAACCTTCCTCCTTACTGGGAGGCTTCCATGGTGTAAAAAACATGCAGAGAATGTGGGAGATGGCAGCTCTCAACCATAGTAGGCAACACACTTTTCCAACTTCACGAAATGTAACCAATCTCATATATGTTAAAAACAATGGGACAAGAAGTGATACCTGATGGTTAGTAGGTTATTTTGTATAGTGTAGGCAGCTCCTTGAAGCCCAACAGCCGCTAGAGATCCCTCCTCTGGACAGCAACAGCAGCAGCTCCCTCTTATGTTGGCAAGAAAGTGAAGAAGTAGAAGAAGACGAGGATGGGATGGTCTAGAGATGGAATGGGAAAGTTATGGGGGCAAAGGGAGTTGGAAGAGGCAAGGTTCGGATGGAAAAAACTGGGGGAAGGGAGCTGGGAAGGAGCAAAAAAAACCTACCCTTGAAAAGGGGGCTGCTGCCCCCCTTTTATAACAATCTTAATGTATTCGGACTTGGAGTCCGGATACACTATATAACATGTGTATCCGGCCTCCAAGGCTGGATACACTAAGCCGCCTTTGTATTCGGCCTTGAAGGCCGGATACAAAACACAATAATTGGCAAAATTTAATTCCGCCGCGAATTTGTCGGGGAATCGGCGCGAATCTCGCCGAGCAAATCTTCGTATCCGGCCTTGGAGTCCGGATATACACAAGGGTATGTATATCCGGTATATTTGACCGGATACAAATAAAAAAATTACGGATTTGCCCTTCGACTTGACCGATTCGACCGATTTGACACTTTTGGATATCTACGGATTGCCCCGCACGAATTTTTGTTTAGTCCTTGAGATTTTTGGATATTCAAGATTTTGTCCCCGAGATATTTTGCTGTGTTGGCAGCCACGTGTGCAGTTCCTACGCCACGTGTGTAGTTTCCGGCATTTTCCGCCCGGAAACTTCGACAGCTCATATCTCTTTCATCTGATCTCCGATTTGAGCAAACTCAATTGCGTTGAACTCGTATCGAAGCCCTCTATTCAATGACATAGGGTTAAGCACTTGGCACGGGGTTCGAGGAAAAGTCAACTTTTGGCCTTCCCCTAAGTTTGACTGCCCTTAGAACCTTCATCTGGACTCCGATTCCTGCGAACCCAGTTGCGTTGGAACCGTGTCGAGATTCTATATCCAATGGTATAGATCAAGGTATCTGGCACGGAAATCGAGGAAAAGTCAACTCTTGACTCTTCCTCAAGTTTGACCGCCCGCAGAACCTTTATCCGGACTCCGATTCCTGCAAACCCAGTTGCGTTGGACTCGTGTTGGGATTCTCTATTCATTGAGATAAAGCAAGGTGGCCAAATTTTATCTGATTAAAAGGTCAACCTTCCACCCCTCAGGGTTTGACTTTTTAGCCGGGTTTTGCATCTCTGGCTTTTCGGGAGCGCAAAAAT
This sequence comes from Buxus sempervirens, assembly GCA_947561395.2. Taxonomy (NCBI): domain Eukaryota; kingdom Viridiplantae; phylum Streptophyta; class Magnoliopsida; order Buxales; family Buxaceae; genus Buxus; species Buxus sempervirens. The sequence goes on from OX387188.1 coordinate 13,102,568, forward strand.
GAGGTGCTTACAGCTGCCCCTCTCTGCCGGAGTCACCTTGTGGATGAACGGCAAAGAGAAAAAGAATCTCGTTTTTGCGCCTGGCATTTCTGTCGACATGGTCGACGAGCTAGGTCCTTTGAAATTTTCATTTTGAGAGGGAAGCGGCCAAATCATGTGGCGTCACTCCCTGGCTTCAGAGTTTCCTTACCCTTTGCCTTCGGGTTTTTGTAGGGCAACTCTTCAGCATTTGATTTAAGTTTGAAAGAGATTAGGTTGGACTTGAGCTCGCCAACCTATTTCGACGTCGATGCCAGATGTGCGCGCGTGGGAAACGCGGCACGGGGTAATTCGGAGTCGTCACCGCCTGATGGGGTGCAGGCGGACACCTGGGTGCCTAATCCTGTCTATTAGGGCTTTTGGTCTGCGGCTTTAAGATTCTAAGTCTGTTCTCGGTTGCGGTCTAGGGAAGTTCGTAGACACCCTAGTCCGCCCCGTCGGATGACGGGTCCCGTGGGTTCCCTGGTTTAAGTCAACTTTTTTCACTTTGGTTCTCACCCGATTCCTAATCCAGCATGCGATTTGATTAAGCCTGGCGGGACCATCTGAGTGGTGTGGGTCCCTTTAATTGCTTTTATCTTTGATTAATTAGGTGATCTGGGTCTGGTTGGGTGGGTCCTGTTGGAAGGCCCATGGTGTCCTTGGTGGGCTTAGTCAAGCCCGTGTGCCTTTGTGGGCCTCGGCCTATCCTAGGAGGCCCTTTAGGCTTTGGTTGGTGCATTGATTTTACTTTAAGTTCAGATTTGAAGATTAAGTGTTTTTTATGCACAAGTGGGCCTGGACTGGTTTGTGGGCCCCTGAGGTGGGCCCACATGGTTGCCAAGTATTCTTATTGGATTTATCTTTTTAATTTTTGCCAAAGTGAGTTGGACACTGGGCTTGGGGCCCGCAGTCCAAATCTGGGCTTGTAAGCCCAAGTTACCGAAAGTTAGGGTTTGCACCCTTCCTTGGTTTGGTTGGTGGGCTTTGGCGGGCCCGTGCCCTTGGTCTCGGCCAAACCACGCATTTCATGCATCAATTTCACATAACAAGGCTCGGGTGGGCCGCATTGGGTTTGGCACGCCTGGTTCAAATTGTTCATTTTACTTAAGTTATTTAATGGCATGCTTTGGTGTTTATTGGGCTGGGTGGGCCCCTTTGGAAGGCCCACTGGAAGTCAAGTTGGACCGGGAGTCCAAGTCCCATGTCGGGTTTCCGGGCGACCCAGAAACCCTATTGGTTTATCCGGTTCGGTTCGGAAATATCATTCACATCTAGCAATAATCACACAAAAAAACACAAGATAGACACTCTGTTAGAGAAAAAAACTGGCTCATTGTGCTGGGTCCAAGGGGAGGTACCCGGGGGGCCCCCGCAGTACAGTAAAGGGCATTTTTGGAAAATTTAAAAAATATATCAATTTGGCATGTTTTAGGGGTATGCGCCGACCTCGGGCACTAGGCGCGAGGTCGGCGCGGGCCGGGCAGACCGAAAACAGCGAAAAAGCCCAAAAAAAATGAGTTGGGCGCGAGGTTCGCGCGAGCTCGAGCTTCGCGCGAGAGGTACGCGCGAGCTTCGCGTGAGAGGTACGCGCGAGCTTCGCGCGAAGGTACGCGCGAGCTTCGCGCAAGCCTCGCGCGAACTCGGCGGACACTCGATGCTCTCTGTTTCTTTTCAGACTCCATTTCTAAGCTGATTTTAAGCTCTGTAACTCGTTTTTTAGGCTCTGTAAGCCTTCCCAGGGCTTCCACCACTCCCCAAAATATACTTAAACTTGTATTAAAACTAATCTAAACATGGTTCATGCTTCATCCCACAACCCAAAATCTCTCAAAAGAAAAAAACAAACCCGATAAAAAACAAACAGGTACAGATGCATGAACAGCTTAAAAAGGGGGGGTGATGGGAGCATGCTCAAGGGTGCACAAGCAGCATGTTAGCAAATCCAGCAATGTAAAAAAAACAAAAAAAACCACATGCAGACATTACATGTACTCCCATCCACGACTAGACCTTCAAGCAGGCACACTAATATCCGAAACATCAGAAGGCACACTAACATCCGAAGAAGGGAATGAGGAGGGGGTTTACAGGGATACAATGGATCAATTGACATGCGGGAACAAACTCCCTTTTAAAGCATAAAAAAGGAGCCCGACCATAGCATTAAGCATGCCCGGATAGTCTGAGGGGGGTACTCTCTCTCTCAAGCTACCATAAGCTCCCGGTGGGTCTCTTCCTCACTTAGAGACCCTTCATACGTCGAAATAAAGCAAGTGCATACTAAGCTACCATGGGAACAGAATCGTGCCCAAGGACAAAAATAAGCTTGGCAAAATTATTAAGAACTTCTCATTTCAACACATGTATATCAGGCATAGTAGAGAATGATACCTGATGATCCTATAACTTGCTTGAGGCGTGTGGGCTTCTCCCTGCAACAAAGCAAGAGCTGGAGCCCCTTCCTTCGTGTTCCAACAGCAACCGGCCTCCGCTAGTTTGTGTGGGAGTGAAGAAGAAGCAAGAACAGGGGAGTGTCGGATCAAGGTGGGGAGCTTGGGGAGGCCGAAGCCACTAAGACAGGTAGGGTTCGGGTGGGGAAGGAGCTTGGGCACTGCACAAGAAATTCTTTAAAACCAAAATTTTCCAACCCTTTGCGCGAGATTTCGCCCGGTTTATATAGACCAAAAAAAAGAGGATCCGCCCACTTCAAAAAAAAAGGGGGCCGCTCACTTGAAAAAAGGGTATCCGCTCAGCTTGAGCTGAGCGCACACCCTGCTGCCACGTCCGCGCGAGCGGCATAATGATGAGAAATCATTTAATGCCGCCGCTCGCCGGTCGAAAAATCTAAAAAATTCAGATTTAGTCCCTGACAATTTTTGGTAAAATCCGATATTCTCGGATTTTTACAGATTTAGTCCCTGGGATATTTCGAATGTTCGGATATTTACGGATTTGATCCCCGAGATATTTTCCTGTGCAACTCGCCACGTGTGCAGCTTTTTGCCACGTGCGCAGATTGCCGATTTTGCTGCTTGAGAATTTTGTCAGCTCATATTTTCCTCATCCGGACTCCGATCTGGGCAAACTTAGTTTCATTAGAATCGTATCGGAGCCCTCCATCCCATGACCTAGGGGTAGGCCTCCGGATCGGATTTTAGCAGAAAGTCAACTTTTGGCTCTGCTCAAGTTTGACCGCCCGCAGAACCTTCATCCGGACCCCGATTCCTGCAAACTTAGTTGCGTTGGAACCGTGTCGAGATTCTCTATCCAATGACCTAGGGGTAGGCCTCTGGATCGGATTTTAGCAGAAAGTCAACTTTTGGCTCTGCTAAAGTTTGACCGCCCGCAGAACCTTCATCCGGACCCCGATTCCTGCAAACTCAGTTGCGTTGGAACCGTGTCAAGATTCTCTATCCAATGACCTAGGGGTAGGCCTCTGGATCGGATTTTAGCAGAAAGTCGACTTTTGGCTCTGCTCAGGTTTGACCGCCTGCAGAACCTTCATCCGGACCCCGATTCCTGCAAACTCAGTTGCGTTGGAACCGTGTCGAGATTCTCTATCCAATGACCTAGGGGTAGGCCTCTGGATCGGATTTTATCAGAAAGTCAACTTTTGGCTCTGCTCAGGTTTGACCGCCCGCAGAACCTTCATCCGGACCCCGATTCCTGCAAACTCAGTTGCGTTGGGACCGTGTCGAGATTCTCTTTCCAATGATATAGAGCAAGGTATCCCATTTTCATTTGATAAAAAAAGTCAACTTTTCACCCCTTAGGGTTTGACTTTCTGTCCAGGGTTTGCATTTTGGTTTTTTTTGTGGGAGCGCAAAAATGAGGTGCTTACACCAGACACTTGACAATATTCTTTCCTTCTTGTTTGTTCCATTAAAGCTTTTAGGTAATTTCAGACTTTTGATCCATTTTGTGTCTTTTATTTGATGCTCTTTTCTCTTTTTTTTTTTTTTTAAGCCAAGGGCTGGTTTGGGATGCGGGATGGCTGGAGAAAGGAGGAAAGAAGAGTGGAGGAGGAGCTGCTGTTGGTGAGGAGGTGCTTCCAGTGCTGTCCAGTACCTCAAGGGAGCCCACACACCTGCCCTACTCTATTTACAAAAGTGTGAAATAAAAAATTACAAAAAGGGCCATCTTGCCCAATGGTTCTTCATTTTGCCTTCTTCTTCATGCCTTGATTCTCTATCATTTCCAGGAATGGGAACAACTTGTTCGGCTTTGTGGAGACACTTCGCTCTGGGGACTCCGTGTCCTTCAGCATTGAGAGATGCTTTACTCCATGAGGACACATTCCTGTGCCATTTAGATGTGGGAGGTGCCTTGCTCCTTAGGGATTTCAAAAGTGGGAGTCGCCTTGCTCCTTAGTATTTCAAATGGTGGAAGACATTTTGCTCCTTAGGGACATATTTCATGTCATTTGAATGATGGGAGACGCTTTGCTCCTTGGGGACACATTTCCGTGTCGTTCAGTGGTGGGAGACGCCTTGTTCCTTAGAGACACATTTCCGTGTCGTTCAGTGGTGGGAGACGCCTTGCTCCTTAGGGATTTCAGATGTGGGAGTCGCCTTGCTCCTTAGGGACACATTTCCGTGTCATTCAAATGGTGGGAGACACTTTGCTCCTTGGGGACACATTTCCGTGTCATTAAGTGGTGGGAGACGCCTTGCTCCTTAGGGATTTCAAAATTGGGAGTCGCCTTACTCCTTAGGTATTTCAAAAGTGGGAGTCGCCTTGCTCCTTAGGTACTTCAAATGTGGGAGTCGCCTTGCTCCTTAGTATTTCAAAAGTGGGAGTCACCTTGCTCCTTAGTATTTCAAGTGGTGGGATACGCCTTGCTGCTGAGGGATACATTTCCGTGTCATTAAGTGGTGGGAGACGCCTTGCTCCTTAAGGACACATTTCCTTGTCATTTAGATGTGGGAGACGCCTTGCTCCTTGGGGATTTCAAAATTCGGAGTCGCCTTGCTCCTTAGGGACACATTTCCGTGTCATTCAAATGGTGGGAGACGCCTTACTCCTTAGTATTTCAAAGGGTGAGAGACGCCTTGCCCCGGGGACGCCTTGCCCTTTCAATCTTGAGAGACGCCTTGCTCTCGGTGGTTGGGAGACACCTTGCTCCATTAGTTTTGGGAGACACCTTGCTCCAGGGACGCCTTGCCCTTTCAGTCTTGAGAGACGCCTTGCTCTCTGTGGTTGGGAGACACCTTGCTCCATTAGTTTCGGGAGACACCTTGCTCCAGGGATGCCTTGCCCTTTCAGTCTTGAGAGACGCTTTGCTCTCTGTGGTTGGGAGACACCTTGCTCCTTTAGTTTTGGAGTCGCCTTGCTCCAGGGACGCCTTGCCCTTTCAGTCTTGAGAGACGCCTTGCTTTCGGTGGTTGGGAGACACCTTGCTCCTTCTGTTTTTAATTCTTGGAGGCGCCTTGCTCCATTCTGTGTTCAATTTTTTGGGAGACGCCTTGCTCCATTAGGGTTGAGAGACACCTTGCTCCTTCTGTCTTCAATTCTTGGAGGCTCCTCGCTCCATTCTGTCTTCAAATTCAATTTTTTGGGAGACGCCTTGCTCCTTAATTTTTCAATTCCTGGAGGCTCCCTGCTCCATTCTGTCTTCAAATTCAATTTTTTGGGAGACGCCTCGCTCCATTCTGTCTTCAAATTTTGGAGGCTCCTCGCTCCATTCTGTCTTCAAATTTTGGAGGCTTCTTGCTCCATTTTGTCTTTGTCCATTACTTATTCTGACTTGGTAATTTCTTTTTCTTTCTTGATTGCATTCAAAGTTGCCTTTACCAATTGCTGACTCATTCGCCAGTGGCTTTGGCTTCACAAACTTGGTCAACCGATGTGTGAATACACTGTGATGACTCTTTCTGCGCCCCGTGTGAGAATACATGGTGGCGATTCTTTTCTCCATCCAACGTGTGAGATATGCTGTGATGCCTTTGTCTGTCTATTTCAGGTCTTGGTTGGTACCTGGAAAAATTCATGTGGAATTCAATCAATTGGAATTTATTTATCAAAATTATATGCAAACTCAAGCAATTTTTCTTTGATTAAAATCTCTTGGGAATTCCTAAAGTGTTTGGATTTTTCCCTCTTAGGTGGGCCCATTGGCGGAGCCAGTAATCTTTGGGTCAGTTACCTGACACTCTCATTTAAACTTAGGAAGTTATGCCTCCCGGCACTCCCTGTAAGGGTTTCAACATTTTTTTGCCTTCAAATAGCATGCCCCATGTAGGGACGAAGGGGATTGTTTTGGTTTAGGGGGTTTCTTTGGCACTGCCCCGCCCTGGTTTTTCCTTGATCTCTCTCTTTTTTTTCTTTTTCCCACCCTTGGTTAGGGGTTGTGGAATGTTTTTCTCATTGGCTCCCTCATTCGGGTTAGGTGCCTTGCCCCAGTCCGAGGGCCCTGTCAATTTCCATGGATCATGATCCAATGATCAGAGAGGACTTATTAGTAGGATGAAATGTAGGCTTTGGTTCCAGTGTTTAGAAATGAAGGATAAACAGGCTCAAACCCTATATGGCTTCACTCTATGGGTAACCATTATGTCTAGCCAAAGTTCTTTTCTATCTTTTTTTTTTTTTTTTATTGGTTCTGTCATTGCCAGTTTGTCCAAGATTCAATGTTACATTCTCTGTAATCAGAAAGGGCTTCACAGTAGGACGAATGTAGGCTGGGTTCAAGGGTCTAGAAGAAATGATAAGAAGGCTCAAAATTGATGAATGGGGTAAGAGCCATGTCCTGTCCACCTTTTTTGTTAGGGCTTGCTTCACCTTTGTTCCCGCAACTTTACACTCAACTTTGCTTAGCTTCTTCTCCTTTTTTTCCATCTTTGTTCTTTTCTTTCTTTCCCTTCCTTCTTGGGTCTTTTGCCCCAATCCTTGATTCTTGCTTACAGGGTTTGCCCCAGCTTTTGTTGTTTTTGTTTTTTTTTTCTTCTTTTTTTCTTTTCTTTCCAGGGATTGCCCTAGTTCTTTCTTTGGATTCTTGCTTGCTGGGGTTCTCCCCATTCCTCCTTTCTGCCCCCTTTGTTCTTAGGGTGCTTTTCGCTTTGCCCTATCTTCACCTTCATCCTTTTTGTGTTTCCGATTGCACGAAGCTTCATGCCCTAGTTTTGAAGACAAGACATGGTAGGGTTGGTGAAGGAATTGTTAAGCTCGAAGCGTTTTGCTAGGGTTTCATCTTGTGTCAGATGATTTTTGGAGGAAATCAAGGACGGCCTTTCATCCTTTTACAGAGAATGTAACACCCACTTATCTTTGCACAATTAACTGGCTCAAGAGCCATTTTCTTCTTTGTCCATTTTGTTTGTTTTCTTTTTTTTCTCTTTTGCTTTTTGACTTTACCCCAGTTTGGGGTGGCTAGACATAACGTGGGTTAGAAATGAGACGATCAAGCTCAACACGTTTAACTAGCGGGATTTATTTGAAGTATCTTAGCCGAAAAATGGCATCTCATCATTTCATCGAGATCATTGATCCTGGATCATGTTAGTGACCTTAGACTGGTATGTGGCACCTTGCCCTTTCTTTCTTTCTCATATCACAACTTGTGTTTGGCATGGTAGGGTTCAAATGCGGTGCTGACAGGGGATCTTTAGGCCATGTCGAGACCCGCACAGTTTATGCTGTTTGGCACATTTCATTTGTCCAATTTGATTGTTCAGGTTTGTCCCAAAATTACGGTCATGCCTTGGTGTGGTCCAACACTTCAATGATTTCCCAAAAGATTTTATAGGCTTGCAAGAAGAAACATGTTATCAAGTTCAGAATTTAAAATGAAAAGAAAGCATAAACAAAACAGAACATCAAGCTATGCAAAAAGGGTGGCCAGTGTAATTGGCGTTCTTGGAATTTAGTTGCATGCCACGGAAGGGAGCTTTCAAGTGCTCTTCTCATCATCGTCCTCTCCTTCTTGCGGGGAGATGGCTGGTTCGGATGTCTGAATCTGCGCTAACACGTCAGAGATGTCTCGTCCTTCGATGGACCTTGGTTTCTCGAGCATTTCCTTCAAGAATCCTTGATCGATCAGATCTTGAATGTCGTGCCGAAGATCCCAACACCGGCTTGTGTGGTGCCCTAGAGCACCAGAATGGTACTCGCACTGTTCTGCAGCGTTGTAGCTTCTAGCATTAACCAACCGAGGGTTCGAGGGCTTAATCTGCACATACCCCTCCTTCAACAGCGTCGGTAGTAACTCCACTGGTGTACATGGTAGTGGGGTAAAAGCTCTCCTCATTCTAGCCTCCATTTCTTCTTTTGTTCTCCTTGGGGGACCCTCTGAATGATCCATCATTCTGTCATGCTGCCCTTTGCCACGGTAGATAGTCGGCTTCTTCGGGGGTTGGGGAACATCTGCTACAACGGCTTTACCTTTCTCCCTCTGCATCCGACCATCTACGAATGTGGGCGGAAGGCTCACTTCTTGTCTGCTCAGGGGTATCTTTCCCTTCATGCTTTTGATCTCTTCTTCAAGAACCTTCACTCGGGAACGCAGCTCAAAATTTTCTTCTCCTAACGCTTCCCAGCATTTGTTCATCGTTTCTTCCTTGATTGTTATTGTCCGTAGTAGGCTCTGTAGGGAGGCCACTATGGTGGTTATTTGCTGGGTTACATCATGATTTGTCCCTGAGGTACAGTCCATGCTGATTGTTAATGGAGTTCTTGCCAGGAGAAATAAACATTAGGAAGCAGAATACATGATAAGATGCATGGAAATGATGATTTTTTTTCTTTTTCTCTCTTTTTTTTTCATCATTTTTTCATTTTTTTTTGTTTTTGTTTTTTTGTTTTTTTGTTTTTTTTCTTCTTTTTTTTTAATCCGACGGAGGATCGATTTTGAGTTCCCCTGCTTCCAAAAGATCTTGGATTGCATGACGAAGGCCCCAACATCCATCAGTATCGTGGCCTTGTACGCCCATGTGGTACTCACAGCTCTTGTTTGGATCATAGCCACTCATTTTCGATGCCTTAGGATTCGGCGTTGCCAGTTGCAGGTGTCCCTCTCTTAGGAGCGTTGGTAACAACTCAGCCAGCGTGTACGGAAGTGGAGTGAACTCCCGATTCTTTCTTTCCTCTTTGGTGAGACGACCCCTGAGGCGAGACAGAGCATTGTTGGTGGAGTGGAAGCTCACGCTTCTTGAGGAAGAGATGTGAAACGGCGCAGAAGGTTGTACACGGTTGACTGCCCTTGCGTCGTCGTCATTCTCTTGCCTCATGCCACTTGAGATTGTTCCATGCAACAAACTCGTCATGGGGCCTCCGAGCTTCTCCATTTTAATCGCATCTTCAATTCTTTCTGCTGTCATGATTAGGTCAGTGAAGCTTGTAGTGCACTGTCCCAATAGCATTGTGAAGTATGGTTGCCCCAACGGGATATGAACAGGGGAGTCCACTCTTGTTCGAGAAGAGGGGGTTGCACCACGTTTGCCAGTTCCATCCACCTTTTAGCATAGTCTCTCACAGATTCGCAGTTTCTCTTTGACAGTCTCTGCAGTTCGGTCCTGGTCCGAACCACTTGGCTATTTAAGTGGTACCGATGAATGAACACGGCGGCGAGGTCATTCCATGCCTTAACCTTCTGCTTATCCAGACTTAAGAACCAAGCGTATGCTGCTCCAGTTAGAGATCTTTGGAAGAATTGAACCATAATCTTCTCGTCCTTCACATATTGGCACATGTCACCAACATAGGATTGCAAGTGGTTCAATGGGCAGCCTGTGCCGTCGAACTGGTGCAGTTCAGGGCATCTGAACTTGGCTGGGAACTGGATATCCGAGAAGAAGCAAAGACTTTCTAGCGTAGCCTCGTTCCGAACAGTGCTTGGTTGAAGCTGCTTCAAAAGGTCCTCACGTATGGCGGCCATCTGTGCCCTGCTATCTTCCTTTATTGCCGCCAGCTGTAGCATGTGATCCTCTTTGATTGCTGTCAATCTTTTCTCGAGCTGGGCTTCCCGTGCCCTATTCCAGTCTAGCTCTTCCTGTCTCAGTTGGATAGGCACAAACGGCTCTTGCTGTGGAGGAGGGATAGGAACTGGAGCGTCTTGTGGCGGCGGATGCCCTGCCCCGGGTGCTGGCTGAGGTGGTTGCCCCTGTGGGATTTCTGGCATTAGAATCCCTGTGGAATGTATCATGGCCGCCTGTGGGCTTAGATCCATTATGGCCGGTTGTTCTTCGGCCCTTTGCTGTGATGATGATGGAATTGGGGCCTTGGCGGGATTCATTGCAGTCCTCCCTCACTGTGAAGGCCAAGTTACGAATGGTGCTCTAAATGTGAATTATCTAAACTGTACCTGGTTAAGAGAAATTTTGATCAGTTCCTTCCTTAATTATGAATGGAGTGTCGTGTGTGACGAGATCATTACACTGAATGGTGCTTTTGTACCGTGCTTGGTGAAAACAAATACGATGCGGCTCATGCATAAAAACCATGACTTGATGAAACAATATTGTGAAGAAAGTGTGACAGTGCACCGGTTGATCGGAGAACCCCTAGGGTGTGAAGTTTAAACGTTGTAATATGGTCTTTCAGAGATCTGAAGCTCTAGAGACCCTGCCGTATCTGGCAGTTTTCAAAAATCGTGCAACATGTGCTTTATGCGTGGAAATCCTTGAAAAAACGTTGCGAGGACCAAACCTCAAACTTCATGCCTTGATCAACAGCGATTGTAAAATCCTTTAAAATCATGCAACGGCAAATGAATTATAAAGATCAGAAAATGCATTTTGGACAGCCCACATCATGCCATAACTGGCATGGAGAATGTACGCCAAAAGTGATTTAATTTTTGTCTATATGGCTAGCCCAATATGCCACAGATGACGGTTTATTGTGCGTCACCAGAGACGGTGCTTATGTCATGGAAGACAATTCAATGTAGGCCTGGAGGCCACTTTATTGTGTGCTTTGAAAAAGCAACTTTGATGTGCGCCTTGGGAGGCGGCTTGATGTACGCTCGCAGGCGATTTGATGTACGCCCAAAGGCGATTTAATGTACGCCCGAAGGCGATTTGATGTATGCTTGAAGGCGATTTGATGTACGCCCAGAGGCGACTTTGGTTTAGGAAATTCTTTTGTGCACTTTTGAAAGCGGTTTGGCCAAAAACATTTGTGCAAATGATCTCGAAGTGCGTGCACTTAATATATAAACAGGCATGCACATAAGCAAAATGAACTCAAATCCTATTACCATCTAGCAAATCTATGTTATTAAACAACCATAAAAAACACCCAAAAGTGTGTGTACAGTCCTAAAAAATGGTTGGTGCCTATGAAGGCACGACTCCTAGACATACTTGTGTAAGGAAGCACGTCCAAGTCCCGACTGGCCTTCTGTCTTTCATCTGTTCTTTCCTCTACTTTGTGGTGTCTGTTCACAACAACTTTACAACTTGCCATCGAGGGCGAAATTTACATGATATTTACAAAAGTTGCAAAGAATTCATCTTTAGGGCTGTTGGGAGCCCTAAAGAAGGGTACAAGTTGCTTCCAAGGCGGGTGAGCTAAAATTCCTAAATCTAGGGCTTTCTGCCTTTTCTCTCATCTGGCCTGCTTTCGTCTGATTGTCTGATCTGGCCGGCTCTCGTCTGCTCTTAAAGACCAATCTGGACTCAGAGTGCTCCCCGAAGACTCAATGGGTCAAGGCCCACAGCTCTCGGGACTCAATGCATGGATCCGGAGTGGTTCCCCTGATCAAAGTTAGGTTGGCTTCCTAAATTAGGGCTGAGGTAGCTCATGGTCTAGGGTTCACTCAATTTGATGCAAAAAAGCGGGGGTTGCTGCCCCTAATGGACTCTGGATTTTATTCCGATTTTACTCCTCTTATATTCATCATTCACAACATTCTCACCCTCGCATGCTCAGCGCATAGTTTATTCAGAAACGTTAGGTGGGGAAGGATACCCAGCCCGAGACATAAGCCTACAAGAGTCTGGACCAGTACTGGATCCTCGCGTGCCACGGCAAGAAACCAGTGGTGCTAATGGACTCCAGAAAACTGGGGGGATGGGTTTACCCTGCTTTCCCCGGCAAGCCACGGGAGCGTAGGTGCTAATACCATCCCAAAGATCAGTTCATAGTAAGAAGAAGGGTAGGCTGCTAGAGAGGTCTAAGTTTTGGTAAAGAAGTAGCAGTATCCGATTCACTCATCTATCAAAGGTCGGATCATTCACGCATCCTCCCTCGTGCGTGTCACCCCACGCAGTTCCATCACATCAATGCGGGAATTTAAATTCATACAAACATCCATCCACGGTGTGGTGGTGTGCCCGTGTGTGCAGTTGGGCTGCGTGCTGTGCCTATACGAGCGAGTTTGGTTTGGATTTAGGTGATAAAGGAATCCCTACTGCCTCGTATAGTAAGGTGCAGAATTGGCACGTTTTACGATGTCCTGGGAGAATCCCCAGGTAAGTGGAGGGTCACAGGGGACCTCTTAAATTCCACTTGCCTTAGGCAATTATTGCATCCTTGTGGCAGGACTCCCCAGAACACGTAGTTACGTGTATTCTGTACCTTGCTAAGCGGGGTAGCAAAAGTTCCTAGAATATCGCCTAAGTCCCTCTTGAGCTGACTCGGTCCTAAGTAGGGTCCTACTGGGCTGAGTTCTCCCCAGTGGAGTCGCCAGGCTGTGCGCGCGTGGGAAACGCGGCACGGGGTAATCGGAGTCGCCACCGCCTGATGGGGTGCAGGCGGACACCTGGGTGCCTAAGTTAGTCTATTTAGGGCTTTTTGGTCTGCGGCTTGAGATTCTAAGGTTGGTTCTCGGTTGCGGTCTGGGGAAGTCCGTAGATACCCCAGTCCACCCCGTCGGATGACGGGTCCCGTGGGTTCCCTGGTTTGAGTTAGCTCTCTAGTTGGATTACACCCGATTCCTAATCCGATATGTAATTTGTTTAAGTCTAGTGGGACCACCTGAGTGGTGTGGGTCCCTTTAATTGCTTTTATCTTGCTTTTTTAGACGATCTGAGTCTGGTTGAGTGGGCCCCATTGGAAGGCCCACGGTATCCTTGGTGGGCTTAGTCAAGCCCGTGTGCCCTTGCGGGCCTCGGCCTATCCTAGGAGGCCTTGTGGGTTTTGGTTAAGTGTGTTGGTTTTATTTAGTTTGTTCAAGTTGGATACTTAAGTGATTTCCATGCAAGAAGCGGGCCGGCATTGATTTGCAGGCCCCTGGGTGGGCCCCCATGTTGGTTGCCAAAATGTCTTTAATTTATCTTATTTAAATTCACCCAGGTGGGTTGGATGTTGGGCTTGGGGCCCGTAGTCCAAATTTGGGCTTAAAGAGCCCAGTTCCTTGAGGCTTAGGGTTTGCACCCTTCCTTGGTTAGGTTAATGGGCTTTGGCGGGCCCGATAGGCCCTAGCCCTTGGTCTCGGCCAAATCATGCAATTCGTATATTCATTCCACACAACAAAGTTCGGGTGGGCCGCATTGGGTTTGGCCCACCCGGTTCGATTAGTCAATTTGTTTAGCTTACTTAATTGCATGTCATGAGGTTCATTGGGCTTGGTGGGCCCCGTTGGAAGGCCAACTAGTGAGCCAAGTTAGATCGGTTGGTCCAAGTCCCAAGTTGGTTCAGTGGTTTTGGTTCAAATCGTTCCAAAATTCGGCAAGACATCAAAACATACAAAAAAACACATTTTCTGGGTGTATCCGGCCTTAGTGGCCGGATACACATGGGCCCTAGGTGATCCGGCCTGAGTTGCCGGATCACCTAAAAAATGGCCTTTTCGGGCTTAGGCCATTGGGATGGCTTCCAGGGGCTTCCTAAGGCCTTTCTAAGGTTTGGTGGGCCCCTGGGAGGGCCCACTCTGGTTCAGGCTTGAGGGAGAAGCCTCACTTGGCCTCTTTTGGATTTTACAGCAAGGCAAGTTGGCCTTGGAAGGCAATGGGGCTTGCTGCCCTGCCCTTCCTTTCCTTGGCACAACGGTAGCAAGGTAGGGGTCTTAGCACCCCTACCTGTGGGCTTTAAGGTCCTCCTCCCCAAAGAAACATGGCCAATTGGTTAGACTTCCATGCCATGGAAATTAATAACACAACCAACCTGCTGTAAAGTATGGGGCAGCAGTCAAAGGAAGAGATTTGGGCATGCTACTAGGCTTGCAATGGTGGGTTAGGAGTGGGGAAGCATGGCCATGGGTCTCCTAACTCATGATACACATTAAAACACATCATTCAATCTTAAAAAAACTAGAAACCAGAAATAAGGGAGGGCCACAGCTGCTGCCGGCAGCAGCCCCAAAGGCACCCTTCATGTACACTAATTTAGTGTAAAAGCAACAAATGGGAACCCGTCATGCACACTACCTTGACTCACACGAAAAATAGTGAGAGAAAAAAAGAGACATGCTTCACCCATGTATAGACATCCAGCAAAGACCGACTGCGGACAAAGGGGACAGCACCAATGAAATTGAGCTTTGGCGAGGTTGAGTGTGCTACCAGGAGTGGGAGGTGCTGCTGCTGCCTCCAGCAGCAGCTAAGGTGAGATATGACAGGGGGCTAAGGGAATGGGAGCATGCTTGTTAGACGTGAAACGATAAATTAAAGAGGAAGAGGAACAAGCAGTTATATAGGCCCAAAATAACAAGCTATAATAAGGTAAGCGAAATCTGCCGCCATTATGCAAGGACAACCACTAAACAAAGGTGGTGAGGCATGAAGACACCTCAAGCAGTGGGCTTACGTGGGAAGGGGAGCATGCTGTAATTTCTGTGGGTTATGGCACATAAATCTAAGTTAATAAGAAGACCATGGGGTGCTGCCGGTGTCGATAACAGCGGCCCCCAAAGATATCCCACATGCCTACTATCTCAGGTAAGAAAACGAAATTATGCTGGTATTCAAAGGAACATGCACCAAATTCCGTAAACACCCCAATTCATGCAAACACACACGCTTTGTAACCATTGACCAATGATCAAAACAGCAACCCATTTAGTAAAGGAGCAACCAACGAGAAGGGTGATGAGAGGGGGGCTCATAGGGTACCATGGACGAAATACTGATGGGGAACATGTTCCCTTTTAATGGGAACAAAACATGCAGCCTAAGGAAACTAACCATGCAAACCAGCAACTAAAGTGCCCATTCCAGACAGGCTAGAACAGCAGCTCAAGGAGGCCCAAAAGTGCTCACAACAAACCCTCTTCTCTCCCTAGGATGAAATGTAACCTTCCTCCTTACTGGGAGGCTTCCATGGTGTAAAAAACATGCAGAGAATGTGGGAGATGGCAGCTCTCAACCATAGTAGGCAACACACTTTTCCAACTTCACGAAATGTAACCAATCTCATATATGTTAAAAACAATGGGACAAGAAGTGATACCTGATGGTTAGTAGGTTGTTTTGTATAGTGTAGGCAGCTCCTTGAAGCCCAACAGCCGCTGGAGATCCCTCCTCTGGACAGCAACAGCAGCAGCTCCCTCTTATGTTGGCAAGAAAGTGAAGAAGTAGAAGAAGACGAGGATGGGATGGTCTAGAGATGGAAGGGGAAAGTTATGGGGGCAAAGGGAGTTGGAAGAGGCAAGGTTCGGATGGAAAAAACTGGGGGAAGGGAGCTGGGAAGGAGCAAAAAAAACCAACCCTTGGAAAGGGGGCTGCTGCCCCCCTTTTATAACAATCTTAATGTATCCGGACTTGGAGGCCGGATACACTGGCCCTGCCGCCTTGACTCTTTAATATCAATCCGATTTAGAACAAGGGTCGTCTAGTAGGCACTGCAGCCTCTGCTAGACACTACCGGAACAGTAGAAAGGAACCAAGTATCTCTACTGTAGACACCCCAAATTGCACTAAAAATGAGAAAATAATTGAAAATATTAATTGGGATTTGAAACAGGTCAAAAAAGTGTAAAATCTGGCCAAATTGGTCATGACCGTATTTTGTTTACGGACTGGTCATACCTGCAGTTGATATACGGTCACGGCGTGCCCGTATTAATAATACGGGCAGGGCGCGACCGTAATATATATACGGTCACAGGGGTCTTTGTGCGAATTTTACCTTTTTAATTTTTGAGCCTTATCTGCACCCAAATATCTCTCTTGGATAAGCGAATTCTCTTATTTATCTGTTCGAATTATCTCATTTATCCTTGTGGATAAAGGATTGGCATGATCTTGTGTTTAACTCAAACTGAAACTCTATCTTGCCAAACCTTGGACCAACCATGCCCCTGGGTGTGTCTATAAATAGAGGCTCTTTCCTCTAACTAAAGGCCACGAAATTTTGAAGAATCAAAAGCTCTAAGAGAAGGAAAGGAATCCCTGCTGCTCTGCCTGCTCAATCCAGGTAAGTCCCCTATCCCTTTTTATTTTCTGTCTTCAATTCTAGAAGTAATAGGATCATCTCTATTGCTGTAGAATAAGGCCATATCTGTTTTTGTATTCCTAAACTTGTCTCTAAGTACCTCAAGGGTCTCTCTAGCCGTAAAACGTGAAGAGAGAACTAGGGGAAAGGGGAACAGGTGGATCCCTATAATAGAACCCCATATCTGTTTTTTTTCTTTTTCTTCTAGAATAAGGCCTTTGATTGTGTTTGTGTAACCAAATCTATCTCCAAGTACCTCAAGAGTCTCTCTAGCCGTAAAACGTGAAGAGAGAACTAGGGGAAAAGAGAACAGGTGGATCCGTAGGGTAGACCCCATGTGCTCTAATCTGTGAGATATGGCTGTTTTAAATATCCTGATCATGTTTTAATGCTTTTTATGATATATCTGAATGAATAACATGAATCTATGATGTTTATAGCATGAGATCCCCTATTTTTGATAAAATTTGGATTTTTGCCACTTTTGCACCTACAACACTGTTTTCGTGATTTTTGTGGTTTTAGGCTTGGATCTTGGATTTATCATGATCAATATGGTAGATCTGAATCCAGAAGCCTGAAAATAAATTCTAGGGTTTCATGATATGGTTTTTAAATTGTTTTTTTATTATTGAGATAAGACCCTACGGTCTAAATTCTCCCTTTTTTGTGTTTTTCATCAATGTGGATATTTTTGGTTTTGATTTTCAGATTTAATGTGAAATTTGGGCTTTATCTATGTCCTGGACTATTCAAGTTAAATTTTGAAATATTTTATAAAAATCATATTTTTCCAGATTTCTAGAATTTTGACTTGAAGCCAGATTTTTGGATTTTTCACTTTAAATTGATTTTATTTGATTTTATCTCAATTTTGTTTTGATCATGAAACCCTAGGAATGGTATGATCATGTTTGATAGTTCTGGATCAATCAGACTATTCATATGAAAAAACCATATATTTTTGTCTTTTTTTTGTGATTTTCCTGATTTTTATAGCAAGCCTTTTATTTTTGTAAAACATGAACAATACCTGGCAACCACCTTGTGTGGATGAATAGGGGTGCCTAACACCTTCCCCTGTTCATAACCTAATCCCCTTACCCATCTCTGGTTGTTTTTTTTAGGAGGGATATTTTGCCCTAAAATTTGCTTTTGTGCTTATTTAATATTTTGGTGTCCATTCACACCTAAATTGAATGGTGGCGACTCTTTGTTTAATTTAATCCCGTGTGATGATAGAGGAAATCATTAGATTTGATTTTTTCCCATGTCTCACATCTACGGAGAAAACGGTTGCCCTGACATCTCCCTGTATGTCAGAAAGAGTATACTGGATCTAATTACCACTGAATTATGGATCTTTCAAATAAGCGTTTCGGTAAAACAACTAAACCAAAGAATAAATAAGAAACAAACAACAGCGGAAACAAATTGTTAAATAGAAAAGAAAATTGATTGATTGATTAATTAATCAAACAGATCAATAGATCTGATCAATTGATACTCTAAAAAGATCAATAAGCCGATTAGATCCAGTATACTCTTTCTGACATACAGGGAGATGTCAGGGCAACCTTTTTCTCCGTAGAGATACTTGGTTCCTTTCTACTGTTCCGGTAGTGTCTAGCAGAGGCTGCAGTGCCTACTAGACGACCCTTGTTCTAAATCGGATTGATATTAAAGAGTCAAGGCGGCAGGGCCAGCCATGAATTGATCTTGAATAATTGATTTGTTTAATTTGTTAGATCTTGTACAGAAATTAGCAAACCGGCGGCAGAGCCGTCCGTCGTGAGCAGATCTGTGGAACCACAGCCGTAGCACCAACCACGAGATCTACTTGGCGTGTGTGCTTAAACAAGTGTGAGATTTGAAGAGATAATCTTGATATTTATTGAATCATACAAAAAGATACATAATATTGTTACAAACTACGATTACACTTGAAAATATATATTATGGAGATCAATAACTGAAACTAAGACTTGACGAAAGGTAGGAGATGAGATTGACCTTGAATAAAAGGTAAAAGATTGAAAGGATATGACTTACAAGACTCGGGTGATCTTCTGGAACCTTGGTCTTGAAAGTAATTGATCTTGGAGATTGATCTTGAAATAAAGATGGGAGAAGATTGTAGAAAATGGAAGAGGATTGAAGTAGAAGATTGTTGCTTGAATCAGAAGATGGGTTCAAATGAGGGAAGGGTTCTCCTTTTATAGACGAAGGAGGACCCTGGACTCCAAAATAAAATTTGACATCCGAATAGTAAAATTGAATAGTGTCCCGCTACAGTGAATAGTAAAAATTGAACAGTAACTGCTACAGTGCTCCGCTACAGTGAACAGTGCTCTGCTACAGTTCTTGTTGGAAATCTTGCCACTTGTCATGTTTGTACAATAAAGTCGTCAGGATCATTTGGATCATAGTCACCAACTGATTCTTCTGACTTTGTTTCAATTTCTTGAACTTGGGAATCAACCGCCAGAAGGGCCTGTTGTAGTAACTTCTTGTATTGTGCTCTTGTCATTGTTCCTGCAAGGCCTGCTTGAACTTGAGATTTTGTCAAGAGAAATTGTTCTTGTTCTGGTTCTTTGATTTGTTTTTGTTTCTGCTGTATTGTCCTTTCTTGTCCAAGTAACCATTGCTTGATATGAGGTAACGTTGCATTGGTGGCATCAAATTTGTCCCACCACTTGGTTCTGAATTGTCTTGCTAACGAAGGAAAGGGGCCAGCATTGTCAATTGTATAATCCCAACTGACTATCCATGCGAGCTTGAAATTGATATAAAAATGAAAAAGGCATGGGAAATGATTGAGGTGAGGTTTGGTGTTCTTGAATTGTTTGGCAAAAAGGGAAAATCCTTGCTGGTTAGGTTCTGGAAGGTTGTCGGGAATGGGACCAAGGTAAGACCACCATCGCAAAAACCAAGCTGGAATTGTTTCAACAAATTGATGCTTGAAAAACATAAGCCACGAATGACTTGTTGGTCTAAGGTAAAAGGTATTGTAACAGGCTGTGCAATAGTCCCAGTAATTGTAGTATTGAGGTTCAAACTTTTGAGAAAATATTCTGGGAGTTAACGGATGTTCACCCCATGAAGATAGGTTATGCACTTGAAGTATTTGACATGTGGAATGAGTGGTGAAGGGTTCTGGTCCATCAGATGGATAATGCTTGATCAAAACAGATTTTGTGTCAACTAAGATAAATTCATAAAACCTTTGAGTTTTGTTTGAAAAACCACAAGGAAATTCTTGATCAGTTAAAAGATTGTGATTGTGAAAATAATTTTGTGCACACTGATCTGGATCAGGGTGATAAAATTCTTCTTCAATTGTGAAAACTTGAAGTGTACATGATTTTAATAAATAATTTGATTGGCTTGCTGAAAATGATTTTGCTGATTTTAAAGGTGCGGGACCAGGCTTGGTCGCCACAATTTGACTTGATGCTGAAGGATTGGCAATTTGTTTGCCCTTTGAATGTTTCCTAACTACTTCCTTGAATGGTTGAGAGGTCAATGCCAACTCTTTAGATTGTTCTAATTGAAGCAATTGAATTTTCAAATCTTCCTCTTGTTTTTCCATCTCTGCAGCCCATGATGATTTTGATTGTATTGGAGCTTTGGGCGAAGGCAGACGGCTAGGGGGATTGGAAATTGGATTAGATGATTGAACAGAATTTGGATCTTGAGCAAATTGGGCATATGATTGGGGAGTTGTGTATTGTGGTTCTGATGATTTGGATTGTTGGGTTGGTTTAGTGCCATGCTTGAGCTTGGCCCAACTAGTTGGCAACTGTCTTGGCATCTTGGCCCTGAAGGAATTCACGGGTTAAGAAGTCAGGTAAAGAATTGTGTTCTCCTTTAATAAACTCGATATCAAAATAAAAAATACTTAAAATTGCCTGCCACCTGGCAAATATTTGTTTTGAAGCTAAATTTTTGACATCTTTTTGTAAAACACTTTTTGCTGCTTTGCAATCAACTCTTAAAAGAAATCTTTGATTGAGTAAATCCGATTGAAATTTTGAAATACATAAAACTATTGATAAAATTTCTTTTTTGATTGTAGAATAATTAGATTGAGTTGGATTCCAAGTTCTACTTGTAAATTTGACTAATTTTTCTTTATTATCTATTTTCTGTTTGAGGATACCTCCGTACCCTATGTCTGATGCATCTGTTTCAACTATTTTGAAAGCATCAGGATTTGGTAAAGTTAAACATGGCAAATGTTTAACTTGTTTCTTAATTTTTTGAACAATTGCAGTATGCTCCGGTGTCCAAGGACCAGGAGTCTTTTTAAGTCTTTTTCTGAGCAATTGAACTGATTGACTTAAATTGGGAAAGAAGTCTGTTACATAATTCAAACTTCCTAAAAATCTTTGTAATTGTTTTTTATCTTTGATTTCACCAGGAAATTTGTCTCCAAATGAGAGAGATCTCTCAATGGGGCGAATTGTTCCTTGATGAATAATGTGACCTAAAAATTTAATTTTAGTTTGAAATAAAACAATTTTGGGTTTGGAGATTACCAATCCATTTTGTTTTATTATATTGTAAAATTGATTCAAGTGTTTCCAATGTTGTGATATTGATGACGAAAAGACAAGAACATCATCAATATAAATAATTGTGAATTTATCATAAGGATTAAAAATATCATTCATAATTTTTTGAAATTCTGAGGGAGCATTCTTGAGACCGAAAGGCATTACATTCCATTCGTAATGTCCAAATGGAACTGTAAATTCTGTTTTGTATCGATCTTGCTCCGCTATCTGGATCTGCCAAAATCCAGACTTCATATCGAATTTCGAAAAAATTCTTGCATTATGTAATCTTTGAATTAAATCTTGTTTATTGGGAATTGGATATCTTATCCACTGTAATGCATCATTTAAAGGTTTGTAATTAATGACTAATCTTGGAGTTCCTCTTTCGATTTCTGAATTTTTATTGACATAGAATGCAGAACAACTCCAAGGTGATCTGCTTGGCCTAATAATTTTCTTGTTAAGTAATTCTTGGATTTCTTGTTTACAATATTGTAACAATTCTTGTGACATTTGAATTGGTCTTGCCTTAGTGGGAATTTTGTTTTCTTGAAAATCTGGGACATATGGTAAAGAGACTGTATGTTTCTTCCTATGCCAGAAGGCATTTGGAATATCAGAACATACTTCTCTTTCAAGTTTTTGTTTAAAATTATCTATTTGTTGAATTAAATTTGGATTGCTAAGTTGCTGTTCTATATTTTGTTTTCTATTTCTTCTTTAAGAAACATGATTTGTTTTTCTTTTCTTTGTATTAAATTGGCTTCTAATGATATTGATAATTGTTTCAGAACATCTATTTCTCTAGTTATTTGTCTAGTAATAAACTTGAAGCTTATTGTCTTGTTTTCATATCTTGTTTCTAATCCATCATTTGTAACCGTGAATGGTTGGATTAGTGCTAAGAATGGAGTTCCTAAAATAACTTGTTTGTTAAGATCACTAACTAGAATGAATGGAGTTTTGAAACAAATATTTTCATTGCATATGTGTACATTTGACAATTTGTAATTGATTTTCATCCTAACTCCACTTGCCGTATGGAGTTTCTCCTTGGTCTTTTCAAAGTATTTGGAAGGTATTATTCCTTCTTGAATACAATTGAGATCAGCTCCACTGTCGACTAAGGCTATTGTTTCTAATTTGAATTCTTTATTGACTACTAAATTGATTTTGATCATCCATTTTCTAAAGTTTACTTGTGAGATTAAATCTAAAAATTTTTCTTGTTCTCCTACTTCTTCAATTTCCTGGGACGTGGATGCTTCGTCATTTTCTTCAGGAATTTTTCTCATTTGTATAGGTATTAAAAGTTAGGTATTAAAAGTTATCAGAGGATACACTATATACCATGTGTATTCGGCCTCCAAGGCTGGATACACTAAGCCGCCTTTGACCGATTCGACCGATTTGATCGATTTGACACTTTTGGATATCTACGGATTGCCCCGCACGAATTTTTGTTTAGTCCTTGAGATTTTTGGATATTCAAGATTTAGTCCCCGAGATATTTTGCTGTGTTGGCAGCCACGTGTGCAGTTTCCGGCATTTGCCGCCCGGAAACTTCAACAGCTCATATCTCTTTCATCTGATCTCCGATTTGAGCAAACTCAATTGCGTTGAACTCGTATCGGAACCCTCTATTCAATGACATAGGGTTAAGCACTTGGCACGGGGTTCGAGGAAAAGTCAACTTTTGGCCTTCCCCTAAGTTTGACTGCCCTTAGAACTTTCATCTGGACTCCGATTCCTGCAACCCAGTTGCGTTGGACTCGTGTCGGGATTCTCTATTCATTGAGATAAAGCAAGGTGGCCAAATTTTATCTGATTAAAAGGTCAACCTTCCACCCCTCAGGGTTTGACTTTTTAGCCGGGTTTTGCATCTCTGGCTTTTCGGGAGCGCAAGAATGAGGTGCTTACAGCATGCTTGAAACCTCAAAAGCATTACCTAAATTTCCAGATTTCATGCTCTCTTTTTTTTTTATGCTCAAAGTGCATTATTCCTACCCAAATTGAAGCCTAAAAATACAGCAACTAGACATTTTGTACAAGGAGCCTTTGATCGGAGAAAACATGCTTAAAAACCACTCAAAACATTTCCTGAATTCTGGGTTTCATGGTTCTCATTTTGATGTTCTAAATGCATTATTTATACCCAAATCAAAGCCTAAAACTACAGCCACTTAAACATATGGTACAAAAAGTGTTTCTATTAAAGAAAGCATGCTTGAAAACCCCGCCAAATTTACACTAGATTTCCAGATTTCATGTTTTTAATTTTTTTTCATGTTCAACTCATAGCATTGAAACCCAAAATAACACATGCTATCAAAAAATATAGCAAAGTCATATTACAAGATAGGTTTTCCCTTAAACACATTTCTAGACACCATCAAGCAACACTCCCATGTTTCTATCCATGTGAATTTTCTAATCATACAAATCAGATTTGATATACAGCAATATGCACAATTAAAGTAAGCAAAATTGCAAGCATTCAAAAGTAAAAAAAAGAGCATGAGTCAAATACACAAATCATGGCTTAAATCCACAAGGTCCACAGCGGAGTCGCCAGTTGTGAGACATGGGAATTCACCTAGATGATTCCCTTCATCATCACACGAGCTCAACAAAATGGGAGAGTCGCCACCATTTAATTTTAGGTGTGAATGGGCACCAAAAATTACCAAAATAAGCAAAGAGAAAAAATAACTCTATTTGAAAATAAAATCCAGAGATGGGTAAGGGGATTAGGTTATGAACGGGGGAAGGTGTTAGGCAGCCCCATTCACCCACACAGGGTGGTTGTCAAGTGTTGTTCATGCTCAAAAATAAGAAAGCTTGCTAAAATAATTAAAAACCATGAAAAAGGATTAAACAAATGTATGATACTTCCACATGAGAAATCCAATGAATTCCAGATCCTCTTTTATGTTAGTATCACTTTTGGGACATCACTATTGAATAGAAATCAAAGCAAAACTTGAACACAAACAAGTTAAGGCAAATCCGGAAAATTCGATAAAAGAATGAGCCATTTGACCATAACTTATTCAAATCAAGTTCAAATTGAATCAAACCAAATCCATTTGAAAGATTATGATAAATAGAAGTCTCATGCAAATTTTCAATTAAATCCGGTTAAAAACCTAAGAGTTATTCTCCTTTGAAATCTGCTGTTAGAAATCAGTAAAAGTAACAAGTAGGCAACTTTGGAAATTCATTTAGAAAAATTGGCTCCATGTAAATCTGTGAATTTTTGTATGAATAAAGTCTGTAGGGCCATCTTTCAAATGAAACTAGCCCCATACCAAACTTCATCCGGATGTGCCTTGGGTGACCCCCCGAACAGGCCCCGAAGTTCACAGATTAGCCCAAAAATGTGTTGTTGAGCAGTTTTGAACAAATCAGTTGGAAACCAATTGGATTTGAAAGTAGACTCCCAAAGGAAAACACAAAAACCAAAATTACTCAAATCGGACTTAAAACAAACACATGGTGCTCACTTAAAGGGACAGGTTCAGCAATCTGGCCTGAACTGACCTGTCAACTTCAACTTAATGATGTCAAAAATCCACAACATAAAAATTAATGAAATTTTACATACATGAACTAGACAGTCTCACCTTTCACATGTCTTTGGAATCACTCCAAAATTCATCCGGATGATGAAGTTATGAGTGTCCGAAGTTAGGGTACAGACGCTGTCCAGTTTTGTCATTTTTAAGTAAAATTAACCCAAAACAGTGATTGAGTGTGTGGAGTCCATGCAATATAAATCACAATCATTTGAAAAAGTATTGAAAAACCTCTAGGAGGAAATAGGGCACGAATTTGGCTCACCATTCTCTTCAATCGAAGAGAATATGCCAAAACCCTAAAATGGAGCAAAAATGCCCAAATCCGAGAGGTTAGACCTAGAGGTCTTCAATACTCGAGATAAACTTGTTTGAAATCAATAAGAAACATCTCAGAAATGCTTGGGGCTATTTATTTCAGATCTATCACAATAAATGCAATAGATCCCAAATACAAGCCGATTCCGACAAAACGAGTGCAATATGTGCATGTGTACAAATTAACTCTTCAATCCCATACATAACAACATATAGCATTCATATCAACAAATGGGGTTCTAAAAAACCTAGGGTTCTGTTCCATTCTCGTTTCCCATAGAATCAAAAGGCCAATCAAGATGGTTCTATAACTAAGGATCAATTCCCAGTCTTGTTTCCCCTAGATCCCTCTCCACATTTTACGGCTAGAGGGAGTCTCGAGGTACTTTGAGTAGGGAAAGGGGTTGCATACACAATCAATAGGCCATTATTCTACAGAAAGGTAGAAGAAAGATCTATTTCTAGAATTTAAGAACATAAAGGAAAAGGGGTTTTAGGCTTACCTGGGAGTGCTGGAAGCAATGGAGCAGAGGTTTCCCTTATTCACTTGGAGCTCTTCAATCTCCAACTCTTCTAAAAAATTCTTGGCCATTTGCTTGAGGAGAGGCCTCCTATTTATTGGCAAAGGCTAGGGTTACGGGTGCCCTAATTCTAGACACAAAATGATGTCTAGAATCCACCAACTTAAACCATAGGGTTATTTCTGAGATTTCCACTCCTAAACAAAGGATATGATGGTAAAAAGTGAAAACTTTCGGATAACCCTAATTTTGAGCAAAAACCTTGTATCCGACAACTCAGGTTGGATACAAGTGAACATTTTTGTATCCGACACATTTCATCGGATACAGTTAGATCTGCTTGTATTCGACGACTTCTGTCGGATATAAATACTCTTGCTTGTATCCGATGACTTGTGTCGGATACAAGGCAAAATGTTCCAATCTGAAATTTTGCATTGGCTACAAAAAAACAAACTATTTTTTAATGTTTTGGCCCAGTATTCATTATTTTCTCAGCGCAATTTTGGGGTGTCTACAACTGCCCTTCTTTGCGGGAATTGTAGAGCAATGATCTGCAAAGATTAGACAAGCCCAAATTGCGCTTTCTTGACCATGATTTGCTTGGTTCAATTTAATTTTGCAAAATAATTTTGGGTGAAGATTTGCCAAAAAGCCCTAACTTTAAGGGGGCATTTCTCCAAGTTGTCTTAAATTCCACTGATCTCTCGTGACTATAAATTTGATTTTAAGCCCAAAATAACATTTTTTGAAAAACTAATCAAACCATGTTTAAAATTGAATGAATATTTTCCTTTTGACCAACACATTTCTCCAAGTTGTCTTAAATTCCACTGAGCTTTCGTGGCTATGAAGTGGATTTTAAGCCCAAAATAAGTTTTTTGAAAATATCAGATTTTGTAGCAAACCATGCCTAAAATTTTGACTGAACACACATTTTTTCACTTTTTTTTCTCTTCTTTTTTTTTTCTTTTTCTGTTTTTCTTTTTTTTCTTTTCTTTTTCTCTTTTTCTTCTCCTTTTTTTTTTTCTTTCCCTTTTTTTTCTGTTTTTCTTTTGTATCCGACATACTTCGTCGGATACTCCTATTTATATGTAGTCGCGCACGACCGCGACTCTTCATTTCTTTTCTTCTTCTCCGATTACAAACCCCGGACCCTTCTCCTCTTCTCTGACTGCGACGACCATTCCCTTCTTCTCCGGCAACTTCTCCGGGTTCCGGCGACTCCTATTGACACCGGCGACTGCCCTTAACTCTGGCGCTTTTCTGGTGAACGCCCATTCACGGCAGTGGCCGAGCCCTAGCTCGGTTTCCTCCTTTTTTTCCTGATTTCCAGTGATTTCACAGTTTGGCGTCGGAGTGCCGACCTCCGGTGATTGTCTCCATCGACCCGAGCTATGCTCCCTGTTCCTGCTTGCCACCAGTTGCTCGTTTCTCCCTGTTCTTGCCGCAATCAGTAAGCAAAAATTTTTGCTGTGTTTGCACATCCGAGAACTAAAGCCTGTAGTTTCTGATAATCTTTGAAACTTGTTTGCAAGCCTATGTCTTCGTCTTGAGAATATTGGATTGCCAGTGCTAATTCCCAACTAAATTGCATGATTTTTGGTATGTGCATGATCATTATGAACTGAATTGGAATTCTCTTCACACATTGAGTATGTCTGACATCTTTATCCGCGAATTTCTCATCCTTTGATTTGACTAATTTTTAATGGTATTCCTTGTACATCTTGATTAGAGGAAACCTGTATTGCTATGTGGCTTGTTTTCCTGTTTTGCATGCTGTTTTGGTAATCCCTGAAATATATGTACGACCTTGTGCCATCTAATGATCGAGATCCTTGGCTTGTTTACCAGTTATGACTTACAACTGTAACCATCTCCGTTGGTTACCACCATTAGGCATAAATCCCTGCGAGATTCGGCCTTCGCATTCCAACCGAACATGATTTTTCTTCGATCCAATCTTATACCATACCGTGATCTATTCTGCTTTTCTCTTTTTCATGCAATCCGCTTTGGCTTCCCAATCTGCTTTCAACTGCCAAGATGGCTTGTCTTGACCAATCCCTGCTTTATGGATTCTTTGCATGCCCACCCCACAATCGGTACCCTGGTAGTCCTTTATAATTCTTGATTTGTGTCCTCAGATTCTGTGAGATTAATTGCCTGGAATCTTCACTTTGCCTTTAGTGTTTCTTTGGGTACACCTTGTATATTCCCAACAATCCTGCACATAAATTAGAAAAGATATTTTCAGGAGTAGAACAATATTGGAAGTAAAAGTACCCTAAAATCAAAAATTTCTGATAAGGCATTAAACACCAAATTAAAAGAAACTTGAAATACTTCCCTGTTTCCTGTAGATGGCTAGGAGTCGCTCTCGTGTGTGAGAGGAGGTTGATCCAGCTGATCAGCCCTCTTCGTTCCGAGCTCGGATTAGAGTGCCACCCTTTCTGATCCACTGGATGATTCCAGAGAGAGTTCTGGAGAGGGTTCTGCCGAGGTAGACCACTCGTGCCTTTTTTGTTTCTCTTCCCCTTCTTTCTCTTTAAACAAACTTTTACAAAATCTCTTTTGAATTATAGCCCATTGTTGCTCCTACTCGAGGTCGGGGTAGAGATCGAGAAAGAGGCGGAGGTAGAGTTGGAGAGAGGGGCCAAGGCCGAGCCAGAGAGAGGGGCCGGAGCTTCAGGCCAGGAGGGCATTGCTTCAGACTTCCGTCTAGGGATCTCGGTGGAGTTGAGAGCGTCTGTTCATGATACAAAGCTTCTTAGCAGCTTGGATCGCCATCCTTCCCTGTGCATCCGTGCCAATGTTCCTCTTCCTTATCGTCCTTCCCATCTATGGGGCAGCTGGGGGAAGTTTAGTGAGTTGGTTCTGACGCTTTCTCCGGCACTCAGGCGCAAGTTCAGTAGGTGCCGCCTTGATTATTTTCTCCGTATCCCCTCCTTCCGAGTTGACCGTCCCCTTATCTTTGCTCTGATGGAGCGATACTTCCCGGAGACGCAGTCCTTTCATCTGCCGAACGTTGAGCTTGGGATCCGTCCTTCTAATTTTGTTATGATCACCGACATTCCTCTGGTGGGGCGGACTATAGTGTTGGACCAGCCTTCAGCTGCAGACATTGGCCTCCTCCTGGGATATGTGGACTTGCCCGACGACACTTGGGATGGGAGGAGCGGCCGTATCTCTATCAGCTAGCTGTGATAGAGCCTTACTCGGCACTTCGATGGGAGACATGAGACCTTTGTGGGGGAGGACGCAGATTTGCTCCCATTTTCCGGCATGTGTTCTTGTTGATGCTCGGGAGCTGTTTTTATCAGGAGGACACGACCAGTGTTAGTCCTCTCTTTTTGGATGCTCTTAGAGATCTCTGCCAGACCAAGCAGTTAGCATGGGGTCGACTTATATATGGGAACAACCTGGCTGGATTATGTTGAGTGGTTCGAGGTTTGGCCGCTCCGAGGGGTGATGGCGTTAGTTGCTGGTTCTTCTGGCAGATCCTGCAGGTACTGGATATATTTGCTTTGTCTTATTCCTAAAACTTTATCTTCTTTACCTTTGACCGATTTCTCTTTTTCCAGGTATTTATGTATACCTACATGACTTACTTACGCCCATCCCCCGTGCATGGTGTTTTGGAGTTCCCCGTTGCCACACGGTGGTCTGCCTTGGTCAGAGATGCAGATAGGAGTCAGCCCCGTACTGCTTGGGTTCACTTGGATCGGGCCCGTCGACCTAATGTAAAATTCTTCACCCTTTTCTCTTTTGTCTCTTTTTCTGTACCTTATTTGTATCTGACATCATTCTTCTTCTTTGCAGCTCTTGTTGGCACGCTTTGATGATGTGGATATCGAGGTCGCTCGTGAGATGATAGTACAAGATGCTTTTGACCGAGACCTCCGACACCAGCCCTACCAGTGCTTCCTTGGGAGGCTTGGTAGGGTGATGTATCTAGGAGAGTGCCTGTACTATCAGCACACAGGCGTACCTCGCATTCCAGTTCCTCTTCCTCCTGTGGGTCCCGACACCCTCCTACCCGGGTTTGATATTGATCAGTTTGATCAGTATCAGGATGCGGATGGGCTTACAGTAGTTGGGGACTATGACAAGTGGATCAAGAGGGTATCCATTGGGTGCCTGATGGATCGACCCACTCACGCTGGAGTGACAGAGATCGGCGGGATCTATATCCGAGTTCACGACGATACTGTAAGCCACCTTCTCTTATCTTATCTCCTTTACTTCAACATTTATGATACTAATCCCGTTCTTATTGGCAGGTAGATGAGCTGAATGTTTTGCTGGATCAGTTCCAGAGTTAGCGGGCCGCAGAAGATGATATGATTGCCGAGCATGATGCGACTGTGGCCCAGAGAGATGCCCAGATCAGAGAACTCGAGGCTTTGGTTGCTGAGCATGATTCCTGGATCAAAAAATTCAGATTTTCGTATTTTTAACCCCTGATTCAATTCTAAACTATTTTTAACGAATTTTAACCTTTAAATAAGATATTTTAAGACCAAAATAAATTACCAATTACCTGTTTTGCAAAAGAATAAAAATAGGAAGGTATTTAGAGTAATTAGTTTCCAAGCTTTGTAAATAACAAGAAACCTAAGTTTTGGAAGAAACTGGACTTGTAAACTTGAGATAATTAATTAACTGACTTGTAAATTTATACTGTTAACAAGAATATGATATACAGGATTTCCAGATCAGATTTTGAACCCAGTTAACACAATAAGGAAATAAATTACAAATATAACCATTATATGCCGCGAGGCACTATTATATACAGAAATATTAGTCCTTAGGGATTGTTGGTGTCTAGTGGGCATAACTGGTTATGGATCCATAGTTTTGGCTAGATAGCTAAGGGATATTTCATTTGGGTTGAGTTACTCCCTGTTGCGAATGTGCTTCCTTTGCAAGTTGGTTTGCTCTGGAGGGACACCTCGGTGCTCCGCTGGTGATTCCCTGTACATGTGGATAAGCGACCATCTCCATGTATTGATTTCAGTGCTGCATGCTGGTGGTACTTACCAACTCGGTTGAGTTCGTGTGCAATAAGTCGATGACTACGGCTCTTATCTAAGGTGATGTCACGGGTTTGAGTATCTTTAATAGCGTCGCCCATTAGCCGCACGGTGGTATAGCATATGGTTGAGAGTCATCTCAAAGGTGTATCTTTCTTTGTGAGTCCTAAAATGATACTGAGATCATAAATATTTACTTCTGATATTGTTCACATGCTGGACACATGTATTAGATGCTATGGTTGGAAGTGACTGATTAGTAAATCCCGGATTTTATATTTGATTCTATTATTGATTTCTGAATCATGATCTTGATATACTTTATACTGTTCACAAATACTTAAACTGTTTTACATACTGATTTGTATTCCATGATCGATATGAATGTTTATTCGAGCCTGTTTACTCGAGATTTCTTAGTCGAGCATGAACATCTATTTTAATGAATATGAACTGTTTATAGCATGCATGTGTTGTCTACTGAGATATTCGTATCTCACCCTACTTCATTATTTTATTTTTCAGCTGATACGCAAAAGGGGGATCATAGTGGTGATTTGCAGAGTGATCTTGTTGACTATTCGCTGGAGGATTATTATTATTATCCAGACTTGATCTAAGGTCAAGGAGAGAGGATTCTATTTAGCACTTTGGCAGTTTGATTTTATTATTTAATTGGTTTTGATGTTCTAGAGAGATTGAGAGCTTAGTAACCCTTTGATATTACCAGACTTGATTACTTGGATTAGATGGTTTATCTATTACTTTTATGAGGATGTTAGACTACACTTCTACACAATGATGTTCCGCACTATGATTGTCTATTAATAAATGATTTATTTAATTCTTCAGTTTGGTTAATTATTGATGATTACTTGATATAGGCCAGTAGCATCTCGAATTCGGTTGTTGAGTTGGATTCTGGTTGTTGCAGTAGCGAACCGGATTCGAGTCAGGTGTCGGTTTGCATTGACCGTTTGGGGCGTTACAAAGGTGGTATTAGAGGAATGGTCCTAACCTTAGATAGCCAGCCTCAGGGGGATGGGATTGTGAGTACACTAGATAGAATCCCTAGAAGCATTGGATTCCAACAAATGGAATTTGTATTTTGCAAATGGCTGGTAGAGGGAGACGTGCACGAGCTGATACTACTGATGAAATAGTTGAGGCTAGGGAGCAGTAGCAGGACGCTCCATTGCCACCACCTCCACCTGGAGGAGATGTGTGGGCTACTGTTTGTATTTTGGCAGAACTTCTTGCCAAGGAATGGGAGGAAAGTGTCAGCACCTCATTTTTGCACCCCCATAATTGCTGAAAATGAAAACCCTAGCTGAAAGATCAAACCTTGAGGGGGCAAAAATTGACTTTTAATCAAGTGATAATTGACCACCTTGCTTCATCCCAGTAGATAGAGAATCCCGACATGGTTCCAATGCAACTAAGTTTGCTGGAATCGGAGCCCGGATGGAGAAGATATGAGCAAAACAGTCCCAGGGGCAAAGTTAAAATATCTTAATTGAACTAATTAAGATAAATGGGAACTAATAAAAATTGGGGAAGTCTAATTCATCCAAGTGGGCGGCTGAGTTGCCTCAGCAGTCAACTCAACCAAAAAAGGAGAAGAGAAAGCGCGACCGCATTTGAAGTGCGGTCGATTTTTCGGCCACCGCTCGCGCGAGCCAATCAGAGCAAGCGGTGCATGAAAAGTAACCGTACTTACAGTACGGTTGCATGGCGCGTCAGACTGTGTCTGACCAATTTGTCCCCCTATTTAATGCTGAAAAGACGGGGCCAAAACCTCACATACCCTACGGTTTTGACCAAACCGCACAGTATGTGCGGTTACTGTTCATTTTCGACCAAACCGCACTGAGTGTACGGTTTTGTCACTGTGTTCTATAAATAGAAAATCCGAACAGTGGACAAGGGGGCTTTCCTTTGGCTGATCTCCACTGCTCTTGATCCGAAATCCTTCCCTTTTGCCTTCCTTGCCTCCCAAGCCACCCAAACAACCTTCTAGGACTATTCTGCCCCTCCCTTCCCCCTTCTTCTTCACTTCCATCAAAGAAGAACTTGAAGGAGGAACTTGGTGCTTGGGAAGATGTAACACCCCGGATCCGTGTTGTTCAATAAAGATATAACACGTCTCACGGAGTGTTAGGTAAGGATCTTTAATCATTTATGATCGTTGGATAATCATCTAACTAAAACATATCAGAGTGCACAAATATACTTTATCTAAGAATTCGATATTTAAAACTTAACTAGGATTCAAATGGTACAACCCCAATAGACTCTATTACACCTCAATCATTCAATTTATTCAAAGTTCAAATCAAAATAACCTACAAGTCTAAGGAATGTAATAGTAGTCTTCCTCCCTATAAGTCTCAGTTGGATCTACCCCAATAGTCGCCTCACCTCGAGTATCTGAAAACAAAACAAAAACAACAGGGTGAGATACGAATATCTCAGCGAGTAGCATATGCATGCAAAAATAGTTAACCGCAGTTCAAATTATGCATCGATAAACATCCTGTACGATTAAGCAACTAATACAATTTCCAAGTTCAAAACCAAAACCAATTTATCAGTTATAATCACATTTCAATTCAATACGGCAACACATCGATTGGTCAATGTCATGACTATTGTTAAGTTGATAAATTAAACATGTCAAGTAGACACTCCACACCTCCATGTACACAGTTCCGGCCTACTCAGGGTTTCGGAAACTCTGAAATGACGGCCTACTCAAGGTTTCATCATCCAATGCCGGCCTACTCCCCGGGTTTCGGCATTGACAATCAGGCCTACTCAGGGTTTCTGGCTGCTGTACACTGGTCGTGGCAACACACAAGGCCATGCAATTTCAACAACCAACAATAACATTACATTACTAAGCTTAAGCATGGATCCAGGACAAGCTAAACCAAAACAGTAAATCCTCGTATAATCTCAATTCCAACATCAACATAAAACCATACATGCCACATCATGTATAACTCAACACAGTTCACCACATGTCCCTCTGGACCAGACGGTACCTCAAGTACTTTCAGTATTTCCCAAATTCGTAACACATGCCAATTTGAAATAAAACTCAGTTACGTACACCAAGAAAATCTTAACAATACATTCAAAATTTTCCAACAAGTAAAACCAGGATTTAATAATTTCTCAACTAAGTACAGTGTATAAAAACAAATAGGAAACTGACTAGGAACTCCTAGTGTTAGGTACCCAGTACATCACCTACAAATAACCTAAAATTTTGCCTTGGAAGCCTCTAAGAATTTCCACTAAATTTTCTCCCAGTAATTGAATAGCTAATATTGGTTCTAAAGTCCCAAACAAGTGATTGGTTAAGTGTTTGAATCCTCAATTCATCAAAACCCAGTTTGGTTTAGTCAAAAATGCTCTTCAGCAAGGTATTAAACCATGCGTTGACCTCCTGCGCTAGGCGCAAGGTCAGCGGATAGGTCGATGGTCAAAATTGGAGTATGCGCCTACTTAAATTCAAGTGAGCGCGAGCTAGGCGCGAAATGGGTGCAAGCTCGGCGGATGGGGGGAAGAATATACCTTGCGCCCATTACCCGAAGTAGGCGCAAGTGAGCTCCAACTGAGCAAATAGTCACTGTAATTTTCGACTCTGTTATTTCGAGATCTACATCTCTGGCCGAACTTTTTCGGTCTGTAACACTTTCTTTAGTCTCCTAATATTCCCAGAACACATTCAAACCAGTTTTGAAATTAATCTAAACACATTTTTACTTATCATCATTCAGTTCTAAATAACTCATGTTCGGATGAAGTTCTTCCAGAAATCACTCATGCATCAGAATAAACTCACGAATAAACACAAAACATCAGTTTTAAAACGATGCTACTCACCTCTTGCACGCTTATATCCCAGCACAAAGATATTCCAAACCACGGCCGAATCACCCAACAGTCCGTCTACGTGCTTGCTAACACCGCCGGGATGATCCTCTGATTGCAAGAGGAAAAACCTTCTGAAACCCTGATCACCAACCCAACAAAATCAGTCGGATCTCTCACTATTCCCTTCTCTTCCCAACGAAACCCTAGATCGCCACACAAGTAGCCGCAAATCGCCAATCGTCTTCAGTTACAAAAATATACAAGTATTCAAAACAAAAACCTAATTTCCCTTAAATATATATACCTTCCATATGGAGATTGCCGCTCGACAACCTTTGAAATTCACTGATTCCGTGTATGCTCGCCCACCGAAATCCCTACATATGCACACAGCTACTTAAGTTAATATGTACACGTAATTAATTTTAAAAAAAAAATTTAGCAATAACCGGGGTTTTACAGAAGAAGTTGCTCCAGTCACTGTTTGAGCTCAAAAGGGGTCCTCACATCACACACAAGGGTTTTAGCCCCAAGGTATTGTTTCCTATCAATGTTTGTTTCACATACATGAAGATGAGTTGATTTTAAGCATGTTTTAGGACTCTTGTATTTCTTGTTTGAAAGTTATTTTTCAACATGACAATCATGCATCTTTTTCTCATTTCTTTCATATGAGATAACTCCCATGGTAAAGGGGGGGGGGGTGTGGATGGTTTCAAGGGAGGAAGAGACCCACTCCTACGCATGCCTTTAATGGCCTTTAAACCACCCCTATCACCATTTGTTTCCATTCGAATGGGGGAGAGTGTTCCCCCTTTGCTTACTCATCTAATGTATCCCTTAACTCCCCCCTCTCTCCCTTCTCTAAGCAGTGTTACTTCGATTATGGTGTGTTTGCTGCTGTAGGTAATGAGCATGTCTCTCCCCCCTTTTTCAGCACCAGCACACACATCACATATTTCCTATGTGCTTGAATATCCTCACTAGAAGCATGCTAGGGCATTCCCTCGTTTGTTATCAACTAGTTCTCATACTAACAATCACACACAACTCGTGGGGTGCATGCACTCCTATCATGTTTTAGGGGATACCCTTTAGTTTAGTTCGGTAGGTTGGCATTTGACTTATTTGCTTGCTGTTGCATGGACTTGGAGAAACCAAGGTAGGGGCACTCAACCTTACTGTTGGAAAAATCCCAAGAGGAGAGAGGCAAACCCTAGGCCTTCCCCTCCTTTCCTTGCTGTGATACACCCAGGAGAGAAGCCAAGCTGAATCTCGAGGCCATTTTGGCCTTTCCTCGATTTTCGGGCCCGAATCGCATACTCAGAGCGGTTCAGGAGAAACCGCACATCCTGTGCGGTCAGTTCCCAGAATCCCTTAAAAATCCATTTTTGGGACTCGGTTGGACCCAATCCAACCCATTTTGACTTGTCCCGACCCATTGGGCTTTTTGGCTTGTTCCAAGCCCATTTTGAGACTGTGGGCTCAACGGACCCACCAAGGCTTCATGGGCCCTCCCATGTGGCCCATATCAGACCCACATCATCTGGATAAAAAAGATAAAAATAAAATAAAAGAAGGGGACTCACACCACTTTGGTGGTCCCCACCTAGACCAATAAAATGTGCATGCTGGCATAGAAGCAGAGTGAGTTTAGAATTGAGTTGACTCAAACCAAGAAAACCAATGGGACCCGTCACTCGACGGGGCGAATCGATGTGTCTATGGACTTCCCTGGACCGTAATCGAGCCCTTTCTCAGAATCTCAAGCTTCAAACCAAAGTAGGTATCCTTAGGGCATCTAGGTGTCTGCCTGCACCCCATCAGGCAGTGGCGACTCCAAATTACCGTTTTACTGCTTTAGGAGGCTTGCATGCGCTTTTCTGTGCGCCCTCGCCGGTGCGACCATGCGCATAGAAAGGATGAGTCAGAACTTGAATGGAAATGGCGGGGATGGACACAAGACTGTTCCTAGATATGAAGGAGAAATTCAGACAACTCGAGACCTAGAACAGTTCAGGAAGTTGGATCCGCCTATTTTTAGTGGACAACCAGATCCGATGGAGGCAGAGAGGTGGCTGATTCGAGTTGAGTGGATTTTCGAGGCCATGGGATGCCCATTGGATAGGAGGGTGGGACTAGCAACATTCTTATTTGAGGGTGAGGTAGTTCACTGATTGACAGCTATGGACCCTGAGGCTAATTTTATGACATGGGATAGATTCCGTGAGGTGTTTTATGAGCAGTATTTTTCTGAGGAGGTTCTACTTAAGAAAGAGCGGGAATTCATGGACATCACCCAAGGGAGCCAGACAGTGGCACAATATGAGGCGAGATTTGCAGCTTTGTCTCGTTTTGCACCCCATGTGACTCAGGATGAGAGGAGACTGACGTCGCACTTTGAGCGGGGTCTGAAGTCTGAGATTCGGAGTATGCTGATGGTATTCATGTGCACTGAGCTCAAGGATATTGTACGTCGAGCCACCAGGGCTGAGAGTGACCTTGAGACCAAAGTCAGCCAGCGCAGGGCTAGACAGTAGATGAGGCCAGTTGAGCAGCGAGGTTTTTTTAGTGGAGGCAAGAGACCTAAAGATTGGACTAGAGGAGAGTCTTCGGGAGGTCAGTACAGGCCAGCTCAGAAGGGATGTGTCAGATGTGGCAAGTATCATGTACCGGGTCCATGTGTTGCAGCTCTAGGTACTTGCTATAGGTGCGGTCGGACAGGACATATGATGAAGGACT
The DNA here is from genome assembly GCA_947561395.2 of Buxus sempervirens. NCBI lineage: Eukaryota > Viridiplantae > Streptophyta > Magnoliopsida > Buxales > Buxaceae > Buxus > Buxus sempervirens. The sequence goes on from OX387188.1 coordinate 13,139,548, forward strand.
GTAGGTTTCCTTCGAGCTATTAACCATTGGCAGTGACACGGCCAAATGGACTATTGCCAGCACCCACCGCACCACAGAGGCCGCAGTTTCAGCAGCCAGCTCAGAGAGCACCCTTTGGATAGAGACCCCAGAGCCGAGGAGCGGCTCAGAGAGGAGGACAGAGGTAGGCAGTACCTGCTCTGAAGCCGCAGCAAGCTAGAGCATTTGCTGTAGAGGCAATTGAGGAGGAGTGTGAGCCTGAGCATGTAGAGGAGATCGAGGCTGATCATGAGGCACCTAAGCTGATCAGAGGTATTCTTTTCATCTGTGGTAGATCAACATGTATTTTATTTGATTCTGGTGCTTCGTATTCCTTTATATCGCCTGTTTGTGCACGACAGATTGGTTTGTCACCTATTGACTTGGATGCTATATTGACTGTGCACACACCATTGGGAGAGTTCACTAGAGTTGAGTCTGTTTATAGAGACTGCATGATTAGATTGGGAAGATTGGAGTTGCTTCATGATTTGATTGCCTTGGAGATTAGAGGATTTGATGTGATATTGGGGATTGATTGGTTATTTAGAAATCACGTCACCCTAGATTGTTATGCTGGGACTATTACAGTCCGAGGGCCAGATCACACCACCCATTGTTTCAAATGTGAGGGGTTGAAGTCACGTATTGGTCTGGTAGCATCAGTAGTGGTAGAGGAGTTTGGGAGAGATACTCCTGTCATCTCTGGTGTACCTATAGTTCAGGAATTCGCTGATGTATTTCCAAAGGAGTTACCTGGACTACCATATGCTCGAGATATTGAGTTCAGGATTCAGTTGATGCCTGGTACAGCTTCAGTTTCGAAGCCACCCTATAGACTTACGAAACCTAAACAAGAGGAGTTGAAGAAGCAAATAGACGAGTTACTAGAGAAGGGATTTATCAGACCGAGTGTGCCACCATGGGGCCCACCAGTTCTGTTTGTGCAGAAGAAGGATGGCAGTATGAGAATGTATATTGATTATAGGCAACAGTGAAGAACAAGTATCCGTTGCCTAAGATTGGTGACTTGTTTGACCAGTTAGGAGGTGCATCTTGGTTTTCCAAGATTGATTTAAGGTCGGGCTACCATCAGTTGAGAGTAACAGAGGAGGATGTAGAGAAGACAGCTTTCCGTACACGCTATGGGCATTATGAGTTCCTGGCTATGCCTTTTGGGCTGACCAATGCCCCAGATATTTTCATGGATCTCATGAATAGGATTTTTTATGCATACTTGGACAGTTTTGTAGTGGTGTTTATTGATGACATCTTGGTATATCTAAGACCAAAGAGGCACATGTTGGGCATTTGAAGTCAGTATTGCATACTTTGAGAGACCACAGGCTGTATGTAAAATTCAGCAAGTGTCGGTTCTAGCTGAGGCAGATTTCATTCTTTGGTCATTGTAACGCCCCGAACCCGGGTCTATGCAAAACAAGCACCAAACCCGAATCCGAAGTGATACTGGGCCCAAAGCTACTAATTACTAGACATTTAAATCCAACTAATTTCATTAATTATCAGAGTGCGGAAATTTAAAACATTAATTTCATCAATATACGTGGCTAACTATAACCATCAAACTAACTCATCAACATCAATTGATAAATCTGGTAAATGGGTTTTCTAGCACACTTTCTCTCATATTCAATTAAATCATAAAATATCCATCAAGATACATCTATATCAACCTCTAAAAGAAAGATCTAAACGAAATAATAAAGATCCTCTGCTCAGTAATCTGCGACTTCCCCTCGAGTCAACCCCAAGGACGCTCTCACGTGGAACAGCTGAAAAATAAGATAAGGAAGTAGGGTGAGATACAACTATCTCAGTAGGTAACAGATGCATGCTAGAAACAATTTATATATAAAAGTAATCATTCATGCACGATAAAATAATCAGGTAGTCACGGTCGATAATAAGAACGATTAATCACCATATGAAACCAAAATCTAATCAGGGTTCGGAATAAAGAGAGTTTATTATGTAACCTTCGTTTCAATTAGAAAGGCAATATAATATAAATCAAACTCTTCTTATTCAAATTTAGATCATGTCATTCATAATTAATAGTAAGTCTCCATCTGATAACAACATTCTCCCATGTAGGATGCAATCACGCAGTAATCACATCTACCCTACATGAGGTCTCTCCCGCAGGAGTCATCATATCTCACCCGCAGGTGGTCACATCTCACCCGCAGGTGGTAATCACATACATCTCCCTTGTGGGATGCAATCACATCGTGATTACATCTCCCCCACAAGAGGTCACATCTCTCCCGCAGGAGGTCACATATCTCCCCTGTGGGATGCAATCCAATCAGGATCACATCTCCCTCAACAGGAGGTCTCATCTCACCCGCAGGTGGTCTCTCCCCTGTGGGATGCAATCCAATCAGGATCACATCTCCCCCAACAGGAGGTCTCATCTCTCCCGCAGGAGGTCATCTCACCCGCAGGTGGTCTCTCCCCTGTGGGATGCAATCCAATCAGGATCACATCTCCCCAACAGGAGGTCTCATCTCTCCCGCAAGAGGTCTCTCCCCTGTGGGATGCAATCCACTTAGGATCACATCTCCCCCAACAGGAGGTCTCATCTCACCCGCAGGTGGTCTCTCCCCTGTGGGATGCAATCCAATCAGGATCACATCTCCCCCAACAGGAGGTCTCATCTCTCCCGCAGGAGGTCATCTCACCCGCAGGTGGTCACATATCTCATCCGCAGATGGTACAATCTCTTATAGCCATCATGGCATTCGGTCAATGGTCCAATTATATTTTCAGAAGGAAATTACCTATATAGAATCCTTGTAACCATTTCAAGTGAATTTGATCCTCTTTAAACCCCAAATTGTACTAAATCATAAAACAAGGTAGTTAAATATCTAGTATAAACTTCTTAGTGTAATTGGACTTCAGGGACACCTTAAGAATAATCTTAGAGAAGTGTTACAAGGGGTGGAAATCCAAATATCCGATTTTATAATGATTTGGGACTAAGAATGTCATAAAGTTCTCAAAATACATTTTGGATTAGTGAAATAGTCTTAGGGTCCCTAATAAGGTCACCATACCAATAATCAATCAATTCTAAGACAAAAAGTTTCGGACCCCAAAAATATTCTAAGTCTAGTTAAAAACACTGACTTTTGGTATATAATTTTTCTAGACAAATCGACAAGGAGTTTCGAGCTCAAATTTTGGTTGTAGTCTATTGAAGGGTAAACACATCTCCTACAATTTTATGGGCTCCTGAATCACTCATCTGGGTATTAAACCCAAACAGGGCTTTTTGATAAAAACCGGGATTTAGGCATGAACTGGAAAGTTGACTTTTTATTGGCTGGGAATTAGACCTTGGAAGTATTTTTATTGATTCCAAATGGGGGTAAAACCTTATTTACATGTAAAGACTTAAGTAAATGGAGCAATAAATACACAGGACATTTACTTAAATGTCTTTCATGTAATAAGGGTGCTATGCGAGAGGCTTGGGTTGTCTGGGAAAAGGTTGGAGAAGAAAAGGGGATGAAAAACTGTCGAAATTGCATTTTTTTGCTAGAGCGCCTAGGATCACTCAGGATCGCCTAGGCGGTCAAAGGTCGGCGGTAGTACAAAATAGGTCGCCTGCGGTCCGTCGTCCCGCGGTCTCCGGCGTCCTCAATTTTTATAACTAGCGCCTAGGAGCGCCGAGGATCGCCGAGCGCAGAGAGGTAGGCGGTCTCCCAAAAACGAACATAAAATGTTTAGAAATCTGATTTTTCATGTCCAGGATGATTCTAACATAATTATATGAATGATATCAAGCTAAATACATGTATATATAACACTAAAACATGCAATACGATCGATTAACCTCCAAAACACAAAATGAAACGGAAATCGGTGCTACCTACCTCTTGAACGTGCGTTCTCCTCTTCCTTCTCTAAACAGCAACACTCAGACTCAAAAGCACTCCTTTGGGATGAAATAGAACCAGAGCAACCTCCTCCTCCTTCTGCTTTGGTCGCTCTTACCGTCGCTCTCCGTCGTGCGGCTAACAAATACGAGCAAGTCTTCCCAACCTGTTCGTTTAGGTCATTTTAGTGTATTTATATACCTACGATTCCATGCAACGCATGTGTATCAAACTCCACACATTGCCCAATCAAAATACTTTAGTATTAAAATATTAATCGTACCGCGATAACTTGCGATCAGACGCTCCGATCTGCACCAAACTCCTGATCTTCACTAATACCGATATTCTATACAATATTAAATTATTTCAATCCATAATAATCCTCAAGAATATTAATTATTATTTTTATTTTAATATTTGGGAAAATTCGGGGTTTTACAGTCATATTATCTCAGGTGAGGGTATATCTGTGGACCCTAAGAAGGTTAAGGCAGCGGCAAATTGGCCTAGACTCAGTACAGTGACAGAGGTTAGGAGTTTCCTTGGTATGGCAGGGTACTATAGGAGATTCATCAAGGGATTTTCTCGTATAGCCGCACCCTTGTCTAACTTAACCAAGAAGGCAGTGAAATTCCAGTGGGATGAGAAGTGTGAGCAGAGCTTCCAGGAGTTGAAGCAGAGGTTGACTACTGCCCTAGTATTGATTGTGCCATCCATGGATGAAGTATTTGCAGTATATTGTGATGCTTCTAGGATTGGTTTGGGATGTGTCTTGAAGCAGAAAGGTAGAGTTGTAGCTTATGCCTCGAGATTGTTGAAACCACATGAGAAGAACTAACTTACTCATGATTTGGAGTTGGTAGCCATAGTATTTGCACCGAAGCTATGGAGGCATTACCTTTATGGAGTAGAGTTCAAGATTTTCTCTGACCATAAGAGTTTGAGATACTTGTTTTCTCAAAGAGACTTGAACATAAGGCAGTGTAGGTGGATGGATCTGCTTAAGGACTTTAAGTTTACTTTGCAATACCACCTAGGTAAAGCAAACGTAGTGGCAGATGCCTTGAGTAGAAACAGTGCAGTTGATGATCAGGTAGCTACTTTAGCAGCCTTTATGATGAATCAGTGTAGATTGGTGGATTCAGTCAAAGATTGGCAGGGAGAGTTCAGCTTACCACAAGATGGAGTGATTAGAGTTGCTCATGGTCAAATAGAGCCAGATTTGGTACAGTTGATTCAGGAGAGACAATCGACTGACCCACAGTTGAATCAGACCAGAGAGTTGATTAGTATCGGATATGAGGTTGCTGCAGATTTTTCAGATAGAGATGGGCTATTGAGGTTTAGAGGTCGTATTTGTGTTCCGGCTAATGAGGAGATTAAGGAGAAGATATTGACCGAGGAACACAGATCAAAATATGCAGTGCATCCAGGAAGTACAAAGATGTATAAGAACCTGAAGGAGATCTATTGGTGGTCAAGAATGAAGAGGGAGATTGCAGAGTATGTGGCTAAGTGTTTGACATGTCAGCAAGTAAAGGCTGAACATCGTAAGCCACCTGAGCTACTTCAGTCACTTCCTATCCCATAATGGAAGTTGGAACATGTGACTATGGATTTTGTGTCTGGATTGCCTTTGACAGCAAAGAAGGAGGATGCTATTTGGGTCATTGTGGATAGACTAGCTAAGTCAGCACATTTCTTACCTATCAGCACTACACAATAGTTGAAGTCTCTAGCTGAGTTGTATGTCAGGGAGATAGTGAGGCTTCATGGAGTGCCAGTTTCCATAGTGTCTGACAGAGATGCACAATTCATGTCGCACTTTTGGTCTGCATTTCAGGCAGCCATGGGCACGAAGCTTAGTTTCAGCACCAGTTATCATCGTCAGACAGATGGACAGTCTGAGCATACCATTCAGACGTTGGAAAATATGTTGAGATGTTGTGTTATGGATTGGGGTGGCAGTTGGAATCAGCACCTACCATTGGTGGAGTTTGCCTATAATAATAGCTATCAGGCGAGTATTCAGATGGCACCATTTGAGGTGCTTTATGGCAGAGTGTGTAGATCCCCAGTGTGCTTGGTGGAAGTTGGAGAAAGACAACTTATTGGGCCGCAGATTGTACAGGACAGTATTGAAAAGATAAATCAGATTAGGCAGAATATGCTTACAACCCAGAGTCGTCAAAAGAGCTATGCAGACACTAGAAGAAGAGATTTGCATTTCGTGGGATTAAGAGATTTGGCAAGAAAGGAAAGTTGGCTCCAAGATATATAGGTCCATTTAAGATTAAGGATACAGTGGGACCAGTGGCATAGAAATTGGCATTGCCTGCGCAGCTGGAAGGAGTTCATGACGTATTCCATGTTTCTATGTTGAGGAAGTACATGCATGACCCTACTCATATCATCCAGCATGAGCCACTGGTAGCGCAAGGGGATTTGATATATGAAGAACATCCAGTTGAGATCTTGGACAGACAAGAGGAAGTCCTACGTACTAAGGTAATTCCACTTGTGAAAGTGCTTTGACAAAATCACACAGTTGAGGAAGCCACTTGGGATTTGGAGTCGGAAATGCAGAGGAAGTATCCTCATCTATTTCCAGAGTTGCAAGGTAAATTTCGAGGACGAAATTTTTTTTTAGGAGGGGAGGATGTAAGACCCTGAATTTTCCTAAATATAAAAGTAAAATAATAATTAATATTCTTGAGGATTATTATTGAAGGAAATAATTTATTATTGTAGGAGAATATGTTATTAGTGGAGATCAGGAGATTGGCACAGATCCGACCGTCTGATCATGAGTTATTGTGGTAAGATTAATATTTTAAGTAAGATGTGTTTTGATTGGGCGATGTATGGAGTTTGATACACATGTGTTGCAGGGATACGAGGGTATATAAATAAGTTTAATACCCTAGAGAAATACGGTTGACATACTTTCGTTCGTATTCAACAGCCGCAAGAGAGAACCCACGATCGTGACCAATTGAGAACGACCTAAGAAGAAGGAGAAGAGAAGAAGAAGAAAGGGAGAGTGTTGCGTTGATTTTGGTCTTCTGAACCTTGCCTTGTGATCGTGTTCGTCGCTGTTCAGAAGAGAAGGAGAGGAAAACATTCGCAGGAGATAGGTAACACTGTTTTAACGTCGGTATTGTATTCTCGATTGGTTTAATCTCTATTGCATATTTTTGGATTGTATATTCATGTATTTAGTTTGATAACGATCTTATAAGTATGTTAGTATCGATTTGAGCATGAAAAATCAAGTTTTTGAATACTGTATGTTCGTTTTTGGGAGACCGCCGAGCTTACTGTGCTCAGCAATCCTCGGCGCTTGTTGAAAAACGTTGACTGCCCAAGACCGCCTACTGACTTATCGTCGACAATCGATTTTGAACTACCGCCTACCCTAGACCGCCTGAGCAATCCTAGGCGATCTAGAGCGCTCTGTGCAGAAAATGCAGATTTTCGTATTTTTAACCACTAATTCAATTCTAAACTATTTTTAACCAATTTTAACATTTAAATAAAATGTTTTAAGGCCAAAATAAATTCCCAATTACCTGTTTTGCAAATGAATAAAAATAGGAAGGTATTTAGAGTAATTAGTTGCAAAGCTTTGTAAATAACAAGAAACCTAAGTTTTGGAAGAAACTGAACTTGTAAACTTGAGATAATTATTTAAGTGACATGTAAATTTATACTGTTAACCATAATATGACATACAAGATTTCCAGATCAGATTTTGAACCCAGTTAACCCAATAAGGAAAGAAATTACAGATATAACCATTATATGCCGCTGGACACTATTATATAAAGAAATATTAGTCATTAGGGATTGTTGGTGTCTAGTGGGCATAGCTGGTTATGGATCCATTGTTTTGGCTAGATAGCTAAGGGATATTTCATTCGGGTTGAGTTACTCCCTGTTGCGAGCGCGCTTCCTTTGCAAGTTGGTTTGCTCTGGAGGATCCTATATCTCGAGGAACACCCTGGTGCTCCGCTGGTGATTCCCTGTACATGTGGATAAGCGACCATCTCCATGTATTGATTTCAGTGCTGTATGCTGGTGGTACTTGCCAACTCGGTTGAGTTCGTGTGCAATAAGTCGATGACTACGGCTCTTATCTAAGGTGATGTCACGGGTTTAAGTATCTTTAATAGCGTTGCCCATTAGCCGCACGGTGGTATAGCATATGGTTGAGAGTCATCTCAAAGGTGTATCTTTCTTTGTGAGTCCTACAATGATACTGAGATCATAAATATTTATTCTGATATTGTTCACATGCCGGATGCATGTATTGGATGCTATGGTTGAATGCGACTGTTTAGTACATCTTGGATTTTATATGGGATTCTATTATTGATTTCTGAATCATGATCTTAATATACTTTATACTGTTCACAAATACTTAAACTGCTTTACATACTGATTTGTATTCCATGATCGATATGAATGTTTATTCGAGCCTGTTTACTCGAGACTTCTTAGTCGAGCATGAACATCTATTTTAATGAATATGAACTATTTATAGCATGCATGTGTTGTCTACTGAGATATTCGTATCTCACCCTACTTCATTATTTTATTTTTAAACTGATACGCAAGAGGGGGATCATAGTGGTGATTTCCAGAGTGAAATTTTTGACTATTCACCGGAGGATTATTATTATTATCCTGACTTGATCTGAGGTCGAGGAGAGAGGATTCTATTTAGCACTTTGACAGTTTGATTTTATTATTTAATTGGTTTTGATGTACTAGAGAGATTAAGAGTTTAGTAACCTTTTGATATTACCAGACTTGATTACTTGGATTAGATGGTTTATCTATTACTTTTATGAGGATGTTAGACTACACTTCTGCACAATGATGTTCCGCACTATGATTGTCTATTAATAAATGATTTATTTAATTCTTCAGTTTGGTTAATTATTGATGATTACTTGAGATGGGTCAGTAGCATCTCGAATTCGGTTGTTGAGCTGGATTCGGGTTGTTACAGTAACGAACCGGATTCGGGTCAGGTGCCGATTTGCATTGACCCAGGTTTGGGGCGTTACACGGGGTGCCCACATCCAGCCACGTATCAATTTTTGAGGATTCCTATGACAGCACCTATTGAGACTCGACCCGTAGAGACAGCTTATAGACCTCCACTTCCTAGACCTGCAGTAGTAGCACCAACAGTATAGAGGCCTCAAGGCCAAGGCAGAGGTGGTTTTCAGGGGAGGCAGGCACCTCAGAGGGCTGCGCAGAAATAGCAAATTCCACCTCCACGCCCTTAGCAGATGAGGGTATACGCTGTATCTACCTAGGAAGATGAGCCTGAGGGAAAGTATATCGAGGAGGCACGAGATGAGGAGATCGAGGCCCCGCAGTTTGTCGGAGGTATTGTTTTTATACATGGCTGCTCTACTATATGTTTATTCTATTCCGATGCATCACGTTCTTTTATGACACCTTGCTGTGCACAATGTATTGGATTGATTGCTACTATACTTGAGTCTGAGTTGGTTGTGCACACACCGTTGGGCGAGACCACTAGAGTTCAGACCATGTATAGAGATTGTATGATCAGATTGGGTAGTCTTGAGTTGCCAAGAGACCTGATAGAGCTGAAATTTGGGGAGTTTGATGTGATCCTAGGCATTGATTGGCTGTTGAGACATCATGTGAGTATAGACTATCATCGGGGTACAGTCATGGTTAGTCAACCGGGTCAGCCATTGCACTGTTTCCGTTGTGAGGGATTGAGGACACGGATCAGTTTGGTTGCTTCCATTGAGGTGGAGGAGGAAGTGACTGAGGCACCTAGTTTATCTAGTGTGCCAGTGGTAGGGGAGTTTGCCAATGTTTTTCCTGATGACTTGCCGGGTTTACCACCACCTTGAGAGGTCGACTTTAGTATCCGACTTCTACCTGGCACGGCACCTGTCTCCAAACCTTCTTATAGGATATTACAGCCTGAGTATCAAGAGATGAAAAGTAGTTAGATGAGTTGTCGGAGAAAGGTTTCATTAGACCCAGTGTGTCACTATGGGGTGCACTAGTTCTGTTTGTCCAGAAGAAGGACGGGTCGATGCGGATGTGCATAGACTACAGGCAATTGAACTAAGTCACAATTAAGAACAAATATCCACTACCGTGGATTGACGACTTGTTTGATTAGCTGAGGGGTGCATCATGGTTTTCTAAGATTGATCTTAGATCAGGATATCACCAGTTGAGCGTAGCACTTGAGGATGCAGAGAAGACTGCTTTCTGCACACAGTATGGGCACTATGAGTTTCTTATCATGTCATTTGGGCTGACTAATGCCCTGGCTGTCTTCATGAACCTGATGAATCGGGTTTTCCATCCATACTTGGACAGCTTTGTGGTAGTGTTCATTGATGACATTTTGGTGTGATCTCGGAGTAGAGAGGATCATATTTAGCACCTCAAGAATGTACTACAGACATTGAGAGAACACAAGTTGTATGCAAAATTCAGCAAGTGCCAGTTCTGGTTGAGAGAGGTGAGCTTTCTAGGACATGTGATTTCTGAAGAGGGGATAGCCGTGGATCTAGCTAAGGTTTGGGCTGTTACAGATTGGCCTCGACCTATGACTGTCTCAGAGATCCGTAGTTTTCTGGGGATGGCTGGTTACTATAGGAGATTTATATAGAATTTCTCCAGGATTGCAGCACCACTATCAAATCTCACCAAGAAAGCAGTGAAGTTTGAGTGGGATGATAGTTGTGAGTCTAACTTTCAGGAGTTGAAGCGTAGACTATCTACAGCTCCAATGTTGATTGTGCCTTCAGTGAGTGAGGGTTTTTCTATCTATTGTGATGCCTCTAGAGTGGGATTGTGCTGTGTTCTGATGCAGCAGAGGAGAGTGGTAGCCTATACCTCGAGGTTACTATGTCCTCATGAGAGAAATTATCCCACCCATGATTTGGAGTTGGCCGCAATTGTGTTTACACTCAAGCTATGGTGGCACTATTTGATGGGAGTCCAATTTGAGATATTTTCAAATCATAAGAGCTTGAGATATATATTTTCTCAGAGAGATCTGAATATGAGACAGAGGAGATGGATTGACTTACTGAAGGATTATGACTTCACTCTGCATTATCATCCTGGAAAGGCAAATGTAGTGGCGGATGCCTTGATCCATAGAGGTGTGTCTCAGGATGAGGTGGCCACACTAGCAACTTTCATGACTAGCTAGTGCAGGTTAGTTGATACAATGGTAGACTGGCTAGGAGAGTTTAGTACTCACGGGCATGGTTTGATTTTGGCACGAGTTCAGGTGGAGCCTGAGTTGATACAGCGGATTCATAATAAGCAGTTGTCCAATTCAGATTTGACTCATACCAGAGAGCTAGTATCTAGAGGTGATGAGACCGCTAGAGGCTTTGAGATCCGGGATGGATTGCTGAAATTTAAGGGTCGGATTTGTGTTCCGAGTGATGCAGAGATCAGGAAATTGATACTGGATGAGAGTCACAGATCTAGATATGCAGTTCATCCAAGTGGTACAAAGATGTATAGGAATTTGAAGGTGGCATTTTGGTGGTCGGGCATGAAGAAAGACATTGCAGAATTTTGTGGCCAAATGTTTTACTTGACAGGAAGTGAAAGCGGAGCATCGGAGACCTCCAGGCTTGATGCAACCGTTGCCCGTTCCTGAGTGGAAATGGGAGCATATCACGATGGATTTCGTGTCGGGTTTGCCACCTACAGCTAAGAGGCAGGATGCCATATGGGTGATTGTCGATAGACTGACGAAATCAGCCCACCTTTTTCCTATTCATACCACATATTCTTTAGCTTCACTAGTTGAGTTATATACTCGGGAGATAGTTCATTTGCATGGGGTTTCATTTTGGTAGAGTTTTTAGGAAGCTATGGGTACCAAATTAAGCTTTAGCACCAGTTTTCATCCACAGACTGATGGTCAGTCCGAGAGAACTATCTAGACCTTGGAGGACATGTTGAGATGCTGTGTTATGGATTGGGGTAGAAGCTAGAGTAGGTACTTGCATCTAGTGGAGTTTGCTTACAACAATAGCTACAAAGCTAGCATTCAGATGGCACCGTATGAGGCTTTGTATGGCAGAGTTTAGAGATCTCCGGTTTGTTGGGTGGAGGTTGGAGAGAAACAGTATTTTGGGCTAGAAATTATTCAAGACAGTATGGAAAAGGTAAAGTTGATCAGACAGCGGTTATGGACTGCACAGAGCCGTCAGAAGAGTTATGTCGATACTAGACGGCGGGAGTTGAAATTTGAAGTGGGAGATAGGGTATTTCTGAAGATTTCACCATCAAAGGGCATTATGAGATTTGGAAAGAAAGGGAAATTGTCTCCTAGATTCATTGGTCCATTTGAAATAGTGAAGGAGATTAACCCAGCAGCATATCGGTTGGCTTTACCAGCTCACTTGGCAGGAGTACATGACGTGTTCCATATCTCTATGTTACGTCGGTATATTCCAGATCCCAGTCATGTGATAGATCCTGAGCCGTTGGTGATTCGGGAGGATTTAACCTATGAGGAGAGGCCGGTTCAGATTTTGGACCGACGTGAGCAAATCCTTCGCACCAAGGTGATCCCCTTAGTAAAGGTTTTGTGGCAAAACCATTCCACTGAGAAAGCCATATGGGAAAGCGAGGAAAAGATGTTGAAGAAATACCCGGAGTTGTTCGTCACATCATGAGGTAAATTTCGAGGACGAAATTTTTTTGTAGGGGGGGAGAATGTAAGATCCCGAATTTTGGTTAATATTAATATCAACAATTAATTAAAAATTCTAATTATAGTTAATCGTGGAATTTTAGATAACTGAGGAGCCAGGGGTAGATTTGGGATTTTTGGAAATTAAGTGAGCAAGGTTATAACTTAAGGTATGTGATGATTTTAATTTAATTTAATTGGTAAGTGCGGTATATCTAAGATTAATTTAAGTTGGTTTCGATATTAGATTGTTGTTGCTGGAGTGGCATGGTATCTAATCAAAGGATGAGGAGGATTGGCGTAGAGTGGTTGCTATGGATGAGCAACCAGCAAATCACGCAAAGTTTGGGCGCCAATGGAAAATTATAAATAGGTGGCTCGCGGGAGTTGCTGGTTTGTTTGCTGAATTGAAGACAAAAATCAGAGAGTTGCTACTAGAGAAAGGTGGGGGCTTTGAGGGTTTGTTGGAGTTGGAGGAGTTGGAATCAATCGGAGAAGAAACTTTGCTAATCGGAGGTATCAGTGGTTGGAAGTTCACGAGGTGGTGATTGTAAGCACTTCATTTTTGCACCCCCGGAAATCCTGGAAATGCAAACCCTAGACAGAAAGTCAAACCGTAAGGGGTTGAAAATTGACTTTTGATCAAGTGATAATTGACCACCTTGCTTTATCTCAGTGGATAGAGAATCCCGACACGGTTCCAACGCAACTGAGTTTGCTAGAATCGGAGTCCGGATGAAGGATCTATGAGCCGGTCAAACTTGAGGGGGAGCAGAAAGTTGACTTTCTGATAAACCCCGAATCAACTGCTTAACCCTACGCTAATGGATAGAGGACTCTGATACGGTTCTAATGCAATTGAGTTTGCCTGAATCGGAGTACGGATGAAGAAGATGTAAGCAGTTGAAGTTCTAGGCCAGCAGTGTCGGAAAGCTGCACACGTGGCAAAATTCTGCACACGTGGCAAGCAGCAGAGCAAAAAGGTCTCAGGGATTAAATCTTTAATTACCCAAATCAATGAAAAATATCTTAAGGGTAAAGCTGCAGATATCCAAGGGTATCAGGGACTAGATCCATAAGTATCAAAAGTTGAGAAAATATCCCAGGGACCAATCTTTAAATATCCAAAAGTATCAGGGACTAAATCTGTAAATACCAAAAGTATCAAGGACTAAATATGTAAATATCCAAAAGTATCAGGGACTAAATTTGTAAAAATCCAAAGTTCCAGGGACCAATCCACAAATATCAGGATTTGGTCATGATTGATGTCCCCTATGGGCATGCATGGACATCATCCATGCATGCCACCCCTCATGCATCTCTCTCTCTCTCTCTCTCTCTCTCTCCCCCCCCATGACCAACCATGCATGCATCATACATGCATCCCCTCTCTCTCATAGTTGATGAGCATGTATGTGCATCATACATGCATGCCACACACCCCATAACTCACTCTCTCTCTCTCTCTCTCCCATGATTGTGCCCCCCATGCATGCATGTCCATCCCATGACCACATAATAAAGCCCTCCCAAGCACCCATACGTCCAAGGCTCTCCCATTTGGTTGCTGGGTTTTTCAAGAGAGTTTTCCCCTCTAACCTCTTTCCCATCTCTCCCAAGCTCTCTTCATCTCCCCAATGCTCACTCCCAAGGATTCCTAAGCTCTCCACCACCTTCTCCATGATATTCAAGTTTGAAAGGGAGGAGTGGCTGCTGTTGGTGGTGCAAAGGGAGGCTCCAGCACCTATTTTGCTTCAAATGGAACCTCTACACCACTCTAGGGTTCCTAAAACCCCAAGGTAAGGCTCCATGTCTCCATTTGCTTCACATATATAAAAATGCAAAGGTTTTGGGCATGTTTGAAAAGATTTGTTGTCCCATACTATGATGTGTTTCCTACCATGCTTTCCACCCTCTTTCCTCTCATTTCCATCATGAGTATGGCTTCCCATGGTAAAGGGGAATACACCTACAGCTCCAAGAAAGTGAAGGTTCCATTTCAAGCAAGGTCTAATGGCTTCTGGGTAGGTTGTTTGGTTATTGGCTGTCCCATTCGAAGGGGGGAGGGTGTTCCCCTTTGTTTATGCATCTCTTGTACCCCCATGTAACACCCACTTTCCCTTCTTATTTTCTCCCTTTTTCTTCTCTTTTACCCCTTTTCGTGAATGTCCTTTAGTATTTGCATTTTCCCTTCTTTTTTTTTAACATGTCTTAAGGTATGTGAAAAGTGCTTGCATGCATGTATATGACTCCTCATTATCATGCTCCCCTCTTCCCTTTGCTTGGTTCACATTATGTTTGTAATATGTTGCTATTTGCATGACATCAACATGATGCTTATCCCCCCAAAACCCTGCTGTCCCAGCATGCTCCACGCCCCTTTTAGGTCCCATATGCAACCCACCAGCACCTTGCATATAGGTGGCCATCCCTATACCCTTTTTAAGGCTGTTTCCAAACCCTTTAGCATGCCAAATGCCCTCCAAATAGCTGCTGTTCCCTACGCCTGCAGCATGTTCTTTTCATTATGTGTGCATGCTAAGCCAGTTTACTAGCTCAACTTGAATGTATGCTTATACTAATCATCACGGGGTACATGATTAGATCTCCACCCATGGGTGTTATCATACCTCTAGTACATGAATATGAGCTTGTGTTTGTTTGGGTCATAAGTACGATGCATGTGAATATGCATACCAATGTTATGGGTCAAAGCATGCTCAAGACCTTAACTTGGTTGGATTCTTATGGCTTATGATTGACTATTGTTATGTGGATTGAATAAGGCCAAGAACAGGGACATCTTGGTCCTTGTTTTGAGATAAAATGTGGCACAAAGTGGAGAAGGCAAAGCCCATGGCCTACTCCCCCTTTCCTTTGTTGTAAAACCCCCAAAAAGAAACCATAGTGGGGGAGATCACCCATTCCTAGAACCAAGGTGGGCTCACACAGGAGCCCACACGATCACTGGAACTCCCCAAGAGGCCTAAAAACCCAACCCCAATGCAAAAATCACAAAAACAACTTCTGTATGTTGATCCGGCAACTCAGGTCGGATCAACAGAGTTGTATTCGTAGCCGGCAAAAGATGCCGAATACACTGAGACCTGCGTGTAACCGGCATCTTAGGCCGGCTACACTGCCAGATTGCTCTTTCTTGCCATTTTCTGATCTTGTGCTATTTTTTTGCTTTATTTGATCAAACCAGTCGAACCAGTAGGGTTTCCGGGTCACCCGGGAACCCAAGATGGGCCATGGACCGACCCGGTCCAATTTGATTTCGAGTGGGCCTTCCAACGGGGCCCACCAAGCCCGACAAACCCACTTTTGCTAAATGAAGACAATTAAATTGATTGAGTGGGCCAAACCCATTGAGGCCCACCAAAGCCCAATTCGGGGCATGCATGCTCAAATTATGTGATGGTTTGGCCGAGACCACAGGTACGGCCTATCGGGCCCGCTAAAGCCCATTGAACCAAGCTAACTTAGGGTTCTCAAACCCTAATTCAGGAAACCTTGAGCTTTCAAACCCAAGCCCAGGCAAAAGGGCCTCAAGCCCAAAGCCTAGCTCATTTTTGGTAAAGATAAATAAAAGATAATCAAAATCACTTAGCAACCAACTGTGTGGCCCACTCAAGGGCCCACAAAGCAATCTCGGCCCACTTTGGCATGAAAATCCACTTAAATAATCAGACTGGAATTTAAATAAAATCAATTCACTTGAACCAAAGCCCAAAGGGCCTCTCAGGTTAGTCTGAGGCCCACCAAGAGATATGTGGGCTGGTCTTAGCCCACCAAGGAACCCGCGGGCCTTCCAAACGGGGCCCGCCCACTCAGACTCATCTCACTTTAAGCTAAAAAAGATAAAATCAAGTATAGGACCCAAACAACTTTTGCGGTCCCACCAGACTTAATCGAATTGAATGCTGGATTAGGAATCGGGTAAGTGAGAGACCAAGAATTGACTCAAACTAAGGAATCCTATGGGACCCGTTTTTTTTGACGGGGCGGACCAAGGTGTCTACGGACTTCCTCGGACCGTAACAGAGAACTTGCTTAGAATCTCAAAGCCGCAGACCAAGCCTTAATAGACAAGAATAGGCACCCAGGTGTCTGCTTGCACCCCATCAGGCAGTGGCGACTCCAAACAAATCCTGAGGCACGCATCGTTCTGCATGCACCTTGTTGTGCAATCGAAATCGGGTGCGCACAGCCTGGCGACTCCACTTGGGACCGAACCCAGAATCGCTGGTTAGAATGAGTCAACCCAAGAGGGATTAGGTTGGTTTTTAGGATTTTTTACTACATTGCTTAGTAAGGCGTGGAATACACGCAACTACGTATTCTGGGGAGTCCTGTCACAAGGACGAGATAATTGCCTAAGGAAAGTGGAATTTAAGCGGTCCCCTGTGACCCTCCACTTACCTGGGGACTCTCCTGGAACCTCGTATTGCGTGCCAATTCTGCACCTTACTATACGAGACGGTGAAAATTCCTTTATCAACAAAATCCAGACAAATCTCACCCGGTTAGACACCGCACTCAGCCCAAATGCACATATGGGCACACCACCATACCGTGGATGGATTTATTTTCCAGTTTTGTGATAAACTGCGTGGGGTGACACGCACGAGGGAGGATGAGTGAATGATCTGACCCTGAATGAATGAGAGCGGATATTGCTTCTTCTTCTCCAAAACCTAGATCTATCTAGCAGCTTACTCTTCTGATTCCTATGAACTGACTTTTGGGATGATATTAGCACCTACGCTCCCGTGGCTTGCCGGGGAAAGAAGGGTAAACCCATCCCCCCAGTTTTCTGGAGTCCATTAGCACCACTGGTTTCTTGCCGTGGCACGCGAGGATCCAGTACTGGTCCAGACCCTTGTAGGCGTATGTCTCGGGCTGGGTATCCTTCCCCACCTAGTGTTTCTGAATGAACCACGCGCTTGTGATTGTGAGGGAGTGTGATGTGGATGATGAAATAAGAAAAAAGAATCAAATTAAAACCCAAGAGTCCATCAGGGGCAGCAACCCCCACTTTTTGCATCAAATGGAGTAAACCCTAGATCATGGGCTACCTTGGCCTCAATTTTAGGAAGCCAACCAAATTTTGATCAGGGGAAACACCCCAGATCCATGCATGGAGTCCGGCTAGCTGTGGGCCTCGACCCATTTGAGTCCACTGGAAGTACCTTGAGTCCAGGTCGGCCTTTTGAGCAGATGAAAGCCGGCCAGATCAGATAATCAGATGAAAGCATGCCGGATCAGAGTAGGGGCACCAAACCCTAGATTTAGGAATTTGGCTTACCTGCCTTGAAGCAAATTTGTATCCTTCCTTTTGGCTCCCAACAGCCCTAAGGATGAATCCTTTGCAGATTTTTTATAAATATCATGTAAATTTTCGCCTTCGCTGGCAAATTGTAATTTCTTTTGGGTCTGGCACCTAAAGGCAAAGGCAGATGAAAGAACAAATGAAAGAAATCAGATCGGGACTCAGATGTGCTTCCATACACAAGTGTCTAGGAGTCGTGCCTTGCGGGGCACCAACCTTTTTAGGGCTATGCACACACCCTTTGTGATGTAATTTTCTCATATTCAATTTTGGATATTGGTTTTTGAATGGTAATATCATTTAGCCTTGGCTTTTATTTTGTGCAAGCATCTTCATGCATCAAGTGCACACACTTCGATATCATTTGCACAAACATTTTGATTAAATCATTTCTAAGGGAAAGAATGCAAAATTTTCCAAAATCAAAGCTACACCGGGACTTGCTCCAATTCCCTGTGTCTCAATCAGCTTCGGCTTAATCAGAGAAATCATTGGCTGTGACTTAGCCCAAAATGACAAGTCAAGGGAAATCAAGGAGAAGCCTGACCCTTGCTGATGGCCATCAGCCAAATTGAAAGGACCAAGAAAAAATGATGAAAAGAAGAAAGAAGAAATTTCAAATCCAAGTAAAGACCAAATATGGCAAAATGCCAATTGCTAATCTCAAATCTCAGTCAAAGCCATTTTGTGCTTCTGCAGCCATAGGAAATCATCTGGTGTTTCCAAAAACCGGGACTTCTTCCCAAACAGGGACTTTCCCCAAAATCAGGAACTTTTGCCCAAGACAGGGACTTCTTCCCAAACTGGGACTACCCCCAAAAAACTGGGACTCGTCCCGAACCGGGACTACCCCCAAAAAATCAGGGACTCTCCCCTTGCCCCTAGATGGCAGCTAAAAAGAGATCAAAGTGAAAATTAATTCTTGCAAACTCTAAAAATTTTCAGAAATCAACTCTTGCAGTTTCTGGAACCGAAAACAGGGACTCTCCCCTTACCTCCGAAGTGGCGGTTAAAAAGAGATCAAAATGAAAATCAACTCTTGCAGTTTTCCAAAAAATTTCATAAAAATCCATTCCTGCAGTTCCCCAAAATCAAAACAAAACCTTATCTCCTTACCTCCGAAGTGGCGGTTGAAAAAGATTAATCTTCTCCCTTTACCTCCGAAGTGGCGGTCAAACAGAAACCTTCTTTCCTTTACCCTCCAAGTGGCAGTCAAAGGAATCCAACCTCCGAAGTGGCGGTTCAAATCTTCTTCCTTTACCTCCGAAGTGGCGGTCAAAAGGAATCTTACCTCCGAAGTGGCGGTCAACCTCCGAAGTGGCGGTCCAAAATCTTCTTCCTTTACCTCCGAAGTGGCGGTTAAAAGGAATCATACCTCCGAAGTGGCGGTTCAAAATCATCTTCTTCCTTTACCTCTGAAGTGGCGGTTAAAAGGAGTCTTACCTCCGAAGTGGCGGTCAAAATGAAACCTTACTTCCTTACCTCCGAAGTGGCGGTTCAAAACCTTATTTCCTCACCTCCGAAGTGGCGGTTGAGGGAAAATCATTACCTCCAAAGTGGCGGTTAAAAGGAATCCAACCTCCGAAGTGGCGGTTAAAAATCTTCTTCCTTTACCTCCGAAGTGGCGGTTAAACCTCCAAAGTGGCGGTCAACCTCCGAATTGGCGGTTCAAAACCTTATTTCCTCACCTCCGAAGTGGCGGTTGAGGGAAAATCATTACCTCCGAAGTGGCGGTTAAAAGGAATCCAACCTCCGAAGTGGCGGTTAAAAATCTTCTTCCTTTACCTCCGAAGTGGCGATTAAAAGGAATCTTACCTCCGAAGTGGTGGTCAAAAAGAAATCCTCACCTCTGAAGTGGCGGTTAAAAGAAACCTTCTTCCCTAAACCTCCGAAGTGGTGGTTAAAAAGGGGAATCAAATAAAGAAAAATCAGCACAAATAATCAGCACAGACATGCAGTATATTTCATTGTAATATGCATTCCTTATACTGACTTGTCTATTTTCAACTAAGGTACCAAGATTGTGTATCGCAGCCCATACCTCCTACGTTCAAGAAGAAGATTACGGATGGATCCTGTTGAAGGACTCGAGCAAGCGCCACCTCTCCCGCCTCACGGGCAAGAGGACTTCGAAGGCAACCCTGTGATCGCTGGCCTTAATCAACAGATGGCTGACATGACCACCATGATGACTGCCATGATGCAGCAAATGGAGAGAATGCAAGCGCCACAGTAGCTTGTACAGCCACCACCGCCGGTACCTCCGCCACAGTAGCCGGCACCTCCGGTGCAACAGCCACAACTAGAGCAACCACCACTAGTTCTCCCACAGTTGAACCTACAGCCGCCAGAACCACAGATCCCGCATCGTTTGCCAGCTCAACCAGAACAGCCATTACAAATTCCAGCACCCCTGGCCATACCACTTGTAAGCACCTCATTTTTGCGCTCCCCAAAAGAGCCGGAAATGCAAAACCCGGCTAAAAATTCAAACCCTGAGGGGTCAAAATTTGACCTTTTGATCAAGTGGTGATTGGCCACCTTGCTTTATCTCAATGGATAGAGAATTCCGATACGAGTCCAACGCAACTGAGTTTGCTGGAATCGGAGTTCGGATAAAGGTTCTATGGGCCGGTCAAACTTGAGGATAAGCCGAAAGTTGACTTTTCCTCGAATCCCGTGCCAAGTGCTTACCCCTATGTCATTGGATAGAGGGCTCCGATACGAGTCTAACGCAATTGAGTTTGCTCAAATCGGAGTCCGAATGAAGAAGATATGAGCTGTTGAAGTTTCCGAGCTGCAGAGCCGGAAACTGCACACGTGGCAAGAAACTGCCCACGTGGCAGCAAAATATCTCGAGGGCCAATCTCTAAATATAAAAACTTGATAAATATCCCAGGGACTAAACAAAAATTCGAACGGGGCAATCCGTAGATATCCAAAAGTGTCAAATCGGTCAAGTCGAGGGGCAAATCCGTAATTTTTCGATTTGTATCCGACCAAATATGCCGGATACACTTGCTCCTCTTCATATCCGGACTCAAATGTCAGATACAAAGATTTGCTCGGCGAGATTCGCGCCGATTCCCCGACAAATTCGCGGCCATATTAAATTTTTGAAATAATTTTGTTTGTATCCGGCATTTTATGTCGGATACAAAGGAGGTTCAGTGTATCCGGCATTAAATGCCGGATACGAAGGACATGTAGTGTATCCGGCATTAAATGCCGGATACATTAAAATTGCCTATTTAAGCCAACAGCAGCCCCCTTTCAAGTGGTTGGCTCATTTTTCAGACTTGGCACATTCTTTGCCCATTTTGGCCTCTCCGAACCAGCTTCTTCTCAACCTCCCTTGCCTCCAATACCCTCCTAGATCATCCCAAGTTGTTCCCACCCCTCCTTCCTCCATTCTTCTCCATCCTTCTCCATCTTCACTTGACCAAGAAAAAGCTTGGCTGCTGTTGGAGGAGCAAAAGGACTTTCCGGCCGTTGTGCAACCTCAAAAGAGGTGTCTCAACTTGGTCCAGGAACTCAAGAACCACCAGGTAAGGTTCTTCACCACATTGTGTGGCATATATGTTAAAATCAGATTTTTCTAAGATATTCTTCAAGCTTGTCTCCTCCCATTGTATGTGCTCACTCCCATTGGTTGTTTAAGCATGCACTTGGTCTCTTTTCATGGTATGGAAACTTTCAAAGGTAAGAGGCCCACGTGTGAGTCCTTAGGAGCATGAGAAGGGTTCTTTCCTTTACTCATTTTGATGCCTATGAGCTACTGTTTTGACATTCTTCCATGTATTTTTCGGAGGGAGCATGTTCCCCATTAGTATGTGTTCCAATGTATCCCCATGTATACCCCCTTCCTTTCCCCTTCTCTAGATGTTTTTTTTTCTTCTTTCTTTCTTTTCTCTTTCTTCTTGCTACATGAGCATGAGGCCTGGGATCAGATTTTAGACGGAGTTATAAGTGATGCATGCTAGGCCACCTCGGTGTTGCTCTTGCATACATTGGATTGTTGTTTGGTTTAATGGCCATAGTGTCATGCATGCTAGTATCCCGTGAGTATTTCTTTTTTTGCTGTTCTCGCATGGTTGATAAAGTTTAGATATGTGCCAGCTACTGTTTTCATATATGTGCATGCATTCTTTGGGTGCTGGACAGCACCCTCCAAGCCTCATTCATGGCGGTCATTGGAGCCAAGGGCGTGACCATGTGCTTATCCCCCAGCCCTAAGGTGCCTTCGTGTGTATATCGGAGCATAAGTTTTCTTATTGAGCCGCTTGTAGGAGATTTATTGATGACTGATGCTTGCTGTTTTTTTCGTGTGTATTAACATGCTTCCCGATTAGCTACTGCCGTGCCACCAGACCTGATGTTTGGGCCATTTAGGAACCCCCATGAGCCCCTTCAATGGCTGCTGTACCCAGTAGTTTACCCCCCCAACACCCCTTGCCAGGACCTCAGTGAGTTGCTGCTGGGGACAGCGGCAAACCCTCACTGTTTGCCGCTATCCCAGCAGGTTGGGGAGCGCAAAACCACCCCCAGTATTAGCCCATAAGAGCCATGCATGAAGGCCCCCCTTTACCCACAGATTGTACGCTGCTCTTCATCCATTTTTAGCATGCTTAACCCTTCTTAAGGGCTACTGTTATCAGCACCTGCAGCATTTGTTAGTAAGTTGCTTTTGATTGATACGCATGATATACCCAATTGCTTGGTTGCCATGAATGCATGTACAAGCCTCCTTGCTGTGGGGAGCAAATCAAGTGAGATTGCACTTGGGTTTCATTTGTTTGGGATATATGCAGCAGTAGATCCCCCCTCCCTCTCTTTCCTTTGCTGTGGAAAACAATAAAGGGTGGTCAAAGTGGAGGTTTCCCCTCTATCGGAACCAATGTGGGCTCTCCTAGAGGCCCACATGACTTATAGGACCCCCTAGGAAGCCCATGAAACCATCCCAATTGCCAAACCTCGAAAAAGAGAAGTTTTAAGGTGATCCGGCAACTCAGGCCGGATCATCTATTGCTTGTGCTTAGCCGGCTGCTAAGGCCGGATACATAGCAGAAGTGCCACTTTGTTTTTGCCCTTTGTCTTGCCGGATTTTCATGCTATTTTCAACAAAACCAATTGTAAGCACCTCATTTTTGTGCTCCCGGAAGAGCTGGAAATACAAAACCCGGCTAAAAAGTCAAACCCTAAGGGGTCGAAATTTGACCTTTTGATCAAGTGATAATTGGCCACCTTGCTTTATCTCAATGGATAGAGAATCCCGACACGAGTCCAACGCAACTGAGTTTGCTGGAATCGGAGTCCGGATGAGGGTTCTGCAGGCTGGTCAAACTTAAAAGAGCTGAAAGTTGATTTTTCCTCGAACCCCGTGCCAAGTGCTTGGCCCTATGTCATTAAATAGAGGGCTCCGATACAAGTCTAACGCAATTGAGTTTGCTCAAATCGGAGTTCGGATGAAGGAGATATAAGCTGTCGAAGTTTCCACACAGCAAAACCGGAAACTGCACACGTGGCAATGAACGCAGCGAAATATCTCAGGGACTAAATCTTGAATATCCAAAAATCTCAAGGACTAAACAAAAATTCGTACGGGGCAATCCGTAGATATCCAAAAGTGTCAAATCGGTCGAATCGGTCAAGTCGAAGGGCAAATCCGTAATTTTTTGATTTGTATCCGGTCAAATATGCCGGATACACATACCCCACTGTGTAACCGACATCAAATTCCGGATACAAAAAGATTTTCGCGCGAGATTCACGCCAATCGCCCGACAAATTCGCCGCGGCATTTAATTTTCGAATGATCATGTTTTGTATCCGGCATTGAATGCCGGATACAAAGGGACCTCTGTGTAACCGGCCATAGAGGCCGGATATGAAGGGTACATAGTGTATCCGGCCTGAGTTGCCGGATACATTAAGTTTGTCTATAAATAGGAAACAGCAGCTCATTTTCGGGGTTGGCTTTCTTTTGATTTTTCTTAGCTTCCTTCCCTCATTTTTCTTGGTCCGAAACCTTTCATCTCTAACTCCCTTTTGCCCTCCACCACCTTACCACACTATCTCAAGCCCCTCAACCCTCTCCTCCTTCCTTCTACTTCACTCCCACTCCAACAAGATAGAGAGCAAGCTGCTTGGTGGCCCAAGGAGGAGCGCCAGCCCCTGTCCTTGCTGCAAGGAGGTGCCAACACATCCCAAAAAAGGGTTTTAAAACCTCAGGTATTGTTCCCTATCAGTTTTTACATTACATATATAAGAATGAGTGCATGTTATGCTGTTTCATGAGTTTGGTCTCTCCCATGCCTCAAGGCAGCCCTGTCAAGTGGTTTGTATGTGTTCCTGCCCCCATTTCGTGGCATGGTAGTAACTTTAGGGAGAGGAGGAGGGATCATCCATGTGCTCATGTGTCTCTCAAGCCATCGTTTCGAGTTTAATTTCAGGCATTAACGGGAGGAGCATGTTCCTCCTTAGCATGTGATCTTTTGTACCCCCATATGTAACCCCCCTGCTTTCCTTTCTTTGTCATTTCAAGTGAAATGCGTGAATATAGTTAGTAGGGCCTGCTGTGAATTACATGCGACGTATGTTAGCTTAGGTCCTTGTTTTTTTGTATGCATGTGGCTTAGTTATTGATCCATGCATGCTAAAACCAACCCTCCCTTAAAGTATGTCTTTCTTAATCGTTAGGACCACACGAGTGTCTCGTTTCCCTTGCTGTTTTGTGCAATCCGCCCATCCAAACCCCATGTATAACTATTTTTTTTATCATGCATGTCACTGATTGTGTGCATTGACTTTGTATTAAGCTCTTGCTATTTCTGGTGTGTGTATACAAACATGCTCCCCCACCCCCTTCGGCTGTGGCCGTATCCTAGTAGGAGCCCCTGGTCGCTCTTGGTAGCATGCCTCCCCCACTCATGCACCCCACTAACCCATCTGCCAGCATGCATGCCCATACCCCATGTCCTTTAGCTTGCATCATTGGCTTTGCTAGAGAAACCCCAAAGGAAGGCCAAATGAGGCCTCTCCCCAAACCTAAACCAATGTGGGCCCATCCGAGGGCCCACATGACCTGCAGAAACCTCTAGGAGGCCCCTGGAAGTCACCCCAACTGCCAAAATCCGAAAAAAGGCCATTTTGGTGTGATCCGGCAACTCAGGCCGGATCACCTATGGCCTATGTGTATCCGGCAACTAAGGCTGGATACACACAGAGATGCATTTTTTTGTGTTTTGTGATCTTTGGCCGAATTTTGTGATGGTTTGAACTAAACCAAGTGAACCAATAGGGTTTCCGGGCCACCCGGAAACCCAACTTGGGACCTGGACCAACGTCCAACTTGGAAACACTAGTGGGCCTTCCAACGGGGCCTACCAAGCCCGATAAGCTCAAAAGCATGCAAATGAATAAGTTAAGTAAAATGAACCAATTGAATCGGGTGGGCTAAACCCAATGCGGCCCACCCGGCCTTGTCTTGTGAAATAGTGTGTTTAAGTAGCATGGTTTGGCCGAGACCCTGGGCTAGGGCCTATCGAGCCCACTAAAGCTCGCTAATGAACCAAGTAGGGGTTCCAAAACCCTGCACTTCAGGAACATGGGCCTTCAAGCCCAAACTTGGACCAAGGGCCCCAAGCCCGATGTCCAACTCCCCTTGCAAAGATAAATGAAAATGAATTAAAACATTTTTTGGCAACCAACATGGGGGCCCACCTAGGGGCCCGCAAATCAATGCCGACCCGCTTCTTGCATGGAAATCACTAAAGTGTCAAAATTGAACAATTAAAATAAAACCAATACACTTAACCAAAGCCCAAA
This sequence comes from Buxus sempervirens, assembly GCA_947561395.2. Taxonomy (NCBI): domain Eukaryota; kingdom Viridiplantae; phylum Streptophyta; class Magnoliopsida; order Buxales; family Buxaceae; genus Buxus; species Buxus sempervirens. Next base: position 13,165,379 of record OX387188.1, read on the forward strand.
GGGCCTCCTAGACTAGACAGAGGCCCACCAGAGGCATGTGGGCTTAGCCAAGCCCACCCGGTACATCTGTGGGCCTTCCAACGGGGCCCACCAAGTCAGACTCAGATAACCTAAAGTAAATAAGATAAAATCAATTAAAGGGAACCACACCACTCAGGTGGTCCCGCCAGACTTAACCAAGTTGCATGGCGGATTAGGAATCGGGTGAAAACCAACTAGAAAGCTGACTCAAACCAGGGAACCCACGGGACCCGCCATTCGACGGGGTGGACTGGGGTGTCTATGGACTTCCCCAGACCACAACCGAGAATCGACTTAGAATCTCAAGCCACAGACCAAAAAGCCCAAAATAGACTAACTTAGGCACCCAGGTGTCCGCCTGCACCCCATCAGGCGGTGGGATCAGTTTCATTAATTTCCTAGGGCTTTCAACTACCTTCGTCAAACTTCCAGCATCCCCTTGATTGTCCATTCCCTCCATTTGGCTTAAAAAAGCCATCTTTCTCCTCTTTAGCATTTTCCAAGCAAGTATAGCTTCCTTTTAACCATTTGTGATCATTGCTAAGAAGGGAATAAGAGGGAGATTACAGGGAATATCAAATATTTAAAGAAGTTCCAGGATTGTAACCAAATTAGGTAGGGTATTATTCTCTTGATAACCCTTGATTATTCTCTCCTCCTTTTCATGGAAACGACCACTTTGGATCAAGTTGCTCATCGCATACAGCAGCCAAAACATGTTAGCAACAACATAATGAAAATAAAATAAAAGAAAGTAAGTGAAGAAGAAAGAAAAAGTAACTAAAACTTACTTAATTCAGTGAGCATACTTACAATGTAATTTCTAATTGATTTTGATGATTCCTCCAAGTCCGAGTGAATTCAGCAGCGCTTCCGCGTCCCCTTGAGTTTCCAAATTGGGTTTTGAAAGGGCTTGGTTGGGTTTCCTATGTTCAAATGGTAATCAAACAGGGTTTAGACAGAGTTTGGGCAATGCAGGGGCATTTCGGGGATTTTTGGAATTAAGAATTGGAGGTGGCAGAACCTGGGCAGGGTTTCGGCTCTGTACAACACACAAACGGAGAGGGGAGAGGCCAAGAGGAAGGCTTGTTCGAATGGGGGGGCTGGCCTCTCTATTTATAGGCAAAAATGTCATGCCCGTATTTGAAGTACGGGCATGCCTTGCCCGTACTTCAAGTACAGGCGTGCCTTGCCCGTAATTCAAATATGGGCGAAAAACGCACATTTTCAAATCTCGCCGAATCGGCTAGCTGTCGCCGTACGGGACGCGTGTCCCGCTTCTGGAAGGTTCGCCCGTAATTTAAGTGCGGGCATGCCTTGCCCGTACTTGAAATACGGGCGCGCACGTTTTTTAAATGCTGGATTTGAAACACTTTATTAAATTTTATTTTTAAACGGATTTTATTCGATTTTAATGATTATTATATTAAAATATCTTCAGATATTTTTTATAATTTATTTTATTAATTTATTCTGCTTTTTTGCTGCTGTTTTGCCACATAGGCAGTTTTCTTGAAACTTCAACTGCCCATAATTTCTTCATTCGGTGTCCCATTTCAGCAAACTTAGTATCGTTGGAATCAGCTTGGAACCACCTATCCATTGGAATCAATTCGGGTAGCTGAATCAGGGTCGAGAAAAAAGTCAACTTTTCGCTCCCCAAAAGTTTGACCAGCTCATAACTTTCTCATCCGGACTCCGATTCCAGCAAACTTAGTTGCGTTGGAACTGTGTCGAAATGCTCTTTTTAATGAGATGAAGTTTGATGGTCAAATTCACTTGAATCAAAAAGTCAATTTTTTGGCCCCCTCAGGGTTTGACTTTTTAATTGAAATTTTCATTTTCTTCATTTTTTGGGGTGCAAAAATCAAGTGCTAACACCGAGCACAGGAAGCGGTAGGCATAACAGCCCAGATACAAGCAGATTTGTAAGCCCTAAAAGAACAGATGCAGAATGTGAACCAAGGTCCTATGCCAAGGGAAGCTTCACTGGACAGATTGGGATTCTTCCCCAATTTGCAACTGCCGCCGAAGTTCAAGTGTCCGGACTTTGTGAAGTTCGATGGAAGTGGCTGTCCGCTGTCGCACCTGAGGGCATACTACGGGGATATGTGCCAGTACGCGTACGATGAAAGATTCATGATCCAGTTCTTTCAGCGCTTGTTGATAGGCTCAGCGCAAAAGTGGTTTGCCAGTCTGGACAGGAACCAGATCAGGACTTGGGATGACCTGGCAAGCACGTTCCTAGAACACTTCAAGTTCAACATGGATATCTTGCCCACTCGAATGGAATTGCAAAAAATGACAAAGAAGAGCACTGAGTCCATTTGTGAGTATGCAAAGAGATGGCGAGAAATGGCCGGTATGGTGCAACCACCCATGTTGGAGAAGGAAATGGTGACATTCTTCATCTCGACGCTAGGGCAGCCGTACTACACTTTGCTACTAGGGCAGTTCGCTGCAAGTTTTGCTAATCTCGTTGTAGTCGCGGACAGAATAGAAGATGGGGTGAAGTCTGGCAGAGTGGCTGGCTTTGCAACCGAACAGAGAAGGACCCCTGTCACTGGAAGGGGCATGGATAGAAAGAGAGAGGACGAGGCTGTCAACTACGTCCAGCAAAATAGGCCCTTCCACTTTTCAGCATCCGATAGAAGAGAAAATCGGAATAGTGGTCAAGGGGCACAACCTACATGGCAGCCGAGATGGACTAAGGAGGAATATCAAGCAAGGATGAATAGAGCGTTCACACCCCTACCTTATCCATTGTCAGAATTGCTGCCAACCCTACTGAAGAAGGGGTACTTACAGAAGAAGCAGCCCACTCAACAGCCATCCAACAGTCGCTCCTACAACCCTAATGAGTGCTGCGAGTATCATATGGGGGCTCCTGGACACCACACCAACCGTTGTTGGGATTTAAAGCACGATGTGCAAGACCTGATCGACAACAAGCGTATCTCAGTCGATCCCCCGGTTTCGACTCCTCCTGCGGCCATTACCACGAATCCTCTCCCTAACCATAATCAGGCGTCTTCAAGTGGCACCAGCTGAATAAGTTGGTAAAACTGCAAGGCAAAAAGCAATCCCGAAATCCAAAATCTTCAGTCCGCCGTGACCAAGATAAGTTGAACTCTATTTTTTTTGCACCAAACATCCCTGGTAGGGGTGGTCGTTTTGTAAATATTTTGAAAAACACAAAAAGAAAAGAAAATACCTTTTGAAAAAATGCAAGTGTTGGTCGGTGATGACATTGCTCTGAGACCACGCCCTTTTTGGCAACGACCATGATCATGAAGAAATGCTGAGTTGCTCAAAGGTGTCCTTAGCTGGGTGCAACATACTGCTCCCATGAGAACCTTGACTGGGCCAAAGGCAATCTTTCCTGATCCATGCCTTGATTTTCCTCCCAAAAAACCCATCTCTACACTGGGCAGAGCAAACTTTAAGAGAAAAGAAAGGAAAAGAAAGAAAGTGCAAGAACCAATTAAGGGCCGATGCCAGCTTTAACATCATATCTCTAAGAAAGGATGAGAGACCATCTTTCATGTATCCTGAATTTTGAGAATCGCTAGTCAAAAAACTTTGAGCTTGATCGTGTTATTCAAATACCTGATGTACTTTTTCGCAAGTGCACGAATTCGTAACAAGTAATAAAGTGATGGAATAGAGTGTCGAACCCACAGGGAATGGTAGCTACTAAATACTGAAATTACTATCCTAAATTCTATTTGAATAATCAAAAATTGAGATGAGTATTTAACTAACAATTAAAATTATCACCTAAGAAAATATAAGATTTAGATTTAACAAGAGATTTAAAATACTAAGGCATTTGATTTCATCATAAACAAATCTGAATTAATTCTTGAATACACATGCTAATGAATGTTATAATCCAATTTGAAAGCGAAAATCCCTATTCTATCCAATGGTCTCTCTCGAGCACCAACGAACCTACCTTCCCACAATAACTCACTATATCTCTATGTGAATTTAAAAGCAACAAGGCACATTAAGATCTGTAGATTTTCATGTCAAAAACACAAAGCTACATAAACCATGCCAATATCTCTATCAACATGTAGAGTATGGTATTTTATCATAGGAACTAAAATTGTATATCTCCTCTCGGTCTCAATACAATTATCAAAAACAATTGAATGGTGATCAAATACTCAATTGGGTTAAGCACAATAATAAAATACTCAAATAGTGGATCACAAATCCATTAGCAATAATATTCAGAAATAAAACATCATGTTTAGACTACATCAAAGCCTTAGAAAAAGAAATTAGTTCATTACTGAACTAGGAATAACCATTAAAAACAGAGTATATTTAAAAAGAGAAGAAAAGAGAAGAAGTAAACTAATGGAGTCCAAGCTTTGATCTCCCACGTTCCTCTGGTTCTTCCTCACGTTCCCAGCATCAATCCCCTCATTCACGTTCAAGCTCCTCCTTTTTATATCTCCAAACTTGCCCAGAAATCCCTTGAAGAGAAAATTAGAAACTTGCCTTCCAAGACTCCTAAGGAAGAGAGAACTTCCTTTCCTTGTATATCCACGATTCTCCAGTCCAAAAACGACCTAATCTTCTTTAATAGAAACCCCTAAAAATCCTCCTAAAGACTAGAAGAAGATCCCCAAGAAAAAGGAAACAAATCCTCAAAGTTCGGAATTTTATAACAGGATTTACTTCTTGATCGTTCGAACGGTCATCGAACGCGGGTCGAACGCTCAAGTAAAAAAAACTGTTTCTTCATCTCTTGTTCGAACGTTCATCGAACGGTCAGCGAACGCTGCTCACAATTTCTCTATTTTTCACCAACGTTCGAACGACAGTCGAACGTTCAGCGCACGCTGCTCTCGGGTTTCTCTGTAGATCACCAACGTTCGAACGGTAGGCGAACGGCCAGCGAACATTGCTCTCGGGTTTCTCTGTGGAACACCAACGTTCGAACGACAGTCGAACGGCCAGCGAACGCTGCTCTCGGGTTTCTCTGTGGAACACCAACGTTCGAACGGCAGGCGAACGGCCAGCGAACGTTCGTGATATCTTCTACAAATTGACTCCGATTGTTACGCCGTTTGAACCATGACTTCTATAATCACCAAGAGTATCTCTACATCAACAAATTAGGCATAATTTAGACAATGAAAATAAAATGTAGAGATGAAAGATTTTAACAATTTCTAAGTAATATTGGGAATTGAATATGAAATAAAACCAGATAAGTCATGGAATTAATGTGCTATAATGTGGTATTTTCATGACTTATCAATACCCGTGTTGTGTCTAGCCACCCCACACTGGGGCAAAGCTATAAAAGAAAATGAAAAGGATAAACAGATTCTTGAATGAGGTTGCATGAGCATTTCGAATTGTCACAACTTCTGCAAGAGGATGAAAGGCCATCCTTGCTTTATTTCCCCAGTTTTCAAAGTCATATCTCTAGTCAAACCATTTTGAGCCTAATGTTCTTTCTTTTAACCCACTGAGTCATGAGCCCTAAAATTTGGTGCTGGGTAAGAGGAGAGAAAACAATGAATGAGCAAGAGCAAAGAAGAGGAAAAGAAAGTAGAAAACACACTGGGACTTGCTAATCAAAGCAAAAAGCCAAGTTAATCCGAGAGCAAAGGACAGAAAAATCAAAAAATGATAGAGCAAAAGCAAAAGGAAAAAACGAAGGTCACAAAAGACCTCACAAAGAAAAATGAACAAAAACAAAAAGGTATTGGCAAAACCCAAGCAGTCAAGAAAATGGTGGAACATGACTTGACCCATTTACAAAGAAACTTTGAGCCATATTCCCTTTCTTTCATGAACCAAAAACCTCAGCCTTCGTTTCGTCCCATCGAAAAGTCCTCTCTGATTGTAGGAAATGTGATGATGGAATTCATGCGAGTTAATGATGAAGGAGTCTAAAAAGAAGAACGAGCTTTGGCAAGATACAAAGTAAAACCTGAAAATGGAAATATAAGAACTTGAGCCTTATATCCCTTCATATCTCAGATTTAAAACCAAGCCGATGTTTCGTCCTAATATAAAGACCTCTCTGATCCATGAGACATGATGTACAAGTTAGCCAAAACCCGTAGACCGGGACTGGCACTAACCCAAGGGAAAAGAAAAAGGGAAAAACCTTTAGCGGCAAAATCCTGAAACAACCCTGGAAAAATTAGGTCGAGGTGAGAGAAAGCCAAAACTGGGAAAGGGAGAACATCCATCAAGATGCCCTTCAATTTTCTAAACCTCTGCAAAGCCTTTGGTGGCACGAGTCAAGAATCTCACGGGAATGTGTGTCAAGCACACCGTCCCAAGACACCTCAAGTCAACAAGGCATTGCACCATGTTCACTGGTCTCGCCTCTCTTTTAAAATCACTTGTACAAATTTCTTAAAAAAAAAAAAAACCTTTTGAAAATGGTGTCATTTCAGTCATGTGCACTGGCACACACATTAAAAGCAAGTAAGCCATAGGTGCTTACCCCTGTGTGAATTTCAGATACCTCACTACTTTGTGAGAATTTTGTAGGCCTAGGCAAGGCAAAAGAACCAAAAGAAATCAAGAAGCGTCATGAAGCCAAGAGCAAAAAAAAAGGCAAGACAGAATGAAGTTGTAGTATATACTGACAGGGAAATGGCGAAGACTCCTTTTTCTTTCCCTAACAGAGCTTTCGAGAAACCTAAAGCAGCATGTCAAGGCCATGCCCAGTCTGAAGAGGCTAGTTTTGCACAAGAGTGAAAGATCCAAGAAGGCTTCCACAAGCCCCCAATGGAGTAGTCACCTCTAAAGAAGTCCCAATACTGGCCTCAAGGATGGCCTCCTCCCTGAAAGGACAAGAGCAGAAGTCAAAATCTCTGGAGAAAAGAACCTTGTAAAGAAAAGTCTGATCAAAATCAGACAGATGCCCTTGCCAAAAGAAGGAAACGGCAGAAGAAAGAAGAGAAGAAAGAAGAACTTTTTGGGCAAGTTGGCCCCATTTGTAAATTTTTCATTTCCCACTTTTGTAAATAGAATAGGACAGGTGTGTGAGCTCCCTTGGGGCACCAAGAAGCGCTGAGAGCACCTCCTCGCCAAGAGCATCTCCTCCTTCTTCGTTCCTTCCAGTCCCTAATCCAAACCCTTAAATAAATAAATAAATAAATAAATAAATAAAAATAAAAAAATAAAAAAAAACCCATTTCTAAAATCTAAAATCTAAAATCAAGTCCCAAATCTGAAATCTGAAAACACCTAAAAGCTTTAATGGAACAAATGAGAAAAGAGAAAATTTTCGAGTGCCTTGCATCAACGTCGAAACGGGTTGACGAGCTTAAGTCTAATCCCATCCTTTTTAATTTGAACCAAAATCAGGAGTTGCTCCCAGAAGCCCGAAGTGGGTGAGCAAACTTCGAAATCTTAGCGTAAACCAATTGGTGTTTTCACTATTTTGGAGATCAACGCTTGTCGTCTCCACCCCCTTTTATGAAAATCAAGAGGATTTAAGCTCATCAATCCCGTCGACAGAAATGCTGGGCACAAAAACGAGGTTCTTCTTTTTCTTTGCCGTTCATCCCCAAGGTGACTCCGGCAAAGAGGGACTGCTGTAAGCACCTCATTTTTGCACCCCCAGAAATGCCGGAAATGCAAACCCTAGACAGAAAGTCAAACCCTAAGGGGTTGAAAATTGACTTTTTGATCAAGTGATAATTGATCACCTTGCTTTATCTCAGTGGATAGAGAATCCCGACACGGTTCCAACGCAACTGAGTTTGCTGGAATCGAAGTCCGGATGAAGGATCTATGAGCCGGTCAAACTTGAGGGGGAGCAGAAAGTTGACTTTTTGCTAAACCCCGAATCAACTGCTTAACCCTACGCTAATGGATAGAGGACTCTGATATGGTTCTAACGCAATTGAGTTTGCCTGAATCGGAGTTCGGATGAAGAAGATGTAAGCAGTTGAAGTTCTAGGCCAGCAGTGTCGGAAAGCTGCACACGTGGCAAGCAGCAGAGCAAAAAGGTCTCAGGGATTAAATTTGTAATTACCCAAATCAATGAAAAATATCTCAAGGGTAAAGCTGCAGATATCCAAGGGTATCAGGGACTAGATCCATAAGTATCAAAACTTGAGAAAATATCCCAGGGACCAATCTGTAAATATCCAAAAGTATCAGGGACTAAATCTGTAAATACCAAAAGTATCAAGGACTAAATATGTAAATATCCAAAAGTTCCAGGGACTAAATTTGTAAAAATCCAAAGTTCCAGGGACCAATCCACAAATATCAGGATTTGGTGTCCATGCATGCCACCCCTCATGCATCTCTCTCTCTCTCTCTCTCTCTCTCTCTCTCTCTCTCTCTCTCTCTCTCTCTCTCTCTCTCTCCCCCCCCCCATGACCAACCATGCATGCATCATACATGCATCCCCTCTCTCTCATGGTTGATGAGCATGCATGTGCATCAAACATGCATGCCACACACCCCATAACTCACTCTCTCTCTCTCTCTCTCCCATGATTGTGCCCCCCATGCATGCATGTCCATCCCATGACCACATAATAAAGCCCTCCCAAGCACCCATATGTCCAAGGCTCTCCCATTTGGTTGCTGGATTTTTCAAGAGAGTTTTCCCCTCTAACCTCTTTCCCATCTCTCCCAAGCTCTCTTCATCTCCCCAATGCTCACTCCCAAGGATTCCTAAGCTCTCCACCACCCTTCTCCACCATATTCAAGTTTGAAAGGGAGGAGTGGCTGCTGTTGGTGGTGCGAAGGGAGGCTCCAGCACCTATTTTGCTTCAAAGGGAACCTCTACACCACTCTAGGGTTCCTAAAACCCCAAGGTAAGGCTCCATGTCTCCATTTGCTTCACATATATAAAAATGCAAAGGTTTTGAGCATGTTTGAAAAGATTTGTTGTCCCATACTATGATGTGTTTCCTACCATGCTTTCCTCCCTCTTTCCTCTCATTTCCATCATGAGTATGGCTTCCCATGGTAAAGGGGAATACACCTACAGCTCCAAGAAAGTGAAGGTTCCATTTCAAGCAAGGTCTAATGGCTTCTGGGTAGGTTGTTTGGTTATTGGCTGTCCCATTCGAAGGGGGGAGGGTGTTCCCCTTTGTTTATGCATCTCTTGTACCCCCATGTAACCCCCACTTTCCCTTCTTATTTTCTCCCTTTTTCTTCTCTTTTACCCCCTTTTCGTGAATGTCCTTTAGTGTTTGCATTTTCCCTTTTTTTTTTACATGTCTTAAGGTATGTGAAAAGTGATTGTATGCATGTATATGACTCCTCATTATCATGCTCCCCTCTTCCCTTTGCTTGGTTCACATTATGTTTGTAATATGTTGCTATTTGCATGACATCAACATGATGCTTATCCCCCCAAAACCTGCTGTCCCAGCATGCTCCATGCCCCTTTTAGGTCCCATATGCAACCCACCAGCACCTTGCATATAGGTGGCCATCCCTATACCCTTTTTTAGGCTGTTTCCAACCCCTTTAGCATGCCAAATGCCCTCCAAATAGCTGTTGTTCCCTACGCCTGCAGCATGTTCTTTTCATTATGTGTGCATGCTAAGCCAGTTTACTAGCTCATCTTGAATGTATGCTTATACTTATCATACGGGGTACATGATTAGATCTCCACCCATGGGTGTTATCATACCTCTAGTACATGAATATGAGCTTGTGTTTGTTTGGGTCATAAGTACGATGCATGTGAATATGCATACCAATGTTATGGGTCAAAGCATGCTCAAGACCTTAACTTGGTTGGATTCTTATGTCATATGATTGACTATTGTTATGTGGATTGAATAAGGCCAAGAACAGGGACATCTTGGTCCCTGTTTTGAGATAAAATGTGGCACAAAGTGGAGAAGGCAAAGCCCATGGCCTACTCCCCCTTTCCTTTGTTGTAAAACCCCCAAAAAGAAACCATAGTGGGGGAGATCACCCATTCCCAGAACCAAGGTGGGCTCACACAGGAGCCCACACAATCACTGGAACTCCCCAAGAGGCCTAAAAACCCAACCCCAATGCAAAAATCACAAAAACAACTTCTGTATGTTGATTCGGCAACTCAGGTCGGATCAACAGAGCTGTATTCGTAGCCGGCAAAAGATGCCGGATACACTGAGACCTGCATGTAACCGGCATCTTAGGCCGGCTACACTGCCAGATTGCTCTTTCTTGCCATTTTCTGATCTTGTGCTGTTTTTTTGCTTTATTTGATCAAACCAGTCGAACCAATAGGGTTTCCGGGTCACCCGGGAACCCAAGATGGGCCATGGACCGACCCGGTCCAATTTGATTTCGAGTGGGCCCAACGGGGCCCACCAAGCCCGACAAACCCACTTTTGCTAAATGAAGACAATTAAATTGATTGAGTGGGCCAAACCCATTGAGGCCCACCAAAGCCCAATTCGGGGCATGCATGCTCAAATTATGTGATGGTTTGGCCGAAACCACAGGTAGGGCCTATCGGGCCCGCTAAAGCCCATTGAACCAAGCTAACTTAGGGTTCTCAAACCCTAATTCAGGAAACCTTGGGCTTTCAAACCCAAGCCCAGGCAAAAGGGCCCCAAGCCCAAAGCTTGGCTCATTTTTGGTAAAGATAAATAAAAGATAATCAAAATCACTTGGCAACCAACTGTGTGGCCCACTCAAGGGCCCACAAAGCAATCTCGGCCCACTTTGGCATGAAAATCCACTTAAATAATCAAACTGGAATTTAAATAAAATCAATTCACTTGAACCAAAGCCCAAAGGGCCTCTCAGGTTAGTCTGAGGCCCACCAAGAGAGATGTGGGCTGGTCTTAGCCCACCAAGGAACCCGCGGGCCTTCCAAACGGGGCCCGCCCACTCAGACTCATCTCACTTTAAGCTAAAAAAGATAAAATCAAGTAAAGGGACCCAAACCACTTTGGCGGTCCCACCAGACTTAATCGAATTGAATGCTGGATTAGGAATCGGGTAAGTGAGAGACCAAGAGTTAACTCAAACTAGGGAATCCTATGGGACCCGTTTTTTTTGACGGGGCGGACCGAGGTGTCTACGGACTTCCCCGGACCGTAACAGAGAACTTGCTTAGAATCTCAAAGCCGCAGACCAAGCCTTAATAGATAAGAATAGGCACCCAGGTGTCTGCCTGCACCCCATCAGGCAGTGGCGACTCCAAACAAATCTTGAGACATGCATCATTCTGCATGCACCTCGTCGTGCAACCAAAATCGGGTGTGCACAATGATCATTCAAGTTCAGATCGGTAGAGATTAGGTAAGGATCATTTTGTTAGTAAATTAGTGAAGAGAATTCTAGTGTGGAAGCAATTGCAACTCAGATCTAATCAGATCTGGTCATTGATGTGAAAAAAAGGTGGTCAGTCACGGAGTTGCTCCTTCGGAGGTGAATCTATTGGAGGAAAATTGGAAGCTAGAAGACTGTGGTAACTAACCAGGTAAGTAACACCGGATTTCTACTTCGTTTTGCAACCAATTGCATGAATTAAATTGGATCTATGCATTGTAAGTTAAGATTATCGACGGAAAAAACCATTTTCGAGAAAAATGTTGAATCGGATCTGATTACTCAGAGGAATTAATTTCGAGTTAGTTCTAAAGGGCTATGGGAAGTAGTGTGAGTATGGATTGGTGGTTGTATAGGTTTAAAATTAGGTCAGACATGTCGGAATTGAATTAACAGAGGCTAAATCAAATATCGGGAAAATTTGGGGGTATCCGCTGAGTGCCGCCCACTGACTTCACTCAGCAGCAACTCGGTGGTAGTTCATTTCCTTGGGTGCGTCGACTGCTGCCCAGTGCCACCTACTAACCCGAAGTCAACACACCTGAAATTTTCCCCAGATTGTGTTTGGCTGATAGTTTTAGTTGAATTCCACAATTTTACTGGTTCCAAAACTTATCTAGAAGCTGAATGAAGATGCTAGGAGTATTTATAAATGATTGTAAACTACAGAGTTTTATTCCATCAATTTCTTGGAAGAATTATGAGGGTTAAAGTTAGGTTTGAGGTGGTTGTTAGTGAGTTAGTGCTATGAGTCCATGATTTGGTTTGGTACATGTTTTATTATTAAATTGTGTTTTGCGACACCTTTTGAAGTGGAGTTTACGAGACTTTAATATGTTGGGCAGAATTTAAAGGAAAAAGATTTCTCTTTAGTAAAATGTTTATACAAAAAGTTTTGATGGTTGTTCTTGGTTTTAGAATCTCAATTAAAGTTTTATGAGTTATTTTTTGGTCCTGAGTGACCCGTGGAAATGTTGAATTGTTTTGTTGAGGTGTAACGCCCTGAATCCATGTTGTTCAATAAAGATATAACACGTCTAATGGAGATTATGTATGGGCCCACATTTCAATCAACAACTCCACTTGATACATGGGAGATACATCGGACTGCGGAAAATAAGGGTTCATTTATTAAGTGTGGGAATCAAACAACATGAAGATTAACAATTCTAAGAAAAACATAATATCAACTAGGTTTAAACCATTGCAACTATCATAGTTCAAAATCACAAATAGAACCTACAATCTCCAAGGAAAGTAGTAATCCTCTCCCCTATAGTAATCAGCAGGCTCTGCCCCAACAGACGGGTCCTCACCGAGAGTATCTGAAAAACAAAACAAGACAAACGTAATGAAATACTAATATCTCAGCAAGTATCACATGCATGGAGAAATCAATTTATATTAGTTCTAAAACATGCCACAAATAATACAAATTCCCGAATAACAATAAAAGTTAACATAAACTCTGAAAACCCAAGTTCTTAATAGTAGGATAAAGCAAAAGTCCAAACAGCAATAATAAACCATACACATGCGGCCAATGCCATGAAGTTCACTTGTATTGTGTAATTTACATACCGGAGCGACATCCAAGCTTCCTGGAACACAGTCCGGTCAACATAGACGTGAAACTCTGAAATGACTGCCTACTAAGGAACTTTGTCGTCCAATGCCAGCATACTCCGGGTTTCGGCATTGACAACCCTGCCTAACAAGGAGCACGGGCTGCTCTACCCTGGTCATGGCAACACTCATGGCCATGCAATTACCACAATAAAGATAACTCATTACATTACTAAGCTTAGTCTAGGATCCAGGACAAGCTGGACCAAAACCAAACAACTCACACACAACCCAATCTCTGGTAGCGAGATATAACAACCTCTGGTATTACCATCCATCACAAACCAAACTCATAATAGGTCGTTCAAGTGCAGAACAGTAACACTATGAAATTCAGTTGGAAATCTAACCCAAAACACAAGATCAAACCAGTTATATACTTCCTTACTCACACAAATACTTTTACATAAAATCTGCTCAGCACCTTGTAATTCGATAAAACTCAGGTTAACCATTCATAAGTTGGAAAACAACAGTAAAACATAGATAAATCAAAGCCACTACCTCATGGAACTCAGACATGAATTTAACTACTCACTGGCCCCTCAAAACTGACCTTTAGAACTCATAATTCCTCCCCATAAATTACGGAATGATCTCTGTGGGTTTTGACCACCTTACAAAACTTCTATCATCTTAATCTAACTTTTAAAGAGGTGTTTCAAGTGCTAAAGTGGAGAAACACAACCCAGAATGGTTAGCCGCACAACATCTAGTAATTGGGTGGGTGCGTTGACCTTAAGACAGTAGGCGGCAATAGGTGCCAGGTTGGCGCACCAACTAAATGAACTACCACTGAGTGCTGCTGAGTACTGTCAGTAAGCAGCACTCAGCGCATACCCCTTGAATTTCCTGACAGTTGTTTCTAGTCTCTGTTAGCTCGAGATCAATAGGTCTGACCTAAATTTAAGCTTCTACGAATACAAATCCTAACTCCTAACACCTCTAATAGTCATATAAAACCAATTTGAAATTAATCTACTTAGGTTCATGATCCGAGTTAACAATTTGATCACAAAATGACCTCCCAACAAAAATTCAAGATTTATAACACCTAGATCAGATTACAATCATGCAATCGGTTACAAAACTACGAAGAAATCTGGTGCTACTTACTTGGATAACTAACTCAGGCTTCTAGCTTCCAAATTCTTTGATCCATACCTTCAAAGTGAGAACTTCCAACAGCCGATTTACTCTGATCTACAGGAACAGTCAAATTTGATTAGATCTGAGTAAATCCTTGCTTCACACTTAGTTTACTCATGATCGAAGGATTAAGCTGATCTTATATGATCTCTTGTAGATCTGCCACTGAAATGATCGCACTTCCACAATTTCCAGTTGCCGAGATCTTAGATCAGTAAGTAGTTCCTTCTTCAATGATTTCCAATGCTTTCACCTATGATTCTCAACTCACCTTCTCTTCTCCTTGCTCTGGTTATGCTCCGACAACAATTTCCCTCTTCTAACAGTTTGTGTGAAACCGCCCAAATGAAACAAGCCGACTCTTTATACCTCTCCTTGGTGCTCAAACCAAATTAAACCATGATTTGCTAGTTGCTTGCCTACGCAATTCCTACATGACCAGCTTCCCCAGCCATTCGATCCCCTGATTTACTTATCCACCTAATCACCTACATTAGCACCTCTTTAAACCAAAAAGTGAATAATATAATAATTCCACTTATTATTTATAAAGCTACAAACCATAATTTACTGCCCTCCGCGCTTAAGTTATCAAATCCCCAATTTACCCCTACTTCACGGATCTCTGGAAATTCCACAATTAACTATAATTTAGAATTTCTTAATTAATTTTCGAAATTAACGTTAACCAAAATTCAGGATCTTACTTGAGGGTAATACCAGAGGTTGGTATACCTTGCTATCAGAGGTTGTTTTATGTGTTGAGTGTTTGTTTTGGTCTAGCTTGTCCTGGATCCTAGACTAAGCTTAGTAATGTAATGAGTTGTCTTTATTGTGGTAATTGCATGGCCATAAGTGTTGCCATGACCAGGGTAGAGCAGCCTGTGATCCTTGGTAGGTCAGGTTGTCAATTCCGAAACCTGGAGTAGGTCTGCATTGGATGATAAAGTTCCTTGGTGGGTAGTCATTTCAGAGTTCCGCGTCTATGTTGACCGGACTGTGTTCCAAGAGGCTTGGATGTCGCTCCGGCATGTAAATTACACAATACAAATGAACTTCATGACATTGGCCACTCGTGTATGATTATTATTGCTGTTTGGGTTTTTGGCTTTATTCTAGCATTGAGAACTTGTGATTTCCAACTGTATGATAATTCTTATTGGTTACTCGTGGTTGGATATTATTCATTGCATATTTTTAGAACTGTTATAAACTGTTTTCATCATGCATGTGTTACTTGTTGGGATATTCGTATCTCATTACGTTTGTTTTGTTTTGTTTTCAGATACTCTCGATGAGGACTTGTCTGTTGGGGTAGAGCCTGCTGATTACTATAGGGGAGAGGATTACTATCTTCCTTAGATATTTGTAGGTTTTATTTCCAGTTGAACTATGAAATTTGTAATAGAATAATTGCAGTTGATTTTCAGATTGGTTAGAACTTTGATCCTTCATGTTGATTAGATTCCCATGCTTTAATAAATGAATCCTTATTTTTCCGCACTCTGATGTTTGTCCCATGTGATAAGTGGAATTGATGATTGAAATGTGAGCCCATACATAACCCTCCGTGAGACGTGTTATATCTTTATTGAACAACACGGATCTGGGGCGTTACATTATGAGATCATGTTTCTAATTTTTATAAAATGAGCAGTCTCTATTGTTGTATCAATGATTGTTGATTCCTGTATTAGTAGATCTTTGATGTGAACATGGATTTCCATTCTTGAGGATTTGGGTATTTCTTATGCAACAGCAACCAGTTATTATTTTAGTCCATTACTTCTATTGTTAGGAACATGTTTGGTGAACTGTGACTTAGCCTACATAGCCTAAATCTCTCTATCTCACTTTCAGTCATGTTTATGAACAGATGTACTTTTTCATCTTTGTATGTGCAATCGTGAGCAGAATTCCCATTTCCTACTCTCTCCTTCCTTGCATCCTCAGGCAGTTCTTGCAACGACTTCCTTTGAGTTCTTGAAATTCCAAAATAACCAAATTCCTGAAATAATCACAGTGCACATTCAACTTAAGCTTTGATCTTTACTAATAAGAAAAAGCATTGAAATCACATTGATTAGTGTATTTCGAAGTGTATGTATCTTTTATCCATCTAAATTGGTTCCCATTTAAGGTTGTGTTGCAGTAGATAATGAAGACGAACAGCAGCAGACCTAGAAATTTAATAATAAAACTTATTAATAGTTGGAGCTTGGCAAAAGAGTATATGAATGGAGGATTGTATGATTATAATTCAGAATTTCAAAGGTAACCAATTCTTCAGCCCAATAACAATTTTAAAGAACAGAGGAGCTGATTGTGGTCAAGAGTTATTTCTATTCCCCTTTCTTGTTTTTTCCTTTTCTATTTTTCCTTTTTTTTTTTTTAAATCTATCTAATTTCAATTTTGCAAACGTTTGGATTTGACATGAAACAAAGGATGTGGTCACTAGAATCAGAAGGAAGCACCACCACATTCAACCTATATCTTACTGATTTGAAGGAACCACCACTTTTCCACAATTCCACATGATAACCATTTTCATGTCAAGTTCTAGACCTTCACATCTTTTCAACACGGAATCTTAAACACCATGAGATAACCCCAAAAGCCGTCTTTATGAATCCTGTCACAGGACTGAGGACTCCAGCCACATACTTAATGCTCAAAGAGTCAACTGCTCCATGTTCTGTATATTTTTCCATGACTTCCCTTGTGTCGGTTATCTCCCGTCTTGCTTGTTCTATGGGTTTGGCATAAAACCTAAACTTGCCACTTCAGTGTCTAAAAAGCCTAGTGTTTTTGTTAAAAACTACTCCTAGAATACATCATTTACTTGGCCGTGGGGACCTACAGGTCCTTGTTCATTATTTGAGGCTGCTTGTGCAATGAAAAAGTTGCATTTTGGCCCTTTGGTACCACTCTGAGATCAGCCTTTTTGTCATTGTCATAATACCCAGCTCACTATTCCTAGTTGAATAATGAACGTTATTGACTTGCATCCTTGAAAATGCAAGTAATATATATTTAAATGGCTAAAGAAGTGTTTCATATCTGATTTACATCCTTTAATGAGCATTTTCAACCTTCCAACTTAAACGAGAAGAATTTCCTTTAAGAAACAAAAACAAGCACAGAAATTTAACTTATAATGGATAAAAATCTGATTCACTACAAATGCTATCGATTTTCTCAAAAGCGGCAAAGCATCAGCAGACAAAAACAAAAAGAAAAAAAAAGGAATGAAAGAAAAGAAAACTCTATCTTACATGGTAATAGCCTTAACTCTCTTCCAAACTATGGATCTAGAATTCAAAACAAAAGCTATCAACTTCCATTTCGTATGAGACAACAATTTCAAGGAACAAATAACATCAACAAACCAGGATACACTGAAGCTTGAAACCTTACACAGATGAATCTGGAGAAGTTTTTAAGCTTGAAATAAAACGGAAGGCAAGTGACCTCTGACGGATTCCAGACAGTGAAGCTGTTAATCTTTCAGTTCGTTAGAGTATTATCTACCATCTCGTAGGTCTTCAAAAGAATTGGGGGCTGTTCCTCTGCCTTGCTTCCATTACTACAATTTAAAATACAGAAAATCCAAGCCTTGTACTTTCCATTTTGGTTAGATTTTGCAAATCGGTGGCCTCAAAACCTAATTTCAGTAAAAAGAACAAATTTGAAATTCAAATTCAAAAAATAATATATTTTTTATTCGAAAAGGCATTTGAATACAGTCCGCCATCCAAAAATCGAGATGATTTCCTTTACCTGTGAAAAGCTCGAAAGGAGAGAAAGCGATCCAGAGAGATGGATCGGCTTAAGCTAAGACCTGAAAATTCTTCTACACTTACCCCTTTAATGTTTCGGGATCGAGCTGCTACAGTTTATGATGACTGCACCTCCATCATCTACAACAATAGCATACACGTGGTCTCAGACATACCGTCGATGCCTCTAGCTCGCTTTCTTCGCTCTCTCTTTTTGACATCAAACGAGGCCACGTCGTTTCCGTCATCGCCGCCAAATCTCCCCTCCCTGTACGAGCTTCATTTTGCCGTTCCGATGTGCGGCGCCGTACTGAACACCATCCACACCCGCCTCGACGCCCACACCGTCTCCATAATCCTCTGTCACAGCGAATCAAAGCTTGTCTTCGTCTATCACCTCTCCCGCTCTCTCATCTCCGAAGCCATTTCCTTGTTCCCTCCCAAAACCCAGACTCCTCGTTTCGTTCTCATCATAGACGAGGAAGGGGAAGAAGCAGAACCCAGATCAAACTCATCTCCTCCTATTGAATTCCTTCACACTTACGAGGGTCTGGTGACCAACGGTGATCCTGAGTTCAAGTGGCTCCGACCGATCAGCGATTGGGATCCGATCGTTCTGAATTACACCTCCGGTACGATGTCGGCGCCGAAGGGAGTCGTACATTGTCATCGTGGTATATTCTTGGTCACTGTAGACTTTCTCATTGACTGGTCAGTGCCGAAACAACCCTGTCTATTTGTGGACTCTACCAATGTTCCACAGCAACGGATGGTCCTTCCCGTGGGGAATGGGCGCCGCCGAAGGGACCAACATCTGCCTCTGTAAGTTCCACGCCGGGACTATTTCCGGTTTGATTCGCAGACACGGTGTCACACACGTGTGGTGCACCGGTGGTGCTCAACATGCTATCAAAGGCGCCAGATGTCGAACCGCTTTCGGAACCGGTTCAGATATTAACTGGTGGCACGCCACCAACTGCAGCAGTGCTACTCCGGATCGAGTCAATTGGTTTTATAGTGAGCCACGGGTATGGGTTGCCGAAGGCAGCAGGGGTAGTCATTTGCTGCGCGTGGAAGTCACAGTGGAATTGGTTATCTGCGACGGAGGGAGCGCAGTTGAAGGCAAGACAGGGGGTAAGGTGATGCAGATGAACCTAACTACACTAAAAAACTAGTCAATTAGGTAGGTTTGCTCAATCTACATATAAACACATAAGTCAACCCCTTCATTAACCGATGTGTGATAAGAGAACAACAGAGTCTCACTACATCAATTCCCCCTCTCCCCAAAGTGTATCCCGTGTGTACATGAGTCTCACGTGAGCCACACGTACGCATGCACCCACAACTCCATGAAGGTCTGGCTCTGATACCGAATGATGCAGATGGGCTTAACTACACTAAAAGACTAGTCCATTAGGTAGGTTTGCTCAATCTACATATGAACACATAAGTCAACCCCTTCATTAACCGGTGTGGATAAGAGAACAACAGAGTCTCATGGCATCATGAGGACTCTGGGGATGACGGAGGTGGACGTGATTGATCCTGACTCGGAAGCTAGTGTAAAGCAAGACGGGTTGGAACTCGGAGAGCTTGTTCTGTGGGGTGCATGTATCATGCTGGGGTACTTGCAAGATCAGGTTAGGACCTCCAAGTGTATGAACGAAGAAGGCTGGTTCTACACCAGAGACGTTGATGTGATGCATCCAAATGGGTATTTAGAGATCAAAGACAGATCGAAGGACGTGATCATAAGCGGTGGAGAGAACATAAGTAGTGTGGAGGTGGAATTGGTGTTGTACACGAATCCGGTGGTGAACAAGGCGGCGGTTGTGTCTCAATTGGACGAGTTCTAGAGGGAGACACCATGTGCGTTTGAGAGCCTGAAGTCCGCGTCAAAGAAGCCAACGGAGAAGGAGATAATCGAGTTTTTCCGTGCTCCAATGCCACAGTACATGGTGCCGAAGACGGTGGTATTCATGGCAGAGCTTCCAAAGACCTCAACACACAAGGTTCAAAGTTCGCACTTAGAGATATGGCTATGGCCTTGGGTTCGTCTTGAGTCGGTCGGATCTAAGACCTCGGGACTAAGTTCGTGTTGTATTAGTAAGTTCTCATAGTCATGCTCTAAGTAGATTTTGTGAACAATTTTATATATATATATATATATACTAAACCGGAATACAGAAACACCACCTTCTCTCTCCTCCATGTGAACATCCCCTTCTTTCTCCAATAGCCTTTTTGGGCCCCACTTTAAGATAATTTATTTAAAATAAATATTTTTTAAAAATACATACATCTTATCCTGGACTTTGATTTGGGCAAACTCAATTGCGTTAGAATTGTATCAGAGCCCTCTATCCAATGGCGTGGGGGTAAGCACCTGGATCGGGGTTTAGCAGAAAGTCAACTTTCGGCTCCCCCTCAAGTTTGACCGACCTACAGAACCTTCCTCCGGACTCCGATTCCTGCAAACTCAGTTGCATTGGAACTGCATCGGGATTCTCTATCCATTGAGATAGAGCGAGGTGGCCAATTATCACTTGATCAAAAAGTCAATTTTCATCCCCTCAGGGTTTGACTTTTCTGCCAGGGTTTTCATTTTCAGCACTTCTAAGGGCGCAAAAATAAGGTGCTTACAGAGGGGGTGCTCTAACGCTAAAGCTTTTTTGGCTAGTCTCTCTTGGTTTGGCTAGCCTCTCTTGGTTCCTCTCTAGCAACTCTCAAACTCTCCCCAAACCCTTCTCCCTCAAAAGCCCTCTTCTATAACCCTCTTCTAGAACCCCTCAACCCCATCCAAACACCATCAAACCACCTCCCAACCTCTTCCCCTTCAACCCTAACAAGGAAAGGAACTTGTGAAGAACCTTGGAAGCTCAAGAGGGGGAGCACTAGCTGCTGTCCCAACTTCAAGAAGGCTCCACACACACTTAAGGAGGCCTTAACGCCCAAGGTAAGCCTTCTCCATACATTGTATTCAACATATATGAAATTAAAGGCTATGTGAGCATACTTTTTTTACATACTGTTTCTCTTGTTAAAAAATGCTTTCTTCTCCACTTCTTTCATCTTCTCTTTATTTCTCTTACAACAAGAGATTCCCATGATAAGGGGAAGTATGGGACTCAAAGGAGAGGAAGAGGGACCACTTTAAAAGTGTCTAAGAATATCATGTCACATGCACTCCATGTGAAACCCCGTTCCAATATCCCTAGCATACCCTAATCATTGAGCTTGATGTGTACGTGAAGCTGGAGAAGCTCAAGCCTAAAGCCAGTCAAAGTGGATAAGCTCCAGGTTGTTAGCAGCCTATTGAGGTGAGCAACCTCTATTCGGTTAAATGAGATTTCATATGGTGAGACAATATGCTAAGTGTTAGTGTTGTGCAATGAAGGAGGAGGAGTGGCAAACTCGTAAATTGTAGTGTCTTGAGGAGAAGCCACTTAAGTGAAGGAAAAACCCAAGGAAAGCCCCATACACGACCAAACCCTCACTCTTCTCCTATTTTCTTCTCTTCCTCTTCTCCCACTCATCTTCTTCATCTCCTTCTCATCACCTTCTTTCCCATTTTCTTCCCTCATTTATTCATAGCCATTGGAGGAGTTGTTTGCAAGAAAAGAGAAAGAAGAAACCCCAAGGAAAGTGATTCTCGTTTGTGTTTGGAGCTTGGATTTGTGGAATCAAGCAAAATAGGAGCAAGGAGCTGTTCGTGAGTTGCATTGGAGTCTAAACAACTTGCTTAGTTGATTGCAAGAGGTAAGCAACACCACCCCAACCTTGTTTTCCAATTTTCGGCCAAAATCACATGTTTAGATTAATGTTAGGGTTGAGATGTGGAAACGAGTTCTAGGCTAAATAGGAGGGTTTTCTTTTAGGGGTTTTGTTGGTAGTAGTTTTCTACACATTCTAGGAGAGATTTTGAGCCCAAAAACACCTAGAACAAGTCAAATTTGAGAAAGATCAAAATGCCCAAAAGTTCAGATTTCGCGAACTGTCAAAAACCCAGCCGCCCGAGCAGTCGCTCGAGCATAGCATCAGGCAGTGATTTTAGGTAGTTTAGATAGTGATTTAAGGCATGGCCGCTCACGCAGTGCTTGAGCGACTGTTCTAGCGAGAGTCTTAACAGAAGAACCTGAGAGCAATTATTTGGCCGTTCGAAGCAGGCTCGAGCGACCCATCGAGCACCCTTACTAGAATTTCTGAAATTTACACTTGAAGCCCAGATTGAACTACCTTTTGTTTTTATTCAAATCCAACCTATGTATAAGTGAGAGTTAAGTGTCTAGGAGGTGTTCCAACTGGAAGTAACTCAAAATTCCAAATAACAAAGATTTTGGGTACGTTTTGCCCAAGAAGGTTTTAGAATGAGTTTCTGTCCCAGATTACTATAGGAATAGAATAATTTGATTCCACCACCTCAAACACTTTCTAAATAACCTTTGGAAGTAAAAGTCAAGAGCAAAAACCGAGATATACAATTATCAAAAGAGTTGAGGCATAGGTTGCCCCAAAAGAGTCATGAGATGTAGAATTTCTAGAAAAACCAAACCTTTACCATTGACCATCAAGGTAAGTATACCACCCATGACCAGATGGGCTTTGGCCTGGTATTTTACACCTAGAGTGAAGGGCATTGGCCCGCATTACATTCGCACCTCAAGGGCTTTGGCCCCTCACTTGTAACATGAGATGAAAGGGCAGTGGCCCATGATCATTAATTATAAATGAAAGGGCAGTGGCCCATTGTATTTATATTGAAAAGAGGGCAGTGGCCCAAGATTGACTCAGGTAAGGCCGTGGGCTACCCTTGAGTATTTTCCTTGCAAGAAGGCATGAGGTATTAATCATGAGTAATTGACCAGTAAGTCTTGGTGGGTTGTTGTAACGCCCCGAACCCGGGTCAGTGCAAACCGGCACCCGACCCGAACCCGGTTCGCTACTGTAACAGCCCGGATTCAGTTGAACAACCAAATCCGAGGTGTTACTAGCCCATATCAAATACATCATCAATAAAATACCAGACAAAAGAATGAAATAATCCATTCACTTTATTATACTATCTGTAAGTACCTTATTTTTGCACCTCCAGAAGTGCTGAAAATGAAAAACCCTAGCAGAAAAGTCAAACCCTGAGGGGTTGAAATTTGACTTTTTTGATCAAGTGAAAATTGGCCACCTTGCTTTATCTCAATGGATAAAGAATCCTGACACGAGTCCAATGTGACTGAGTGTGAGACATGGGAAAAAAATCGATTTACTGATTTCCTCAATCATCACACGGGATAAAATAAAACAAAGAGTCGCCACCATTCAATCAAGGTGTGAATGGACACCAAAATATTAAATAAGCACAAAAGGCAATTTTAGGGCAAAATATCCCTCCTAAAAAAAACAACCAGAGATGGGTAAGGGGATTAGGTTATGAACAGGGGAAGGTGTTAGGCACCCCTATTCATCCACACAAAGTGGTTGCCAGGTATTGGTTCATGTTTTACAAATAAAAAAGGCTTGCTATAAAAATCAGGAAAAATCACAAAAAAGGCAAAAATATATGGTTTTTTCATATGAATAGTCTGATTGATCCAGAACTATCAAAAATGATCATACCATTCCTAGGGTTTCATGATCAAAACAAAATTGAGATAAAATAAAATAAAATTAATTTAAAGTGAAAAATCCAAAAATCTGGCTTCAAGCTAAATTCTAGAAAAATATGATTTTTATAAAATATTTCAAAATTGAACTTGAACAGTCCAGGACATAGATAAAGCCCAAATTTCACATTAAATCTGAAAATCAAAACCAAAAAATACTCACGTTGATGAAAAACACCAAAAGGGGAGAATTTAGACCGTAGGGTCTTATCTCAATAATGAAAAACAATGTAAAAACCATATCATGAAACCCTAGAATTTACTATTAGGCTTCTAGATTCAGATCTACCATATTGATCATGATAAATCCAAGATCCTAGCCTAAAACCACAAAAATCACGAAAATAGTGCTGTAGGTGCAAAAGTGGCAAAAATCCAAATTTTGGCAAAAAGAGCGGATCTCATGCTATAAACATCATAGACTCATGTCATTCATTCAGATTCATCATAAAAACAATTAAACATGATCAGGATATTCAAAACAGCCACATCTCACAAATTAGAGCACATAGGGGTCTACCCTACGGATCCACCTGTTCTCTTTTCCCCTAGTTCTCTCTTCACGTTTTACGGCTAGAGAGACCCTTGAGGTACTTGGAGGCAGGTTTAGGAATACAAAAACAGATATGGCCTTATTCTACAGCAATAGAGATGATCCTATTACTTCTAGAATTGAAGACAGAAAAATAAAAAGGGATAGGGGACTTACCTGGATTGAGCAGGCAAGCAGCAGGAGTTCTTCTTTTCTCTTGGAGTTTCTTAGAATTCCTTGGACTCAAAATTTCGTGGCCCTAAGCTAGAGGAGAGAGCCTCTATTTATAGACACACCCAGGGGTATGGTTGGTCCAGAAGGATATAGCCTGGTCTTTAGGATAGAGTGAAATACAGAGATAATGCCCATCCATAGCCAACCAAGGTGGCTTCAGCGAATAAAACACTTAATTCGCT
Organism: Buxus sempervirens; assembly: GCA_947561395.2. Classification (NCBI taxonomy): domain Eukaryota; kingdom Viridiplantae; phylum Streptophyta; class Magnoliopsida; order Buxales; family Buxaceae; genus Buxus; species Buxus sempervirens. The sequence continues at coordinate 13,189,858 of OX387188.1, forward strand.
CGTTTAAAGATATATTGGACTTCAAATAAAGCTCGGAAATCGAAAGAAGGACAAAACTTGCACGTGTCTTTAATGCCCGTAAATGATTTACGGTTCAATGGTGACCGTATTGGTACTACGGGCGCGCCTGCCCGTAGATAAGTTGCGGGCGCGATAGGCCCGTGAAGAAAATACGGGCAAAGCCTGTTCATTCTATTTTTAGGCTTTTTTTGACCTGTTTTAAGCTCTAATTACAGGTTTTTATTATTTTCTCATTTGGCAGTGCAATTTGGGGTGTCTACAGCTGCCCCCTCTTTGCTGGTAATTGGAACCAATTACAAGCAGAGAGCAAAAAGACCCACCAATTGCACCTTCTGAGATTTTTGTATAATCAATTGCACTTTGCAAGGATTAAATGGATGATTTTTGAAAAAAGAATTGATTGTGGAAGATTTGCTAAGAAATCCCTCAGCTTAAGGGCCAAATCTTCCTCTCTCCTCTCACTGAGCACTTGTGGGCTATGAAGTGAGATTTGAGACAAAATTTTTAAACAAAAGTGGGTAAGGTGGCAATCCTTGCAACTTACAATTAATACAAACATTAATCTCCTAAAAATTGTGAGAAAATGATAAAAATATGCTTTTTTGGCTTCGCCCGTATTTGGCTTACGGACATACCTGCCCGTAGAGGATTCACGGGCGGCCGGGCCCGTAGTGCTTTCACGGGCTTCTGATGCCCGTACTGTTTTTACGGATTTTGAACTCCTTCTTAATCTCGCGAACGCGACTTTTCCTTTTCTGCTCGCATTTTGCCCTAATTCTCTTCTGCCCGTATTCTTCTCTCCGGTCCCTGCTTCTTCTTCTCCAACAGTCCGACTCCTTCCTCCGGCGATTACTGTTCTTCTCCGGCTATCATTGTTCTCCGGCGACTACTGTTTCCTTCGGCAACCGCTGTTCCTTCGGCGACTGTTGTTGATACATATTCCCACTACCGAGATTTGCTTTGACCATTTGTGAGTCAAGCTTCCTCTTTTCCAGACCAGTGCTACTCCTTCTCGTCACTTGGGATTTCGTTCAAAGCATCCCCAAACATTAGCTATCATACGTGAGTGAGCTTAGCATTTCGATCCTTTCTTTGCTTATTTCCACATAAACAGGTATGCCGAAACCCACTTATGTTTATAGTATTCTCATGTTGACCGAATGTGAGTTCATGATTTGTGCAAACTCTTGTTTCCTGCATGATAAGTTCCTGAATATTCCCAATTGCTGATTTTGCTTAATGGTTCAATACTGCTTTGATTTTTATGCCTCTGTTACATCCGAAAATTGATGCTTTGGATGCCTGCATGTCCATATATTTCCTCTAGCAAATTGAATGAGTAACTTCCCAAACTTTTGGGTGTACCCAGCGGATTCTTCATATTGATATGCATGAGTTATACTCGCTTGAATGGTTTTAACAAATCTTAATTCTTCTCTGTTCTGTAATTGGTTAAAATGAACCCACTGTCTGAAATATTCCTCTACAGAACTGATACTTGGGATTACATTTTTCTCATTCATGACTGGTTGATTTACTGCAATTCTGTTCTGGAGCAACCAATTTGATTGCTGTGTTTACTTACTACTCATGAAGTGACTCTTGAATTGCCTTCAGTAATACTGGTCAATGCCTTTCTTTTGATGTCTAAGCATTTTGTTCGGTGGTTCTAGTAGTGGATTTCTGATTTTGCCTTTTTTCTGTTATCCCATTCTCACCACAAGTATGCTTGAACTCCTTTCCTGCCACCAAGTAAATTTAGATGGTTAGGTCTCTTTAGAAAATTCAAGAGAAGAAATTAAGATCAATTTTTAACAAATATTTTTTCTTTTTCATATAAAGAGAATATACAGGAAGCCTAAAATTTCCTATATATAATTTTTATATATTTTCCTGATTGAGATAAAGAAAAGAAATATCACACTAAAATTTCCAAACAGAAAATTAAACTCCTTCAGTTGACTTCTGATTTGATTGGGAGTTTCTGAAGTGCCTTATTTCCTGCTAATCAATTAAACTTGGTTAAAATAAAGATTAAGTAATTAAAAATTTTAACAAGAGTAATTAACCAACTCCCTGATTTAAACCGTAGATGGCCCGCCTTCGATCAGCTTCTAGGGATCCTGCAGATGAACCTTCCTCTTCGAGAGTTAGGCGTGATTCTACTGATGTGGCCTCGTCTTCGAGGGCCGAGAGGGATTCAGATTTAGATGTTCCTAATCTTCCTTCTGGGGATTCGCGTGAGGCGACCCCAGAGGTATACTCTAACCTTTCTGCAATTTCATATCTTTTCCCAAAATACATCCTCCTGATTCTTCATTTATTTTCTTTTAGCCGGCTGTTGAGGCTTCTGGCAGAGATAGGAGCCGTAGCAGGCGCAGAGCTGGAGGCAGAGATGGAGGCCATGATGAGGGCCATAGAGGAGGCCGCAGAGGGGGCCGTGGCAGAGATGAGGCCAGGACCACGGTTGAGATCCCTGAGGAGGTGGCTGCCCAGATTAGGGACACCGATCTTCTGCATGGTTTGAGGACTCATCCCTCAGCGTGCGTTAGGGCAGATATCCCTTTGGAGTATCCGATGTCCCACTATAGAGGGAGCTGGGCCAGCTTTACTAAATTTTTGAGAGCTTGCAGTTCGGCCTATCGTCGGGAGCTAGGATTGTATGGTTTCGGCATGTTTATCACTATCCCGGACGTACGCTTAGATCGGGCCCTCATTGCTGCATTGTTGGAGAGGTTTTTCCCAGAGACATTGAGCTTCCACTTCCCAGATATTGAGATTGGGATCCGGCCTTCTGATTTCACGCTCATCACCGGGATTAGGATGATCGGTGATGTTATTCCTGAGATGGCGATGCCAGAGGCTGATGAGATCGCTGGTTATCTTGGATACATTGTGCTGCCTCCTGAGGCATGGGATCGGGGGAGAGCTAGATTGTCTCTGACATGGTTGAGAGAGACTTTCCGGAGGAGGCAGTTTGGCCAGCTTGCTGCCGGTGATCATGTGTTCCCCTTCGCCTTCCGATTCCTTTTTCTGTATATGATGGGATCTTGTTTCTTCCCGGAGGACACGACTTCAGTTAGTCCTCACTTCTTGAGTCTTCTGGGAGATCTGCAGCGGGCGAGGAGGTACGCCTGGGGCCCGCTCATATTTGGTACTATTCTGGCTGGCCTGCGCCGATCAGTGAGTGGGGTGCAGGTTCTTCTGGCTCTTCTTGCAGGTGAACCTTATTTCCCTTCTTTTTCTCTCTTTCTCTTTTCCTTATCTCTCCTTTTCTATTCTTCTGACTATTTTCTTCTTTCTTGCAGTTTTTTGCTAGGGTTTATATACCCTATTTCCGCCCTACCTCTACGATGCCTGAGGAGACGTATCCCATGGCACTTAGATGGTGTCATGTAGAGCACGACTCTGAAAAGAGTCGTCCCAGGTCCGCCCGGGCCCACTTAGACAGGTTATACCGGTCTGAGGTAATCTTCTTTAATTCCTCTACTTCTTCTTTTCTTTTCTTCTTGGATCGCATATTTGATGTCCTGTTCTGTTTTTCAGCTATTTGTCCCCAGGATGGAGGATATTCATGAGGTGCTGGCCCTGCAGGCAGCCAGAGATGATGCATTTGTCCCTGACCAGAGACGACAGAGATACCAGTTCTTTATTGGTCAGCTGGGCAGCATCTGGTACTGCGGCGAGCGCTTCTTCTTTCAGCATGTGGGAGAGCCGCGGATTCCTGCCATCCCGCCAGATACTACTCCTTCTTATCCTCCTATGCCTGTTGATCCTGCCCAGTTCTTAGATTGGATTGAGGCAGAGACATTATTAGAGGAGGGTGACTATGATGCCTGGTTCAGGCGAGCTTCTGTTGGGTGCCTCATGTCACCCATGCCTGTCCGTGGCGGAGTCACGGAGATAGGAGGGGTAGTGATTAGGTCCTACGACACCACGGTATGCCTTCTTCCTTTTCTGATCTTCTATTTCTATTTCATTAACATTTTTCTGACTTCTTTCCTTGCTATTTCAGGAGGCTCAGTTGGCAGAGATCAGGTCTCGCTATGCTGATTTAGAGCGCCAGCGTGATGCCGTAATCGCTGAGCGGGACGCCCTCTATATCACTATTTCAGATCTCCGGGGGCAGCTAGCCAGAGCCCAGGGCCAGGAGGGTCCATCTGATGCACAGGACCAGGCGGGTCCATCTGATGCACAGGACCAGGCGGGTCCATCTGATACTCAGGTTAATTTCTTCTTTTATTTCCATTCCTGCTTTTGTATTAGCCTATCTTGTTCTGACTGAATTTTTCTCTTTGTTTCAGGAGTACACAGCTGGTCCCTCTTCACCTGCTTCACCCGTGCCTATGCATTTCCGGGATGAGGTATTTTCTGTGGCACGGGTGGAGTTTGTGACGTCTCCCAGTCCAGTGGAGGTTCCTGCAGCAGAGCCCGAGGTCGAGGCTGATATTGTACCTGCTGCTGAGGACGTGCCAGAGTCTGCCCCTGTAGCTGAGACTGCTCCTGCTGCATCTACTGATGTAGATATGGATTCGGCTATGGATGCCGCTGTGGTAGAGCCTACCGTGGAGACTGCGGTGATGGAGGAGGCTACGGCTGGGCCTGAGGTTGATGCAGACGTTCCTGGGGCCTCTGCTCCTGCTAGTCCTGATATGGAGGATGCTGAGGTGACACATGCTGCTGTTGATCCTTCTGCGGATTCTTCCCGTACAAAGTCTGATCCCGATTCTACGGGATATGTAGATACTTCGGGATACGTCCCTCCTGATCATCCCACTGCTGGCCTTGTGCCTTTATATATGTGGCATGATATTCAGTCTGTTTTGAGCAGGATGACGCGTAGCACAGCCCGTAATATTGTACGGCATGTCTTTGAGCGCAGGCGATCTTCAGGCCGTGGTCAAGGCAGAGGACGAGGCCGTGGCCGTAGGGGCGGACCTGCATGGTCATTAGATTAGGATTCTTCCATGTACCTTTGTATTTTTTGGCAAAAGTGATGTAAACATTCATGTATATAAAAGAAGTTTGATTTATTTCCATTTGTGTTCTTTCTTCTTTATTTACAGTATTTATTACCTGATGAATGTTAAACAGGGACAGGTGAAGCTTAGGAAAACCAAGGAAATTAAAAATTCCCATTTTTTTGCATTTTTTCGAAGAAACCGTATTTATTCTACGAGCAGGCTGTGCCCGTAAAGTTACTACGGGCGCACTCTGCCCGTGAAGTTTTCACGGTCAGGCGTGTCCGTAGTGCCTATACGGACGCGCCTTGCCCGTAGTATAATTACGGAATTTACTGCTTTACAATTTTTTCTATATAAACTCCTAGGGAACATCATTGTGACACTTTTATTAATTGAAAAACTCCCTGAGCACGTCTTTTCTCGCTTTCCTTGGCTTTTTTGGCGCTTCCATGGCTTCCCCTACGCCGCTTTCTCCTGCTGTTGAATCTCCTCCTGCAAGACAACCTGTTAGATCAAAACCTCCTAATCTTACCAGGTACAATATTGTGGATTCCTTTTATGATAGATGGGTTAACTCCATGACCCTTGATGAGGAGATTCGTTGGGATTCCATCCACTTAGGGCACATCCTACACCTCCCTAAAATTCCCTTTAAGTGGGAAATCATTGAAGCTTTGATTGGCCACTGGGTACCTGAGCTGAATCTCTTCCGTTTTGATGACAAAGAGATGACTCCCACCATAGAAGAAATTGAAACCATCCTTGGCCTAAGATTTTCTGAAAAAGTTGTGAATCCACCCCTAAAGCTTAGTTATAAAAAAGAGGCTTCCACTTTTTTGGGTATAGGGAAGAAGGACTTAGGAAATTCTGATGCACTATTGACCTTGTCCAAGACCTTTTTGACTGAAAAACTTCTGAGGAGTAATGACAAGGACTCTAGGTTTAATGCATTGACCTTGGTAGTGGTCAATCAGCTGCTTTTTCCACGGGGTGATGACCAGGTTGACTTGGCTCTCATCTCAGTTATATGTCAGGTTAGGGAACGCGAGAGGTTAGCCCCTATGATCCTAGCAGAGATATATCAGGCCCTTACTGACTATTATTTCAGGAAGAAGAAACGCTTCCTTGCCTGCGCCCCTATCCTACAGGTAAAAAATATGCATATATTTTTTCTTCTTTTTTTTTTTTTATTCTTATTCTTTCCTTTCTTTTTCTTCTCTCTGCTTCTTCTTCTTCTTTTCTTTCTTTTTTCTTTTTTTTTCTTTTTCTTTCTCTCTTTTTTTTTCTCCTTTTTTTTTCTTTTTTTTTTTTCTCTTTCTCTCTTTTTTCTTCTCTTTTTTTTTCTTTTTGGAAATAAATTGAAATACTCCCTTTTTCTGCAGCTTTGGTTGCTTGACCATCTTAGCCAGGTTGAAGAAATAACTCGTCGCTTCTTTCCAAGATTGAAAGTTCCTGTTTTGATGAGCAATAGGGGATGTCCTAACATCCAAGGTGGCAAGCAAGGCTGGTTCACTTTCTTGGGTACTCTCCAGGATGATCAAGTGAGATGGCCTGGCACTTATCAGCCTACTCCAGAGACAGTGATTAGCTTTAGGGATAAAAACTTTCTGGCCCTAACAGGCTTGAAATCTGCTGTTCTCTATCTTCCTTTGAGGGTTCTTCGGCAATTTGGAGCGACCCAGGGAATTATGATCCCCACTGGTTATGAGAGCTTTGTAGGGCCACTTACATCAGCCACCATGGGGCTAAATGCTCAATTAATGAAAGAGTGGTCCTATGTTTGCTTTCTGCGGGGCCAGTCTTTTCTGAGTCCCATGTGAAGGACTATCATTTCTGGATCAAAGAACAGGTGCAGAGTCATGCCCCAGTACCAGAGGATCCTCCTGCAGTTCTTCCTCCTACTTATGAGGACATTCTGGAGTCAGAAAGGGCAACCCATAAACGGCTTCAACAAATATGGGTACGGGAGGCTCAAGAACTTAGGATAAAAGTCCTTGTTCTGGAGAGGAAGCTTGAAGAGCTGAAGTCTGGCCGCATTGCCATGGAGAAGAAACTTGAAGAACAAAGGCAGGCTCGTCGCTTTGAAGTCCGAGTGATGCGGAAGAAGTATCAGGATTCCTTGGCCGACCTTAGGGCGTTGAAGATCAAGCTTTCTTTTACTGACGAGGTCATCTCCTTTTTGAGTGATCCTGATGCAGAGGGTGCTTCTGGAATCATTGCAACTCAGGCAGCTAGGATTAGGGAGCTTGAGGAGCAGTTAGGGAGTAGGGATTAGATTCTTTTATCTCTTTTTTTTCTTTTTCCATTCATCATTTTTTCATACTTTTATACAAAAGCAAACTCCATTAGTAGAAAGATATTAGATTTAATTCAAAAATAGGTTTTATATTATTGGCCTCAGAATTTTCAGATGCTTATAAAAACAGAAGTTTTATGAAAAAGTATTTGATTTCTCATCACTGGCCAAAGTATAGTTTTTTTTTTCTTTTTTTTTCTTTTTTGGAAAGCTGATCCAAAACACTTAATCACATATAATTAAAGGAATTAAAATCAGGTTGAATAATGAAAAGGGTAGTCCAAGCAATAGGGAGAGACCAAATCTGTCTACCCCGTGACCATTAGAATCATCCCCTAATGATTCTTCCTTCATGATTGGCCTTGCTAATCTGCTCAGTTTCCAGTGCTCATGCTGATTTGAAACTTAGACCACATGATCAACTCAACCCTTGATTCTTTTCTCTTTTTTCTTTTTTTCTTCTTTTTTTTTCTTTTTTTTTTCTTTTGCCCTTCTTGCCCCTAGTGCCAATTACAGTTTTCACTAGGGTTGGCCTCTGCATTCCGTCATCACCAATCTTATTCTGAAAGTTGAATGAATATACTAAAATCACCGAGGGCTTAATAATAGGACGAAACAAAGGCTAAGCTTAGTTTGTGAAAGAAAAGGTATTAAAGGCTCAAAATTTTCTAAGTGTAAAAATGGGTCAACTGGACTTACAGTCATGGTGGATTCAATCCCATTCCCCTTCTTTTGTATTTGGCATTTATTTGCCCCTATTTTTTTCTTTTCTCTCTTTTTTTTTTTTCAAATTTTTTTTCTTTTTGCCCCTATTGGCCTTGCCCTTATTGGCTTTGCCCCAGTATAAGGCTGTAAGTCCAGTTTGGGTTTAACAAAAAAAAACGAACAGGCTCAAATTGGTTTGACTAGGGATTCAAATTTTGGGATATAAAGAACAATGGCCTCAGATCATTTCCTAGTAATATTCATTCATGGAAAATATCTCTTTACTGCATCAGAGTTGATTGGCTCAAGAAAATCCTTCCCATCCATTTCTGTTAAGATGAGAGCACCCCCTGATAGGACCTTCTTGACTATATAAGGTCCTTCCCAATTTGGTTTGAACTTTCCTCGAGGATCTTCCAAAAAGGGTAAAATCTTCTTTAATACCAGATTTCCTTCTTGGAAAGTTCTGGGCTTCACCTTTTTATTGTAAGCCCTAGCCATCCTCTTCCGATATAATTGGCCATGACTAAGTGCCTTCAAACGTTTTTCTTCTATTAAATTGAGTTGATCATGCCTAGACTGTATCCATTCAGCTTCTTCTAATTCAGCTTCCATTAGCACTCTTAATGAAGGTATTTCCACTTCTACTGGTAAAACTGCTTCCATTCCATAAACTAAGGAGTATGGAGTTGCCCCTGTAGAAGTCCGGATTGAGGTTCTGTAAGCATGTAGAGCAAGTGGCAGCATTTCATGCCAATCTTTAAAACTCACCACCATCTTTTGAATAATCTTCTTTATATTCTTATTCGCTGCTTCCACTGCCCCATTTATCTTTGGTCTGTAAGGCACTGACTTGTGGTGGGTAATCTGAAATTGTTCACACATCTTCCTCATGTCTTTGTTCTTAAGGTTTGAAGCATTGTCTGTTACTATGGCACTTGGCAAACCATATCGGCAAATGATATTGTGCTTCAAAAACTTAAGAACATGGCTACTCGTAATGTTTGCATATGAAGCTGCCTCTACCCACTTGGTGAAGTAATCAATTGCTACAAGTATAAACCTGTGTCCATTTGATGCCTTTGGGGAGATCATTCCAATGACATCTATACCCCACATAGAAAAAGGCCACGGAGATGTCATACTATGTAATTCACTTGGGGGTGCATTCTTGTTATCCGCGTACACTTGGCATAAATGACATCTTTTAACGTGCATATAGCAATCATGCTCCATAGTTGACCAGTAATATCCCAATCGCAGAATCTTCTTGGCAAGCATATGCCGATTCATATGGGGTCCACACACTCCTCCATGTACCGTTTCAACTATCCTTTCTGACTCAGTCTTTGCAACACATCTAAGTAGTATATCATTGTGTGATCTTTTGTACAACTGACCACCACTTAGTAAGAACTGTCCTGCCAACCTCTGTATTGTTCTTTTTTCTATAGAGGTGACATTTTCTGGCAAGCTCCGATCATTTAGGAAGTTCTTAATGTCTTGAAACCATGGTACTTCTTCTTCTGGGGTTTCTTCTAGAACAAGGCAGTAAGCTGGTTCATCTCTGACTTCAATTTCCAATGGTCTAATATCAACACCTTCTGGCATACTGACCATTGAAGCCAATGTTGCTAGAGCATCTGCAAACTGATTTTTGGCCCTTGGCATATAATTGAAGGAAATTCGAGTAAACTGGGTGCTTATTTCTTCCAAATACTGGTGATAGGGGATCAATTTGTGATCCTTGGTTTTCCATTCACCAGTTGTTTGGAAGATGATAAGACTCGAATCCCCATATACGTCAAGTTCCTCTACTTCAAGGTCTAAGGCTGCTTGCAACCCAATTATGCATGCTTCATACTCTGCTATATTGTTCGTGCATTGGAACCTTAACTTCACTGCGATTGGGATATGTGCCCCATCTGGCTTGATCAATACAGCCCCTATTCCATTTCCATTCATATTGGCGGCCCCATCAAAAAACATCTGCCATGAGCTTTCGCCTTCCTCCTCTTCAGCAAACAGGATTGCCTCATCAGGGAAGTTGGTCTTTAAGGGTTGGTATTCTGGTAAAGGGTGTGCAGCCAAGTGATCTGCAATGGCTTGACCCTTAATGGCCTTCTGTGTGATATAGGTGAGGTCAAATTCAGAGAGTAACAACTGCCACTTTGCTGTTCTGCCAGTTAAAGCCGGTTTCTCAAATAGATACTTCAAAGGGTCCATGCGGGATATCAATAAGGTGGAATGACTAAGGAAATAGTGCCTTAGTCTCTGAGTTGCCCATACTAAAGCACAACAAGTCTTTTCTAGAGGGGAATATTTTGCTTCATATTCTGTAAATTTCTTACTCAGGTAGTAAATCGCCCTCTCCTTTCTGCCTGTATCGTCATGCTGTCCTAAGACACACCCCATTGATGTCTCCAAAACTGACAAGTATAGAATCAATGGTCTTCCTGGAGTGGGTGGTACTAGCACAGGTGGGTTTAATAAGTATTCCTTTATTGTGTCAAAGGCTTCTTGGCAATCATCATTCCAGACTGTCGGGTTACTCTTTCTTAGAAGTTTGAAAATTGGCTCACAGATAGCGGTGAGCTGTGCTATGAACCGGCTTATGTACTGAATCCTTCCAAGAAAACCCCGAACTTCCCTCTCGGTTCTAGGTGATGGCATTTCAATGATGGCTTTAGCTTTAGCTGGGTCAATCTCAATTCCCCTTCTGCTTACTATAAAGCCCAACAATTTTCCTGATGTAGCCCCAAAGACACATTTCGCAGGGTTAAGCCTTAGACTGTATTTCCTAAGCCGGTCAAATACCTTCTTCAAGTTGATCAAGTGGTCTTCTTCTTCACATGATTTGGCTATCATATCATCCACATAGACCTCCATCTCCTTATGGATCATATCATGGAATAAGGCTGTCATGGCCCTTTGGTAGGTTGCCCCAGCGTTCTTAAGTCCAAATGGCATTACAGTGTAGTGGAAGGTACCCCAAGGGGTGATAAAGGCTGTCTTCTCTTGGTCTTCCTTAGCCATCTTAATCTGATTGTACCCAGAAAACCCGTCCATGAATGAGAACAGGCTATGTACAGCGGTGTTATCCACCAAGATGTCTATGTGTGGAAGTGGAAAATCATCCTTTGGACTTGCCTTATTCAAATCTCTATAATCTACGCACATTCTGACCTTTCCATCCTTCTTTGGCACTGGCACTATATTTGCAAGCCATTCGGGGTATGTGGAAACTGCTAAGAATCCGGCTTGGAATTGTTTAACCACTTCATCTTTGACCTTTAGCGTCTATTCAGGTTTTAACCTTCTCAGTTTCTGCTTAACTGGCTTAGAGTCTGGTAGAATAGGTAGCCTGTGTACCACCATATCTGTGTCTAACCCTGGCATATCCCGATACGACCATGCAAACACATCTTCATAATCAGCAAAAAATCGTATCATTTCATCCCGCTGTACCTCAGATAGGCATACCCCAATCTTCACTATTTTTGGGTCATCTTCGGTCCCTAGGTTTATTGATATGGTATCTTCAATATTGGGTTGGACCCCCTTTTCATGACGCTCTAATTGATATGTGATTTCCTTTGGAACGTCGTCTTCTTCGTCCTCGGTCTCTTCTTCAACCCCCATTAGGTCAAAGTCGAGCTCAAGGTCGAAGTCATACTCATCCTGATCCAATTCCGTTTGCTTATATGGTTCATAAATGGTTTGGACCTTTTTGAAAACTTTATCTTTTCTAGAAAAAATTGAAAAATCTTTTTGTGTTATTTGAGAGCCTTCTACAAAATCCTTCCCTGAAGACGAAGGCTCATTAAAACCTTCAGGAAAAGGGCATTCCACTAATGGAGTTTTTTTTTGGAAGCCATGTCTGTTTGCCAAACAAATGCGGCTTCAAAAGTAAGGGGAGTTTCCTCCCAATTATTCAGAATGAAAGAATCTGGGGCAGGGATACAAGCCTGCTCCTCAAGCTCAGGGTCTGCATCTGAGATCACCAGTACTGGGTGAGTTGCATCGCCTGTTTCTTCTGTAGGGCCAGTTCCAGATGGAACTTCTACTGCAGCCCAATCAATAAAAGGTAGCTCCCCTGCTACTTTTTCTTGGTTGCCTTCTGTCATGGCAAAGAATGCCCCTACGTCCTCAGAAAAGTCCTGCTCCTGTTCTGCCTGTAGCCCAGGCCCACCAGATGTTTGTGGAGGTGGAGGTGGAACATATGGTTGTACTGTTGAGGGTTTGGGTTTCTGAAATGGGTTGACATTGTAGTATGGAGGTTTAGACTGATCCTCAGGAGGAGACAGCTGAATCATGTGAGACAGCTTAGGAAAAGTTTCCCTGATGTGCGGGAATTTTATAGCTTCTATCTGCCCCTGTTTTCTCCACTTCCTTGGCTTGGACCCCAACCCTGCTCTGTGAACCATCTTCTTAACCTGTACTGGTTCTATCCTTCCTTGTAGGTTAACCCCCAGACCTTTTCCAGGGTGAAAATGGTACTTTTCTAGCACATTTTTGACCATTTTTTCAGCACAGGTCAATTTTCCTTCTTTTTCCTGATACCCTCCAGGTATATAATTCACAGCTTCAAATTGAAAAGAGTGAAACGTCAACTTATCTGCAGTCATTTCCATGTTAATACAGGGTACATCAGGGGACCACATGGGGGGAACCAAGTTTTCGGCCAGGACGGTAATCACCTTTTGCCCTCTAATGTATTTGACTCTTTGGTGGAGGGTAGATGGTATAGCCCTAGTTGTATGAATCCACGGCCTTCCTAGGAGTAGGTTGAAGGCTGCAGGTATATCCATCACTTCAAATGTGATGTTGAAAATATACGGTCCAATTGTGACCGGCAGTTCAACCTCCCCTAGGGAGTGTGTCTTAGAGCTGTCAAATGCTCTTATAATTCTTCCATTTTGCTTTATTTTGTTTCGCTCCAGATTGAGCTTAACAAAGGTTATCAATGGGCAGACATTGAGAGCCGACCCATTATCAATCAGAACCCGGGCTATCATACAACCCTTACTGAGCATAGCAATGTGCAAAGGATCCACATGATGGTATCCTGCTGGACTAATTTCAGTTTCAGAAAAGGTTATGACATTATGGGATAAAATTTGACCAACCATCCGGCCTAGTTGGTCTGGTTCAATGTTTTTAGGCACATGGGCCCCCTGGAGTATCCTTAACAAGGAGTCCCTATGTTTTTCAGAATTTAACAATAGTCCCAGAATTGAGATCTGGGCAGGGACTTTGTTCAACTGCTCAATGACATTGAACTCACTCTTTTTTATTACCTTAATGAGGTCAGCAGCCTCACTGTTAGTTACCTGAGGGGCTTCTTCCCCTACCTTGGCCTTTCCTTTAATTTTTTCTCCTTCTTTCTCCTTCTCTGTTTCTTTTTGTTTTTCTTCCACCCCTAGACATTTCCCTGACCTCATCATGAGGTTTACTTCTTCCTTGCCTTCAGCTGCAGGGCATGTAGTAGTAAATGTCTCACTGTAGCTCCATGGTACAGCCGATTCAATATAGGAAGGCTTGGGGACGTTCCCCACTAATGGGGGAAGTTTGGGCTTGGCGATGGAAGTCTGGGTAATAGGAACATTAACAACCAATGGAGGAAGTTGTTTTGGTTGAGGGGTTGCAAAAGTGACTGATGCACTAAAGGGGTCACAATTTATGACCAATGGTGGCTTAGACTGAATGGGTGGAGTGAAAGTGGATGGATTAATGACCAAAGGTGGCTTAGCGATGTTCATCTGGGCCATGAGGGATGAGACCCGGTCCAAAGATGAGCTAATGTTCTTTGCGGCACTATCATTCCCCTTTGAAATCATATTTATTTCTTTGCTTTCACTTCTCCTGTCAAAATATACTTTGACCGTTGTCCCTATGGGAGCAATTAATTGAGATGGGTCAAAGGTTATTTTGTCAGAAGAGATGACTCCTATGACATTAGATGGGCCTGCCCCGTGATGCTGGGGCAGTGGGTTTTGTCCAATATCGGTTCTTGGAGGATTGGGAGCCCCTGTATTAAAAGACAGGGTATTCTGGTCCAGTAAATCCTGAATGGCATGTTTCAAAGGCCAACACTTGTCAGTAGGGTGCCCAGGTGCACCCATATGGTAGTCACAAGTGGTGGAAGGGTCAAAATTTCTTCCCTTAGATGCATTCGGGTTAGGCTCTCTTAAAGTGATATACCCTCCTTGCAATAAAGTGGGCAGCAATTGAGAGGGAGTCATTGGAATAGGGGTGAAAACCCTATTTCTCCTTGCTGCAAAATAGGCATCCTTTTCCTCTTTGGTAAAAACCCTTTTTTGGTCTGAAGGTGCTGCTGGAACATTAACCTTCATGGGGGCCTGGGATGACACTGGTGGGGTAGGAAAATGTGCAAGTACGTTGATTTGTATGGGCTTGTTAGGGCCAGATGGTGGCTGCACCATGTTCACCTCACCCTCCTTCTTGTTCCCATTCTTTTTTATTCCGCTTCCTTTCTTTAGGTTAGGGTCTTGCTGACTGACCATGGCAGAGTGGTCAATTATCTTACCTGACCTTATTCCATCCTCAATTCGGTCAGCCACCTGAACCAAAGCTGCAAAATTAGTGGTGGTCTGACCCACCAAGTGGCTGTAGAATGGTTGACCCAAAGTGCTTATGAAAGTAGAAATCATTTCTTGTTCTAGCATGGGTGGCCTGACCTGGGAGGTCGTCTCCCTCCATCTCTTGGCATATTGCCTTACAGTCTCATCCCTTCCTTTGCTCATTCTCATGACGTCGTACCTATCTGGCATGATCTCTGAATTGAACCGGTATTGAGCCAGGAAGGCATCGGCTAGGTCCTTCCATCTTTTGATCTTTCCATGGTCCAGAGTGGCGAACCATCTTAATGCGGTTCCAGTTAGGCTCCTTTGGAAAAGTTGGATCAAGATACCCTCATCCTGCCCAAACTGGGATAGGGCACCGCAATACAACTTTAGGTGGCTCATGGGGTAACCAGTGCCATCATACTTGTCCAAGTCTGGGCACTTAAACTTAGCCGGCAGGTTAACATTGGGGTATAGGCACAGGTCTTCAAAATTGGTGCCCCCAAAGTTGTTTACCCCTTTGACTTCCCTTAGTTCATCTTGGATCATTTCTAGCTTATGCATGAACTTTCTTTCCACCTCTTCCCTTATCCTTTCCTTTTCCTTAGCCTTGTTTGATTCAGCTGTCTCATCCCTGGTCAGTGTAGGCTCAGGGGTGGGTTCATAGACGGGTTCAGGAGTTGGTTGCACTGGAGGTGGAATGTTGACTGGGGGTGGAGGTGCAGGGTTGGATGTGGATGCCTGGTTCTGGGCCTGCACTTGTTGGGCCTGTACTGACAGTATGTTCTCTAGCATTCGGGCTAGTCCTGCCACTTGTTCTTGGAGTAGAACAACATCTGGATGAGGAGCATCAACTTCATCTTCAACGGGATTCATGGCTCGAGCTCTTGATCTGGTTACAGGAGCTATGATGCAAGTGTATTGGTACCTGGAAAATAGAAAGAAAATATCAGTGCCAATTTAGTCTCATTCACATGTCTAGGAATGCCTATGTGCAAGCTGGGTGAACACGAGTTTGGATTATTTTTTTTATTTGCTTCTTTTTTTTTTCTTTTTGAATTGTTGGAATATTCTAGGGCTTCCAACAGGTCCCACAAAAGAGAGAAAGATTTGAAATTCAAAGGCTTTCAGAGGCCCGGGGGGTTTTTGAAAAAAGGTCTGAAATTCAAAGGCTTTCAGAGGCCCAGGGATATTTTTGGAAAAGGTCTGAAATTCAGAGGCTTTCAGAGGCCCCGGATTTTTGATGAAAGTCTGAAATTCAAAGGCTTTCAGAGGCCCAGGGATATTTTGAAAAAAAAGTCTGAAATTCAAAGGCTTTCAGAGGCCCAAAAGTTCTGAAATTCAAAGGCTTTCAGAGGCCCAAAAGATAAAGGTCTGAAATTCAAAGGCTTTCAGAGGCCCGAAGGAAAAAGGTCTGAAATTCAAAGGCTTTCAGAGGCCCAGAAGTTCTGAAATTCAAAGGCTTTCAGAGGCCCAAAAGAAAAAGGTCTGAAATTCAAAGGCTTTCAGAAGCCCAAAAGTTCTGAAATTCAAAGGCTTTCAGAGGCCCAAAAGTTCCGAAATTCAAAGGCTTTCAGAGGCCCAAAAGATAAAGGTCTGAAATTCAAAGGCTTTCAGAGGCCCGAGGAATTTTTTTGAAAAATCTGAAATTCAAAGGCTTTCAGAGGCCCAGGGTTTTTTTTGAAAAATCTGAAATTCAAAGGCTTTCAGAGGCCCAGGATTTTTTGAAAAATTTGAAATTCAAAGGCTTTCAGAGGCCCAATATATATATATATATATATATATATATATATATATATATATATATATATATTTTGAAAAATCTGAAATTCAAAGGCTTTCAGAAGCCCAAGAGTTTTGAAAAAGTCTGAAATTCAAAGGCTTTCAGAAGCCCTAGGAACCTTTCTCTCACATTTTTTTTTCTTTTAATTATTATTATTTTTTTTTGTTTTTTTTTGTTTTTTTTGTTTTTTTTTTCGAAGCATTTATTCAAACTTGTTTCCCTTTATCATTATTTAAGGGTTACATGAAGATTTTAGTGGAAAAAACTGATTAAAGTTGAATATTCCGAGAAAACCGTATACACAGTACGGTCCAGCCCTGCCCGTATTCAAATTACGAGCCAGCCGTGACCGTATGCAATCCACGGGCGAGCCTAGCCCGTATAACCAATACGGGCAAGTCCAGCCCGTGTATTAAATCCGGTTTTACGGAACCCTGTTATATTTTTTCAGTTTTTACATGGTTTGGTCACTTTCATTGTTCATCCAAACGTACGGTTCACCCCTTGCAAAGCTTCTAAACTGTCCCAAAGTGGACTTTGGCCTATTTGTAAAAACACATGCTTGGGAGGGCACATGTATCCTCCAAATTGACACCATACTCAAGAATTTGGTACCCTTTTGTTGCCTCTTGTGTGTACATAGGGTAAGATTGATTCTAAACAGAGTTAGAGACTCTTCCTATGGGCTACACCAATTTTAGAAAATATGCATATTTTGGGACCAATTTTATCCCGAACCAATGGGTACCATGACACCCCTATGACATGAAAATAATGCAAAACAATAGGATTACCTTGTTACCTTGTTTACCTTCAATATGGCATCTGCATTATGCCCTGGTTTGTAAGCCATGCACACGGCCTTCCCACAATCATACAACCCCATATTCCCACGTAATTGTGTAATTTAGCCAAAAACGTGTAACTCCTCCTTCAAGCGTAGGGGTTTTGGGTTTTGGCTTAATGGCAACTTAGCACTCAAGCCTAGTGATGACCAGAATCCCCGATCCACGTTATCATCACATCATTAGCTCAAAGTTCTAAGGTGAATGTTTTCACTTTCGCTTTCCGAAGTATCGACCTCGTTGCGCCAAGCTACACCCATTCGGGTTCAACTTCCTATAGGTTAAGGGTAGGCTGTGTAAAAAATAAAAGGTACACAGTGCATTGTAAAAAAATAGGGTGCATTCACAACGTCCCAAACCCTTGCCACTCTTTTCGCAGCCATGCATAAACAAACCAAGGCATAATAGGAAAGCATATTTAAAATAAACAAGTAAATAAAGCAATCCTATAGCACCCAAAACATGTTCATAAAAAAAATTATCTAATCATGAAAACATATGATCATGTTATACACCCAAAATCATCATGGAGATCATGCTGAAAATTAAAACATGCTATCATAAAAATATAGCAAGAAATAAGCATGGTTCAGCAAAACGGACCTCCCCTACGCATGTTTGTAGAAACAATCCTATAAATCAAAATTAAGCATGTTTCTACCCTCATGAATTCTTAAGCAATAATTCAAATTTTAAACATACTCCACATGCTTAAGAACACAAAATAGCAAGTAAATCAAAAAATATCAAAAACATGAACTAAAACACCAAAAGGCTCAAATCCACAAGTCCCCAGCAGAGTCGCCAGTTGTGAGACATGGGAAAAAAATCGATTTACTGATTTCCTCAATCATCACACGGGATAAAATAAAACAAAGAGTCGCCACCATTCAATCAAGGTGTGAATGGACACCAAAATATTAAATAAGCACAAAAGGCAATTTTAGGGCAAAATATCCCTCCTAAAAAAAACAACCAGAGATGGGTAAGGGGATTAGGTTATGAACAGGGGAAGGTGTTAGGCACCCCTATTCATCCACACAAGGTGGTTGCCAGGTATTGGTTCATGTTTTACAAATAAAAAAGGCTTGCTATAAAAATCAGGAAAAATCACAAAAAAGGCAAAAATATATGGTTTTTTCATATGAATAGTCTGATTGATCCAGAACTATCAAATATGATCATACCATTCCTAGGGTTTCATGATCAAAACAAAATAGAGATAAAATCAAATAAAATTAATTTAAAGTGAAAAATCCAAAAATCTGGCTTCAAGCTAAATTCTAGAAAAATATGATTTTTATAAAATATTTCAAAATTGAACTTGAACAGTCCAGGACATAGATAAAGCCCAAATTTCACATTAAATCCTGAAAATCAAAACCAAAAAATACTCACGTTTATGAAAAACACCAAAAGGGGAGAATTTAGACCGTAGGGTCTTATCTCAATAATGAAAAGCAATTTAAAAACCATATCATGAAACCCTAGAATTTACTATTAGGCTTCTAGATTCAGATCTACCATATTGATCATGATAAATCCAAGATCCTAGCCTAAAACCACAAAAATCACGAAAATAGTGCTGTAGGTGCAAAAGTGGCAAAAATCCAAATTTTGGCAAAAAGAGCGGATCTCATGCTATAAACATCATAGACTCATGTCATTCATTCAGATTTATCATAAAAACAATTAAACATGATCAGGATATTCAAAACAGCCACATCTTACAAATTAGAGCACATGGGGGTCTACCCTACGGATCCACCTGTTCTCTTTTCCCCTAGTTCTCTCTTCACGTTTTACGGCTAGAGAGACCCTTGAGGTACTTGGAGGCAGGTTTAGGAATACAAAAACAGATATGGCCTTATTCTACAGCAATAGAGATGATCCTATTACTTCTAGAATTGAAGACAGAAAAATAAAAAGGGATAGGGGACTTACCTGGATTGAGCAGGCAAGCAGCAGGAGTTCTTCTTTTCTCTTGGAGTTTCTTAGAATTCCTTGGACTCAAAATTTCGTGGCCCTAAGCTAGAGGAGAGAGCCTCTATTTATAGACACACCCAGGGGTATGGTTGGTCCAGAAGGATATAGCCTGGTCTTTAGGATAGAGTGAAATACAGAGATAATGCCCATCCATAGCCAACCAAGGTGGCTTCAACGAATAAAACACTTAATTCGCTCGTTTAAAGATATATTGGACTTCAAATAAAGCTCGGAAATCGAGAGAAGGACAAAACTTGCACGTGTCTTTAATGCCCGTAAATGATTTACGGTTCAATGGTGACCGTATTGGTACTACGGGCGCGCCTGCCCGTAGATAAGTTGCGGGCGCGATAGGCCCGTGAAGAAAATACGGGCAAAGCCTGTTCATTCTATTTTTAGGCTTTTTTGACCTGTTTTAAGCTCTAATTACAGGTTTTTATTATTTTCTCATTTGGCAGTGCAATTTGGGGTGTCTACAGTGAGTTTGCTGGAATCGGAGTCCGGATGAAGGTTCTGTGGGCCAGTCAAACTTGAGGATGAGCTGAAAGTTGACTTTTCCTCAAACCCCGTGCCAAGTGCTTAGCCCTATGTCATTGGATAGAGGGCTCCAATACGAGTCTAATGCAATTGAGTTTGCTCAAATCGGAGTCCAGATGTAGGAGATATGAGCCGTCGAAGTTTCCGCGCAGAAAAACCGGAAGCTGCACACGTGGCAAAGAAACTGCACACATGGCAGTGAATGCAGCAAAATATCTCAGGGACTAAATCTCAAATATCCAAAAATCATCAAATATCTCAGGGACTAAACCAAAATTCGCAGGGGGCAATCCGTAGATATCCAAAAGTGTCAAATCGGTCGAATCGAGGGGCAAATCCGTAATTTTTCGATTTGTATCCGGCCAAATATGCCGGATACACTTGCTCCTCTTCATATCCGGACTCAAATGTCGGATACAAAGATTTGCTCAGCGAGATTCGCGCCGATTCGCCGACAAATTCGCGGCGGCATTTAATTTTCGAAATTATATGCCGGATACAAAGGAAGTGCAGTGTATCCGGCATATTATGCCGGATACAAAGGAAGTGTAGTGTATCCGGCATTAAATGCCGGATACATTAAGTTTTCTATAAAAAGGCAACAGCAGCCCCATTTCCGGGGTTGGCTTCTTTTTGGTTGCTTCCACCTCTTCCTCCCCCTTCATCCTTGCTCCGAAAACCCCCCATTCAACCCCTAATTGCCTCCATATCACCCAAGACACCTCCTAAACACTACCAAACCCCTTTTCTCCTTCTTTTTCTCCATTTCCCCACAAGCAAGAGGAGACTTGCTGCTGTTGGTGGCCAAGGGAGCTGCTCCAGCCCCCATCTCTACTTCAAGGAGGCTCCACACACCTCAAAAAGGGTCCTAAAACCCAAGGTGAGGTTTCTTACCATGTTTCATTGAACATATGTGAGAATGAAGTTTTTCTTAAGTATGGGTTTCTTCTTAGTGTAAAGTTTGTCCTCATACCTATTATGCAAGTGTTTGCTTCTTATTTTTGGAAACATGAAAATCTCCCAAGGTAAGGGAGTACACGTATAATCTCAAGGGAGGATGAGAGACCTCCTCACATAGTTTTTTGGTTGGTATTTGTGGCTTTCGTATGGTATGTCTGATTCCAATTTTGAAGGGAGCATGTTCCCTTTGTGTGCTTTTCCATTGTATCCCCATTGTAATCCCCATTCTCCACCCTTCTTTTGGTGTTTCTAAGGCTACGAAATGGGTCACATGGATTCTTCCATGTGAAGGTTTCTTTTGGTAATACATGCTAGTACTCTTTAGTATATTTGTATGATTGTGGATGCTAGGTTACTCCCTTGTGGCATGCATATTCTATTATTATTTTCGGGTGGTTTAGCATGACTTTTGCCCCACCCCTACTGCTGTTTTTGGTTATACAAGATTACCTCACTTGGTTTAGACATGGATTCTAGCTGCATGTTTGTGCGTTTGCTTATTAGGAATGCCTTGAGATGTTTCAAGTGTCTTATCATGTGTGCTGATTGTAAGCACCTCATTTTTGCGCTACGGAAAAGCCAGAAATGCAAAACCCGGCTAAAAGGTCAAACCCTGAGGGGTGCAAAGTTGACCCTTTAATCAGATAAAGTTTGGTTAACCTTGATCTATCTCATTGGATAAAGAATCCCAACACGGTTCCAGCGCAACTGGGTTTGCAGGAATCGGAGTCCGGATAAGGGTTCTGCAGGCGGTCAAACTTGGGGATGAGCCGAGATTTGACTTTTCCTCGATTTCCGTGCCAAATACCTTACTTTAGCCCAATGGATAGAGAATCCCGACACGGTTCCAGCGCAACTGGGTTTGCCGGAATCAGAGTCCGGATGAAGGTTCTAAGGGCAGTCAAACTTAAGGGAAAACCTAAAATTGATTTTTTCTCAGAACCCGTGCCAAGTGCTTAGCCCCATGTCATTAAATAGAGGGCTCCGATACGAGTTTAACACAATTGAGTTTGCTCAAATCGGAGTTTGGATGAAGGAGATATGATCTGTCGAAGTTTCCGGGTAGCAAAAGCCGGAAACTGCACACGTGGCGCAGGAACTGGACACGTGGCAGCCAACGCAGCAAAATATCTCAGGGACTAAATCTTAAATATAAAAATTTCGTACGGGCGATCCGTAGATATCCGAAAGGGTCAAATCGGTAGAATCGGTCAAGTCGAGGGGCAAATCCGTAAATTTTCGATTTGTATCCGGTCACATATACCGGATACACTGCCTATCCTTCATGGCCGGACTTGAAGACCGGATACATAAAGATATTCGCGCGAAATTCGCGCCACTTGGCCGACAGATTCGCGGCGGCATTAAATTTTGAAATCATTAAGTCATGTATCCGGCCTGAGTTGCCGGATACAAGGGGCAGCTAGTGTATCCGGACTTGGAGTCCGGATACGAATAGGTCTTAGTGTATCCGGCCTGAGTTGCCGGATACATTAATGTGTCTATAAATAGCAAACCAGCAGCTCATTTCCGGGGTTGATCTTTTCTTGGCTGTTTTGGGCTTCCCTTTCCCACTTTTTCTCACGAAGTCTCTGCCTCCCTTGCCCTTCCTAGCTTCATCAATCCACCCCAAAAGCCATCCAAGCCTTGGTCTTCTCCTTCCTTTTCATTTTCCGGTTGAAGCAAAGAGGAGAGTTTGCTGTTGCTGCAAGAAAGAGCTATTCCGGCCACTGTCCAGCTTCCAGGAGGTGCCTCCAGCTTGTTCCAGGCTCTAAGAACCCTCAGGTGTCGTTTCTCATCCACTTTTATGTCACATATATTAAAATGAGCATTTTCTGAATATTTTATCGAGTTGCCTTCACCTTTCTGCATGGGCTGATCTTCATGTCATTTTATGCATGCCTCTGCTATTTTTTATGTTATGAGATCTTGCACCGTTTAGGAGTCCACGTAGGTCTTTTTCTTCCGGCATGGAAGTTTCCTTTGTTACCTTTCTTAGTGTTAATTAGTGTGCTGTTTTGAGAAACTATAGGAGGAGAGTGTTCCTCCCATTTTCATCCATTGTATCCCCATGATAAGCCCCCTCCTCTCTCCTTTCTTCAAGTTTTTACTTGTTTAAGGCATGTGGCCCGTTTTAATACTTTATTGCTAGGGTTAAGTGATGAATATGATCCCCCACCCCCACCCCTTCCATTGTAGCATGCTTCCTTTACGCATACTAGTGATTAGGCATGTGGCCTTGAGGTTTGGCCGTTTATGTTTTGCTGTTTCACACAAGCATGATCCCCACCCCCTCACCTTGCTGTTGTGATGCTTGGAAAAAGGGAAGAGAGGGGCAGCAAGCCCCATGCCTTCCCAACACCCCCATGTTTTGATAAGGAACCAAGAAGAGAGGCCAAAGGAGGCCTCTCCCCAAATCTGAAACAATGTGGGCCTTCCCAGGGGCCCACAAAACCTTTAAAATGCCCTAAGCAGCCCCTAGAAACCATCCTGAATGGCCAAACTCCCAAAAAGACCATTTCAGGGTGATCCGGCTACTCAGGCCGGATCACCTATGGCCCCTGCGTATCCGGCCAGTCAGGCCGGATCACTTACAGACCCTGTGTATCCGGCCTGAGTTGCCAGATACACACAGAAATGTATTTTTGTGCGATTTCTGATCCTTTGCCGAATTCCATGATGATTTTTGATAAAACCACTGAACCAACAGGGTTTTTGGGTCACTCGGAAACCCCCTTTGGGACTTGGACCGACCGGTCCAACTTGGCACATTAGTGGGCCTTCCAACGGGGCCCACCAAGCCCAATGAACTGCAAAGCATGCTAATTAAGCAAGATTAAGTGAAATTAACCAATCTAATCGGATGGGCCAAACCCAATGCGGCCCACCCGAGCCTTGCCCTATATATGAATGCATGAACTGCATGGTTTGGCCGAGACCATGGGCTAGGGCCTGTCGGGCCCGCCAAAGCCCGCCAACCAGACCGAGTTAGGGTGTAGGCCCTAAACTCCAAGGAACTGGGCTTCAAAAAGCCCAAAGATCGGGATCATGGGCCCCAAGCCCAATGACCAAGCCCACCTTGGCAAAAATTGAATAAAGATAAGTTAAGCTTACTTGGCCACCATGTGGGCCCACCTAAGGGGCCCACAAACTAATCCGGCCCACCGCTCGCATAAAAATCACTTAATATTCAAAACTTGAAACCCAATGTGAAATCCATACACTAACCAAAGCCCACAGGGCCTACTAGGGTTAGACAGAGGCCCGCCAAGGGTACACGGGCCAACTCAAGCCCATCAAGGCACACTAGTGGGCCTTCCAACGGGGCCCACCCAATCAGACTCAGAAAACCCAAAGATAAGTAAAGATAAAACCAACTGAAGGGACCCACACCACTCAGGTGGTCCCACCAAGACCTAACAAAAATACATGCGAGATTAGGAATCGGGTGAGAACCAAAGTGAAAAAGCTGACTCAAGATAGGGAACCCACGGGACCCGTCATCCGACGGGGTGGACTGGGGTGTCTACGGACTTCCCCAGACCACAACCGAGAACCAAACTTAGAATCTCAAGCCGCAGACCGAAAGCCCTAAATAGACAAGATTAGGCACCCAGGTGTCCGCTTGCACCCCATCAGGCGGTGGCGACTCCGAATTTACCCCGTGCCGCGTTTCCCACGCGCGCACACTGATATTGCATTATCATAGACCATTTCCCTTTTTTGGTCCTTGAACACAATAAGCACATGCATGCACCTCTCAAGGAAAGATAGGCCTCAAGTGGAGTATCTTTCTTATTGAATGCCTCATTTTTATTGTTCAAATTGATTGCTATTCCCTTAGGTTACAAGTGACCTTAATAGAGGTGCATGGCCTCTGTTCCTTTGCTGGACTTTATCCAAGAGGAGGAGGGAAACCCCCCTCCCATCCCTCATAGTTTGGTTTGAAGAACCCAAAAGAAGAAGCAAGGTGGCTCTTCTCCGAACCACTGTGGGCTCACACAGGAGCCCACACAATCCCTGAAACACCCCAAGGAGCCTAAAAACCCAACCCCAATTCAAAAATCCGAGAAAAAGGCTTCTGTGGGTTGATCCGGCAACTCAGGCCAGATCAATTGAAACCCATGTGTAGCCAGATACACGGAGCCCTATGTGTAACCGGCATCTTAGGTCGGCTACACTGCCAGAATGTTATTTTTGCTATTTTGTGCTCTTTTGCTATTTTTGTGCTTGGTTTGACCGAACCAAATGAACCAGAAGGGTTTCTGGGTCACCCGGAAACCCAAGATGGGCCATGGACCGACCCAGTCCAAATCGATTTCCGGTGGACCTTCCAACGGGGCCCACCAAGCCCGACCCACTTATTTGTACTTAAATAAGACAATTAAAAGAATTGAGTGGGCCAGACCCTGTGAGGCCCATCAAAGCCCAACTAGGGCAACATGCATGCTTGGATCTAGGCTTGGTTTGGCCGAGACTGCGGGTAGGGCCGATCAGGCTCGCTAAAGCCCATTAAATCAAACCAATTTTAGGGTTTCCAAACCCTAAATCATGAAGACTTGGGCTTTCAAGCCCAAGCCCAGGTAAAGGGCCCCAAGCCCAAATCCTGGCCCACTTTGGCACAAATTAAGCAAGATAAGCTAAAATCACTTGGCAACCAATTGTGTGGCCCACTCAAGGGCCCACAAAGCAATCCCGGCCCGCTTTGGCATGAAATCTACTTAAATGATCAAACTTAAACTTCAAATAAAATCAATTCATTTGAACCAAGCCCAAAGGGCCTCTCAGGCTAGACCAAGGCCCACCAAGGGACACGTGGGCTCAACCAAGCCCACCAAGGAATCCGCGGGCCTTCCAACGGGGCCCGCCCAATCAGACTCATCTCATCTTTAACTAAAAAGATAAAATCAAGTAAAGGGACCCACACCGCTTTGGCGGTCCCACCAGACTTAACCAAATTGAATGCTGGAATAGGAATCGAGTGAGTGAGAGACCAGAGTTGGCTTAAACCAGGGAAACCTATGGGACCCGTCACTTGACGGGGTGGACTGGGGTGTCTACGGACTTCCCCAGACCGCAACCGAGAATCTACTTAGAATCTCAAGCCGCAGACCAAGCCTTAGTAGAAGAACTTAGGCACCCAGGCGTCTGCCTACACCCCATCAGGCAGTGGCGACTCCAAACAAATCCCGAGGCACGCATCATTTTGCGTGCGCCTCGTCGTGCGACCGAAATCGGGTGTGCACACTATCAGAGTGCAGAAACAAGTATGTGCGGAAGTGTAGTCTAAAATCCTCAAGAACTAATATAATCAACCATCAATCTCAAAGTCTGGTAAAATAAAATGGTTACTATCTCTCTCATCTCTCTAGTACATCAAATCCAATGAATAATGGTCTATCAAATATGACTAAGTCTAAACAATCCTCCACCTCAAACAAGATCCGGATAAAAGTAATCCTCCGGTGAATACTCAGCTACCTCTCCCTGAAAATCACTATGATCCCCCTCTCGCGTATCAACTGAAAAATGAAATAAAAGTAGGGTGAGATACGAATATCCCAGTAGGTAACACATGCATGATTAAATAGTTAATATAAGTAAAGTAACAGTTCATGCATGATTAAGCAATATCGACTAATCAGGCTCGTATAATCATTCGTATCATTTATGAATACAAAACAGTATGATAAACAGTTCTAGAGATGAATTTCAGCAAGTTCATTTATAAGAATCCAATATCAAAATCATTAACATAAGTCATGCTTTGCTAGGATGCACTAAACAGTCACATCCGATCAATAGCTCAATCACATGCCTCCAGCCTGTATACAATAATAATAACAAGTGCTTGTGATTTCAGTGTCATTGTAGGACTCACAAAGATAGATAAACCTTTTGAGATGATTCTCAACCAATTGCTATACCACCGTGCGGCTTAGGAGTAATGCTACTAATGATACTCAAGTCCCATGCAACGCATCTTACACAAGAGCCGTAGTCACTGACTTATTGCACACGTACCCATCAGAGTTGGCATGTACCACCAGCATGCAGCACCAGAATCAATACATGGAGATGGTCGCTTATCCACATGTACAGGGAATCACCAGCGGCTCACCGGGGTGTCCCTCCAGACATATGACCTTCCCAGACAAACTAACTTGCAAAGGAAGCGCGTCGCATATAGGAATAACTCAACCCAAATGAAATATCCCTCAACTATCTTGCAACAACTATGGATCCATAACCAGCTATGCCAACTAGACTCCAAAATTCCATAAAATATAATGTTTCTATAAGGGTTGGTGCCTAGCGGCATATAAAGGTTAAATCTGTCAATTACTTCAATATTCGGTCATCTGATTTCTGAATTCTCTTTATAAAGTTTTCTGGTTTATGGTGTCATTTAGAGTTGTTTTGATAATCAAATAATAGTTAGGCTTTCCAAAAACTAGGTTTCTCACTTACTTTCAAAGTTTGGCAACTAATGTCCTAAATACCTTCCTAATTTATTTTTCTTTAAAACAGGGAATTAGATAATTTATTTTAGTCTTAAAACATCTTAATTAATCATTAAAATTATCTAAAAATAGTTTGCAATTGAATCAGGGTTAGAAATTTTGAAAATCTGCAAAATCTGAACAAAGCGCCTAGGATTGCTCAGGATCGCCCCGGCGGTCTGTGGTCGGCGGTAGTTCAAAACAGGACGCTGACGATACGTCTTCTAGCAGTCTTCGGCGGTCTAAGATTTTTAACTAGCGTCGAGGATCGCCAATGATTGCCGAGTACAGTCGAGGTCGGCGGTCATCCAAAAATGAATAGAAACAATTCTAAATCTTGAATTTTCTCGTCTAACCTCATTCTATCATATATATAACATTGATACTAAACTAAATACATCAATAGATCATATAAAAACATGCTCTTATGATCAAACGAACGTAAAATACCAAAAACGAACGAAAACAATGTCACCTACCTCTTTCGTGCGTATTTATCCTTCTCTTCTCCAACCAACTATACTCACAAACGTGAGATAATCCCTGGACGATGAAGAACACCAAAACCCAGTCCTTTCTTCCTCCTTCTCCTTCTTCCTCAGTTGCTCGATCGTGTTTGTCGCTTGCGGCTGTTGTATACGAGCAAAATACAAAACGTATGTGTTTTAGAACACATACCTCGATATCTCACATGTAAACTTTCCTATACACACTACCCAATTAGAACACATACCTCGATATCTCATGATCAGAGTGTCAGATCTGCGTCTAACTCTGGATCTTCACTAATTATATCATCCCCTACAATAATAAAATATTTCCATCAATTATAACTCTCAAGAATATTATTTATTAATTTAATTTATTATTTAAGGAAAATTCGGGGTTTTACAGTTGTTGAGCGGTTCATCTCAGTTGGGGTAGTGGACCCTTGTTCCTCCCAACTTGGAGATAGAGAACTAGCATCCTCCACTCAAGCTGGGGTATACTTGATGTGTTATTATTCCGTTGATTGTTGCTATACTTGTTGTATAATTGATGAATGAACACACTCGCATAATGAACCCTTAAGGTATGGATCCATAGACTTAACTAGGATTGTTTGGGTATATGTCATGGTCAGTTGTTCTTGTACTGTTTCTACTCTTATTTGTGATATCATCCCGGCACCAGCATCATCGGTGGCCGATGCTCTCTTGCTACGGGGAATCGGCAGCGGATGCCTGTACGTCACGGGGAATCAGCATATGGATGCCTACGTTAAGGGGAATCAGTGTAGATACCTAGCCACCACGTGGAATCGGTGACACTAGATGTGGCCATGTATATATATATATGTAAATATCCTAGATAACAAGTGATAATATTGAACACATGTTTGCAATTAAATGGATTATCTGTACACTGAATCACATGCATGCACTGTTGTATGTCACATGAGATGCCGTGGGTTTTGTAGTATTAGATATACCCGCATGTCATGGTTTATCGAGAGATATTTGCATAAATTGTGTTTTCACCGAATCATGCATGTGTTGCTTACCGAGACATTCGTCTCACAGTTGTTTTCTATCTTATTTTTCAGATCCATCGACGTCCGGTGTGAAGGATCGGGTTGGGAATAGAGGCAAGGAGAAAGCTATAGAGTATAGAGAGGAGGATTTCTATAGGCCTTAGGCTTTTATTTTGTAATAAATGTATAGTTTTGGACTGTAGTCTTTTCATTCGAGAGGAGTGACTACTCAACCAATATATTGTAACTAAACTGTTGTATCTCTTTTCATTTCAAATATATATAGATATGAACACTTTTGATATGCACATATATGAACTGTTTGCACTTGCACTCGTTATGAAAAAGATTTAAAATCCTTCGTGTTTTTATTGAGTATAAAGGCCCACTTGCCACGGTCTGGGACGGGTTGTGCCTTGGAGGGGCAGGCTTGGTTCCAGGTTGTGACACTCCATCATGTCTTGCTTCTTATTTTTGATTGTTTCTTTACATGAGATGTGCACCAAACACCATGCACATGCATAGCACATTTAGAGGGTATGTCTAGGCTTTCTTCTCCTTAAATTTATGTCATATTGCATGTATATTGATGTGAACAATCACACTTTTTAACCCACTGTTTCATAACATGCCTTAATGTTTCATTTTATTTGTCTTAGTTTGCTATTTGTTCCATGTACCATGAAGACGCATGTTTAGCCTCTCCCTTCTAGGCTTTGATAGAAGTCTCCATGCACACCCCATGTTACACACACTCACATGCCTTTTTGGTATAATTATCATGCTCAATACTTTGTTTTTGGCATTGTTTGGTTATGGTATGTGAACATGACTCATGGTTTGGCCGATTGGACCAAGGCTTAGACCAATCGGGTCACCTCCTCTCTTCTCCTCATAGAGGAGGGGAGGATACCTTCAATACCAAAATAGGGACACTTAAGGTCCCTATTTTAACTTCCGAATTTTAGTTCAAGGTAAGAGGGAAGGCACCAAGCCTCATTCCCCCTACCTCATGGTCTAAAATCCCTTAAAGTAGCTTATTTAGGTTTATTTCCTCAACCTCAAACCACCGTGGGCCCACAAAGGGGCCCACACAGTCCCTGGTTATCCCCAAGAACCATGGAATCCAAGCCCCCTTTGAAAATTGCAGAAAACCTGTTTTTATAGCTTACCCAGAAACTTAGTTCGGGTAAGCCACTTTTTATATGTAATCGAAATTATATTTCAGTTACATATGTTTTTTGTGTATCTGAAATACAATTTCGGTTACACCCAGAAAAATCCAAAACTTGCAGATTTTGCTTTCCTTGATTATTTTGAACCCTTTCCAATTGAACCAAGTAAATCCAATAGGGTTTTGGGCTTGCCCATGACCCAAATTGGGCCTTGGGCCTAGTGGGCCCAAATTGAGTATCCGTGGGCCTTCCAATGGGGTCCACACTCCAGACTCAGATCACTTGAACTAAAAAGATAAAATCAATTAAAGAGACCTACACCACACATGTGGTCCCACCAAGACTCAATCAAACATGCATGCTGATTTAGGAACAGGTCAGAAAAGTGAGTAGACTCAATTCCAAACTTAACCAGGGATAACCCAAGGGACCCGTCACCCGATGGGGCGGACCGGGGTGTCTATGGACTTCCCCGGACCATAACCGAGAGCTTCACAAAATCTCAAGCTGCAGACCATTAATAGACAAACACTAGGCACCCAGGTGTCTGCCTGTACCCCATCAGGTAGTGGCAATTCCAATTCCCTATTTTTCTTCCAAAGGAGATCTCAGCCATATCCCAGAAGTGCGACACCCACTGATTCGAACGCGTGTGCAGCCTTGTGACTCCACTGGGGACTGCTCAACCCAGTCGAACCTTGGTTAGAAAATAGTCAACACAAGAGAGATATAAGTTGGTTTAGGGAATCTTTCTGCTTTGCCTGAGTAAAGTGTAGAATACACGAGAATATGTATTCTGGCAAGTTTTGTCATAAAGGACGAGATAGTTGCCTAAGGAAATTGGATTTTAAGCGGGACCGCTGTGACCCCACCAATTACCTGGGAACCCTCCCAGAATATCGTTTGCGTGCCAATTCTTCACTTTACTATATAGGTGTGCACGCGTGGGAAACACGGCACGGGGTAAATTCGGAGTCGCCACCGCCTGATGGGGTGCAGGCGGACACCTGGGTGCCTAATCTTGTTTATTTAGGGCTTTTGGTCTGCGGTTTGAGATTCGGAATTTGGTTCTCGGTTGTGGTCTGGGGAAGTCCGTAGACACCCCAGTCCACCCCGTCGGATGACGGGTCCCGTGGGTTCCCTGATTTGAGTTAGCATTCTATTTGGTCTTCACCCGATTCCTAATCCAGCATGCTTTTCGTTAGGTCTTGGTGGGACCACCTGAGTGGTGTGGGTCCCTTTAGTTGATTTTGTCTTTGCTTTACTTAAGTGATCTGGGTCTGTTTGGGTGGGCCCCGTTGGAAGGCCCAACCGGTGTCCTGGATGGGCTTGAGTTAGCCCGTGTGCCTCTGGTGGGCTTCTGTTTAACCTGGGAGGCCCTTTGGGCTTGGTTAGTGCATTTATTTTACATGGGTTCAGGTTTGGAGGTTAAGTATTTTACATGCAAAGGAGGGCCGGATGGGTTTGCGGGCCCCTTGGGCGGGCCCACATGGTGGCCAACTAGTTTTATGTTATCTTATTTTAGTTTTGCCAAAGTGGGCTGGTCACTGGGCTTGGGGCCCGTGGTCCAGACTTTGGGCTTGAAAGCCTAGTGCTTAGAAGTTTAGGGTTGCACCCTAACTTGGTTTGATTAGCAGGCTTTGGTGGGCCCGACAGGCCCTAGCCCATGGTCTCGGCCAAACCATGCAGTTCATGCACTCATTTCACATTACAAGGCGCGGGTGGGCCGCATTGGGTTTGGCCCGCCCGGTTCACATGGTTCATTGTTGCTTAATCTTGCTTAAGTTGCATGCTTTGGTGTTTATTGGGCTTGGTGGGCCCCGTTGGAAGGCCCACTATTGTACCAAGTTAGACCGGTTGGTCCAAGTCCCAAGTTGGGTTTCCGGGTCCTGTTGGTTCAGTTGGTTTAGCTTCAAATCATTCAAAATTCGGCAAAGGGTCAACAATGCACAAAAATCATGCTTTTGTGTGTATCCGGCAACTCAGGTCGGATACGCATGGTCTGCAGGTGATCCGGCCAGAGTGGCCGGATACACAGGGCCTATGGGTCATCCGGCCTTGGTGGCCGGATATGCTAAGGCCTCAGGTGATCCGGCCTGAGTTGCCGGATCACCCTGGAATGGCCTTTTTCGGGTTTTTTGCCATTCGGGGTGTTTTCCAGAGGTCCCTAGGGTCTTCTACTAGTCATGTGGGCCCCTGAGCAGGCCCACATTGGTTCAGATTTGCTGAAGAAGCCTCCCTTGGCTTCTTTCATGGCTTCCAGCAAGGGTGAAGGGGAATGGGGAGCATTCTTGCACAAAACAGTAAGGAAAATAGGACCCCACGTGGACCTAATGGTGAAGAAGGAATTTGCTTCCAGGGAGGGTTGGTCCTAGCATGTATGGATCCAAGACCAACTACATGCACACAAAGAAAATAAAACCTAGTCTAGCACATGCCACATGTGGTTCACAGCAAGGCCCCAAATGACTATATATATGCATTTCATTTTAAGAGACAAAGAAAGGAAGAGCAGGGGGGTTACATATGGGGATACATCAGATTGCAAGATAAGAGGGAACATGCTCCCTCTGAAACACTTTAGTGTAAACCTATGGACAGCAACTAAAAGAGATTAAAAACATGTTAACATTAGACTCCCATGCTTCCTTAACAAAACCTACGTGACCCTCACACTGGTGGACGAATTCATGCTTATGAGAAAGGTGGTAAAACACATGGTTGCACCACCATGCAACTGTTCATGCCAAGCAAAGGGGAAAACAGGAGAAAAGATGACAGAAAAATCTAATTTTAATATATGTCAGCCCAAATGTAACTTGGAGCCTTACCTGGTAGTCCTTAAGCCTGGGAGCGGGGTGGAGGCACCTCTTTGGAGTTGGACAGCAACTGTGGGTCTCCCTCCTTGTGCACAGCAGCTCCTCCCTCCTCTCTTCTTGGAGTATGGGTGGAAAATGGGGAATGAAAAGGAAGGTTGAAGTGGTTTTGGATGGCCAAGGATGGTAGTGGAAGGCAAAGGGGGTTGGAAGAGATAGGATTCGGGGTGGGCAGGTGAGAGAAGAGAGCAGGAGAAAGGCAAAAATAATAGCCAACCCCGGACTGAGCTGATGTTTTGCTATTTATAGAAAAAATGATGTATCCGGCAACTCAGGCCGGATACACTATGCCCTACCCTTATCCGGTCTTCAAGACCGGATACACTAGCCTTCCTTTGTATCCGGTCTTCAAGTCCGGATACAAAACATAATCATTTGAAAATTAAATGCCGCCGCGAATTTGTCGGGCGATCGGAGCGGATCGCGCGAAAATCTCCTGGTATCCGGTCTTCAAGTCCGGTCATGAAGGGGAGCTAGTGTATCCGGCATATGTGGCCGGATACAAATCGAAAAATTACGGATTTGCCCTTCGACTGGATCGATTCGACCGATTTGACCCTTTTGGATATCTACGGATCGCCCGTACGAATTTTTTATATTTAAGATTTAGTCCCTGAGATATTTTGCTGCGTTGGTCGCCACGTGCGTAGTTCTTGCGCCACGTGTGCAGTTTCTGGCTTTGCTGCCCGGAAACTTCGACAAATCATATCTCCTTCATCCGAACTCCGATTTGAGCAAACTCAATTGCGTTAAACTCGTATCGGAGCCCTCTATTTAATGACATAGGGCTAAACACTTGGCACGGAAATCAAGGAAAAGTCAACTTTTGGCCTTCTCTTAAGTTGACCGCCCGCAGAACCTTTATCCGGACTCCGATTCCTGCAAACCCAGTTGCGTTGGAACCGTGTCGAGATTCTTTATCCAATGGTATAGAGCAAGGTGGCCAATTTTCATTTGATCAAAAAGTCAACTTTTCACCCCTCAGGGTTTGACTTTTTAGCCGCGTTTTGCATTTCTGGCTTTCCGGAGCGCAAAAATGAGGTGCTTACAGCTGCCCCTCTTTGTCGGAGTCACCTTGCGGACGAACGACAAAGAGAAAAAGAATCTCATTTTTGCGCCTAGCATTTCAGTCGACATGTTTGACGAGTTTAGTCCTTTGAAATTTTCACTTTGAGAGGGAAGCGGCCAAATCATGTGGCGTCACTTCCCGACTTTAGAGTTTCCTTACCCTTTTCTTTCGGGTTTTTGTAGGGCAACTCTTCATCGTTTGATTTAAGTTTGAAAGAGATTAGATTGGACTTGAGCTCGCCAACCTGTTTCGGCGTTGATGCCAGACACTTGACAATATTCTTTTCTTCTTGTTTGTTCCATTAAAGCTTTTAGGTGACTTCAGACTTTTGATCCCTCTTGTGTCTTTTATTTGAAGCTTATCCTTCTCTTCTTTCTTTTGATGGCCAAGGGTTGCGTTAGGATGCAGGTTGAATGGAGAAAAGAGGGATGAAAGGTGGAGGAAGAGCTGCTGTCGGTGAGGAGGTGCTTCCAGCGCTGTCCAGTGCCTCAAAGGAGCTCACACACCTGCTCTGTTCTATTTACAAAAGTGTGAAATCAAAATATTACAAAAGGGGCCCTCTTGCCCAATGAGATCTTTGTCTTTGCTTGGTCTTCTTCATGTCTTCTCATTCCTTCTTTTGTAGTGCTCTCTGGCTGGCTTGTTCTCTTGGAGAGGCTCCCTAGCTTGGTGTGATTGTTGCTGGGGATTGGCCAGGAATTTGTTCTTTATTTCC
Organism: Buxus sempervirens; assembly: GCA_947561395.2. NCBI lineage: Eukaryota > Viridiplantae > Streptophyta > Magnoliopsida > Buxales > Buxaceae > Buxus > Buxus sempervirens. The sequence goes on from OX387188.1 coordinate 13,224,393, forward strand.
TCTCCTTTTGAGTCGAGCCTTGTTGCTGGCGAGCGTGGGAGTTCCCCGGGGAAGGATGCTCCGCTGGGGATAAGTGGGGGATTCCTCACGCTGCCATCTTCCTTCATAAGGCCTTTTCCTTTTGCCTGGGCTTGGGTTCTTCATGCTTGTTCAAGCTCTTGTTGAGTGTGAGAAACGCCACTAAGGATTGATGCTAGCTTGTTCGTCTTCTTTCCTCTCTTCTTCGCAAAGCCGGCCTTTTTAGACTGGGTGAGGTTTGAGAAGTCTACATCACCAGGTATCATTCTCTTATTGCTTGAGAGGACTCTACTGGGGATGTAAGGGTGTTGTTCCTTGTTTGCTGAAGGCCTTCCACTGGGGATTTTGGAGGGTATTATTTTCCGTTTACTGAAGGAACTCCACTGGGGATTTGGAGAAGACGTCCGTTATCCCATTCTTGCTGTACCTGTGAAGTCGGGAAAGGAACAAAAGGTCAGTCTTGGACTAGCTGGGGATAAATGCAAAGTATTCTTATTTCCTTCCTTCTTTGAGCCTTTTGCCCATTGCAACTAGAAACGGCCTCTGCCAAGGTTGAGAGACTATCAACTCAGGTTAATAGCCCAATGCGGAGCCTTAAATAGTTAAGCAGAACAATTATAGAGAAGACAGGTGTGTTAGTATGTGCTTGTGTTTGCAATATCAAAGAAATTTTCCATGGTCAGACGGGACTTGGAGTGCTTGGTATTTCAGTAGCATCGTCATCATAGGCCACTGTGAAGTCTTTAACTTAGGCGCAACCTGCCGGTCTGAACCTCTCAGACCTGTGCAATTTTCTCAGTTTACTGTCTGCTACTGTTACTGCTCTCCTCTGTATCTTGCTCTGCTCAATCCAGATGTGACCAGTTTTTTTTTTTCTGGTACTAACCACACAACGCCCTTTTTTCGGGTTTTCACTGCGTCTAGCCTTTCTAGGAAGCTCTGAATTCCGTCATTGCTGACGAATGCCGACTTAACTGTTTGCCCTGACCATTCTTTTCGGGATCCGAGAGGTCTTAGAGATAGGACGAAACGTAGGCTTGGTCTTGGTTATGAAAGAAAGGATAAGTGGCTCAAAAAGCTTTAATTTTTTGGGGTTGCAAGTGTGCTACTTTTATTGTTGGTGGGACTTACATCCTGGCTTATTTGTATCTCTATATTTTTGTTGGGTAAACATTTCCCCATTTTCTGTGTTTCTTTCTTTTCTTTCTTTTCTTATTGTAATTTCTCTTCTTTTTGAGGGTTTTCTGGGCCAGAATGCCTAGTTTCTTTTTGCTTTGCCAGGAATGCCCCGTTTGATGTGTAGAACACTCGCAATGGGTTGAAAGAATTTTAAGGCTCAAAATTGTCTAACTAGGGGAGAATTTAAGGTATTTGGAAGGATTTACAGTCTAAAGGAGAGTCAAGGATGGCCTCTCTTCATTTCCCAATCCGAATGATCTTAGGCATAGTACAGTTTGACTGCGTCCGCATTTATCGGCTCAGGGAAAATTGCCCCGTCCATTTCTTGTAAGATGAGTGCTCCTCTGGACAAGACTTTGTGGACTACGAATGGCCCTTCATAGTTCGGCTTGAATTTCCCTCTGTTGTCCTCTTGATGAGGAAAAATTTTCTTTAGTACCAGGTCTCCCACTTTGAAGTGCCGTGGCTTCACTTTCTTGTTGTAGGCTCGCGCCACTCTCTGTTGATAGAGCTGGCCATGGCACAAAGCCTTGATCCTTTTTTCATCCAATAAGTGCAACTGGTCAAATCTGGATTCTTCCCATTCGACGTCACTGATCTCTGCTTCTTTCAGAATTCTAAGCGACGGAATCTGTGCTTCCACTGGGAGGATTGCTTCCATTCCATATACCAGGGAGAACGGGGTTGCCCCGGTCGATGTCCTGATCGACGTCCGATAAGCATGCAGTGCATAGGGCAGCTTCTCATGCCAGTCTCTGTAAGTGACTACCATTTTCTCAAGTATCTTCTTTAGATTCTTTTTGGCAGCCTCTACTGCCCCATTCATCTTCGGTCGGTATGCCGTGGAGTTCAGATGTCTAATCTTCAGATCTTCACATATCTTTTCCATGTCCTTATTATTCAGATTCTTCGCATTATCAGTGATGATCGCTTCTGGAACTCCATAGCGACAGACTATACTATTTCTGATAAACTTGAGCACATGAGATTTCTTCACATTCATGAAGGACATGGCCTCTACCCACTTGGTAAAGTAGTCAATTTCCACTAAGATGAACCAATGCTCGTTTGAAGCCATTGGATGGACTTGGCCTATCATGTTGATTCCCCAGATGGCAAACGGCCAAGGTGATGTCATGGAGTACAGTGTATTTGGCGGTGCATGGATGTTGTCGGCATAAATCTGGCATAACTGGCATTTTCTAACATGAGCGTAGCAGTCAGCTTCCATGGTCATCCAGTAATAGCCCATCCTTATAATTTTCCTTGCTAGCATATGCCCATTCATGTGTGTGACGCACAACCCTCCATGGACTTCCTCGATTAATCTCTGCGCCTCGGCTTCTCTGACACATAGCAGTAGAGAGTCATTGTATGACTTCTTGTACAGCCTACCTCCACTGTAGAAGTACTGCCCTGCCAACCTCTGAATAGTTCGCTTCTCTGCAGCTGAGGCACCTTCTGGCAGAATTCTGTTTCTTATGTATCTCTCAATGTCTGCGTACCAAGGCTCTTCTTCGGGTGTGCTTTTCTCTATACTGAAGCAGTAAACAAGGTAGCGGCGAATTTCTATCTCCAATGGTTGCACCCAAGCATCATCCGTGATGGTGGCCATTGATGCCAGCATAGCTAGTGCATCTGCAAATCGGTTCCCATCTCGTGGCATGTAGTCGAATGTCACGCTTTCGAATTACTCTTCCAATTCCTTGACCAGTTCTTGGTATGGTACCAACTTCACATCTCTGGTCTTCCAGTCTCCCATCACTTGATAGATGATAAGACTTGAATCACCAAATACTTTTAGCTCTTGTATATGCATCTCGATTGCTGCTCGCAAGCCTAACACACACGCTTCATACTCGGCCATGTTGCTGGTGCAGTCAAACAGAAGCTTCGCTGCTATCGGGTGATGAACACCGTCTGGGGAGATTAGCACTGCTCCGATCCCTTTTCCATTTACATTCACTGCCCCGTCAAAGAACATCTGCCACTTGGTTTCTTCTGTATCATTTGCAGACTCTGTACACATCACATCTTCGTCCGGGAAGTGAGTCAGGAGCGGTTGGGAGTTAGGTAGTGGATGTTCTGCAAAGTGATCCGCCACAGCTTGCCCCTTTATCGCCTTTCTAGTTGTGTAGACAATGTCGTACTCAGACAAAAGGACTTGCCACCTGGCAATCCTACCAGTGGAGATCGGCTTCTCAAAGATGTACTTCAACGGATCCAGATTGGAGATCAGTAAGACTGTGTGACTAAGCAAATAATGCCGAAGTTTCTGAGCTGCCCAGACTAGGGCACAACATGTCTTTTCAAGCACTGTGTATTTGACTTCAAAATTGGTAAATTTCTTGCTCAAGTAGTAGATTGCTTGTTCTTTCTGCCCTTTCTCATCGTGTTGTCCTAACACACATCCCACAGCTGTCTCTGAGACTGTCAGATACATGATCAAAGGTCGTCCTGGGACAGGCGGGACCAACGTCGGCGGACTTATCAGATAGGCCTTGATCTTATCAAACGCTACTTGACAGTCGTCATTCCAAATCACCGGGTTGTCTTTCTTTAGCAGCTTGAATATAGGCTCACAGACAGGAGTCATTTGCGCGATGAACCTACTGATATACTGCAATCTGCCCAGGAATCCTCTCACTTCCTTTTCTGTCGACGGAGGAGGCATCTCTAGAATTGCCTTTGCTTTGGCGGGGTCGACCTCAATGCCTCGCTTGCCCACCATGAAGCCGAGCAGTTTTCCTGAAGTAACTCCAAACACGCACTTGTTTGGGTTGAGCCGGAGCTTGTGCTCTCTGAGTTTGTCAAACATCTTTCCAAGGTTTACCAAGTGATCCTCTTCTTCCTTGGATTTTGCTATCATGTCATCCACATACACTTCCATCTCCTTGTGTGTCATGTCGTGGAACAATAGAGTCATCGCACGCTGATATGTAGCACCTGCATTCTTCAGTCCAAACGGCATCACACGGTAGCAGTAAGTGCCCCAGTGCTTGATGAAGGATATTTTTTTCATATCTTCAGGTGCCATCCTTATCTGGTTGTAACCAGAGAAGCCGTCCATGAAAGAGAACATCGAATGCGTTGCTGTATTGTCCACCAGTACATCAATGTGCGGTAATGGGAAGTCGTCCTTCGGACTTGCTCTATTCAGATATCTATAGTCAACACACATCCTAACTTTCCCGTCTTTCTTGGGAACTGGCACGATGTTGGCCAACCACTCTGGATAGTGAGTTACTTGCAGGAATCCGGCATCCAACTGCTTGGTGACCTCTTCCTTGATCTTCAGGGCCCATTCCGGCTTTGTGCGCCTGAGCTTCTGTTTCACAGGTACGGCCTCAGACTTTGTTGGTAACCGATGCACAACCAAGTCCATGTCTAACCCGGGCATATCCTTGTATGACCATGCAAACACGTCAGAATAAGATTTAAGAAAATCAATCATCTGTTTTCTCAATAATTGTGACAGCTTTTTACTAATTTGGAGTATCCTTGGTTGTGCTATTTCTCCTATGTCAATTAACTCTGTTTCCTCAATGTTAGCCTGGTGACCCTTTTCATGCCTTTCCAATGCAAGCTGGAATTCAAGCAGGGTCTCCCCTGATTCATCATCGTCCTCATGCTCGAAAGGCTCACAAGGGACGATGTTTGAATCTTCTTGCTGCGATGGACGAGTGCCCCAATCTGACTTGTCGATTTCTTGCTCGTTTTCAAGATTGGACACTGGCTCACGCATTTCATTTATTATTGCCATCCGTACTGGCTTTTCAATCTCTTTTTGTTCTTTTTGTTTAATTATGGCAATCTCATTACCTATCTCGTGCCCCAGATCTTCCAGGTGTGTGTCGGGATTGATACTAAGATTGCGATGTTCAAGTTGTTTATTTTTGTTATTTTCTTCTTCTAACAGATGCAGGTAGTAAGAAGCATTCAGATATTCATTAAAAACTTCTGCAGTAGCTACAACAGAAACTTCAGAGGTGATAGAAACCCCCTTTGGGATAGCAGCTTTGCTGATGGCAAAAGGTGTGGCGCTCCAGTTCCTGAGTGGTGCCTGGTCTTTCTTGTTGATGATGATTGCCGTTTCTGGTTCTTCAGCCAGTACCATGTTGGCGCTGTCATCCGAAGATATGCAAATCAGATCTTGTGCTGCGCCTCCCGTTGGCTTGTTCTGGCTTCTCTCTGACTGGGGGCCAGATTCTGATGATATCCCCATCCATGCTCCACTGATGGGGATGGCCCACGGTATCTCGTCCCTGGGTGGCGCATACGCGATGGTGACTTCGTTGGCCGGGTCAACTCTGGGGGGTGCAAACATTATGGGTATCCCAATTGTTATCCCAGGAACTGTAGAAGAGTAAGCTGGTGGTGCCCATTTGCCGTAAGCTGCATGGTATACCTCTTCCGGTACCGGCCCTAGCACTTGGGGCATGCTACGGAACATGCGGTTCAAACCATCGCGAGTTCCAGGGTGCGGGATATAGGGGCGACCTTGGCCTATGGGTTGGTGCTCCTGAGCTGTCTCGCCCTTCCATCATGCAGACATACATGATTGGACCTTCTTCTTTGGATTCTTCCAGGGGAGCAGGTGGCGGCGCTTCCATCATAATTGCAGAATTGACTGGGATCCCGTCAGGGATGAACTCTTCGTCTGGTGGGGCGAAGGCCATGGTGACTTCGTCAACTGAGTCCAGGGTGACCAGTGCGGGCAGGCCATCTAGCGACCCCTCAGGAGCCAATGAGTCTACTTCTACTGCATCTCCAATCATTTCCATAGAGAGTGGCTCCTCCCAGAGCATTTGGGCTAGGCCTTGTAGGTAGTCTTCTTCTGCGGCAGGGGTGTCCAAAAACTCATCTCCCCATCCTTGGGGGACTATGTTCTCAATGGCTTGGGCCGCTTCACGCTCCATGTTAGCGAAGCGGTGGTATAAGTTCTCGTGCATGCATATGGGCCAGTGGGGGTCTCTTCCTTTAGTTCTTGCCCTTTTCCTTTTGGCACGGTTCCCAAGTAGTCGGGAGTAGTCTTCTAGCTGCGGTCTGAACCCCAGTCCAAACCCAGTAGTCTGCTCATAAGGTTGGATGGCTGCCTTGATTCCCTGCTTATACTTGCCCAATCCATCGCCGGCTCTGAGACCCCAGTCTGCGCAGTCAGCAGCGCTGAACATATACTTTCTCCTCCTTTTCGAGAGTCGTCGCCCCCTTTCAGATTCAGGGATACGATTCACCTGTACCATCTCCACTGCCTGGAAATTGAGCGTGGTGGGCAACTCATAATCCACATAGGGTACTCCGACCCTTTCGAACTCTCGATGATCCTCAGCATGTACTGTTATGAGTTCATTGCCTGATACGAACCGGACCGTCCTGTGCAGCGTGGAAGACACTGCTCCTGCCTGATGCAGCCAAGGCCTCCCGATCAGCAAGTTAAACGAGGCGTTGATATCCATGAGTTCGAACTCCATGGTAAAGGGCCTATCTGCAATCATGATCATCAAAGTGACCTCTCCCAATGAGTCCCTTCGGGTGTTGTCAAAGCCTCTGACATTGTGCCCACTTGGCTTAATTAGGGTAGGGCTCAACTGTAGGCTATGGAATGTCCTCATCGGGCATATATTCAATGCTGACCCATTGTCGATCATGGCTCGCTTTACAATGAGATCTACACATTTCACAGTTATATAGAGTGGCTCAGTATGGTCACAACCTTCCGGTGGCAGATCTGCTGCAGAGAAGGAGATAGCCTGGGGTGCCATGATCACTGACACCACTGCCCCTAGCTACTAGGGATCAATGCTTGCTGGTACATGCGCGTCACCCAGGACCTTCATCAATACGGCCCGGTGCTTTTCCGAATCAATCAGAAGTCTCATTATGGAGATCTGGGCAAGCACCTTGTTCAACTGCTGGAGGATGTCGTACTCTGGAGTGAAAACACTATGGTGCAACTCTATGATCTCCTCTTCGGTGGCCCTTCCCTTTCTCTTGAGGGTCTGTGGCAATTCAGTGACCACATCCTTCCCTTTTTCTTTCCTTTTCACTTCTTCTTCTGCTTCCGCTCCCTCTGGTGCAGGCGGGGGATCGGTGTTTATGTATCGACCGGATCGGGTGATCCGATCAACTTCTACTTTAGTGGTGGTTGTGGAGGGTGTAGCTTGATGGTGAAAAGATTGGGTGGGATAAGGTGGTGGTACGACGTTGTATGAGGGTGGCTCTAGGTTGAGCTTGGAAAGATTCAGTGTGGGTGGTTCGAATGAAAGGTGGAAGGGGTCTTGTGGAGGTGCGTCCATGATGTCGTGGATGTTAAGGGCGGAGGGGTTGGCGAGAGGGGTGGGGTAGAAAAACTCTTGGTCTGTGTGTGGGTGGAAATGCACCAGAAGGAGATCAGTAGGGAAGTCACTGCCATCTCCTTCAATGACGTTTACTGTCCTACTTTCTTCGGCCGATGTGTCTTCTGAGTCCGTATCCGTGGACTCGTCTGAGCTCTCATACGGATCAAGCAGGGTTGCAAGTTCAGGAGTGTATGGTGGTTCCTCTTCTTCCATGGCATGAGGGGGGACGAACCACTCAGACGTGCCGTGGGAGGAGGATTCTGAACTCGGTTCTGTTGATAGGGGATCGGTGAGGGATTGCAGGTCCGGCTCTGATGTCGCAGACATATACTCAGGTGGCCATCCGGTAGACATCTGCGGGGGTACCCTTGAACTGCCCACTGACGCGTCTATGTCCGGTGGCCCATTTCGGAACCAGGGTCCTTCGGAACTGCCGATTCCTTCTCTGCGTGGAGGGGATGGGGAGTCACTGATCCATCCGTACTGTACCGGGTTCCATGGCCGCGTGACTTCCTCACTGCTCTGAGGTTCATCCTCTATAACACAGATGTAGACGTCTGTATCCTCCTTAACTGCAATCGCTGTCAAGTGGGACTCTGCTCGAAGCTGCACCTTCACTGTCTGCCCTGGCCGGCCAATAAGTGTAGAAGGGTCGAACTGCCCGGTGCCCTGATCGCTGCTCACCTGATTTGTCGTTCTACTAGTGGAGGCTTTTGAGTGATCTGGGAGCGGATTTGTAGTTACGCCGGCTGCAGGAGTCTGGGCGGGTGGTGCTGGCTGGTCGACCGTGATGCGCTTGCTGTCAATCAGGTCTTGGATATCGTGCCTCGAATCCCAGCATCGATTGGTATGGTGCCCTGGAGCACCGGAGTGGTACTTGCATCGCTCAGCTGCATTATAGCTCCTGGCATTGACTAAGCGAGGATTCGGAGGCTTGACTTGCACGTACCCTTTCTTCAACAAAGTAGGTAGCAATTCTGCCGACGCATATGGGAGTGGGGTAAAAACCCGTTTCATCCTGGCCTCCATTTCTTCTCTCGTCCTTCTTACCCCTTGGTAAGCAGCCTGCCCAGTCCCTTGAGGTGCCACGGCTTCTGGTCTTTGAGAGAAATGATGGGGTTGTGCAGGGTGTACATAGTTGACCGCCTGCTGTTCTTGTCTCCTGGGCTCTTGCCCCTGGTTTCTGCTACCTAGTCCTGTTACTGGCCTCCTCGGTGCGGCGCTCTGCCCATTGCCATCTATCTTTCCGGCCCTCACTGCATCTTCAATCCGATCCGCAGTCAAGATCAGGTCATTGAAGTTTGACGTACTCTGCCCCAGCAGCAGAGTGAAGAAAGGTTGGCCCAATGATACGATAAATAATGATGTCATCTCTTGTTCTAGCAATGGCAGCTGTACCAGCGTTGCCAACTCCTTCCAGCGTTTGGCATATTCTCTCATTGACTCCTGGTTCTTCTTGGCCAGCCTCTGCAATTCTGCCCTTGTCTACACTATCTGACTGTTTAGGCGATATTGCTGGATGAAGACTGCTGCCAGGTCATTCCATGTTTTAATCTTAGCCTTGTCCAGACTCAGGAACCAAGAGTAAGCGGCCCCAGTCAATGATTTTTGGAAGAACTGCACCATGATCCGCTCTTCCTTGGCGTATTGGCACATGTCGCCAGAATAGGACCTCAGATGGTTCAAGGGGCACCCGGTGCCGTCGAATTGGTGCAACTTAGGGCATTTGAACTTAGCCTGGAGTTGGATGTCCGAAAAGAAGCAGAGGCTTTCCAGGATAGCCTCACTTTGCACTGTGCTAGGTTGGAGTTGTTTGAGATGCTCCTTCAGGGCAGCCATTTCTGTTCTGTTCTCCTCCCTAACTGCTGTCAGTTTCTCCTCAAACTGTACCTCCTGAGTTTTGTACCAGTCCTCATCACCTTGCCCGAGATGGATAGGCAGAAACTGATCCTGTTGTGCAACGTGGAACGGTGCCGCCGGTGGTGGTGCTAGGGGAGGGAGATTTACTGGGCGTGGCGGTGGCGCCACTTCCGCTTGTGGCGGGAACTGTGGCTGCGGCTGCTGGGCAACCGATGCCACTGGCGGGGCCTGCCTCAACTCTCTCAGCTCTGTCATCAGTTCTTAGATGATGGAGCTCATGCTATCCACTTTCTGCTGCATCTCGTTGACCACTTGGGCATGACTGGACTCTGCCGGATGTTGTCCTGGCGGTGTATGCTCTCCTTGCTGTTCCATGTCGAGCCTTCTCCTCGATCTTAATAGGTATGGACTTCTGAAAGAAATTTTTGGTACCTGATAGAACAATTAGTGGGCATTAGTGCATTTTTACACAAATTGCTTACATAACTTTATCTGGCTGAATTCATTCATTTATTTATATATTATTTTTTCTGATATGATTTGACTAGCTGGTCTATTTTAGCTACCCTAAGGCAACAAGGGAAGAGAACCTGATTTTGAATTATCTGATCTATTTTAGCTACCCTTAGGCAACCGGGGAAGAGAACCCTAATGAATTTGAAGCCTGAACTATTTTAGCTACCTGTAGGTAACAAGGGAAGGGAACCTTGAATGAATTTGAAGATTGATCTATTTTGGCTGTCCTACGACGACCGGGGAAGAGAACCCTATTGAACGAATCTATTTTAGTCACCTGCAGGCAACTGGGAGAGAGAACCCTGTTTTTCTGAAAACTGATCTATTTTAGTCGCTTGGAAGCGACTGGGAAAGAGAACCCTAATAACCGGATCTATTTTAGCTACCCGTAGGTAACAAGGGAAGAGAACCTTTAATTTAAAGGGGTTTTGTTTGAGCTCAGAATCACGGGGTTGGACCAATGCAGGGTCTCCGCAGGGGGTGAGCTGGAAAGCAGCACCCAGGCGTACCTCGACCAATCTCCAGTTCGTTCACTGGCGGCGTCGGCGCCTAATTTCGGCTAGTAGTTCCCGGGCGTGCCTTAGCTAGTCGTTGGTTTAATTACCATTGACTTCAGCGCCTCACAAAGGGGAAGGCTATACCAGGACGTTCATCCACCAAACGGTTCAATCACCGGCGGCTTCAGTGCCCCAAAGATTTCAGCTAGTAGTTCCCGGGCGTGCCTTAGCTAGTCGTTGGTTTAATCACCATTGACTTCAGCGCCTCACAAAGGGGAAGGCTATACCAGGACGTTCATCCACCAAACGGTTCAATCACCGGCGGCTTCAGTGCCCCAAAGGCTTGACCGAATGATCTTGAAAAGATACAGACGGGTGTGATCTGAGCTCAAGGTCTTGGATGTTTTTAAACACTTGCCGGGTTTTGCGATCTCAATGAGAGAGATGCAGCTAAAGGAAATCAGGTGGTCGCAGCGACCAGGAATATTGCAATTATCTGAGAAGAGGTGGTCTGTCGGAGACCGCGCTGCCCTATTGGAGGGAATTAATTCTTTCATTTCCTGTTCTTATTTTGTTAAGTTTGGACAACATAGCATAGTGAAAATAAATACATGCTTCAATCAAAAGGGTGCCGCTGCGGCACAGAGTACATCATCATTCATAACAAAATACAACAAAGCCAAAGTCTAGCTAGGTTGGTCATCATCATAGCGGGAGGACACATCCTGCCTCCTCACGGCTCGCAGAAGCTTGTTCCGCAGACGTCGGTCCTCCTCGGCGCGCTTGCGCACTAATTCCATTTCATGTTGCAAGGCCGTATTGGCCTGCCTACTCTCCCGTTCCGAATCCACATAAGCTGAATGGACACGGGAGTGGGTCTCCTGCAGTTCGGCCACCCTGTCCCTATATGTGTTAGGGGGCGGGACTGGAATGTCGCCTGATGCGACAGGCTGAAGAGGTGGGGGGCCGTCATGGCCAAATTCCCGAGCTATCCATTGCTCGTAGTCCCGAAAGTGCGATTCGATGAAGACGTCTTCTCGATATACGCAAACTGTCTTCCACTCCGTCAGCAGTTGGGTCCTTAGTCCCTTGGTGAGTGGACCAATCAAATTGCCCAAGTCGTCCTTGACCGGGATTCCCTGCGGTTTCCCAAACTGTCTCAGAACCCGAATCGGATGGTAAGGCACGGCATGGGTGAGTCCTATCAGGGCAAGTCCCTCTTTTTTCTTGAAAGCTATGATGGGGGTGTAGGGGATGTTGTAGGTACCCCACCATCTAATGTCCGTTTCTCCTTTCAAGTGGAGAAAGTGGTTAAACCAATCCTCACGAGTAGGTAGGTCTGGTTTGATCTCTCTTTGAGCCAACCAATGGATGTTGTCGCCGGTTGCCTTGTAATATGCACTGACAGGTGATGACACCATCAGGTGGTCTTGCAGCCAAAGGTGGAGAAGGGGAGCGCACCCTTGAAACCTCCGGGTTCCGTTTTTGGACAGAGTCAGGGAATGGAACAGCTGAGCTAGGATTAGTGGCATAATTCGGAACCCTGCCCTAAGTTGATCCACAATTTCCATGAGGGCCAAATTAATGGTGTCTCCCCCAGTTGGAAAGAAGATTTGCGACAGAACCACAAGGGTGAAGGTGTCAAACCAAGCCTGGGGTCTTTCCTGCTTTTTGTTTCTTATCTTTTCAGCAAGGAATGTTTTGGAGACCTTAGTAAATGATTTGTCACCTCCTAAGGTCTGGAATTCTCCCCTCGAAAGGCCAAAGAAAGTGCAAGCTTCATTCTTGTAGCTTTCTTTGAGACTTGGCCTAGCGGGTTCTCCTAAGTCGCAAAATCGGAGGAACAGGTCAAATTCTTCAATTGTGGGAGTCAACTCATTGATCCTGAATCGAAACACTGAAAGTTGGGGATCCCAGAAAAGCAATGCTGCCTGGATCATATCCCAGTTGATTGGCACATTTAACAGGGACAACGTCTGTCCCATGTGGTATTTGTGCCCCCATTCAATCTGCTCACTCCCTTGGAGCTGCCTTGTCCAAGAACGGATCCAGGGGGTATCCCAGGCGCACTTCTCTATCCTAGGGAAACGGGTTCTCTCAGATGAGGATGAAGATGCCATGCCGACTATCTGATCAAAATTCCAAATCAGTTTAAGGTTCCACACCAAACTCTTAATTAGTCCTAAGATATGCATAACTTTAAGCAAAAGACTAATCACTAGCAGTTCTAACACGCTTCACAGAATAAAGCAGCAAACTAAAATAGTGCGGAATTCAACTCAAGCACACATGGTGTGTGGTCCTAGGGGTTGGCGCCAATGAAGGCGCGACTCCTAGACATACTTGTGTAGGGGAGCACATTCAAGTCCCGATCAGTCTTTCTATCTTTCATCTGTTCTTTCATCTGCTTTCGGTGCCGGACCACAGCAAAAATTACAACTTGCCACCGAGGGCGAATTTTTACAAGATATTTACAAAACTGCAAAGAATTTATCCTTATGGCTGTTGGGAGCCGAAAGGAAGGATACAAATTGCCTCTAAAGCAGGTAGGCTAAAATCCCTAGATCTAGGGTTTAGTGCCCATGTTCTGATCTGGCGTGATTTCATCTGTTTGTCTGATCTGGCCGGCTTTCGTCTGCTCTAAGAAGACCAATCTGGGGACTAAGCTTAATTTCAGCACTAGTTATCATCCTCAGACAGATGGACAGTCTGAGCGTACCATTCAGACCTTGGAAGACATGTTGAGATGCTGTGTTATGGATTGGGGAGGCAGTTGGAATCAGCACCTACCATTGGTGGAGTTTGTCTATAATAACAGTTATCAGGCGAGTATTCAGATGGCACCATCCGAGGCACTTTATGGCAGACCGTGTAGATCCCCAGTGTGCTGGGTGGAAGTTGGGGAAAGACAACTCATTGGGCCCCAAATTGTACAGGATAGCATTGAGAAGGTGAATCAGATTAGGCGAAACATGCTTACAGCCCAGAGTCGTCAAAAGAGTTATGCAGATACCAGAAGAAGAGATTTGCATTTTGAAGTTGGTGATTGGGTATTTCTGAAGATATCACCATCTCGTGGAATCAAGAGATTTGGAAAGAAAGGCAAATTGGCTCCAAGATATATAGGTCCGTTTGAGATTAAGGGTACAGTGGGACCATTAGCATACAGATTGGCTTTACCTACACAACTGGAAGGAGTTCATGACGTATTCCATGTTTCTATGTTGAGGAAGTACGTGCATGACCCTACTCATATCATTCAGCATGAGCCGATAGTAGTGCGAGGGGACTTGACTTACGAGGAGCATCCAGTTGAGATTTTGGACAGGAAGGAGCAGGTTCTTCGTACTAAAGTGATACCACTTGTGAAAGTACTTTGGCAAAATCACACGACTGAGGAAGCTACTCGGGAATTGGAATCAGAAATGCAGAGGAAGTATCCCGACTTATTTCCAGAACCGCAAGGTAAATTTCGAGGGCGAAATTTTCTTTAAGGAGGGGAGGATGTAAAACCCCGAATTTTTCCTTAAATAATAAATGAAATTAATAAAAAATATTACCAAGAGTTATGATTGATAGAAACATTTTAATATTGTAGGGGGTGATCAACTTAGCGGAGATCCAGAATTAGACGCAGATCTGACCGTCCGATCGTGAGATATCGAGGTATGTATTCTAATTGGGCAAGGTGTATAGGAGAGTTGCATGGGAGATGCATAGGATCAGGGGGTATATATATATATGTATAAAGAAATAACCTAAATTTTATACTTGTATTGTCGCTCGTATTGAAGAGCCGCAAGTGACGAAACCTGTTTGAATGACCAAGAGAAGAAGAAGAAGAAGAAGGAAGGGCTGGGCGTGCGTTCATCGTCCAGCGAGTTTCTCAGTGCAAGAGTTTCGCCATTGTTCAGAATAGAGAAGGAGAAATCAGCGTATAGAGGTATGTGACATCGTTTTGGTTTTAAAATTGGATTTACCCTTGTTTAATCGCAAATGCATGTTTCTATGATATGTAATGTTGTATTTAGTTAGCTAAGCATGTTATAAATACAATAGAATGAGTTTAGACGAGAAAAATCATGATTTAGAACTGTTTCTGCTCGATTTGGTAAGACCGCCGACCTCGACTACACTTGGCACTCATCGGCGATCCTAGGCGCTGGTTATAAAGCTGAGGACGCCGTGGACCGCGGGACGACGGACCGTTGGCGCTCAAAATTGAACTACCGCCGACTGGAGACCGCCCGGAGCGATCCTGAGCGATCCCAGGCAATCTAAGCAGAAATTCCAATTTTTCATAATTTCGAACCTAATTCAACTCTAAACTATTTTTAGACAATTTTAATGATTAACTAAGGTCTTTTAAGACCAAAATAAACTATCTAATTCCCTGTTTTATAGATAAACAAATTAGGGAGATATTTAGGACATTAGTTGCCAAGTTTTGAAGGTAAATGAGAAATGTGATTTTGGAAAAGCCTAACTACCATTTGATTATCTAAACACTTCTAAATGGCATTATAAATCAGAAGACATTATAAAGAGAATTCAGAATTCGAATGACTGAATAATGAAGTAAATGTACAGATATAACCATTATATGCCGCTAGGCACCAACCCTTATAGAATTATGATACTTTAGGGAATTTTGGAGTCTAGTGGGCATAGCTGGTTATGGATCCATAGTCGTAGCTAGATAGCTGAGGGATATGTCATTTGGGTTGCGTTACTCCTATATGCGACGCGCTTCCTTTGCAAGTTAGTTTGTCTGGGAAGGTCCTATGTCTGGAGGGACACCCCGGTGAGCCGCTGGTGATTCCCTGTACATGTGGATAAGCGACCATCTCCATGTATTGATTCTGGTGCTGCATGCTGGTGGTTCATGCCAACTCTGATGGGTACGTGTGCAATAAGTTGGTGACTACGGCTCTTGTCTAAGCTGCGCTGCATGGGGCTTGAGTATCATTAGTAGCATCGCTCCTAAGTCGCACGGTGGTATAGAAATTGGTTGAGAATCATCTCAAAAGGTTTATCTATCTTTGTGAGTCCTACAATGACACTGAAGACACAACACTTGATATGATTATTATTATTATTGTGCACGTGCGGGATGCATGTGATTGGGATATTGGTTGGATGTGACTGCTTAGTACATCCTGGCAATGTGTGGATTATGCTACTGATTTGGCTATTGAGTTCTTATATTAAAACTTGCAGAAAATCATTTCTAGAACTGTTTATCAAACTGTTTTGTGTTCATGAATGACATAAATGATTATGCGAGCCTGATTTATCGATGTTGCTTAATCGTGCATGAAATGTTACTTTGCTTATATTAACTGTTTAGTCATGCATGTGTTGCCTACTGAGATATTCGTATCTCACCCTACTTCTATTCCATTTTTTTCAGCTGATACGCGAGAGGGGGATCTCTTAGACTTCCAGGGAGAGATAGCCGAGTATTCGCCGGAGGATTATTATTATCCAGATCTTGTCTGAGGTGGATTGATGTTATAGATTTAGCATTTTTGATTGGTTTATTATCATTTATTTGGATTGATGTATGAGAGAGATAGGAGAGAGATAGTAACCAGTTCATTTTACCAGACTTTGATATTACTGACTGATGGTCAAGCTTTATG
Organism: Buxus sempervirens; assembly: GCA_947561395.2. Taxonomy (NCBI): domain Eukaryota; kingdom Viridiplantae; phylum Streptophyta; class Magnoliopsida; order Buxales; family Buxaceae; genus Buxus; species Buxus sempervirens. The sequence goes on from OX387188.1 coordinate 13,240,446, forward strand.
CTTAGTTGAGGATTTTGATCTACACTTCCGCACATACTTGTTTCCGCAACTCTGATAGTTTAATAAAATGATTGGATTCTGCTTTCTTTGGTCTGGTATGTTATTGATGTTGTAATTGATATGGGCCAGTAACACCTCGGATTTGGTTGTTGAACTAAATTCGAGTTGTTACAGTAGCGAACCGGGTTCGGGTTGGGTGCCGGTTTGCAGTGACCCGGGTTCGGGGCGTTACAGAGATGGTATCAGAGAAATGGTCCTAACCTTAGATTAGCTAGCTTTAGGGGAATGGGATTGTGAGTACACTAGATAGAACCCCTAGAATTATTGGATTCTAACAAGTGAAATTGTATTTTGCAGATGGCTGGTAGGGGAAGACGTGCTAGAGTTGATCCTATTGAGGAGGAGCAGCAGGATGTTCCACTACCTCCACCACCTCCAGGGGGTGATATATGGACTGTTGTTGGCACCTTGGCAGAGCTTCTTGCCAAGGAGAGAGAGGAGAGACTGAGCCAGCATGGCAATGGCGGGAATGGTGGCAATGGTCACGGAGAGGAGCCTGTACAGGAGCAGGCCATACATACGGCCAATGATCTTGAGCAATTCAGGAAATTCGATCCACCTATCTTCAGTGGACGACCAGATCCTATGGAGGCTGAGAGATGGCTGATGCGAGTCGAGTGGATTTTTGAGGCTATGGGATGCCCTATGGACCGGAGAGTGCGTTTGGAAGCATTCTTGTTTGAGGGAGAGGCAGTGCACTGGTGGACATCCAGGAAGAGGCAGGATCCACAGGCTACGTACATGACATGGGACAGATTCCGAGAGGTCTTCTATTACCAGTATTTTTCTGAGGAAGTCCGGCTCAAGAAGGAGCAGGAATTTATGGAGATTACTCAGGGAGGCCAGACAGTGGCTCAGTACGAGGCTAGATTTGCAGCCTTGTCCCGATTTGCACCTCATATGACACAGGATGAGAGGAGGCTGACTTCACATTTTGAGCGGGGTCTGAAGCCTGAGATTAGGAGTATGCTGACAGTACTCTTGTGCACCGAATTGAAGAACGTGATAGGTAGAGCCACTAGAGCTGAGAGTGACTTGGAGGCTAGAGCGAGCCAGAGCAGAGCTAGGCCACCTATGAGGCCTGCAGATTAGAGAGGTTTCCTTAGTGGGAACAAGAGACCCAGAGACTGGACTAGGGCAGAGCCTGCAGGAGGACAGTATAGGTCAGCTCCGAGGGCATGTGCCAGTTGCGGCAGATACCATGTACCTGGACCGTGTGTTGCAGCGCCAGGCACCTGCTACAGATGCGGTAGGCCGGGTCACAGGATCACGGGTTGTCGGTTTCCTTCTGTGTGTATCCGGCAACTCAGGCCGGATACACATGGTCTGCAGGTGATCCGGCCAGAGTGGCCGGATACACAGGGCCTATGGGTCATCCGGCCTTGGTGGCGTGATATGCTAAGGCCTCAGGTGATCCGGCCTGAGTTGCCGGATCACCCTAGAATGGCCTTTTTCGGGTTTTTTGCCATTCGGGGTGTTTTCCAGAGGTCCCTAGGGTCTTCTACTAGTCATGTGGGCCCCTGAGCAGGCCCACATTGGTTCAGATTTGCTGAAGAAGCCTCCCTTGGCTTCTTTCATGGCTTCCAGCAAGGGTGAAGGGGAATGGGGAGCATTCTTGCACAAAACAGTAAGGAAAATAGGACCCCACGTGGTCCTAATGGTGAAGAAGGAATTTGCTTCCAGGGAGGGTTGGTCCTAGCATGTATGGATCCAAGACCAACTACATGCACACAAAGAAAATAAAACCTAGTCTAGCACATGCCACATGTGGTTCACAGCAAGGCCCCAAATGACTATATATATGCATTTTATTTTAAGAGACAAAGAAAGGAAGAGCAGGGGGGTTACATATGGGGATACATCAGATTGCAAGATAAGAGGGAACATGCTCCCTCTGAAACACTTTAGTGTAAACCTATGGACAGCAACTAAAAGAGATTAAAAACATGTTAACATTAGACTCCCATGCTTCCTTAACAAAACCTACGTGACCCTCACACTGGTGGACGCATTCATGCTTATGAGAAAGGTGGTAAAACACATGGTTGCACCACCATGCAACTGTTCATGCCAAGCAAAGGGGAAAACAGGAGAAAAGATGACAGAAAAATCTAATTTTAATATATGTCAGCCCAAATGTAACTAGGAGCCTTACCTGGTAGTCCTTAAGCCTGGGAGCGGGGTGGAGGCACCTCTTTGGAGTTGGACAGCAACTGTGGGTCTCCCTCCTTGTGCACAGCAGCTCCTCCCTCCTCTCTTCTTGGAGTATGGGTGGAAAATGGGGAATGAAAAGGAAGGTTGAAGTGGTTTTGGATGGCCAAGGATGGTAGTGGAAGGCAAAGGGGGTTGGAAGAGATAGGATTCGGGGTGGGCAGGTGAGAGAAGAGAGCAGGAGAAAGGCAAAAATAATAGCCAACCCCGGACTGAGCTGCTGTTTTGCTATTTATAGAAAAAATGATGTATCCGGCAACTCAAGCCGGATACACTATGCCCTACCCTTATCCGGTCTTCAAGACCGGATACACTAGCCTTCCTTTGTATCCAGTCTTCAAGTCCAGATACAAAACATAATCATTTGAAAATTAAATGCCGCCGCGAATTTGTCGGGCGATCGGCACGGATCTCGCGGGAAAATCTCCTGGTATCCGGTCTTCAAGTCCGGTCATGAAGGGGAGCTAGTGTATCCGGCACATGTGGCCGGATACAAATCGAAAAATTATGGATTTGCCCTTCGACTGGACCGATTCGACTGATTCGACCGATTTGACCCTTTTGGATATCTACGGATCGCCCATACGAATTTTTTATATTTAAGATTTAGTCCCTGAGATATTTTGCTGCATTGGTCGCCACGTGCGCAGTTCTTGCGCCAAGTGTGCAGTTTCTAGCTTTGCTGCCCGGAAACTTCGACAGATAATATCTCCTTCATCCGAACTCCGATTTGAGCAAACTCAATTGCGTTAAACTTGTATCGGAGCCCTCTATTTAATGACATAGGGCTAAACACTTGTCACGGAAATCGAGGAAAAGTCAACTTTTGGCCTTCTCTTAAGTTGACTGCCCGCAGAACCTTTATCCGGACTCCGATTCCTGCAAACCCAGTTGCGTTGGAACCGTGTCGAGATTCTTTATCCAATGGTATAGAGCGAGGTGGCCAATTTTCATTTGATCAAAAAGTCAACTTTTCACCCCTCAAGGTTTGACTTTTTAGCCGGGTTTTGCATTTCTGGCTTTCCGGAGCGCAAAAATGAGGTGCTTACAATAGGACAGTAAGAAACCCTTTCACCAATAAATATCCAAACCAAATTCACCCAATTAGACACAACACTCATCCCAACTGTACACATGTGCACTCACGCACATTGTGGTTTGTTTACAAGTTTGATATGAACTGCATGGGGTGACACGCGCAAGGGAGCCCGCCTGTGTGATCCGAACTGAATGAGATCTGTGACATGCTTCTAATCCTACAGCCCTAGCTCTCTAGCTGCCACCCTTCTCTTACCTATGAACAACTTTTGGGATGGTATTAGCCTCACGTGCTTCTGGCTTGCTGGGGAAAGCGAGGTAAACCCGTCTCCCCAGGTATCTAGATTCCTATAGCGCCATTAGTTTCTTGCCATGGTATGCGAAGGTCTAGTATTTGGCTTAGGCCCTTGTAGGCATATATCTCTGGCTGGGTATCCTATTTCCCACCCCACGTCTTTGATACACTCTTATGTGATGAATGATGAATCAAGAGGAGTAAAATCAATCTAAAACACAAGAGTCCATCAAGGGCAACAACCCCCGACTCCTTTTGCATTATTTGAGTGGACCCTAGACTCGGGGCTAACTCAGCCCTAAATTAGGAAACCAACCTAACTTTGATCAAGGGAACCACCCCAGATGCATGCATTGAGTCCTAAGAGCTATGGCCCTTGACCCATTGAGTTCGCAGGAAGCACACTAAGTCCGGGTTAGTCTTCAAGCAGATGAAAGCGGGCCAGATCAGGAAAAGCAGATGAAAGCAAGCCAGATCAAAATAGGGGCAGTGGAACCCTAGATTTAGGCCTTTTTAGCCTACACCCAGTGAAATCAATTGTATCCTTTCCAAGGGTTCCTGACAACCTTAGGATTGAACACTTTTCCAGCTTTTTAAGCTTCAAGAGATTTCGTCTTGTTGGCAAGTTGTAAGAATTTCTTCAATCAAAAAACAGAGATTCTTCAGAGCAGATGAAAGAAAAGACTGATTTGAACTCGGATGTGCTTCCTTACACAAGTACGTCTAGGAGTCGCGCCTTCGCTAGCACCAACCCTCATAGGGCTGCACACACATTTCAATTTTATTTATATGTTTTTCCTAATGCAATGTCTGAGGATGGTAAGCCATGTAGCACTTGCTCTTACCTTCCTGCACATGCTTAAACCAGTTTCACATCAAAGTGCACTCACTTCAAAAATCAAAAACCCGCACCAACTCTTTTGGTCAAAACTGCTTTGAAAAAATGCACAAAAAGGATTTTCAAAATCAAACCGCATCTGGGCGTACATCCAAGCTGCCTTAGGGCATACATCAAATCACCTCTGGGTGTACATCAAGGTTGCCTTAGGGCATATATTAAATTGCCTTCGGGCGTACATCAAGCCGCCTTCTGAAGTGCACATTGCTTTTCCAAAGCACAGATTAAAGTGGCCCCTGGGCCTACACCAAAATTGTCTTTCAAGATGTACATTTGCAAAAATCTCCCGTGACTCACGATAAACCACTTTTCATGGTTATATCATGCTGTCATCCGAGAGAAACATCGAATTGCCCCTTCGTGGGTATATTCTTTTCAACTGAAGGAATGCCATCCACGGCATGACATTTGGAACCAATGCTAATGGTTCCCCAGCCTTGCTACTTCATAGCATGGATTCCAAAATTTGCCAGTCATGGAAAGATTTTTGAGTTTCGCCATCCACGGCAAGACTCCCAAAAAATTTTAAATTGATCTTTCAAGATCCTTGTGCCATTCACGGCACAAAACAAAAATTTTCAAAAACCACTGTGTCATTCACAGCATAGTCAAAAAGTCTTCAAAACACATCATGCCATCCACGGCACGCTTTCAAAAACCACTATGTCATTCACGGCATAGGTCAAAAAGTCCTCAAAATCCATCGTGCCATCCACGGCACAATCAAAGTTTTGCGAAGCTCATTGTGCCATCCACGGCAAATCACCAAATTTCAATCCACAGTGCCATCCACAACACCAGACCCAAAATTTCAAAAATCATTGTGTCATTCACAACACAATCGGAAAATTTCAAAATACACATTGCCATCCACGACATCCACCCTTGGGCTACCCTTCCCATGCGGGATAGCATAGCTTTCAAGAAGGCCCTAATACGGCATCCACCCTTGGGCTACCCTTCCCATGTGGGATAGCACAGCTTTCAAGAAGGCCCTAATAACGACATCCACCCTTGGGTTACCATTCCCATGCACAGGATAGCACAGCTTTCAAGAAAGCCCTAATAACGGAATCCACCCTTGGGCTACCCTTCCCATGCACGGGATAACATTGCTTTCAAGAAGGCCCTAATAACGGCATCCACCCTTGGGCTACCCTTCCCATGCACGGGATAACACAGCTTTCAAGAAGGCCCTAATAACGGCAGCCACCCTTGGGTTACCCTTCCTATGCATGGGATAGCACAGCTTTCAAGAAGGCCGCACATGGCATTTGCCATACACGGCTGCAGCACTATTCACAGTGCGAGGATTCTTTTTGCCATACATGGTGTAAGCGCCTCATTTTTGCGCTCCCAGAAAAACCAGAAATGCAAACCCTAGACAGAAAGTCAAACCCTAAGGGGTGAAAAGTTGACTTTTTGATCAAGTGAAATTTGGCAACCTTGCTTTATACCATTGGATAGAGAATCTCGATACGGTTCCAACGCAACTGAGTTTGCAGGAATCGGGGTCCGGATGAAGGTTCTGCGGGCAGTCAAACTTGAGCAGAGCCAAAAGTTGACTTTCTGCTAATATCCGATCCAGATGTCTACCCCTAGGTCATTGGATAGAGAATCTCGACACGGTTCCAACGCAACTGAGTTTGCAGGAATCGGGGTCCGGATGAAGGTTCTGCGAGCAGTCAAACTTGAGCAGAGCCAAAAGTTGACTTTCTGCTAAAATCCGATCCAGAGGCCTTGCTTTATACCATTGGATAGAGAATCTCGACACGGTTCCAATGCAACTGAGTTTGCAGGAATCGGGGTCCGGATGAAGGTTCTACTAGCAGTCAGACTTGAGCAGAGCCAAAAGTTGACTTTCTGCTAAAATCCGATCTAGAGGCCTACCCCTATACCATTGGATAGAGAATCTTGATACGGTTCCAACGCAACTGAGTTTGTAGGAATCGGAGTCCGGATGAAGGTTCTGCGGGTGGTCAAGCTTGAACGGAGCCAAAAATTGACTTTCTGCTAAAATCCGATCCAGACGCCTACCCCTAGGTCATGGGATAGAGGGCTCCGATACAATTTTAACGCAACTAAGTTTGCCCAGATCGGAGCCCGAATGAGGAAAATATGAGCTGACAAAATTCCCGAGCAACAAAATCGGCAAACTGCGCACGTGGCAAAAAGCTGCACACGTGGCAAGTTGCGCAGGAAAATATCTCGGGGATAAAATCCGTAAATATCCAAATGTATGAAATATCCCAGGGACTAAATCTGTAAAAATCTCGGAATATCGGATTAAACCAAAAATAACCAGGGACTAAATCTAAAAAAGTCAGATTTTTCCGACCGGCGAGCGGCGGCATTAAATGATTTTTCATCATTTTACTGCTCGCGCGAACGTGGCAGGCGGGTATGCGCTCAGTGCAAGCTGAGCGGATCCCCTTTTTCCTGGTCTATATAAACCGCGCGAGATTTCGCGCAAAAGGTTCGAAGGTTTTTTGGTTAAAAAAAAATCTAAGTGTTGGAGAGATTTTTTTGAAGGTTTTTGGTTAGGAATTTTGGTTGGCTCCAGGTGCCGTGCCGAAGCTTCTTCCCCACCCGAACCCTACTTGTCTCAGTGGCTTCGGCCTCCCTAAGCCCCCCCCCCCCCCCCCCACTTGATCCAACACTCCCTGTTCTTGCTTCTTCTTCATCCCCACACAACCAAACGGAGGCCGGTTGCTGTTGGAGGTGCAAGAGAGGAGAGCTCTAGTGCTCGTGCTACCTCAAGGAGAAGCCGCCGCCTTGCACAAGAGCGTGGGAACCTCAGGTATTGCTTCTCACTCGTTTACATAAATAAAAATGGGAGTCATTTAAGCATGTTATCGCTACTGTTTTTTTTTCTTTTCTTGTCATGCATTTTTTTGCTCCTCCATTTCGGGTGACATGAGGTCTCCAAGGGTAAGGGAGACCCATGCATGACCCCTTTAAGAAGATGAGGGTTTATTGCTCAACCGTGTGCTCATGAGGTACCTGGCACTCCTATGAAGAACCGGCCCCTCATTCATCTCATCTAATGTATCCCTGTAAACCCCCCTCCTCCTTCCCTTCTTCAGAGGTTAGTGTGCATACTCGGAGGTCCAGTCGTGTGGATGAAACTGCATGTATGTAATGTCTGTATGTTGTTTTTTATTTTATGTTGCTGGACTTGCTAACATGCTCCCCTACCCCCTGCCACCTGCTATATGCTCCCTGTGTCACTATAAGCAAGCTCCCAGCACCCCATAACCAGATGTCTATAGCTGTCATGTTTGATAACAGTCGGGTTTGTATTTTTCGTAAAGGGATCTTGTGTACTAAAGTAGCTTAGATTAATTTCAATGCATGTTAAAGGTCTCTTGGGAGTCTGGGGAACACCTGGGAGGGGTTGCAGAGCTTAAAAAACAAGTCAGAAATGGAGTGTGAGCAAAAAACCAGAATATCGGGTTTCGTAGGGGTATGCGCCGAGCTCGCGATGAGCTCAGCGCACCCAAAAAAGTGAGCGGATCGTTTTTTTTGGCATCCGCCGAGCTTCGCGCCTAGCTTGCGCTCAGCTCGTGCTCACTTAGTTTTGGGTGCGCTCAGCTCGCGCTCATTTAGTTTTGGGTGCGCTCAGCTCGCGCTCACTTAGTTTTGGAGTGCGCTCAGCTCGCGCTCACTTATTTTTGGGTGCGCTCAGCTCGCGCCTACTTGATTTTTGGGTGCGCTCAGCTCGCGCCTACTTGATTTTTGGGTGCGCTCAGCTCGCGCCCACTTCGCCCGCGGATCGTTTTTGTTGGTTTTTCGGTCCGCCCACCTCGCTAACCTTGCGCCTAGTGCCTGAGGTCGGCGCATACCTCTAAAAAAGGCCGAATTGCCATATTTTTGAAAAATCCCGAAAATGCCCTTTACTGTACCACGGGGGCTTCGCCCCCCGCACCCCCCAACCCCGTTGTTCGTCACGCGTCCAACTCATTCCTTGGTCTTGGACCCAGCACAATGAGCCAGTTTTTCCCTGACAAAGTGTCAATCTTGTATATTTTTTTTGTGATTATTGTTGGATGTGAGTGCCATTTCCGAACTGAACCGAATAAACCAACAGGGTTTCCGGGTCACCCGGAAATCCAACATGGGACTTGGACCCCTCGGTCCAACTTGATTTCCAGTGGGCCTTCCAACGGGGCCCACAAGCCCAATAAACACAAATGAAATGTATGTATGCAACTTAATCGAGATAAGTAAAATTAACTGATTAAACCGAGTGGACCAAACCTAAGGCGGTCCACCCAAACCAGACTTATGAAATTGATGCATGAAAAGCGTGGTTTGGCCGAGACCAAGGGCAAGGGCTTACCGGGCCCGCCAAAGCCCACCAACCGAACCAAGGAAGGGTGCAAAACCTAACCTCTGGTAACTGGGGCTTTCAAGCCCTAATCAGGGCTACGGGCCCCAAGCCCAGTGTCCAACTCACTTTGGCAAATTAAAAAGATAAATCCAATAAAATTATTTGGCCACCATGTGGGCCCACCTAAGGGGCCCACAAACCAATCCGGCCCACCTTTGCATGGAAAACACTTAATCTTCAAATCTGAACCTAAAGAAAAATAAATGCACTTAACCAAAGCCCAAAGGACCCCCTAGGATAGGCCGAGGCCCACAAGGGCACACGGGCTTGATTAAGCCCACCAAAGACACCGTGGGCCTTCCAACGGGGCCCACCCAACCAGACTCAGATTACCTAATTAATCAAGATAAAAGCAATTAAAGGGACCCACACCACTCAGGTGGTCCCGCCAGACTTAACCAAACTGCATATCGGATCAGGAATCGGGTGAGACCAAAGTAAGCTGACTCAAACGAGGATAAACCCTAGGGACCCGTCACCCGACGGGGTGGACCGGGGTGTCCACGGACTTCCCCGGACCGCAACCGAGACCCTACTTAGAATCTCAAAGCCGCAGACCAAAAACCCTAATAGACAAGATTAGGCACCCAGGTGTCCGCCTGCACCCCATCAGGCGGTGGCGACTCCGAATTCCCCCGTGCCGCGTTTCCGACGCGCGCACACATGGCTACAGCATTATTCATGGTACGAAAATTCTTTTTTGCCATTCATGGCACCAACGCTATGCACAGCGCACAATTCATTTTGCTACAAACATTATTCACGCCAGCCATGGCGTCCATTCCATTCCTGCCACACACGGCACCCTAAACCACGGCTGCCCTCGCACAGGAGCAGACAATTTTTTGGAAGAAACTAACACGTCCTTTGTTTTGTTTTCCTCTTTATTTTATTTTATTTTACCAAGGTTGAAAGCGTTGCATCCATTGCCAATCGGAGCCCATATCTGCTAAGATCCTGTACAAGAATGAATCCGGAAGAGCCACCTCTGCCGCAACCAACAACACCACAACTTCTAGCACCACAGCAACCTTTGCCTCGTCACTAGCTTAAGGACAAGCTGGTAGTCATGAACTTAACTCAGCAAATGGGGCAGGTCACTCAACTGCTCCAAAACTTAATTAGGCAGATGCCACAGCCGGTCATCCCTCAACTTCAAGGAGAACAGCAGGCATTGCCGAAGGAACCACAAGGGCCACCGAATGCCCCACCAATGCCGGTCTATCCAATGCCTCCACTGGTTTGTCCCCCACAAGTTCCACCTCCGGCTGTTCCACAAGATCATCAGCCGCATCAGCCACCTCCAGAAGAAACACTGCATCTCCCACATGTCCCAAAGATAAACCACGAAGAGGAAGAAGAATGACACAGACAAAGAGTTGAAACAAGGGGCATCTCGCCCGAAGTCAGTGCCGTGATCAATAGCCTTAGGGTAGAAGTACAAGAACTAAAAGGGGGATCAGTGCCAAGAGAGATGACAGTCGATAATTTCTGCTTCGTCCCCGATATACAACTTCCAGCGAAGTTTAGGTGTCCTAACTTCGAGAAATTTGATGGGATAGGATGCCTAACTACACATCTGCGAGCGTACTATTGAGCCATGGTGGGATAGAACAGGGATGAGCAGTTAATGATACAACTGTTCTAGAGGTCCTAAACAGGGCAAGCGCATCGTTGGTTTTCCACCCTGAGCCCTACACAGATCCGCACTTGGCTAGATCTGGCACACCTCTTCATTGAACAATTTAGGCTTAACTTTGAGGTGGTGCCCACAAGGATGGAGCTGATGAGGATGAGCAAGAAGGCTGGAGAGATAGTCAGAGAATATGCCCAGAGGTGGCGTGAACATGCAATGATGGTACGCCCACCATTGACGGAGGAAGAGATGGCCAGCCTATTCATCTCAACCCTGGGACAACCCTACTATTCCCACCTGATTGGCTAGCAAGCAACCAGCTTTAGTGCCCTGGTCCAGATCGCCTATAGGGTTGAGGGCGGCATTAAGGTAGGGTTAATAGAGGCAAGCGTGCTAAGTGCAGTGGCAAGAAGGCCAATGAATGGAGGCAAGAAGCCCGAAGGACAAAAGAAGTAGCAAGTGTTGACTCTGCACAGGGGCAACAACCACTTCACCTGCAGAGAGGGACCCATCCAGATGGCACGAGGCCCACGGGGTCGGCACCACTGCAGGGTGTGCAAAGGGAAGATCAAAGACATAGGGTATTCACACCACTTCCCTATACATTGGGGGAGCTTCTTCCTACATTGCTGAAGGGAGGCTACTTGAGATTGATTTCGCCAAACCCAAATGTGGCATTGGGTAGGAATCACGTCGCCAAAGCAGTCTGTGAATACTACATGGGAGCACTGGGGCATGCCACCAATCACTGTTGGGCCTTTAGGCATACAATCCAAGATCTGATTGATGCCAAGAGAATTACGGTGGATCCTCTTGCTCCAGCCAAAACACCACCCGCTGCAATATCTGTGAATCCTCTTCCAGATCACAAAGGGGTATCTTCAAGCAGAACGAGCTAAGGAAAGAGACTAGGCAGGGTTGCAAGGCACAACCAACTCTCAAAAATACAAATCTTTACCAGGCACAATTCCACTCCAAGTCCACCATTCCCAGGCTAAGTTGAAATTTACCTTTTTGCAGCAACTGTTCCTAGTAGTTGGTCATTCTGTAAATACTTTACATGCTTTCATACAAACTTTTGTAAAAAAACCTTTTGAAGAAAAAAAAAGAAGAAAATACAAACTTTTGAAAAGAAAATAGCAAGTGCGTGGGTCAATGATGACATCGCTCTAAGACCACACCTTTTTTTGCACGACCATGATCATGGAAAAATGTTGAGTTGCTCACAGGTGTCTTCAGCTAGGTGCTATATACTGTCCTATGAGAACCTTGACTGAGCCAAAGGCAACCTATTCCTGATCCATGACTTGATTTTCCTTCAAAACCTATCTTATACTAGGGCAGAGCAATCCTTGAGAGAAAAGAAAGGAAAAGAAAGAAAAGTGAAAGTGCCAAAACGAGCTACGGGCCAAGGCCGACTTTAACATCATGTCTTTAAGAAAGGATGAGAGGCCATCCTTCATGCATCCTAAATTTTAAGAACCGCTAGTCAAAACACTTTGGGCTTGATCGTATTATTCAAATACTCGTGTTGTGTCTAGCCACCCCACACTGGGGCAAAGTTGAAAAAGAAAATAAAATGGATGAATAGATTCCTGAATGAATTTGCATGGAACATTTTAACAAAGTTGTCACAATTTATGTTAAAGGATGAAAGGCCATCTTCGCTTTGTTCGCCTAAACTTCAAGGTCATATCTCTAGTCAAACTAGTTGAGCCTAATTTTCTTTCTAACCCATTAAGTCATGAACCCTAAATACGATTATTGGTGAAGAAAAGAAAAAAAAGGGAGTGTGAAAAAAAAAAAAGAACAAAGAAAAGAAATCAGAAAGCACCTCGGGGCATGCCAATCAAAGCAAAAAGTAAAGGTAGAACCCCAAGGTAAAAGCAAAAATGCTAGAGGAAAAAGCAAAGGTCACAAAGGCCTCAAAAAGAAAAGGAAAGAAAGTGAAAAAGCATTGGCAAAGCCCAGGTAGCAAAGAAAGAGGGTAGAATAGGACTCGACCCATTTACAAAAAGACCTTGAGCCGTATTCCGTTTCTTTCATAAACCAAAAAGGTCAGCTTTCGTTTCGTCCCATCAGAAAGTCCTTTTTGATTGCAGAGAATGTGACACTTAGATTCATGCAGATCAATGATGAAGGAATCTAAAAAGAAGAATGAGCTTTGGCAAGACACAAAATAAAACCTGAAAATGGAAAGATAAGAACTTGAGCCTTATAACCCATCATTTCTCAAACTTAGAGCTAAGCCAATGTTTCGTCCTAATTTCAAGATCTCTCTGATCTATGGGACATGTTGCACAAAAGTCGACCAAAAAACTTTAAACTGGGGCAAGCACTAACCCCAAGGGAAAAGACAAAAGGAAAACCCTCAATTGCAAAATCTTGAAACCACCCTAAATGGTTGGGTCAAGGTGAGAGAAATCAAAACTAGGGAAGGAAGAACACTTCTTGGGATGTTACTCATCTTCTAGGCCTTTGTAGAACCTTTGAGAGCCAATGATGGCACAAGTTGAGAATTTCATGGGAATGCGTGTTGAGTACACCGTCCCAAAGCACTTCAAGCTAATAAGGCAATTCACCATAGTCGTTGGTCCTGCCTTTTCGTTTAAAATCACTTACACAAAGTTTTTGAAAAATATTTTATTCATGTGCACTCACACACATAATAAAACCAAGTAAGTCATAAGTGCTTACAATTTGAATTTCAGATACCTCACCATTCTAAGAATTTTGCAGGTCCATGCGAGGTAGAAAAATCGGAGGATGTCAAGAAGCAGCTTGATACCGGAAGAAAAGAAAAGAACAAAAGAAAAAAAGAAGAGGAAGAAAAGAACAGCAAAGTGGAGGAAAGCCAATGCGGAAATCCAAAGAACACCAAAAGGGGAATTGCCAGGAGTCCACATCCCCAGTGGATAACCATCCAACACAAAGCTCAAGAAAGCTCAAGATCAAGGAATGAAGAACTTCTGGGCCAAGTGGTCCCCTTTTATAATTTTTGATTTCCCACTTTTGTAAATAGAGTAGGACAGGGGTGCAAGCTCCATTGAAGTGCTGGATAGCAGCAAGAGCATCTCCTCCTTCCCTTCCTTCCAAGAATCAAGAGCCTAAAAATTTCACCCTCATTGAAATCTGAAAATTGCATCCTCACTGAAATCTGAGAAGTTGAATCATCTAAAAGAAAAAACTCAAAACCAGTGTACCAACATTAAAGCAATGCACGGGCACCCCAAAACCTGAAAGATGTGCAAAATGTCACTTCTTTCTCAAAAGCTGGAAAAAGTGCAAAGCCTCACTTACTCCCAAGAACCAAAATCTAGAAAAGGTGCAAAGCGGCAACTATTTCTAAGAACTAGAAAGGGGAAAAGTACCACACGCGTAAAAATCTTGCATTAATGTGCTTTATCCCACAAACCGTAAATCAACTGCTAGGCTTTCTCAGAAGGATGTGAGGAATGCAAAATTTTGGGTTTCTTTTCACCTTTGTCGTTCATCAACAAGTGATTTCGACAAAGGGGGGCAGCTGTAAGCATCCAAATTTTGATCAAACCAAAAAATGTGCTAAAAACAGCAAAACAAGTCAAACCCTAGGGAGCAGAAATTGACTTTCTGCCCAAACCTAGATTGACTGCCATACTTCATCCCAATGGATGGGAAATCTTGACACGGTTCCAATGCAATTGAGTTTGCCAGAACCGGAGTCTAGACGAAGAAGTTATGTGCAGGTCAAACCCTAGGGAGCTGAAATTGACTTTCTGGCCAAACCCAGATTGACTGCCATACTTCGTTCCAATGGATGGGAAATCTTGACACGATTCTGGCACAATCAAGTTTGCCAAAATCGGGGCCCAGACGGAGAAGTTACGGGCAGATCGAACCCCGGGGGAGCAGAAATTGACTTTCTGCTCAAACCCAAATTAACTGCAATCCCTATCCCGAGAGATAGAAAATCCCGACATGGTTCCAAAGCAATCAAGGTTGCCGAAATCAGGGCCAAATGGAGAAGATATAAGCAGATTAAGATTTCGGACGCGGTTTCGGCCTTCTGCTCAAAACCTGAATTTACTACAATACTCTATCACAATGGATAGAGAATTCCAATGTGGTTCCAGCGCAACTGAATTTGCCAGAATCGGGGTCCGGATGAAGAGGTTATGAGCAGATCAAGCCCTATGTCAAAAATGCAGAAGCTGCGCCACATGACAAATGACGCGACATGGTCTTCACCCTTTTTTAACCACTAAGCAAACAAAAATAATAATAATAAGTTATTCTTAGCCACTAAGTTAAAAAATAATAATAAAAAAGTCATTCTTAACCATTAAATAAAAAATAATTAAAAAAAGGTCATTATTAACAACTAAGTAACCTTCTCTATGAAAGGGAGGGGAGGGGTGCTCTAACCTTGAAGATTTTTTGGCTAGTCTCTCTTGGTTTGGCTAGCCTCTCTTTAGCTCTCTCTTGGCCCCTCTCTAGCCACTCTCCAAATCTCCCCAAACCCTTCTCCCTCAAGAACCCTCTTCCCTAACCCTCTTTTAGAACCCCTCAACCTTATCCAAAGACCATCAAACCACCTCCCAACCTCTTCTCCTTCAACCCTAACAAGGAGAGGAACTTGGGAAGAACCTTGGAAGCTAAAGAGGAGGAGCTCTAGTTGCTGTCCCAACTTCAAGAAGACTCCCACACACACTTAAGGAGGCCTTAACCCCCAAGGTAAGCCTTCTCCATACATTGTATTCAACATATATGAAATTAAGGGCTATGTGAGCATACTTTTTTTACATACTGTTTCTCTTGTTCAAACATGCTTTCGTCTTCTCTTCATTTCTCATACAACAAGAGATTCCCATGGTAAGGGGAAGTATGGGACCACTTTAAGAGTGTCTAAGAATATCACGTCACATGCACTCCATCATGTCTTACTTCTTATTTTTGATTGTTTCTTTACATGAGGTGTGCACCAAACACCATGGACGTGCATAGCATACTTAGAGGGTATGTCTAGGCTTTCTTCTCCTTAAATTTATGTCATATTGCATGTATATTGATGTGAACAAACACACTCTTTAATCCAATGTTTCATAACATGCCTTAATGCTTCATTTTATTTGTCTTAGTTTGCTAGTTGTTCCATGTACCATGAAGATGCATATTTAGCCTCTCCCTTCTAGGCTTTGATAGAAGTCTCCGTGCACACCCCATGTTACACACACTCACATGAATTTTCAGTATAATTACTAGCTCAATACTTTGTTTTTGGCATTGTTTGCTTATGGTATGTGAACATGACTCAGGGTTTGGCCGATTGGACCAAGGCTTAGACCAATCGGGTCACCTCCTCTCTTCTCCTCATAGAGGAGGGGAGGATGCCTTCAAAACCAAAATAGGGCCACTTAAGGTCCCTATTTGAACTTCCAAATTTTAGTTCAAGGTAGAAGGGAAGGCACCAAGCCTCATTCCCCCACCTCATGGTCTAAAATCCCTCAAAGTAGCCTATTTAGGTTTATTTCCTCAACCTGAAACCACTGTGGTCCCACAAAGGGGCCCACACAATCCATGGTTATCCCCAAGAACCATGGAATTCGAGCCCCCTTGGAAAATTGCAAAAAAACCTGTTTTTATAGCTTACCCGAAAACTCAATTCGGATAAGCCACTTTTTATATGTAACCGAAATTATATTTCGGTTGCATATGTTTTTAGTGTATCCGAAATACAATTTTGGTTACACCCAGAAAAATCCAAAAATTGCAGATTTTGCTTTCCTTGATTATTTTTAACCCTTTCCAATTGAACCAAGTAAATCCAATAGGGTTTTGGGCTTGCCCCTAACCCAAATTAGGCCTTGGTCCTAGTGGGCCCAAATTGAGTATCTGTGGGCCTTCCAACGGGGCCCACACTTTAGACTCAGATCACTTGAACTAAAAAGATAAAATCAACTAAAGGGACCTACACCACACATGTGGTCCCACCAAGACTCAATCAAACATGCATGCTGATTTAGGAACGGGTGAGAAAAGTGAGTTGACTCAATTCTAAACTTAACCAGGGATAATCCAAGGGACCCATCACCCGACGTGGTAGACCGGGGTTTTCCACGGACTTCCTCGGACTGTAACCGAGAGCTTACACAGAATCTCAAGCTGCAGACCATTGATAGGCAAACACTAGGCACCCAGGTATCTGCCTGCACCCCATCAGGCAGTGGCAACTCCAATTCCCCATTTTTCTCCCAAAGGAGATCTCAGCCATATCCCAGAAGTGCGACACCCGCGGATTCGGATATGTGCACAGCGGCTAATCTGGCTTTGAAAATCTGATTTTTATGCATCAAAACGACAATCTACGTATTAAAATCAACTCTAATAACTTCTAAACTGTTAAATCATACTTCTAAATCATGTAGAAACATATCAACAATACTTTTGGATTATCAAGAACAATCAAACATAAGGAAACCAAGTTTCGGCTAAAATAGGGTGTGCTACCTACCTCTGTTTGACCAAGTCCCTGTTCTTCTTCCTCAAGTGTAGATGACGAACCCTTTACAGCAATACAAAGCTCTCCCGGGAAAGAAGATCCCTCACGAACAGCGATCCTTCACAATTCTCCTTCTTCTCTCTCGGTTCTCTGGTTTGCCTTCAACTGTCAGAGAATACGATTGAAATACATTTAGTTATTCTCTGAAATACTCTCTTAAATACTAACCCTATTTTTAATTACATGATCCCATGTATCTCACTACCATCAAAACCTATGCTACTAACCAATCAGATTAAATAATAGCCGTACATCAATAGTTACTTCAATATCTCATGATCCAACGGTTAGATTTGTTTCAATCTCCGGATCTCCTCCATCAATGTGATCACCTATATTTATAATTAAAATCTATCTGTAAAATCCTCAATAAAATTTTGATTATTATTTAATTGAAATTTTTTGCAAATTTTCGGGGTCTTACATTTGTTTTGGTGAAAAAGGAGATTTTGGTTTTTCGGTGGATTTAGAGGTTTGAATGGGTATCACCTTTACTTTAGACATACTAGATAGTTGTATCTTAGTTGGGTTTTGGCCTCTGTATATCTGTTATGACTGTATTTCTTTGGTTGACATATTTTAACGTAGATTTGGTGTATTTTTCACATCTATTATGTGGTATTGGTGCTCACATGAACATTGATTGATTTCCTTGGGTTTTCTATGCATGTATTGGATGTTTGAACATGTTGGACTGCTGAGTTGTTATTTTAGTTATTATTGGCATGAAATTGGGCTTGGAATTAAATATACAACTATTTATAAGCTACATGGTGGATATGATTAGATGTGGATTATTGTATCTTGTGGAAGGCTCTTCTTTTATTCTTGTAGGTATCCTTAGCCAATTATTGGCCTACACGTGAGTCATTATCAACCGTGTACTTAGCCAAATAATGGCATACATGTGAGCCGTTATCGACCGTGTTCATCCTCCATGCCACAACAACCTTATGGCCTTGTATTTGAGCTAAGTATTAGCACGAACCTAGCCAAGTATTGGTAGTACTCATCACCTTGCTGCAACAGCCTTTATGGCCTTGTATTTGAGTCACCTAGTTGGTATGCACCTAGCCAAGTATTGGTAGTGCTCATCATCTTGCCGCAACAGTCTTTATGGCCTTGTATTTGAGCCACCTAGTTGGTACGCACCTAACCAAGTATTGGGAGTGCTCATCATCTTGCCGCAATAGCCACGTTTGGCCTTGTATTTGAGCCACTTAGTTGGCACGCACCTAGCTAAGTATTGGCAGTGCTCATCACCTTGCAGCCATTTAATGGCCTTGAACTAACGGTAAAGGTAAAGTTAAGCCATGTAATGGCACATGTAAAGTATTTGGGTGAATATCGCTATGCATAATATGTTACTTTTGCTTGGATGTTTTATATGATAAATCCTCATGTGATTGATTATATTATGAACAAATCTCTTGTGCTTGATGCTACCATGATTGATTGGTTGGTTTTACTGAAAGTTTTTCCGTAATCTCATATGTATGATTCAAAGGAATTTATCATTGGATTTTCTTAGCATGCTGTTACTACTTGCTGAGATTTTATATCTCATCCTTGTTTTCAAATGTTTTGTTTTAGGTATCATTGGAGAAGATGCCGCGGAATAGAAGGCTAGCGGGTTTGAGGACTTAGAGATCTTAAAGGTTATTAGTTGAGTTATTGATATAGGAGTTCTTTCTTTCTAAGAGTAGTAGTAGGAGGTCTAATAGGGTGTTTTGAGAGATAGTGAGTTATAGTTGCCTTTTATATTTACAGAACTTAATGTAATTGAATTTTAAGGATGATAATGAAATAATGAGAAGTTTTTTAGCACACTTTGAATTATCTTATTTCCTTTATGCTTATGTAATTAATCATTTTGTTATCATTCAAGTAATGCCCTGATCCGCTTTAAAAAAAACTCCCAGATACGGGGCGTTACATGTTCCTGTGCTTAGCACAGGTAAAAAAACTAGTCTATTACTATAGATTAAAGTAAACTACCTCAGGCTAACAGCCTTGGGTGACCCAACGTCTAATGTGAATGTAGGAATTTTCATTCTTTTCTTTTTTAAACCTATCATCAATCCCGTTCAAAAAATCCAAGACCGATCATCACAAATTTCTCCCCCAAGCCTTCTAGAATTGTAGGCTTCTAGGATGCTTCAGTTTCTTCTTACCACTCCAATTTCTTCTATCGCTCTTATCCCTCTTCCTTCTCACCTCTCTGAACATCGTGACTTTTGACAAAAATGAAGCATGAGGAAAATCGTTGCCTCTCGCTACCTCTCAAAGCGTTGCCAACCCCTCCTCTCCACGACACCACATCAGACTCTAGATCATCCCACTACAAAAAAAGGGGGTCAAGGAGGGTGACTTTTTGGCGGCGATTTAACAATCGTCGGTAAATTTTGGTTTCCTTGGCGCTTTTTAAAAGCCAACGGCAAAACTCCAAGAAACTCCCGAATACAGGTTCTCTTAGTTGGTTTTTTCCTTTTGTTTTCTAGTGACCTATATCCATTGTGGTGTTTCGTTTCACGCTCTGAGTTTCTTCCCTAACCACAGTGCCGTCTTCTCCATTGCTGCCCATTGCCGCCAACCAAAGTTCCATTGCCACCAACCAAGGTTTTGCCGTCTTCTCCATTGCTAGGGGTTCTACATAGCCGTGGACAAATCTTGCTTCCTGCGACAGAGGGGAGATGGCGACGAGGAGACGACGAGGCGGGTGACCAATAGGTACGCCCCATCCCTCCCCCTTCCCCCTCTCTCCTCACGTCTCTCTCCTTCTCTCTATCAATTTTCCACTTCCCCTCTCTCTCTCTCTCTCTCTCTCTCTCGCTCGCCTCTACACTACTCTCCTCTCTTGCCTCTCTTCTCCACCCTCTATTTGATTAAAGGAGGTTGATTTAGATGGAGATGGGTTCATCGACTTGGACATGTTCATCAAGAGCGATCATTATCATACCTTTGAGCAACTACTTTGTGGATTGCTTTTGCAAAAATTATGGTTTTCTTTCTCAGATGTAGCAAAATGGTTTGTAGGATTGAGAAGGGATGGAGGGATTAATGTAGAGATGGATGTATGTTTGTCTGAATAAGATGATAATTAAATTTTCTTAAGGTAAAATAATTATATTTTATGCTATAAATTCTCTTCCCAATTAAATGAAGTACAAAAATTTAGTTTATGCTGAAATTTATGGGCCATATTTGTTATTCGCATCATGAAGGCCCCATAGTTCATATGAAATACATCTTAGTGGCCTTAGTGCATAATTGTTTATTCATCATGAATTTGTCTATGTTATATTATTCATAACTTAAGCATGCAAAAGAATGTAACTTTCCTTATGAAGCCAATAAATATTATCGTAAACTAATATATATACATTTGAAATATAGTGTTTGATACTTTAAATTAGGATTAAGACTTATACTTAAGGTAGGGTTGTTGCAAGACTGGATATGTGATATGGTCAGTTTCAATTGCTAACTATCATTTGCTAGATGTTGATGGCTTTGTCAGATTTAATTTTTATTATTGGTGTAAGGTTACAATCTAAAAGATTTTTAGCTTAAACAATTTGAGTTTATGATACAATATAAGGTATTCAGTTGTCAAAGCCACCTGCTATGCCATTGTATTTAAATGCATCTAAGTTTAGTGCCTTAGTGAATAAATAGTCACTAATCATACATTATCTGTATCTTATTTAACATGTCTTATATATTCATTTTTGACTTAAAGCCTTTTATTAGTTTATCTCAAACACCAGAATGTTGGTGGAAAGTCCTAATATTTATTTCATCTTTTCTATTATATTCCTTTTCCCTTTCATGAAAGAGTATGTTGCTACCATTTTATCTTTCTAAATGAATACAAGCTTTCAATTGCAGTGGTCATCCAATCTACTCACATCACTTTTGACTTACATGATCTACCACCTTTTGGTGGTTTCAACTTTCAAACCTCTTATTGTTGAGCCAACATATGCAATCATACACTAACTTGGATGATAAGGATCCTAGGTTTCCTTCTTCTTTTTTTCTCTTTGTGTCCATAAGATAATACCTGCAGCGGTTATCAAATAATAGGTCTAATATTGTTTTTCTAAGATACTAATTTGCTATGGATATCATAGTGCTTCTGTTACAATCTAATTAGATACCCTAATGCTATAGTAGAAAGATAAAATTCAGCATTGGGGAGGAAGCAATATTTTTTAGATAAACTCAAAGTCTGAGGCCATATCTAATGTTTTTTGTCTTAGCTTTACTATAGGGAAATTCAAATTTATACAGAGAAAGAAAGTGTTAGAGCCATTGTTCTCTTTCTTACACTGACTGACTACACTAATTTATCTATTTATTATATGGCTTTTTTTTTTTTTTTACATTTCAATGTTAAATACCACTAAAACTCGAATTTTGTTATTTATTTATTTCCCAAATTTATGTATGAAACTCGTCAATATTTCCTTCATTTTGTAGGATCATGCTGATGTTAACGATTGTGGTAACATGAAGATGTTGAAGTGAAGCTATTTATACAAATTGCTGCCGGAAAGTTTCAATCTTTGAGCCAAGAAAAAAAAAACCTAAAACTTTTGAGGAGCTTCAAACCCTTTTTTTACATGTCATTTTACCTTATTCCCCGCTTTGTGCACAGCATGCATGTTATTTCCCTTTTCGTATGATAGTTTTCAAAATTACTTTTGCGCAAACAAATACCTAAGCATATTGATGAAATCATTGCTGAACAGGGCATGTTTTATGCATTTGCTTATGATAGTCTTGAAAATTACTTACGAGATAAAGTGAAAATTATGGACAATCAGATGCAAGGAATAATCCACTAGCGTAGCAGTTTGGTTGTTCGCTGGGCGTCTTGAGTGCAAGAACTTTTCCGGACGAGATTGCAGTCCAATTTAAAAAGAAGGGCAATAACTTGGACAAAATGTCTAGTTCTTGACAGTTTTATGCCCCATTGATTGTTATTCCTGGGGCTTAAAATTTACCGTCCGTTTCCTTACCGGTAAGTTTTTTAGTCAGTCTTCTTATGGGTCTTTAATTATTAATATAATTTTTTTGGGAAATTGCTTATCTTTCTGAATTTCGAATGTTATTCTTACAAATCAAGCTCAACACATCCGTACCAATTAGGTGTTTTCGTCTTCATTTTATTTTGTCAAGTTCATCACAGAATGGTTGCGCCCACTATTGTATTTTTTGATTTGGAAAGTCTCATAAGAGAGACTTCGTTTTATCAGATTTTAAGGCTATTTTGTTTTTGGTTGAAAGTTAAGTAACGTTATGACATTATAACGTTTAACGTTCTAATCAGTTTCAACTGACCCGACAAACCAGCATTCTTGTTTCTCTGGGTCAGCTATATAATGGTTTTTCTGGGTTCCTTCAAGAGATAAGAAAATCATGAAAGCAGCAGTACTCATATCTGAAACCCTCGGTTGTTATCTGAAAACCCCTCTTTCACAAATCCTTCTCTTCACCCAAATCAGAAACCCTCATCCGTGATCTAGAAACTCTCATTAGCCCTCTATTCTTCTCCATCTGAAATATGAAACCATCCTATGCTTATTGTTTCCTATTGTTCTAAGAAGAGAGAAATAAGAGATCAGACAAGAAGAGAAACCCTTACTGCTGCTTTGTTTTATTCTATGATCTACCTCTATTTTCTACAATTTTGTCTTTGTATTTTCACTGATTTGAGTGCCACTCAAAGAGACTTCGTGTACCCGGTATTGTTCTGCAACTTACTGGACGTCCTTAACCGTTGACTGTTGGAAGCTTGAGTGCCATAACCTGCGTGCTGATGATTTCATCCAAAAAGGGGCATGTGCACATAGCCGCACACGAGGCGCACGTGAGAGTGTGTGCCTCGGGAATTTCTGAGAGTTGCCACTGCCTAATAGAGTGCAGGTAGACACCTGGGTTCCAAGATTTGCCTATTGGTTTGTGGTTCGAGATTCCGGCTAAGTTCTCGGTTACAGTTCGAGGAAGTCCGAAAACACTCAGGTCCGCCCTATCGGTCTGACAGGTCCCTTAGATTTTCCTGGTTTGAGTCAACTCAATCTCACCCTAATCCTGGCTCAGCATGTATCCGATTAAGTATGGTAGGAACCTTTGCAGGTGTAAGTCCCTTTTATTCATTTTTATCTTTTTAGCAATTTAAGTGAAGTGGGTTGGATGTGGGCCTAGTTGAAAGGCCCATTGGTTGCCAAGTTGGGCTTTAAGTCAAGCCCATGGCCCATTAGGGTTATTGGGTAACCCTTATTGGATTTGGTCATTTAATTTTGAAGTTAATTAAACATGCAATTTAATTGAGTGGGTTTAAGTTTTTAAGGCCCATCGGGCTTGGACTTGGCCCATGGGTTTTTAATCAAGTGACCTAAGACCCATTTATGAAACAAATCCTGGTGTGGGTCAGTCTGGATTTGGGCCCCGTTGGAGGGCCCACAGTGCCTTGGTGGGTCTAAGTGGACCCAGGTAATTAAAAGTGGGCCTGGGTTGGCCCAAAACCCACCTCGTTCATTTTAAAATCATTCGGGTTGGATCGGGTGGATCCGGGTCTAGAAAATCGGGTTTTTAGAATTTAAAGGGCTCGACCGTACTTCCCTTGCAGTTTGGGTTTGACCCAGAAACTCAAATATCACCGGAATCTCGCCTGAATCATGTTCACCGGTCTTCTAGGATGGTCTGCCGATCGTTGCGACCTCCAGAACATCTTTACAGTAGCTTAAAACTCATCTTTTGCCACTTTCAAGTTTCTTTCATAGGGCTTTGATAACAAACCAATCCCTGACCTTAGGCCTTCATTTCTATTTTGAAACAGGGACGTTGAGGACCCTTATTTGGCATGAGGAACCGATTTTTTTCTTTATTCTCCCACAAAGGAAAGATATGAAGGATCATAAAGACTCAAACCACACCATTCAACTAATTTAACATATATCCATCCATCTTACCCATTCGAATCAAGCATAAACAAACACAAATGTAATTTATGGTGCAAAGATGCATGAAGATAATTTTTAAAAATATGATGGAGACAATACATGTATGTACAGAGGGGTTATACGCATGAACAAAAGATGAGAATATGCTATACGAAATTATGTCTAAAATCCTTCATATTAAGCATATAGAAGAATAACTATGAGACATGCTAATCACATCTTAAAAATACTATTTTCATGCATATATGATGCCTCCCTTCATGCTTTTCTAAGAAAAGAAGACATATTGGATGATATATGAGAATAGATGATTAGATGAATACAAAGTGATTTTATGCATGGCCATGGGCATAATCAAGACATTCTATGAATATGTAAACACACAAAAATAACAAACAATTTACTCTATCTGAAGGGAATGAGGGAGAAGACTTATGGGGATACAATAGGAACAAACAAAGAGGACAATCCCCTCTTAAATAAGGTCAACATAAGGGGAATGATAATCTAAAATGACTCAAAAAAAAAAACCCCCCCTTTTATACACTTTATACAAACTCTCTTTTCCCACCTTCATACGAAGACCTCTCCCTTACCAAAAAGATCTCATCAAATTCAATGCAAGAGGAAATAGTGAGATCAAAATAGTGATGGACAAATAGATATCAATATAGATAAAAGAACTTATCTATATTGACTTTATTCTTGACATATGTTGAACCAAAAGACAAATACCAAGTTTACCTCAAGATTACCTTTATCTTTAGAGTTGTGAGGGCCTCTTAGATGATATGGACAGCAGCCATGGGGTCTCCTTCAGCTCCAAATGACCTTTCCTTTGTGTTCAAGTCATCAAAAGAGGAGAAAAGGAATGTAAAAGGTGGTTAAAGGGTAAAATAAGGAATAAAATGAAGTATGGAAGTGGAAGGGAAGTAGAAGAGTTTACTGGTCTTGGGAGATATGGTGGGGACAAAGAAAAGGCAAAGAGTTTTGAAGAGAAGTTGGAGAAGAAAGGTAATGGCCGACCCCCCAAAAAATGGGCTAATGAAGCCTTTTTATACCCCATGACTAAAACTTAATTATTTTTCATAGCATCCCTATTTTTTTAAAAAGACTAATAATTGCTTTTGCCAACCCATGGGGACACCTATCCCCCATGAGCTCACAGGGGACACGTATTCCCCATGAGCAAAATATGTCGAATATTTTAATATTTCTTAATATCTTTTATTTTCTAATTATCTATATTACTTGATATTTTTAGATTTTATTATTATTTTATTTAGATTTTCGTTTTTGTTTTTGAGCACATGCGTGCTTTAATTTTTTATTTTCTTTTTCCTTTATTTTAAACCTCTTAATTTGGTGTTGTATGAAAATATTATTATTTTAATTGAAGATTCTTTTCTTTTTGCTGTTTTGCCACATGTGCAAATTTTCGGAAATTTTGACTGCTCATATCTCTTTCATTCAGTGTCTGATTTTAGCAAACTTAATGGCGTTGGAATCAGTACGAGATTCTCTATCCACTGAGCCAAAGTTTTACAGAAAATTTGGACTTTTAGCATAAGTGCAAAACTGCTACCCCGAAGCCCGTTTGCTCATATCTCTCTATCCAGGACTCCGATTCCAACAAATTTGATTGCGTTGGAATCATGTCGAGATGCTCTTTCCACTAAGACCAATTTTGATAGCTGATCCAAGGTTTTGCATAAAGCCGATTTATGCTATTTCCATGTTTGACCGGCCCATAACTTCTTAATCTGGACTCCGATTGAGGCAAAATCAGTGTCGTTAGAACTGTATCGGAATCCTCTATCCATTAATATGAAGTTTGGTGGTCAATTTGCACCCGATCAAAAAGTCAACTTTTGACCCCTCAGGTTTGACTTTTTCAATTAGAGTTTTATTTTTTTTCATTTTTCGGGGTGCAAAAATGAGGTGCTTACAGCTGCCCCTCTTTACCGGAATCACCTTGGGGATGAACAGCAAAGAACAAAAAGAACCTCGTTTTGCGCCTTGCATTTCTGTCGACATGATTGATGAGCTAAATCCCTATGATTTTCATAAAATGGGGATGGAGACACAAAGCGTTGATCTCCGAAGTAGTGGAAACACGAAATGGTTTCCACTAAATTTTGGAGCTTGCTCACCCTTAATCTCTCGGGTTTCTGGAGCAACTCCTTGTTTTCTAGTTCAAATTAAAAAGAGATGGGATTGGACTTAAGCTCACCAACCTGTTCCGACCTCGATGCAAGACACTCAACAATGTTCTTTTTTTTTTCTTGTTTGTTCCATTAAAGCTTTTAGGTGATTTCCAGCTTTTGGTTCAAATTTTCAAGGACAGGTTTTTTTTGTTATATTATTTTTTTCTGTTTTTGTTTTTTGGTTTTTTTTTATTTTTGTTTTTTTGTTTTTTTGTTTTTTTGTTTTTCTTGTTTTTTTTTGTTGGCCAAAGGATTGGGAACGGATTGGGAATGAAGGAAAGGGTTGGAAGTGGAGTGTTGTAGGAGGCTCTCTTGCTGCTGTCCGTCATCCGGGAGACCTCACACACATATTCTACTCTATTTACAAAAATGGGAAATCAAAAATTACAAGAGGGCCAACTCACCCAGCAGTTCTTCGTTTTGCTTTCTTCTTTATATTTTTGAGAGATTCACTGCTTCACGGCATAGCTATTTCAATTTGGGGGAAGCTCTTCCTCCAGTTACCCTTGTGATGAGGTAGAGGTTTTCCGATTTGGGAATGACGCCCCTGGGGATTGGTGGGAACCTCTACCACTTCTTCTTTCTTGCACAATTTGCTTCTTCTGATTGGCTATGGACTTTTGAGCTTCTGTTGAGTATGGGAGCTCCATTGGGGATTTGGGAGCCTTCATACTATTCTTGCTTCTTATAGGGATCTCTGCTGGGGAATAGACTCCGATGGGGATTGGGTAGTCTTTTTGGCTTCAAGGCATTTCTTGACGTATTTCGGCTTCTTTGCCTTGTGCCAACCTATAAAATTCTCCCTAAGTAGTGAGGTATCTGAAATTAAGAAGATAAGCAGTAGAAATTATTTTTTTTTTTTTTTTTTGCAAGTGATCTTAAAAGAAAAGGCAAGACCAATGACCACAGAGATTTTCCTTATTAGTTCGAGGGGTTTTGGGACAGTGTGCTTGTCGCGCATTCCTATGAGTTTCTTGACTTGGGCCAGCAAGGGCTTAAAAGGATATTTCAAAGAGTGTTTCCCTTCCCTAGGTTTTGGTTTCTCTCATTTTTATCAAACCTTTGGGGTAGTTTCAAGTTTTTGCAATTGCGGGTTCTTCCCAGGGGATTAGTGTTTGTTCCAGATTGAGGGTCTTTGGATGACTTTTTCATATCATGTCCCGTAGATTAGAGAGGTCTTGAAACTAGGACGAAATGTCGGCTTGGTTCAGGTCTGAGAAATGAAAGGTGGTAAGGCTCAAAATTTTATCTTTTCATTCTCAGGTTTCACTTTGTGTTCTGCCAAAGCTCGTTCTTCCTTTTCAGATTCCTTCATCATTTATTTGCATGAACCTAAATGTCACATTCTCTGTAATCAGAAAGGACTTTATAATGGAACGAAATGAAGGCTAAGGTTTTGGTTTATGAAAGGAAGGGAATAGGGCTCAAAGTCTTTTATGAATGGGTCGAGTCATATTCCACCCTTTTCTTGATTGCTTGGACTTTGGTAGTGTCAATTTTACTTTCTTTCCTTTTTTTCTTCTTCTTTCTGAGGCTTTTTGTGACCTTCTCTTTCGCCTTTGCTTTTGGGGCCTACATTTGTTTCTTGATTTGATTGATGTGCCCCAGTGTGCTTTCTTTTTTTCTTTTTGACTTTGCACATTTGCATCCTTTCTATTTTATTTTTTCTTTGCCAAACATGATATTTAGAGCTCATGACTCGGTGGGTAAGAAGAAAGAAAGCTAGGCTCAAAGGGTTTGACTAAGGATATGGCTTTGGAGTTTGGGAAAGCAAAGATGGCCTTTCATCCTTTTACAGAGACTGTGACGCCTTGGTTGAATTGTTTCATGCAAAGTAATTCAGGAATCTACTCATCCTTTTATTTATTTTTTTCTTCAGCTTTGCCCCAATGTGGGGTGGCTAGACACAACATGGTTATTTGAATAACATGATCAGGTTCAAAGTGTTTTGACTAGCGGTTCTTATGATTCAGGATGCATGAAGAACGGCCTCTCATCCTTGCCTAAAGACATGATGTTTAAGTCGGCCTCGGCCCTTAGCTGGTTTAGACACTTTCTTTTTTCTTCTCCTCTCCAGGGTTGTTCTGCCCCCAGTGCAAGGATGGGTTGAAGGAAAATCCAGGCATAGATCAGAAAAGGGTTGCCTTTGGCTCAATCAAGGTTTTCATGGGACAGTATATTGCACCCAGTTGAAAACACCTTTGGGCTACTAGGCATCTTTCCATGATCACGGTCATGCCAAAAGGTGTGGTCTCAGAGCAATGTCATCACCAACAAAACACTTGCATTTTTTCAAAAGGTATTTTCTTCTATCTTTTTTTTTTTTTTTTTGGTATTTTTTCTTCAAAAGGTTTTTTTTTTTTTTTTTTACAAAAGTTTGCATGAAAGTAAAAGCATTTAAAATATTTACAAAACGACCACTCCTACTAGGGATGTTTGGTGCAAAAAGTAGAGTTCAACTTATCCTGGCCATGGTAGACTTAGAGTGGAACCGTGCCTGGTGAAGATTTTGGATTTTGGGATTGCTCTCTGCCTAGCAGTTTTACCAACTTGTTCAGCTAGTGCCACTTGAAGATGCCTGATTGTGGTTAGGGAGAGGACTCATGGAAGTGCCTGCGGGAGGAGTCGGTACTGGGAGATTGACTGAGATACGCTTGCTGTCGATCAAATCTTGCACATCATGCTTCAAATGCCAACAACGATTAGTGTGATGTCCGGGGCTCCCATGTGGTACTCGCAATACTCATTAGGGTTGTAGGAGCGACTGGCTGGCTGTTGAGTTGGCTGCTTCTTCTGCAGATATCCATTTTTTAACAGGGTTGGCAGCAACTTTGACAATGGATAAGGGAAGGGTGTAAACACCCTATTCATCCTTGCTTGGAATTCTTCCTTAGACCATCTTGGCTGTCCTGTGGACTGTGCTACCTATCCATTGTTCTGGTTTTCTCTCATATCAGGTGCCGAGAAGTGGAAAGGCCCGTTTTGCTGGACGTAATTGACAATCTCGTCCTCTTTCTTTCTATCCGTGCTTCTTCCACTAGCAGGGGTCTTTCTTTGCTCTGTTGCAAACCCTGCCACTCTATCGGATTTTACCCTGTCCTCAATTCTGTCTGCCACGACAACTAGGTCTGTGAAACTTGCAGCAAATTGCCCCAGCAGCAGTGTGTAATAAGGCTGTCCCAGCGTTGAGATGAACAACGTCACCATTTCTTTTTCCAACATGGGCGGCTGAACCATTGCAGCCATTTCCCGCCACCTCTTGGCATACTCTCGAATGGATTCAGTGCTTTTCTTAAACATTTTCTGTAGTTCCATTCAAGTAGGCAAGACTTCAGTGTTGAACTTGAAGTGCTCAAGGAAAGTACTTGCCAGATCATCCCATGTCCTGATTTGACTCCTATCCAGACTGGCAAACCACTTCTGTGCTGATCCTGTCAATAAAA
This sequence comes from Buxus sempervirens, assembly GCA_947561395.2. NCBI lineage: Eukaryota > Viridiplantae > Streptophyta > Magnoliopsida > Buxales > Buxaceae > Buxus > Buxus sempervirens. Next base: position 13,270,136 of record OX387188.1, read on the forward strand.
GCTGAAAGAACTGGATCATTATTCTTTTGTCATGTGCATACTGGCACATATCTCCGTAATAAGCCCTTAGATGTGACAACGGATCCTCGCTTCCGTCAAATTTTACTAAGTTTGGACATTTGAACTTTGAAGGAAGTTGCAGATCAAGGAAAAATCCCAATTTGTTCAATGAGGCTTCCTTTGGTATGGGGCCTCGGTTCACATTCTGCACTTGTTCTTTCAAAGCCTATGGTTCGGCTTGCATCTGGGCTGTGACACCAGTTACTTCCTGTGCTCGGTGCCAGTCTTCCTCTTCATGCTGCATTCCCTGTGGCATTATTTGTTGTTGTGGAATAGCAGGGGGTGCCGGAATCTATAACTGCTGCTCTGGTTGCAAAGGCTGTGGGATCGGCTCTTCTGGTGGCTGTGGGTTCAATTGTTGAACTACAGGTAGTGGTTGCTCTAGCATAATTGGCAATGGCTGAGGAGCCAGTTGCTGTGGTAGTGGTATTGGTGGCTCTTGTGGTGGCACTGGCTGTTGCGGAGGTATTGGCAACTGTTGCTGCGGCTGTATAAACTGCTGCGGTACTTGCATCATTTCCATCCGCTGCATCATGGTTGCCATCATGGCTGTAATGTGGGCCATTTTCTGGTTGATACCAGTGATCACTAGATGATCTTCCAATTTTTCTTGCTCTTGGGGTGGAGATGGAGGCTGTTCTTTCCTTTCTGTAGGATCCATCTGGAGTCTTTTCCTTGAACGCAGGAGGTATGGGCTATGATGTGCAATCTTGAAACCTTGAGAGACAAAAAAGGACACAAATTAATATAAAGAATTCATATTGTATTTAAACATAATGCATGTTGATGCATGTCAATGTAGATTATTCATGATCTTGATTGGATTCTAAAAACGCAAAGCAATGATTTCCAGAGGATTAGTTTGGAGAATTGACTAAAGATTTGCGGGTTGTGGAAACGCGAAGCATTTATTTCCACAAGGAGACTTAAAGAGTTGTTTTCCTGATTATTTGATTTGTATGTGGAGACTCAAAGAGTTGATCTCTAGAGCAGCGGAAACGCGAAGTGATTTCCGCTAAAATTTTTGGAAATGCGAAATGATTTCTCGAAGCAGTAGAAACATAGAATGGCTTCTACTAAGATTTTGGGAAATGCGAAATGATTTCCCAGAGCATCAGAAATGCAAAATGATTTCCACTAAGATTTTGGGAAACGCGAAATGATTTCCCAAAGGATCAGAAACACAAAATGTCTTCTACTAAAATTTGGGAAACACAAAATGATTTCCCGGGGCATCAAAAATGCGAAATGATTTCCACTAAATTTTGGGAAACACGAAATGATTTCCCGGAGCAGCAGAAATACGAAATGATTTCTACTAAATTTTTGGGAACACGAAATGGCTTCCCGGAGCAGCAGAAATATGAAATGATTTCTACCAAATTTTGGGAAACACGAAATGGCTTCCCAGAGCAGCAGAAATACGAAATGATTTCTACTAAATTTTTGGAAACACGAAATGATTTCCCGAGGCAGCAAAAACACGAAATGGCTTCTACTAAATTTTAGGAAATAGGAAATGACTTCCCGGAGCAACAAAAACACGAAATGGCTTCTAGTAAAATTTGGAAAACACGGAATGATTTCCCGGAGCAGTAGAAACACGAAATGGCTTCTACTAAATCTTGGGAAACAGGAAATGACTTCCCGAAACAGCAGAAACACGAAATGGCTTCTACTAAAATTTTGGAAACAGGAAATGATTTCCCGGAGCAGCAGAAACACGAAATGGCTTCTACTAAATTTTGGGAATTGACATTTTGACATATTTGACTTCTTTTTTTATTTGAAAATTTTTCTTTTTCTTTTCTTTTTTTCTTTTTTTTTTCTTTCAATTTGACTGATGGCCATCAACAAGGATCAAACTTGTCCTTGATTTTTCTGATTCATTATTTTGGGCTGGGTAACAGCCAATTAATCTCAAAATTTCCGATTAAGTTGAAACTTGGTTGAAGTACAGGGAATTGGAGCCATTCTTCGCCCCAAGGCAAGTTTGAGTTACTCTCAAAGGCAACTCAGATCTTTGAAAATTTTATGAATTTCTTTTTTTTTCTGTCCTTTGGAAATTATTTGATCAAGGATGCTTATGCAAATGATCTTGAAGTGTGTGCCCTTGATGCATGAAATGTGTACACAAGATTAAGGCAAAAGTTAAATGATATTACCATTCAAAATAAAAATATGTACAATTAAAGATGTGTGCATAGTCCTAAATAGGTTGGTGCCCCTCGAGGCACGACTCCTAGACGTACTTGTGTAAAGAAGCACATCTGAGTCCAGATCAACCTTCTTTCATCTGCTCTTTCGTTTGCCTTTGCTTTCAGGTGTCAAACCAAAAGAATTTACAGTTTGCCAGTGAGGTCGAAAATTACATGAGATTCACAAAAATTTGCAAAGAATTCATCTTAAGGGCTGTTGGGAGCCCAAAAGAAGGGTACAAGTTTGCTTCAAGGCAGGTAGGCTGGATTCCTAGATCTAGGGTTTTGCCCCTGTTCTGATATGGTCTGCTTCTGCCTGATTGTTTGATCTGACCTACTTTCATTTACTCAAGAGGCCGACCTAGACTCAAGGTGCTTCCAGCGGACTCAATGCATGGATCTGGGGGGGCTTGCCTAATCAGAATTTGGTTGGTTTCCTAAATTAGGGCTAAGGCAGCCCAAGATCTAGGATTTACTCAATTTGATGCAAAAGAGCGGGGGTTGCTGCCCCTGATGGACTCTTTGGTTTTGAGTTGATTTTATTCTTAAATATTTACATTCACATTCACATTCACATCCATACTGCATTCACAAAGCTGAGGTTTATCAGAAACAATAGGTGGGGAAAGGATACACAACCCGAGACATTCGCCTACAAGGGTCTGAGCCAAGTACTAGACCCCTCGCGTACCATGGCAAGAAACCAGTTGCGCTAAAAAAATCTTGAGACCTAGGGAGATGGGTTTACCCTGATTTCCTCGGCAAGCCACGGGAGCGTGGGGCTAATACCATCCTAAAAATAAGTTTATGAAAACAGAAGGGTGGCTTCTAAGGAGGTCTAGGTTTTGGTGAAGAAGAGCAGCATTTCATTCCATTCCACAAAAGCATTCAGATCGGGTCATCCACGCAGACTCCCTCGTGCATGTCACCCCACACAGTTTATTAATGCAAAGAAAGAAAGCCATCCACGGTGTGGTGGGGTGCCCGTGTGTGCAGTTGGGCAGAGTGCTGTGTCTAATCGGGTGAGTTTTGGATATTGAGCTGATAAGGGTTCATCAATGTCTCATTTATAGTAAAAATACAGAACCAGCACGCAATACGATGTCTGGGTGGGTCCCCAGGTAAGTGGACGGGTCATAACGATCCCATTAAAATCCACTTACTTTAGGCGATTATTATGTCCGTTTGACAAGACCCCCCCAAATCACGTAATTACGTGTGTTCCATAATTCACTAAAATCGGACAAAAAGTACTTCCTAAATCTGCCCATATCCACCTAAGTTGACTCATCTTCTAACCAGGATCCAAATGGGTTGAGGGAGTCCTCAGCGGAGTCGCCAAGCTGTATGCATGGCTGCATGCGAGACGCACATGAGAGTGCGTGCCTCGGGAATTTCTGGTAGACGCCATTGCCTGATAGGGTGCAGGCAGACACCTGGGATCCTAAATTTGCCTATTGGTCTGCAGTTCGAGATCCGGGCTAAGTTCTCAGTTACAGTCTGAGGAAGTCCGAAAACACCTTGGTCCGCCCTGTCGGTCTGACAGGTCCCTTGGATTTTCCTGGTTTGAGTCAACTCAATCTCACCCTAATCCTAGCTCAACATGTATCAGATTAAGTCTGGTAGGAACCTTTGCAGGTGTAAGTCCTTTTATTCATTTTTATCTTTTTAGCCATTTAAGTGAAGTGGGTCAGATGTGGGCCCCGTTGGAAGTCCCATTGGTTGCAAAGTTGGGCTTTAAGTCAAGCCCATGGCCCATTAGGGTTATTGGGTAACCCTTATTGGATTTGGTCATTTAATTTTGAAGTTAATTAAGCATGCAATTTAATTGAGTGGGTTTCAGTTTTAAGGCCCATCGGGCTTCGACTTGGCCCATGGGTTTTTAATCAAGTGACCCGAGACCCATTTATGTAACGGATCCTGGTGTGGGTCAGTCTGGATTTGGTCCCCGTTGGAGGGCCCACAGTGCCTTGGTGGGTCTAAGCAGACCCAGGTAACTAAAAGTGGGCCTGGGTTGCCCAAAAGCCCACCTCGTTCATTTTAAAATCATTCGGGTTGGATCGGGTGGATCCGGCTCTAGAAAATCGGGTTTTTAGAATTTAAAGGGCTCGACCGTACTTCCCTTGCAATTTGGATTTGACCCATAAACTCAAATATCACCGGAATCTTGTCTGAATCATGTTCACCGGTCTTCCAGGATGGTCTGCCAACCGTTGCGATCTCCAGAACATCTTTACAGTAGCTCAAAACTCATCTTTTGCCACTTTTAAGTTTCTTTCACGGGGCTTTGATAACAAACCAATCCCTGACCTTAAGCCTTCATTTCTATTTTGAAACAGGGACCTTGAGCACCCTTATTTGGCATGAGGAACCGATTTTTTTCTTTATTCTCCCACAAAGGAAAGATATGAAGGATCATAAAGACTCAAACTACACCATTCAACTAATTTAACATATATCCATCCATCTTACCCATTCGAATCAAGCATAAACAAACACAAATGTAATTTATGGTGCAAAGATGCATGAAGATAATTTATAAAAATATGATGGAGACAATACATGTATGTACAGAGGGGTTATATGCAAGAACAAAAGATGAGCATATGCTATACGAAATTATGTCTAAAATCCTTCATATTAAGCATATAGAAGAATAACTATGAGACATGCTAATCACATCTTAAAAATACTATTTTCATGCATATATGATGCCTCCCTTCATGCTTTTCTAAGAAAAGAAGACATATTGGATGATATATGAGAATAGATGATTAGATGAATACAAAGTGATTTTATGCATGGCCATGGGCATAATCAAGACATTCTATGAATATGTAAACACATAAAAATAACAAACAATTTACTCTATCTGAAGGGAATGAGGTGGAAGACTTATGGCGATACAATAGGAACAAACAAAGAGGACAATCCCCTCTTAAATAAGGTCAACATAAGGAGAATGATAATCTATAATGACTCAAAAAAAAACCCCCCTTTTATACACTTTATACAAACTCTCTTTTCCCACCTTCATACGAAGACCTCTCCCTTACCAAAAAGATCTCATCGAATTCAATGCAAGAGGAAATAGTGAGATCAAAATAGTGATGGACAAATAGATATCAATATAGATAAAAGAACTTATCTATATTGACTTTATTCTTGACATATGTTGAACCAAAAGACAAATACCAAGTTTACCTCAAGATTACCTTTATCTTTAGAGTTGTGAGGGCCTCTTAGATGATATGGACAGCAGCCATGGGGTCTCCTTCAGCTCCAAATGACCTTTCCTTTGTCTTCAAGTCATCAAAAGAGGAGAAAAGGGAGGTAAAAGGTGGTTAAAGGGTAAAATAGGGAATAAAATGAAGTATGGAAGTGGAAGGGAAGTAGAAGAGTTTACTGGTCTTGGGAGATAGGGTGGGGACGAAGAAAAGGCAAAGAGTTTTGAAGAGAATTTGGAGAAGAAAGGTAATGGCCGACCCCCCAAAAAATGGGCTAATGAAGCCATTTTATACCCCATGACTAAAACTTAATTATTTTTCATAGCATCCCTATTTTTTTAAAAAGACTAATAATTGCTTTGCCAACCCATGGGGACACCTATCCCCCATGAGCTCACAGGGGACACGTATTCCCCATGAGCAAAATATGTCGAATATTTTAATATTTCTTAATATCTTTTATTTTCTAATTATCTATATTACTTGATATTTTTAGATTTTCTTATTATTTTATTTAGATTTTCATTTTTGTTATTGAGGACATGTGTGCTTTAATTTTTTATTTTCTTTTTCCTTTATTTTAAACCTCTTAATTTGGTGTTGTATGAAAATATTATTATTTTAATTGAAGATTCTTTTTTTTTGCTGTTTTTGCCACATGTGCAGATTTTCGGAAACTTTGACTGCTCATATCTCTTTCATTCAGTGTCTGATTTTAGCAAACTTAGTGGTGTTCGAATCAGTACGAGATTCTCTATCCACTGAGCCAAAGTTTTACAGCAAATTTGGACTTTTAGCAGAAGTGCAAAACTGTTACCCCGAAGCCGGTTTTGCACATATCTCTTTATCCAGGACTCCGATTCCAACAAATTTGGTTGCGTTGGAATCGTGTCGAGATGCTCTTTCCGCTAGGACCAATTTTGACAGCTGATCCGAGGATTTGCAGAAAGCCGATTTATGCTATTTCCAGGTTTGACCGGCCCATAACTTCTTAATCCAGACTCCAATTGAGGCAAAATCAATGTCATTAGAACCGTATCGAAATCCTCTATCCATTGGTATGAAGTTTGGTGGTCAATTTGCACCCGATCAAAAAGTCAACCTTTTGACCCCTTAGGTTTGACTTTTCAATTAGGGTTTTATTTTTTTCATTTTTCAGGGTGCAAAAATGAGGTGCTGATAGGGCACTTTAACACTTTAAGCACAAAGGCTTCTTAAGCCTTGCCACAGTTCTACATCTGATAAGTTTTAATTTCAGTTCTAATATTTTCTATTTATTTTCTAATGTGTTTGGATAGAGTTTTCACTCTTTTATGTTTTGATTCCTATGTTACTCTTATTCTAATATGGTTTTCCTTCATCTCGTTTAGACTTTGTTCGTTTTCCATTTCAGATTTCATCTAAATCCTCTTTAATTATTCTACTATTTCAAATCTCGTGGTGCTTTTCATTGTGTTCGATTTTTCCTTCAATATTTTCTGTTAAGTGACTTGTGGAATTGATCTTTAAATCAAGTGTTCTGATGATTTAAATTTATTTCTAGTTTGTTACGTTTAATTTTGGGTTCACTATAGTTCTATTTCAGATCTAAATATTAGCTCTGTTTAGTTCCTATCTCCTAATTCACTGTTTCTCTTTTCACCTGAACATATATTTTCAGAACAGTAAATTGACAACATTATTTCATCTCCTTATCATATCTAATTTCTATAGTTTTATCGGCTGTTCTGTTATTGAAAATTTCATTCTGCTCATACTGTCATTTACTCTTAATAAGAAGTTCATCTATTCTAATTGAGATCATTTACAATTTAGTTATTTATATTGATATATCCTACTGGTCTATTATATGAATTACAGATATGTAAAGTTTGGTATTCAATCTATCCTTCACACAATTAACTTCTGTTCATTTGATTTTGTATTTAGTTTCAGAACAGAATAATTACAACAACCTTAAAGCGTTAAATTTTTTTTTTTTTTTTTACTGTTATTTGGTAGTAATCTTGTTGCATCTTAATATAATATATCTAATCAATTAAGACCCCTTTTGTTGTAGATCTCACTAAAGTTTAATCCTTAATTGGAGACAACTTCAATAGATGGAAACATAAACTGTTTTATTTACTTGAGACCTTAGAGATTGATTTTGTGTTAACAAATACCAAACCAAAAATTCCTAATGGTGAAATTGAGTCACCTGAATTAACTAAATGGATAAAAGCTGAGAGGATGTGTAGGCATTACATCCTAAATTCCCTGTCCAATGATCTATTTGATTTCTACTATGTTTATGAAACTGCTAAAGATATATGGGATGCATTACATAGAAAATATATAATTGAAGATGCAGGTGTTGTAAAATTTGCCATAGGAAAATTCCTTGAATTTATATGATAGATGGCAAACATGTTTCAGATCAAATTAATGAGTTTCAGAAAACAGTTAGAGATCTAATTAATGAGGGAATTTTATTACCTGAAAAGTTTGTGGCTGAAGCTTTAATAGAGAAGTTACCACCTTCCTGGAAGATATATAAAACCAGCCTCAAACACAAAAGAAAAAACATGACTCTATAGGAACTTATAGTGCACATTAGGATAGAGGAACAAGCCCAAATTAGAGAGAAGGTACGGAAACCTTCAGTTACCTTTCCAACCAGTAAGCCAACTTTCTTGAAGGTTCTAAGAAGAAAAAATGCAAATCGCATAAATTCTTAAAACCTGTCAACAAAACAGAGTTTAAAAAGAAAAGAGGCAATTGCTTTGTCTGTGGCAAACCTGGCTATCATGCGGCTCAATGCCGGCATAAGAAAGGCAAAGACAGACCTCAACTTAACTTGGCTGAAACTGATGTTATTGTTGCTATGATTTCAGAGATAAAATTGACAAGCAACAAGGAGTGGGTGGTGGACACTGATGCTACAAAGCACATCTGTAGAGATCGTGATATGTTCACATCTTACAAACCCGTGGGAGAAGGCGAGCAGGTTTACTTGGCAGACTCTCGTACATCTCCAATTTCTGGGAAAGGGAAAGTTTTAATCAAACTTACTGTGCGCACCTAAAACCTGGATCCTAGATCGCACACCGGGCGCACTTTTCGTGCGTGCCTCGGGACATTCGGAGTCGCCACTGCCTGAGAGGTGTAGGCAGACACGGTTTTGCCCTATCCTGGTCTAAGTCTGGTCTGCGGCTTATTAGAGATCTAGCTAAGTCCTCAGTTACGTCCGGAGAAGCCCTAAGACACCCCGGCCCGCCCCGTCGGTTTGACGGGTCCCTCGGGTCTCCCTGGTTTTTGAGTCAATTTCACCCTTTTCCTAGACCAGCATGCTGCCATGTTAGGTCTGTCGGGGTCCTCCGGAGGTGTGGGTCCCCTTTTATTTGATTTTATCTTTTTATTTATTTAAGTGAAGTGGGTCGGACCCGGGTCCCGTGGGTTGCCATGGTTGGGCCTTGGGCCCAGTTGGGTTATTGGGTAACCCATTTGGTTATTCATTGAAGCTTTATTTATTTACAATTCATTTGGGCTTAACGGGCTTGGAATGGGCCCATTAGCCAAGGGTCAAGGGGCCTGGGCCTGTTTATTGAAAACAGGCCTGGTATAGGCTGGTCAAAAGTGGGCCCCATATGTGGGCCAAAAGGAGGTCTTGGTGGGCCCATTTAGGCCCACGGTCCAAAGATGGGCTTAAGATAGCCCAAATTGTTTAAGGGACTGGTTCAGGTCGGTTCGGGTCGGAATAGATCCAACTGGGCCGAAAATTTACATTTTTTATGTTACTTTTTACATTAGCCCGTATTTTCTATGGGGTCCATCGTCGCCCGTAGACGAAATCCGGTTTGCCTTGCCCGTGAAGCAAACACGGTCCTGACTGGACTGCTCTGAGTTCACGGGTGCAGCTTATTCTGCGCTTTTGCTGCCGATTCTTCTCGGGATCGGTTCCGTGGCCTCTTTGGAACTTTCTGCAACTTCGGTGGTAGTTTTGGTGCCTTCTAATATGGCACACTTGCCTTCTTCACCATCTTCAAGTCCTTTTTCATTGGTACTTTAGAATGGAACTTAACTCCCTTTGTTTTTTTTTGTACCATGCCATCTTTTGATAATGTAACAAAAGAAGAAGAAGGGATAGTGGGGAAGGGATTATATAGTAGGATTTAAAGAGGACCAATCCCTTTTATACTTATGAATTCAATCAAATAACCAAAGCATGTTATGTTTTCCTTCTTTGATTAGTTTTATGGTTCCATCCTCTTTCTACTCCGTAAGAGGGTGCTCATTTGCATGGGAGTACTCCAACGAACAATGAAGCCAATGAGTTAGTAGTAAAGCGATAGAATAAAAAACTTAAATAAGACAATTCATGTATATATCGGGAAAGAAGGTGATAAAAAAGGTTACCACACTATTACTCCTTGGCTTTGGTGATGTAATAATTCTTCTGAAGATTTCGGCAGCGCTCCCGCGTCCTCCAAACTTTATTAGGACGAAATGGGAAGAGGTGGGGAAGGTAGCTTATGCATGGAGGTAAGAAATGAAGGGTTTTAAGCATACAAGGGCATTTTGGGTATTGAAGGAGGCTTAGGTATTGGGGTGGTGGCAATTGGGCAGGGTTTGGCCGTGGCAAACATGCAGACAGATAGGGGAGAGGCCAAGGGGAAGGCTTGTTGAAATTGGGGGGGGGGGGGGGGGGGGAGGCCTCTCTATTTATAGGCAAAAAGGGGCGTGCCCGTATTTGAAGTACGGGCGTGCCTTGCCTGTACTTCAAGTACGGGCGTGCCTTGCCCGTAATTCAAATACGGGCGAAAAACGCACATTTGCAAATCTCGCAGAATCAGCCGTACGGGACGCATGTCCCGCCATACAGCGACGCTTGTCTTCTTCCAGAAGCTTGTTCGTATTTCAAGTACGGGCATGCCCTGCCCGTAATTCAAATACGGTCCAGCACGTTTTAAAAATGTTTGGATTTCAAACCTTTATTCAAGTTGGTTTTTTGCAAGATTTCGTCCGATTTCTTTGATTATTTTATTGAAAAGCGAGATTCCTTTTATTAAAATATTATTAAACACATTTATCTTATTTATTTTACTGGTTTATTCCATTTTTGCTGCCTTTTTGCCACATGGGCAGTTTTTTTGAAACTTCAACTGCTCATAACTTCTTCGTCCGGTATCCGATTTCATCAAACTTAGTGTCGTTGGAATCGGCTCGGAACCACCTATCCATTGGGATCAAGTTTGGCAGCTGTATTGGGGTCAAGCAAAAAGTCAACTTTTCGCTCCCCAAAAGTTTGACCAGCTCATAACTTTCTCATTCGGACTCCGATTCCAGCAAATTCAGTTGCGTTGGAACCGTGTCGAAATGCTCTTTTCAATGAGATGAAGTTTGATGGCCAAATTTACTTGAATGAAAAAGTCAATTTTTTGACCCCCTCAGGGTTTGACTTTTAGTTTGACTTTTCATTTTTCTTCATTTTGGGGGTGCAAAAATCAGGTGTCTACACTTACTTCTGGAAAGCAGTTGATCCTAACTGAGGTTTTGCATGTACTTGGGATTAGAAGGAACCTTGTATCAAGATACCTTCTAAATAAAGTGGGAATTAGACTTGTTTTTTAGGGTAACAAGTTAATACTCTCTAGGAATGGGATATTTTTGGGCAAGGGTTATTATAACAATGGTTTATTTGTACTTAATGTTTCTGATGAAATAAATAAAATAACTAGTTCTGCTTACTTGATTGACTCCATTTCTTTATGGCATGCAAGATTAGGCCACACTAATATTTCATACATTAAAAGAATGCAAAACCTAGGATTAATTAAGAATATAACAAACACTAACTTTGATAAATGTGAATCTTGCTCTGAAGCAAAATTCATAAATAAACCCCATAAATCTATAGCTAGAGAAACCGAACTTGTTAGTTTAATTCATAGTGATATAGCTTATATGAGGCACACTATGTCTAGAGAAGGTAAAAATTATTTTATTACCTTCACAGATGACTTTAGTAGATATACTAAAGTCTATCTTCTTAGAAGTAAGGATGAAGCAGAGGAGACCTTCATCAAGTATAAAACTGAAATAGAAAATAAATTAAATAAGAGAATTAAAAGACTTAGAACAGATAGGGAAGGAGAGTATGACTCAAACCCAATTCACAAATATTGTGAAGAGAATGGGAATATACATGAAGTCACTGCTCCTTACTCTCCTGAGTCTAATGGAGTAGCTAAGAGAAAGAATAGAACTCTCAAAGAAATGATGAACTCCATGATAGTTTGTTCTAGTTCACCCTCAAATTTGTGGGGGGAATTCTTTCTGCTTGTTTTATAACAAACAGAGTTCCTCATAAGAAAACTGGTAAGATTCCCTTTGAACTTTGAAAGGGACACACTCCTAACCTACATTACCTTAAAGTGTGGGGTTGTCTAGCTAAAGTGGGTCTACCAACTATTAAGAGGAAAAAGATAGGTCCTTGTAAGCACCTCATTTTTGCACCCCTACAAAAAGCCTAAAAGCAAAACCTTAAAAGGAAGATACAAACCCTCAAGAACAAAAGATAACCTTCTGCCTGAATCTAAATTGATTGCTATACCCTATCCCAATGGGTAGAGCATCCTGATATGGTTCCAACGCAATTAAGTTTGCAGGAATCTGAGCCCGGACGGAGAAGATATGAGCAAAACAGTCAAATTTAAAATATCTTAATAATTAAGATAAATGAGAGATAATAAAAATGGGGGAAGCCTAATCCGTCCGAGTGGGCGGCTGAGTCGCCTCAGCCGTCAACTCAAGCCAAAAGTGGAGAGGAAAAGGGCAAATCTGAAAGATTTGCCGCAACCGCATATGAAGTGCGGTTGATTTTTTCGGCCACCGCCCGCGCGAGCCAATCAGAGCAAGCGGCGCCGAAATCGCAACCGCACATACAGTACGGTTGCGTGGCGCGTCAGACTGCGGTTGACCAATCTGTCCCCCCATCATTACTGAAAAGACAAGGACAAAACCGTATATAACCTACGGTTTTCACTGAAACCGCAGAATATGTGCGGTTACTGTTCATTTTAGGCAAAACCGCTCTGAGTATGCGGTTTTGTCCCTGTTTGCTATAAAAGGCAAGTTCGGACAGTGGGACAAGAGGTTGGTCTTTTTCTGCTTCTCCTCCTTCTCCCTTACTCCCTGAACCTCCGAACCCCCGAACCCCCTCTTCCTTATCTCTCTTTGCCTCCCACTCATCCCAAATCCATTCTCAAGACCTCCCAAGCTTTCCACAACTCTTCTCCACCACTACCAAATCTAAAGAAGCTAGCTTGCCTGCTGTTGGTGCAAGAGTAAGGGAGCTCCAGCACCTGTGTTACCTCAAGGAAGTGTATACATATCCCAAAACAGTCTTGTAAGCCCAAGGTGAGCATTCTTGCATAATTTTGCTTAACATATATAAGATTGAGATTGTTTGGGGTATGTTGGTCTTCAAGTATACTGTTTTCTTTGATGTTTTGCATGCCTGAGTTGTTGATTTGAGTTATTAATATATGCCCTCACCTTTAGCTTACTGTTTTGGGTTGATGAACATGTTCCCTCACCCCATAATCCCCTGTTTGTGACCTCCAGGAGCTGCTGCTGGAGACAGCAGCAGCTCTCTCTTTTTTCCTCACCACTTTGCACCCACTAGCATGTTTAAAACCCCCTGCTTTAATTATTGTTCCAGCAAGCCCACCCACATACCAGCACCCCTAGGACAGCCCCCCAAGAGCCAAGCATGAAGGCAGCTCTCCCCTCAATCTCCATGCAGCTCCCACACCTCCCTAGCATGAGTAACCCTCCCCTAAGGCAACCCACTAATGCCATGTGTATAGGCTGTTGTCCCTAATGTCCATAGCATACATGGTTTTGTGATTAATTTGCATGGTTTGATGTGCCTTGTTGTTAGTGTCGGATTATCTATTGGTTTGTGAAATGGAATGCCCAGGGTACTTCTAGGCTGCCACTGGAGTTGTAGAAAGGAAATGAGGCAACCTCACTCGCCTCCCCCTTTCCTTCCCTTGCTGTAGAAACCCAAGAAGAGATCAAAAAAGGGATCTCCCCTCTCCCCTGAACCACTGTGGGTCCATGCAGGGGCCCACACAACCTCTGGGACATCACACGAGACACAAGAACCCAAAGCCCCCATGAAGAATTCCTATTTGGGCTTTCAATGCCAAAACCGCATACCCAGAACGGTTCACCCTTGAACCGTATACACAGAGCGGTTCGTCCATGAACCGCATACAAAGAGCGGTTTGAGCCAAATCGCACCTGTTCTGCGGTTAAGCCCAGTGAACCCCCCAAATCTGTGAATAATTGAGCAACCCTTAAACCAAACAACCAAATCCAATAAGCTGGGTTATCCGACATAACCCTGAATGGGAATTGGGCTTGACCTAAGCCTTCTTTGGTATCCAATGGGCCTTCCAACGGGGCCCACATCAGACCAATATCACTTGGATAAAAAGATAAAAATCAATTAAAATAAAAAGGGACCCACACCTCTGAAGGTCCCATTCAGACTTAATAAAGTAAGCATGCTGGTGTAGGACATAAGGGTGAGTTGAGCCAAAGTTGACTCGAACCAGAGAAGCACCTGGGACCCGTCAACCGACGGGGCAGACCGGGGTGTCTACGGACTTCCCCGGACTGTAATCGAAGCCTTAGCCGGAATCTCAAGCCGCAGACCAAAGCATATATCCTTAGGGCACCCAGGTGTCTGCCTGCACCCCATCAGGCAGTGGCGACTCCTTACACCCCCGTTCCCTCGCACCCCTTTTCATCGCGTGCGCCATCCCGCCTCGCGTCGCGCGTTCATTCCCCACGACGTGCGCACAGTCCTTAGACTATAGATTGTGTATTTATAGGTTATGATGAGCACAATGTTGCCTATATATTTCTTACTTTGATATATGTAGATGATGATATGGTATCAGCTAACACTATAATAGAGTATAGAGATGCAGACTTTTTTGAGTCTTTTTTTCCTTTAAGGTCAAAAGTAATATTAGGTTCAGATATGGCTTCCACAAACCAAACCAAAGAGACTAAACCTGAACCAAGTCTTAGAATTGAAACAAAACATAATGTAGAACCTGAACTTGAACTAAGGAGAAGTAAAAGACCTAGGAAGGCTACTAACCTAGGAAATGACTTTTATACTTTCTTAATAAATGGTGAACCTGCAACCTATGAAGAAGCCATGACTTCTCCAGATGCAATGCTTTGGAGAGAAGCCATTAATATCAAGTTAGATTCAATTTTAGCCAATCATACTTGGGAGTTAGTTGATTTGCCACCTGGAACTAAACCCATACGCTGCAAATGGATCTTTAGGAAAAAGTTAAAAACATATGGTTCTATAGATAAATACAAGGCTAGACTAGTAGCAAAAGGTTTTTGGGCAACAAAAAGAGATAGATTACTTTGATACTTATGCACCAGTAGCTAGGATTACTACTATTAAGATCTTGTTCACCTTAGCATCCATTTTTTTTAGAGAAAACCCACTAAGGCAGGAATAACCTTAGTGGCACTCCATCGGTGGGAGTAGGGTTGAGGTAGACCCTAACCTGTGTATTAGAATCCCAAGAACCTTTACATCATATAGGGGGGGACATAAAACCTTACCCCTACAAGAGAAATCAGCAATGAACAAAGAAACTATGAACCTGACTAACAACAAAAAGGAACCACAAACCAAAACAAAACTATTTCCAAAATTTATAAAGTTTTGTTTTATCATCAAACAAAGCAATTTTAGCAGCTTGAGGAAGACTAGAAACGGAAGTGAAGGTGTAGCTTTCCTGACGAGAACATCACTCATTTGCCAAAGCATCTGCCACAAAATTCCCTTCCCTATAGATATGACTAAAAATTCTATTGTACTTAGTTATCCTAGCTGAAAATTTCTTTCCAAAAGACTTGATATTGCCAAGGAATACCTTTTTTATTAGTGAAGCAGTCCACTAATAATTTAGAATCACATTCAATATTTATATTTTGTATACCCATGCTATCCACCAATCTTAAACCGTCCCTTAAAGATAAAATTTCAGCCAAGGTGTTAGTAGCATTTCCATAGTAAGCTAAGTAACCTACCAAGAAATTACCATCAGCAAACCTTATGATAGCTCCACCACCACTGATACCCGGATTACCTTTGGAAGCACCATCTGTGTTAAGAACATAAGGATACTCCCAAACTTGACACCATCTCACCAATTTATATTGTCTTCTCACAATATAAGGCATACATATGCTTAAATTTTCAAGACAAAAAGCCTTATCAACCGAGCAAGAAGCTGTAGGTTTAGTGATGAATGAGATCTCCTGCAGCCATTTCTTAACACTAATCACAATGTTCATAAGAACCATAGGTTTATTCTCATACCTTGAAGTGCATCTTGCCTTCCAAATCTCCCAGAAAATAAAATGGGGGACCACTTGAGCTATCATGCTGAACTGAGTATTTTTACTTGAGCAATTAAACCAATAGCCAACACGAGCAGCAGAAGAGAGTGGTGCTATAAACAAAACAAAGTTCCAAAAATTTTCCAAATCTCCTGAGCAATTTCACTATAGGCAAATAAATGGTTAAAAGACTCTTGAGAAGGAGACGTACAACATTGACATTTAGAACAAAAAGTAATACCATTTCTCTGAATAACATCATCAGTAGGTACAGCTCCTCGCATTGCCTTCCAAAGGAAAACAGAAATTTTTGAGGGAATGTAATTTTTCAAGCAGTTTGTAAATTAGAAAGATAAATAAGAAAGATGGATCTTGTCTCATTCTAATTTGTTGCCATGCCGAATTAATAGTGCAAATACCATTTGGAGAAGCAGACCAAACCATACGATCCTCTTCATCATTAAAATCTAAATGAATAGATTCCAGGAGATCATTTATATGAGGAGGAAGGTTAGGGGAAACTGCATGTTTATTCCACAAACCATTTTCGGCAAAAGTTTCAAAAACTTTCATCTCTGGATTGACAATTAGATTACAGTCAACATGCTCTTCCAACATACCAAAAGGCGTCCATTATCTTTCCAGAACCTAATGTGACCCTTTCCAAGAAGAAAACCCATGTTGTGAATAATGTGATCTTTGACTTGGATAATAGCTTTCCAAACCTTAGAAGAAGAATGTCTGGACTCCGCATGTTGGAAATAAAATCTTCTGCAATACTTGCTACACATAAATTTAGCCCAAACTCCTTGGTCTATTAAAAGCCTCCATCCCATCTTGATGTGTAACCCAGCCATCACTTCATGAATTGCTCTTATCCACAAACCTCCTTCATCCTTAGGAAGACATATAGATTTCCAAGCCACCCAATGCTTCTTGGATACAAACTCTGAACTTTCTCCCCAAAAGAAATTTGAGAAAATGGAGTCAATTCTTTTTATAACAGCCTTCGGCATAGGTATAGCAGCCATAGAGTGAATAGGAACACTAGAAATGACACTTTGAATCAAGGTAACCTTAGCATCAGCTGAGAGAAATTTTGCCTTCCAGCCACTAATTTTCTTTTGAATTTTAGCAATTAAATGCTCAAAAAGATTAGCTGAAGCACGCCCAACAAATAATGGAACTCCCAAATAGGTTGTTGGAAAAAAAACTCTGATTATAACCAGTAGCACTAGCTAGTATTTCCAGCCTAGCATGGCTCAGATACTTAGGGAGCAATTAACCCTCTGACCCGAAGCAGATTCATAAAGAGCAATAAATTCCAACAACTTTTTGATAGAAGATTTTTTCCCGTTAGTAAAGATCAATATGTCATCTGCATAAAGGAGGTGAGAGATGGGAAAACCACTTCTACCAAAATTATAAGAACCAATCTGACCAGATGAGATAAGGTGATATAGACCTCTACTGAGCACCTCTTCAGCAATAATGAACAACAGGGGTGAAAGAGGATCCCCTTGCTGCACACCTCTAGTGGATTTAAAGAAACCAAAAGGAGAGCCATTAATGAGAATGCTGAACCAACATTTCGAAATGCAAGCTGAGATAAGAGAACACCATTTTGAGGAGAAGCTGAACCTTCTACAAAGTTCCAACAGAAAACCCCAGTCCAATCTAGCAAAAGCTTTAGCCATATCAAGATTGAGAACCAAATTACCATCCACAGTTTTCCTGTTAATCCCTTGACAAAGCTCATGAGCCAAGGAGATACTGTCAAAAATAGAACGACCTTTGACAAAAGCATTCTGCTCAGGAGAGATAATTCGTGGAAGAATAGGAGATAATCTTGAAGCCAGAATCTTTGCAATTATTTTGTAGGAAAAATTGCAAAGACTAATTGGATGAAATTCTGAGAAATTAACAAGACTACTGACCTTAGGAATGAGAGCAATCAAAGAAGCAGTGAAAGATACTAGAAGAGAACTTCCATGAAAAAATTCAGAAATAGCCTTGTAGAGATCCTCTTTAATAATTTCCCAGCAACATTGAAAGAACCATCCTAAAAACCCATCCGGACTTGGAGCACTGTCAAGACATAAAGAGAACACTGACAATTTGATTTCTTCTAGAGAAGGAGCAGAAGAGAGAGTCTCATTATCCTCATCATTTAACAAATGAGGAATAGAATCAAGACAGTCATTAGATCTGGTCAACCCATCAACTGAGAGGAGAGAAGAGAAGAAGTCCACAGCTTCATTACCAGAATTGCCCAAAAATTCTGCCAACTCTCTATTCTTTTGTCTTCAAACCTGAAGAGTAGCATGAAAAAACCGTGTATTTTTATCTCCTTCTTTAAGCCACATCACTCTAGATTTTTGACGATATAAGGATTCCTATTGGGTAACACAATCAGCAAGCTCCCTTTTAGCGACACCTAAATCTCTCACGTGTTGCTCATTCACATTCTCCAAAACAGCTTCTTCTAAAGAGGAAACTTTTCCTTGTAACAGCTCCAGCCTCCGGTGAATATCCCCAAATATATTCCAATTCCAATCCTTTAAGACATTCTTCAGGTGCTTCAGTTTTTTGCCAAAAGTGTACAAATAAGACCTCTCAAAAGCAATATTCCAAGCATCCTTCACAACTTCTTGAAAAGAAACGTGCGAAATCCACATTTTAAGGAATTTAAAAGAAGACTTAGAGTGAGAGAGCCCTTGAGAGATATTAAAAAACACAGGGTTATGATCAGAACAAACCTTGGGAAGATGATGTATCTTTATAGATGAAAGAAGAGGGAGGCCAATATGATTTATGAAAAATCTGTCCAACCGCGCCCATATTCGCCTACTGTCCTGCTGTTCATTACACTAGGTAAATTGATCTCCAGAATATCCAGGGTCATGCAAACCACTTTGATGGATAAAATCTTGAAACTCTTGCATTCTCCTGTTAACAAGTTGTTGCCCTCCTTTCTTTTCATGGAGAGCTGTAATGACATTAAATCTCCTCCCACTATCCATTGCCGATCCACAATTGAAGAAAGATTGAGCAAATCTGTCCAAAGCTCTCTTATTTCCATATGATCACACTTGGCATAAACAAAGGAAGCATAAAATGGATTAAAACTCATACCTGAAGTAGGAGAAACAAGGGATGAAATAGTTTGAGAAGAGACGCTAACAATATCCACCTTGATGACATCTGACCATATCATCCATATTTTCCCCCCATATTCCTCATTGCTAACTGCATGATTCATACTGAGCATATTTAAAATTCTATTACTATGAGAAAATGATATCATAGGCTCATATAGAGCAACACAACGAATATTGTTCTTTTTAACAATTTGCTTCAGCATAGCTCGAGATTCTTTGTTACCAACACCCCTTGTGCGCATGGTCGCACGAGTAAAAATGGGAATTTGGAGTCGCCACTGCCTGATGGGGTGCAGGCAGACACCTGGGTGCCTATGTTTGTCTATTAAGGCTTGGTCTGCGGTTTGAGATTCTAGGCAAGTTCTCGGTTGCAGTATAGGGAAGTCCATAGACACCCCAGTCCACCCCGTCAGAGGATGGGTCCCATAGGTTTTCCTGGTTTTGAGTCAACTTTGGTCTACTCACCCGATTCCTATTCCAACATGCACATTGGTTAAGTCTGGCGGGACCGCCAAAGTGGTGTGGGTCCCTTTACTTGATTTTATCTTTTTAGCTTAGAGTGAGATGAGTCTGATTGGGCGGGACCCGTTGGAAGTCCCATGGATTCCCTAATGGGCCAAGTGCGGCCCGCATGTGCCCTTGGTGAGCCTCGGTCTAAGCCTAAGAGGTCCTTTGGGCTTTGGTTCAATGAATTAATCTATTCAAAATTCAAGTTTAATTATTACGTGATTTCCATGCCAAGTGGGTTTGGGAATGATTTTTGGGCCCTTGAGTGGGCCTCACAGTGGTGGCCAAGTGATTTGAGTTATCTTCCTTAAGTTTTCCAAAACGGGCCAGGCCTTGGGCTTGGGGCCCTTTACCTAGGCTTGGGCTTAAAAGCCCAAGACTCCATGAGTTAGGGTTTGGGAACCCTAACCTTGGTTGGGTTCAATGGGCTTAATGGGCCCGACAGGCCCTGCCCATGGTCTCGGCCAAACCATGCCTAAATCTCATCAACATGCTTTCGAAGTTGGGCTTTGGTGGGCCTCAATTGGTTCGGCCCACCCAATTGGTTTGATTATCTTGATTTAATCAAAGAATGAGTTTGTCAGGCTTTGTGGGCCCCGTTGGAAGGCCCATTGGAAACCAAATTGGACCGGGTCGGCCCATGGCCCATCTTGGGTCTCCGGTTGACCCGAAAACCCTTCTGGTTCCTCCGAATTGATCAAACGAGACAAGAAAACAGCACAAGATCACAAAATAGCAAAAAGGCAATCTAGTAGTGTAGCCGGCCTAAGATGCCAGTTACACACAAGGGTCAGTGTATCCGGCATCTTTGGTCGGTTACGAGCAAGTCCCTGTTGATCCGACCTGAGTTGTCGGATCAACACACAGAATGGGTTTTTTCTGATTTTTGCTATGGGATTGAGTTCTTAGGTCTTCTAGGATGTTCTGGTAGTGTGACAGGGACCCGAGTGTCCCTGTCTTGGCTCCTCCTGTTACACGTAACAATAAACAAGCTGTACAAACACGAGTCGATTAACATAACCTAGCATGCATATCTTAAACTATGCTAAATGCACATGCCTTTTGGGGCACATAATATGCATGAAAGGTGAATTGTATGTGATTGAACATGTCTAAATTCATGTGCAAGTCTTGAAAGGGGAAGCATTCATGGTATTTACGAGTAACTGGATGGTGCTAACATGAAGATGCTGGAGAGTACACATCAAAGAAACATGCATATACGATCTAAATCACACCGATCATTCCTATCGCTATCCTTACGATTAACACATGTATATGCCCATCTAAACATGGTTATTTAAGGAAGGGAAAGAAGGGAGTTAACATGGGATACAAAAGAATCACAAAAATGGGGGAACAAACTCCCCCTTTTGAATAAGACCATCTTATGACAAAACAGTATATAAAAGAGCTTCTAAAAGTGGGTAAAACCACTTCCTCATCCTCCCATGGAATCATCCATGTGCCCTCCCCTTACCATGGGAGTTCCTGCATTCAACATGAGAAGGGAAATAGTGGGGAAGAGACACTACTCATGCTATAAGTACAGAGAATACCATGCTAAGAATGGAAAACATCCAATATGCTTGAAACATGCTTATTTTGATTTATGTTGGACAAGGTTCCATGGGGAACATTACCTTGGAGTTAAAGCCCTGGAGTGAGGCGTGTGGAACCCCCTTTTGAGCAAGGAAGCCGCTGGAGCTCCTCCTTTTAGGCACCAAGAGCAACAGGCCTTCTTCTTGCTTGTGAGGAAATGGAAAAGAAGAAGGAAAGAACAAGTAGGAGAGGCTCAAGGTGGTGCTTGAAGGGTTTGAGGAGCCAAAGGAGGGCAAGAGGAAGGGGTTTCGGAGCAGGAACAAAGGGGGAGAGGAGGGGGAAAAACAAAAAAGAAAGCCAACCCCCGAAATAGGGCTGCTGCTACCTTTTTATAGGCAAATTTTTGTATCTGGCATTTAATATCGGATACACTACACCTCCTTTGTATTCGGCATTTTATGTCGGATACACTGCACTTCCTTTGTATCCGACATAAAATTCCTTTGTATCCGACATAAAATGTCGGATACAAACACAATTATTTCAAAATTTTAATTTTCTGCGCGTATCTGTTGGCGAATCTGCCTAAATCTCGCGGGAAAATCTCTTGTATCTGGCAATATATGTCGGATATGAAGAAAAGTGTGTATCCGACATATATGGTTGGATACAAACATGATATTTACAGATTTGCCCCTCGACTTGACCGATTTGACCAATTTGACACTTTTGGATATCTGCAGATTGCCCCCTGCGAATTTTGGTTTAGTCCCTGAGATATTTGGCAGGTTTTGGATATTTAAAGATTGCCCCCTGAGATATTTTGCTGCGTTTGTCGCCACGTGTGCAGTTTTCGGTTTTGCTGCTCGGAAACTTCGACAGCTCATATCTTCTTCATCCGGACTTCGATTTGGGCAAACTCAATTGCGTTAGAACCGTATCGGAGTCCCCTATCCATTGGGATAGGATTAAGCAATTTGCCCGGGGTTTGGCAAAAAGTCAACTTTCGACTCCCCCTCAAGTTTGACCGGCCCACAGATCCTTCATCCGGACCCCGATTTGAGCAAATTCAGTTGCATTAGAATCGTGTCAGAATTTCCTAATCATTAGGAAAAAGTATGGTGGCCAAATTGCACTTGATCAAAAAGTCAACTTTTGTCCCCTCAGGGTTTGACTTTTCTGCTGTCCTTTAGCACATTTTTTGTTTTCTTCTTTTGTTTTCTTCTTTTTTTTTATTTTTTGGTTTGATCAAAATTTGGGTGGTTACAGCCCTTATATTCCATGATAAGATCGGAATCATTGAGATAACTTTGTAGAGGAATGATCAGCCACAGATCTCACCTTAGATCTAGTAATAACACCAGAAGAAATAGAGGATTGTTTAAATTTTGCATGTGCCTTTTGCTTAACAACATGATTCTTTTTAAAGTGCTTCAAGGATGTATTTATGCGAGAAGACCATTTGCTGTAATCATGTAAGATGCTTGCTTTAATCTCCTCCTTAGACAAACTGAGATGCTTACCTTCTAAAGGAGTTTGAAGAGCTAGACCCATAAGATTCAAAGAAAATTTTCTTGCAGATGCCAAACTTGATTTCTGCTCATCAATAATTGCTGACAAGGAGAGTTGATCTTGGATAATTTTCTCTGAGGACTCATATTGAACAGAGAATATTTGATTCCCTTTATCATTCACAACAGTAAGATTTGCCTCCTTTTTATGATTCATGTCTTCTTGCAATTGGGAATCATTGAAATTAAGAAACTCATTCTGCCCAGAATTAGAATCACCCACACATTTAAAATCAGCACAATCACCAACAACAATACTTTTTCCATGTTGATCAAAACTTGTAGCAATATTCTCTTCATTTCCTACATGCACTACATTGTCAACATTTGCAACATTGACAATATTCTGCTCAAGGTTTTCTGTAATATTTTCCATAACATTATCATGATCATTTTCTTCACGATCGATTATTCCAACATCCACAAAATCAACAAAATTTTCATTACCAATATCATGGATCCTTTCAAAATATCCTTCCATTGAAGGGAAAACTGAAAACATACCGTTCTGGACATATTTCGGATGAGAATCCTTTTTGTGAGATGCCTCCTTGGATTTGCATTGAAAAATTAGATGCCCTCTTAAACAACATTGGCTACAATATGAAGGAACATTTTCATATATAACCTGCTGCCATCTTGCATAATCTCCCCCCATACCAATCCAGATTTTATCTAGCTTTGCCCTTAATAAATCTAACAGGATACAAACTTGTGGACTTGGTCTGGTGATATTTCTAGTAGGAGGATCAATTGTAAGAGGCTTCCCAACTGCACCAGCAACAGAGAACAAAAACGACTGTGGAAACAGATTTAAAGGAAGATGTGGAAGAGATATCCACACTGGTGCTAACGAGGACTCCCTTTTAGGATCAAACTTGAAGGACCATTCAAATAGCCTGAATGAAAATCCTTGGATGATATGAGTTTCCCTTGTCCAAGCTTTGATAAAATCTCTCTCGTCAAAGAATCTGAGAAGAAGGTGCTTGAAATCAATAACACCAACATGGTGATTACCTTGAAGACCCCAGAACTTTGCCATATGCTTTCTAACAACATCCACAGAAGGACGTCCATTCATAAATTTTGCAATCAGAGCATGCTTGAAAGGATCAACAGATTTGTTGATATCTGAATCTGAAAACACCACTGCAGGATGCCCTTTGTAAGAAGAAACTGATTTTCTTGGTATTGCCGCATCCTCCACTTGTAAACCCAAAGGAAGAGATGAAACCACATGTGCATAAGAACGAGGTTGATCAGGGGGGATAGAGGAAGAACCCCCCCCCCCCCCCCCTTGGAGATTAACAGCCATGAACGTATGAAAAACACGAAACCCTAGGCACAAATCCCAAGGCACGAAACACTTTAACAACCTAGTAATTCACCAAATGGATGTTAAAACTGCATTTCTAAATGGTGATTTAGAAGAGGAGATTTATATGAAACAACCAGGAGGATTTAAAATACCAGGAAAAGAAAATAAGGTTTGCAAATTAGTTAAATCCTTGTATGGCTTGAAACAAGCACCCAAACAGTGGCATGAGAAGTTTGATAACGTGCTTGTAAAGAATGGATTTCATATAATGACTTAGATAGGTGTGTATATTACAAGTTTAATAATAATTCAGGTGTTATTATTTGCTTGTATGTAGATGACATGCTTATCATGGGTACTAGCTTAGACTTAGTAGCTTCTACTAAGAAATATCTTTCTTCTAAATTTGATATGAAGGATTTAGGAGAAGCTGATGTCATTTTAGGCATCAATTTTTTTAGAGAGTCGGCCAATATCAAATTAAGCCAATCACATTATGTAGAGAAGATTCTAAGGAAGTTTGGACATATGGAGTCTGATCCATTATCCTCTCCTTATGATTCTAGCGTACACCTTACAAAAAATATATGTGAAAGTGTATCCCAGGTTAAGTAAGCTAGAGTGATTGGTTCATTGATGTATTTGATGAACTGCACCAGACCTGATAGTGCATATGTAGTAGGGAGATTGAGTAGGTATACACATAGTCTTAACTATGAACATTGGAGAGCCTTAGTTAGGGTTCAGAGGCACCTTAAGGGTACAATGGACTATAGTTTATAGTACTTACGATATCTTGCTGTGTTGGAGGGCTATTGTGATGTCAACTGGTTGACTTGGCATGATAATACAAATTCTACCAGTGGCTATGTATTTACTTTAGGAGGTAGGGCTATTTCATTGAAATCATGTAAACAGTCATGTAATGCGAAATCCACCATGGAATCAGAGTTTTTAGCTTTAGGGCTAGCCGGTGGAGAGGCAAAGTGGTTGAGAAACCTTTTGCATGATATCCCTTTATGGATGAAACCAACACCTCCTATTACTATTTTGTGTGATAGCCAGGTAGTAATAGCTAAAGCCCAGAATAAGATTTACAATGGTAAAAAGAGACACATAAGATTGAGGCATAATATTATTAGACAGTTACTCAGTGATCGATGGAGTAATTGCATTGACTTTTGTGAAGTTAGGTGGGAATTTGGCTAACCTTCTGAGCAAAAAGTTTGTTATTAGCACATTGAGGGGGGATGAGTCTAAAGCCCATAGAAATGAACAACCCATGATGGCAACCCAACCTATGTGAATGGCGATCCTATGAAATAAGTTCAATGGGAAGAACAAGTCACTTAAGTTGTTTGAAAAAGTACTACAAATTATTTATTGTGTAAGAAACCTATCCCTATGATGTGAGCAGTGCAAAAATGCAACGTATGTGAGGTTGAGTTATAA
Source organism: Buxus sempervirens (assembly GCA_947561395.2). Classification (NCBI taxonomy): domain Eukaryota; kingdom Viridiplantae; phylum Streptophyta; class Magnoliopsida; order Buxales; family Buxaceae; genus Buxus; species Buxus sempervirens. The sequence continues at coordinate 13,295,606 of OX387188.1, forward strand.
AACTCTTAATAATTTCCATATTCTTTATTAGTTGCGGTTTACACACTTAATGGAAATTACTTATGTGAGTGTAGAGGTGGAGCTGCCTTTGTTGAGAATTTGGCTAATTCTCTAGAGCGCTCATGAGACTAACAGGCGCATGGCCGTATGAGCGCCAACTTGTTTAGAACTCTCTTTGAGGTATTTTATTGTGTTGGTTATGGAAATAAATGATGTACAATAAAGAATTAAGGTTTAAGAATTTATTCTACTGGGATTCTGTAAATCCTATTCTATAAATCCTAAGTATCGGTTAAGTCCAAAAGACACCAGTATTATGACACATTAGAATTTTAGTTACTCAGATAAGCCCTTTCCAATTTTGAGACTTGTGGGGGGAATTGTTGTATTTTTTGATTTGGAAAGTCTCAAAACAAAGACTCCGTTTTATTAGACTTTAACGTTATTTTGTTTTTGGTTTTACATTAAGTAACGTTATGACATTATAACGTTGTTTACCGTTCTAATCAGTTTCAACTGACCCGACAAACTAGCATTCTGGTTCATCTGGGTCAGCTATATAATGGGTTTTCTGGGTTTCTTCAAGAGATAAGAAAATCACGAAAGCAGCAATTCTCATATCTAAAACCCTCAGTTGTTATCTGAAAACCCCTCTTTCACAAATCCTTCTCTTCACCCAAATCAGAAACCCTCATCCGTGATCTGGAAACTCGCGTTAGACCTTTCTTCTTCTGCATCTGAAATATGAAACCATCCTATGCTTATCGTTTCCTACTGTTCTAAGACGAGAGAAATCAGAGATCAGAGAAGAGGAGAAACCCTTACTGCTGCTTTGTTTTATTCTATGATCAACCTCTATTTTATGCAATTTTGTCTTTGTATTTTCACTGATCTGAGTGCCACTCAAAGAGACTTTGTGTACTAGGTATTGCTATGTGACTTACTGGACGTCCTCAACTGTTGAATGCTGGAAGCTTGAGTGCCATAACCTGTATGTTAAGGATTTCATCCGAAAAGGGGCTGTTTAAAGCTTTAAGCACAAATTCTTCTTAAGCCTTGCCTCGGTTCTACATCCAATAAGTTTTAATTTCAATTCTAATATTTTCTATTTATTTTCTAATGTGTTCGGATAGAGTTTTCACTCTTTTCTGTTTTGATTCTTGTGTTACTCTTATTCTGATATTGTTTGTCTTCATCTCGTTTAGACTTTGTTTGTCTTCCATTTCAGATTTCATCTAAATCCTCTTTAATTATTCTATTGTTTCAAATCTTGTGGTGCTTTTCATTGTGTTTGATTTTTTCTTTAATATTTGCTGTTAAGTGACTTGTGGAATTGATCTTTAAATCAAGTGTTCTGATTTGATTTAAATTTATTTCTTGTTTGTTAAGTTTAATTTTGGGTTTACTGTAGTTCTCTTTCTGATCTAAATATTAGCCCTATTTAGTTCCTGTCTCCTAATTCGCTGTCTCTCTTTTTACCTGAACATATATTTTTGGAATAGTAAATTGAGAACATTCTTTCATCTCCTTATCATATCTAATTTCTGTAGTTTTATCGGCTATTCTGTTATTGAAGATTTCATTGTGCTCATACTGTCATTTAGTCTTAATAAGAAGTTCATCTATTCTGATTGAGATCACTTTCAGTTTAGTCATTTATATTGATATATCCTGCTGGTCTATTATCTGAATTACGGATCTGTAAAGTTTGGTATTCAATCTATCCTTCAAACAGTTAACTTTTGTTCATCTGATTTTGTATTTAGTTTCAGAACAGAATAATTACAACACCCACTGCTATTACCCCTTTTACACATAATTTCCTTTAAAAGAAAAAGAAAAGAAAAGAAGTAATACCATCAATGTTTCGTCATTATCTAAAATATTTTCTTAGTTCTTCTCATACCATTCCGAAGAAATGGGTACATTTTGAATATTTGACTTCAAGACAAATATTCAATGTTTTGTCATCATCTAAAATATTTTCTTAATTCTTCTCGACTAATCAAAATCTATGCCTGATAAAGGACCCTGATCATGTTTACTAATTTATCCAATCCTCCATCTACTTCGTAGCCAATATGCATCACCAACTTTTTATTAAGACGCTATGTGCTGCTAGGGTTATACTCATCTTCCCACTTACGCCTACTAAAAAAAATCATTAAAACTTATCAAAACATGTTAAAGTTGTAAGTTCTAAATCATCCCACCCGCATTTTAAGTCTATTTAACATCCTAAGGTCTCCTCTTTTCCACCTACACTACAAAACATAGGTTTCGCTTAATTTATAATTATCTTAATTATAAACTTATAACTAAATGATATTATAAATTAATTATCGGTAAAATATAATGAATTAAGATATTAATTTTAAATATAACTTCATTATACTAATTACTTAAGATACTAATTAAATTTAAAATTTAACTTCATTATATTATCAGTAAATGAAGTTATATTTATTTTAAATGTTATAATGAATTTATTTTAATATAAATAAATTATAATATTGTAATATAGTTAAAGTTCTAATAAAAAATTAATTATCTTTTGCCTATTAATTTTTAATTATCTTAGTAACGAAGTATTCCACAAGAAGTGGGGTACATGGCATATTAAATTCTACATGCAATGTTGGTGCAACGCACAAGCTGCCCGCTAGTAACGTCTCAGTTTCTCTCACAAGAAAACAGAAGACAAAAAATGGAAAGAGAAACCATGCCCGTCGGTATTCCAAAGCTGAAGACAACTCAAAATGGACGGAGGCCTCACGATCGGTCTTCCATCTGCAATCTCTGTTTTCGCTCTTGCTCCTCTAAACATCCATTTATGCGCCTTAGGTTGCTGGTATTCTTTCAAAGAGCTGTTGCATAGCCTTCACTTACCAAGTAAGTACAATCTTTGAGGAAGGCTCTTCCTCTTACAGTTCCTTTGTTTTGGTTGTTTTTCCTTATTTTAGTTTTCTGATACATATTTGTTGAATTTCTTGTGTGATTCTGGTAATTATATATTTGTTTTGTTTTAGTGATCTGCTAAATGTTTGCTAAATTTCTCGTTTGAACCTCTGCTTTGAACAACAATGTCCCTTGCAATACCAGAAAAACAAACATGAGTTTCTCAAACCTGGTAGCTCCCTGTTGTCTGCTGATGTGGACGTTACCAGTTTGACTTAAGACGACAATACTGTCCAACTAATTTTTATGTTTTCCAGTGTACGTTGGGATCTGATTATGTAATTTTATACTCTCACGTTCGAAGAAAGAGGACAAATATGACAAGGATATTAGCCCGAAAGTTGTTTGATGAGATGCCCGAAAGAAATTTGTTCTCATGGAATGCTTTTATTGAGGGGCTTCCTCTCAAAATGGTCAGAATGATGAGGCTGTGTTAACATTTTCACAATTGTTGTTCTATGGGACTATACCCGACAACACTATGGTACTATTGGTGTTATCAGCTGTCGGTAAAGCCATCTCAACTGACTCCCATGATGTTGAAGAGGTCATTAGTTACGCAATTTCTGCAATTTCAGTTTCTGTTTCACGGGCAGTTTTGAATGTATGTGTCAAAATTGGGAGAATAGATTGTGCGAGAGTGTTGTTTGATGAGATTTCTGAGAGAAATCTTGTGACATGGAATGCTATGATAGCTGGGTATTCTTAGAATCAAAGATTAATTGAAGCAATTAAATTTGTTTAGGGAGATGCAATTGGAGTGCAGTGGTACGATCAAGCTAGATGGAGGAACAATGGTTAGTTTGATTTCTTCTTGTTCCCAAATGCCACGAGGAGTGTTAATTTCTTCTAATTCCTTAAGCATGCATTTTATCTGCACTATTTCTCAAGTTAATCCTTTTATTTGGAATTCATTTTCCATCGTAGCAGAAACACCATTCTAAGAAGGCAATCATTTTGAAGGACGAAATTGCCAAGTTGCGATAAGCAAACCTGTATGCCTTTGCACCCTGTGGTATTTTCTATTTGTATATATAGTTGAAAAATCTTTTATTGTTATTATTTGCCTAATTTTGTATGTGGATGATGGGTAAGGAACTGACAAGCTTGGGTATGAAACAGTTGCATAACCTAGAAAACAATAAGTGAAGGAATATTTTTTGTGAAAAATAGGAAGGTAGAATTAAACTTTTTTCCACCAAATTATTAATTTTAGAAGCAAAAAATAAAAATTTAGTGCTTCTACTCCAATGTGATTTGCTTGCTCAAAATAAAAAAATAAAAAAAAGGAGAAATTCCTATATGAATTAACATAGGTACTTGATATTTTGTTTCAGGAACAACTGCTATCGGAATTGGAACAGTTTGGGAAATCAAGGTTAAAGTTATATTAAACTACAATATGAAATAACTTTTGTTTTATGATCTGGTTGTTCATCTTGAGGAAGTGGGCCTGCTCCAAGTTCGATAAAAACTATAGGTGGAATTATAAAAGATTAATAATGTCAAATACTTGAGTGATGAAAGTACTAATTCTGCAACCTAGGACCATATGATTTTAGAGGCCAATCTGGAAGTTGCACATGGTAGATGCCGATGGCTCATATCATGGTCATTGTACACTATGTAATTTCCATGATTTAATTTGAAGTTGTTACTGGATAAAAAATTTTAATGGTGTTGAATCATATTGTTAGAGAATAAGACATTTCTAAACAGGCAAATTTATCATTTAATTTGATGCAGTTATTATTATCCTGACAATAAATCATTATAAATAATAGCTCACATTAACATAATCTATCGTTTCATTTTAAATTTTGTAAGGTTAAAGAGCTCCAAGGTTTGCTTTCGTCAATTGAACACTTGATGGCACCTTATCTTGAATTTCATCCTATGGACAAAAAACAGACCATCATAAAGCATGGTGTAAGACCCTGGATTTTTACATAATAATTAGGGCATAAATAAATAAATGAGTTAAGTTATAATTAAAATAAAAAGTGAAAATTTAGAGGACAAGTAATTCAAATAAGTAATAAGTTGTAAATAAAGAAGGACTTTTAAGGAAATTAACCTAAAAGGATAAAAGGGTATTTTGATAATTTTCAAAAAGGGTAATTTATAAATAAATCATTAAATAATAATTAGGATTAGAAAATAAAAGAAAATAATTTATTTAGGCAAGTTAGAAATTAAAAATAAGTAATAAAAGCCTAAAAGAGGAAAAAGGGTAATTAGGAGATTTTGAGTCTTAATTGGGAGAAAAAGTAACCAATTTGGGTTTTAGGTGATATTTAGGGTTTAAGTAATTATTATGCACGAAATTAGGTTGCAAGGAAGAGTTTAAATAATAAGAGATTTGATTAGTATTGTTTTGGTAGAAAAATAGAAGGTAGAGAAAAAGTAGGAATTAATTAGAATGAGTTAGACTTTAAGTAGATCACCATAGGGTTGGGTTAGTCCAATTAAAGGAGCCTATTAGGGTTGGTTTAGGATTCTTATAGCTTAGTATAAATAGTAGAAGAAGGGTTTAAAAGAGAGAATTTTCGTGGGTTAGATAATGAGAGAAAAAAGGAGGAAGAAGAGAAGAAGAAGGTTCTAGAGTTGTTTGACCAGTCTCCATCAAATCGCGATCAGGGAAAATCCAGACGGTGGATCGACTTCAAATTTGGAGGTTTTTATCTTGACTAATGGAACTACAATGTGAACCGTAGATATTTGAATTGGAGAACTTTAAGTTGGTGCGATTGGGAGCAGAAGTTGGGTCCAGAATTAGAAACTTTAAAGGAAGGTGGATTTTAGCATATGAGGCAAGTAGTAACCCTTGAAAACTAGAGAAATTGCATGGTTTCGTTTTCTGTGATTTATTATGGTTTAGTTTGATTAGCCGGAAAGGATTTTACATGGAATTGTATGGTTTATATTTTAGAGTTTTGTGTTCTTGAAAGATTTGCTAAAGTATAGAAGAAAACTTGATTTGATCATGTAGATTATTATAGGTTGGTAAATAATTGGTACAAATTAATCTAGGAGGTAGTAGGTGTGATTTATAGTATTAGGGAATTGGTTTAGAGCAATTAAACACAAAGCAAAAGCATAAAAATCCGAAAATTTTAAATCTGGAAAATTTAAGCTGAAATTTGCACGAGTGCCTAGGACTGCTCAAGACCGCCTAGCTTGCCGAGGTAGGCGCTCTATACAAAAATTAAGAAATTTTGGGGATTTTTGTAATACGATTAAATACCTAGTAATTTTTATATTAATATAATTATTATATCAACTTTATAAGGACCTAATTGAAGTATAGAAATTTATAAAATTATATTTTGTAAATAACCAAGTAATTGGAAGTTCTAAGGATAGGTTAGAGTATGAAAATGGCTAAATTAAAAGTAACCACAATAAGAATAATACTAGCTTGTATTTATGGATTAAATATTACCTTCTAAACTATATTTCGGGTTTAAAGAATGTACTGGAAAGTGTAAATACAGAGAATTGAAATAAATACTATCTTAGGTACTAATATGGGAACTTGGAATTACAATAAGGGGATTAATGAGGGAAACTCCAAGCAAGACTTGAATCACTTTTATTTGTGCTCAAAATGTGAGTACTGGTTACTAGAATTGTACAAACTTTGATTTTCATTGAACCTATATTTCATGAGTTTTATTTTGAATATATTTAAGAAATTGCATATTTCATCCTGCAAAGGCTTATCTTGAGATTATAAGGATTGAATCATGGTGATCTCTTGGAAGTCAATGTTTTGGTATGGATTGGATTGTGGTATGTTGGTTTTATCGTGTTTTGTGTCAGTAGGCTTAGCTGGTTATGGATCCATAGTTTTGGCTGGTTAGCTAAGTAGTATTTCGTTTGGATTAAGTTACTCTTTGTGTGAGCGCGCTTCTTTTGCAAGTTAGTTTGCATTTGGGGGTCCTATGTCTGTAGCGTCATTTCGAACCTCGCTGGTGATTCCTGTACATGTGGATTAGCGGCCATCTCCATGTATTGATTTCGGTACTGCAGGCTGGTGGTACATACCAACTTTGCTGAGTTCGTACGCAATAATTCAATGACTACGGCTCCTATCTAAGGTGATGTTCACGGGTTTGAGTGTCTTAGTGACATTGCTATTAGTCGTATGGTGGTATAGCATTTGTTAAAGTGTCATTTCAAAAACTTATCATCTTTGTGAGTCCTACAGTGACGCGTGTTTTATCACTATTCATCTGTTTTATTTATCGATATCATCCTTTGCTAGTATTTTACGTATGAATACATGTTTAATCGCTTTACTTGGAATTGCCAGTAATAACTTGGATTTATCGCTTTATCGTGAATTAATCGTAGATCTCATAACTATTTGCTTAATTTATACTGTTTTACTTGCATACACCTGCTACTTGCTGAGATGTAAATCTCACTCCGTTTTCACCTATTTTTTAGGTTTGCTTGGAAAGATCGCGAAGATGGGGTTTATTTGATGGGTAGAATTGTAATTGATATTATTGTCTACATTTTGATTAGACAAATTTTATTGTAACTGCTTTAATTAAATTGAATAAAGAATTGTTTTTATTTCCCACCAGAACTCTGATGTAATAACTAACTTTAAAATTTATCGTGAATCTTAGTTTTTATCTGACCTCAGCTTCGTGGTAACACCTCGGGTTTGATTATTGAACTGGATTTGGGTTGTTACAGTGGCGAACCGGATTCGGGTCGGGTGCTGGCTTTGCACTGACTCGGGTTCAGGGCGTTACACATGGCATCATTAATTTAGAAGTTATAATTGCCCATTTGACAAACAAGGAGATTCAAACACTTGCTTAAACTTGGGGTACTGATTCAGTTATTTTTTTAAAACTCATATAAAGAATGCTTTCTGAGTTCATTGTTTGAAGTTCTAAATATATTGGGTTGTTTTTTCCCTTGTGTTATGCAAAAGTGCCGAGATTCATTGCTTTCCAGCACATCTGTATACTAGATTGTAAATAGTTGCAGAAGTGCCAAGATTCATTTCAGTTTTGAGGGAGCAATTCATGGAAGCAAGCTACATTCAGTCCACTTATAACATTATTAGGATAATCTCATGACATGAAATGAGAGAGCTTCAAATGGGCACATATAACATGGGTACATACCTGTACCAGAAAAAACCCCGTCTCCGATGCAAGGGTTGAGGAAATCTATATATATATATATATGGCAATTGGTATTTTTGCCTAAACTCACCAGAGACCTTCAAAGTTAAAACTCTAAACACTATATATATATATATATATGGCAATTGGTATTTTTGCCTAAACTCACCAGAGACCTTCAAAGTTAAAACTCTAAACACTGATAACTCCTACTCACCACTGATGTGGCAGCTTACCTGTCACAAAATTAAAGAAATCATTTATCCCCAAGAGTCTTTCTTGTACATAAGAAACGCTTTCCTGGCTCTTCCTCTACTCTTACAGGTACCTCCATTATTTTACTCTTAACAAACTACTCTTACAGGTTACCTTCCATTCTTCTACTCTCCGTTTACTTTCTTCCCTTGTGGGTTTTGGTCCCTAACCAATCTGTTTTTATAATTGAGTTACTTAGATATCTACACTCTCTGTTCCTCTTTTCGTGCGTGGTTATATGTGTGTAATTTGGGGGTCCATATCATTTGCTCTATTCCTGATTGAAGTTTATTCATTTCCGTGTCTAAAGACACAGAAAGATACACATATTTGCCTCCATCAGTGGGGCTTATAGATTCTACACTAACATGGTTCCTTACAATCTTGTTCAGCTATTTAATTGTCAAAGGGATTAAAAATTGCCCAATGCTGTATTTGTTTGATAGTGGAATGCATCCATGAATTTTGAATGTTTTGCTTCGCATGATAGAGGCCAACTGATATGTGGATTATTGTTGAACATATTTATCGAATGATTTAATCTATCTTTCCTTCGCCTTCTTCAAATTATTTTTCCCAATTTTTTATTTTTCTTACTTCAATGAAATCGTGTCTTATCAGAAAGTGAATATATGGAATGGCTTTTGTAGGTCTGTTGATGGAATGGGATGGTTCGTTTTTCCCTCGTTCAACGAGCATTGGATGCACATTTTGAAGGTTAACTCAATTCTTAATGATGCGTGGATGGACAACAGTTTTCTGTCCCCTTGTAAAGGCATGTTTGACAACAGTTTTAAGTCCCCTGTAAAGATGTTTTTCTAAAAGGTGCCTACAGCTTATGAAAAGTGAATTATTTAGACCCAAAGCATGGGAGTTCATTTGGATGATGTGACGATGATTACGTGATAAAATTAAAGTTTCTGAACCAAGCTAGAATTCTATGTTAGAATTCTTTATCTTATCATATACATCAATTGTTAAATTTAAATAATTTCTGCTGGTTGCGTTCAGATCAGGCAAGATATTGGAAGGTTACATAGCCTGATAGGGCTGATAATTTTTGCAGTTTGAGTCTTAATTGCTGAATTTTTGGGTGGAAACTATGTTTACATAACACAAATGTCATGGTGAATGTCATAGGTTTCTGGTTCCTTGTATAACATTAGGACAGCATCAGCAAGAACGTTTGGCCATAGGAGCAGCTGATATGCACAGGACTTATAAAAACCTTTAACTAACCAGATGAAGCTGGGAATTCTTCAAGCATATAAAATAAATTGCCAAATCAAGCATGTGCATGAAATTTGACTCCTGATTTATCTTTTAAGCTTTTGGACCTTTTGAAAAATGTTCCTATGGTGATGGTCTTGATAGATGACACTATTACATGGGGGTTCTTGAATCTATTTTTGATCTAGAACTTTGGAAAATTACAAAATGTTTTGATTCTACTTTTGAAGCTTTCGTATTGTATTTGCTTGAAATGCTTTAGCTTCTTTCTTTATACTGTTCAGAAACTCAATATCAGTTTCTTGCCATAGAAAGTGCTCCTACATTGGATCTGTCAAAATATGATAGCACCGTTTGTATCATTGCAATTGTTATTTTGGACAAGGGTAACTTCGCTATTCTAAATCTTATAAAACTGGTCGTATATGTTTCTGTTGTACTGATGATAAAATCCATTATGCATGTGTGAGTATATATTTGGTGTTGTGAATTTGTCTACAGCTCTCGTAATGAATGAAAAACTGTGTTTCGGGTACCTTTATTTGCTTTTAAAGTTTTAAACATTCATAGCGGACAATGTTATCATGGTTCACCACCTAATCAATATTGACTCATCATCGATGGGAAGGAAATCCGTCAATCACCTTCTCTAGAATTTTTACTTTCAAGGTTCAACATCGTTCATTCAAGATTTTTAGTACTTAGAAGTTGCAATGCAAGTCCAAGAAAGGTGGTGGTGAAATTCTACTATATTAATAATCATGTAAACTCAATAATCTTGAGCAAGAATCTTTTGGGCCTTGAGTACAACACCAGACAGTGCCTTAAAAAAAATCAAATCATGTACAGATTTTACCCATCCAGTGCATCGCACGGGGTGTGTGCTAGTATTCTATATATACATATACAGGAATCGGATTTTTCTCAGATTTCACGAGAGCTGTAAACCACAAAGCCTTGAACCGTGGTAGCTCCACGTCGCTGATGATGTGGCAGCTTGTCATTTTTTACATTGCAAAAATGGCTCCCCAGAGAAGACCCAACCATTCCTCTTCCTCTCCGATTAGTCAGTTACAGGGATAAAATCACCTGCGATTTCTCAATCACTACGCACTTAACGTGTCAGATTATTTGGATTCTACTGACCATTGAAGGAATACAATAACTTTCCATCCTATACGGAAGATAATACGTTGCTTATGGCCGTTTATCTTCCCAAACAGAAGGGACGATGCAAATGGAAAAGCAGACAATAAGTTTCCATCCTATACGGAAGATAATACGTTGCTTATGGCCGTTTTTCTTCCCAAAACAGAAGGGACGATGCAAAGGGAAAAACCCAACTTCCAGCCGTGCTCTGATTCTCATTCCATTCTTTGCTTATTATCACCATCTGAGAATGTTAAGCTTCAAGTTCCCTGTTCTTCGCTTTCTTGTTGAGAGGTGATATAAAATCACTTCTCTATATGTTTTTTGTTCTCTTGGGACTTGTTACTTTATATGAGGGTATTCATGTAAATGGTAGCAATAAAGTTTATATACCATTAGTGTGGTACATGAGAGGGGCTCTCTCATGTGGGTTATAAGACACTAGATGGGGTTCTATTAAGAGAGAGAGTAAGAAGAAGAGGAAAGAGAAAGAGAAGAGACAAGGGTTTTCTCTACAAGGGTTTTCACCATTCCATCTCTTGCAAGGTTTGTTCCAAATTATTTGGGGGTTCTTTCATAATTGTTTGGGGTTACAAACATATTGTGGAAGGTTGCATATTGTGGAATTGGGTGAATGTTTTATGTGTCAAGCTTGTAGAGAGGTAAGTCTTCTAAATCCTCTCTTGTTGTAATCTTTTGCATTGATAGTGGATTTCCATCTTGCCGGATTGCCCGTGGACGTAGGCTTTAGTGCCGAACCACGTTAAATCTCGTCTCTTGTTTGTGGTTGTGCTTCTATTTCATTTTCTTACACACTTAGTGGCTAGTTTACACTTTGTTTGTGTGTTTGGTGTATTACCATTACTTTGTTGGGTTGTTTGAACTTCAAAGTATTAGGTAAATCATTCACTAGTGGTGGGACTTCACCACAACATTTCTGATTTTTTTTTCTCTTCTTTATGGGAAACAAGGTATCACCGACGTGAGAGGGCTCCATTCACAAAGACACCCTCAAACCAGGCGATCACGTTTACTCATGGAGGGCTTCTTATGTCTACGCTCACCATGGTAGTGATTCTAATCCCCTGCTTCTCATAGTACAAGAGACATGGAAGTTCTCCCAATTTTTTTAGTTCAGATTATTGTTTGCTTACCTTGCATTAATGTTTCCGGCTGATCTTGAGAGAAGGGCATATATGTTGGTGACGATAAGGTCATCAATTTAAGGTACGGTGTTCGATCCCCTCTTTGAAAGCTCGGGACCAGCTCCATCCATTTAGACGGAGGGAAAGTCGACCAGTTACTTTGGGGATGTGATGGGAAGATATCCGGTGTACCATCATGTCAGCTAGGATGTGTGAACGGGGAATCATATAAATTTCCATGTGTCGTAATTGATAGTTATTATTTACATTATCTTGAGAATTATATTATCTGTATCATGTAATGAGAATGGCTCCATATGTGGTTGTTACGTTTTGATATTCGACATCCCATAATTGTAAATTAGTACAATTTGTGTGGTTTAATTGGGTTTTTTTTTTATTGTGCTTTGAGCTCTTTATCCTTTTATATTACAGGTCAGCAATTTGGGAGAGAGTCCTCATCCAGTAGATATCATAGAGAGACTAGAGGACTGTGAGCTTTTATTGATAGGTTATATTGTATATATATATATATAACCACAATTTTGTATTGTAAATATTGAAATATGACGTACTGTAGCTTGTTACATTCTATCTTGGTTGCACAGCTAGTTTAATTTCAACTATGATATTTTATTATATATGAAAGCGAGTACATTTTTTTTCTTTATGAAAGCGAGTACATATCGGGATAAGCTGATGACTGTTATGTCCTTCCTTTAAAATATAATAAAGTAGAGGAATATGATAGATAATCCCAGCGCATAGGAATTTTACTTACAGTAGAAAACAAATAATATGGAATTAATATTAGTAACGTAGGAAATTAAATTGAGTAAAAAGTTGAGATATGAATATGTAAGAGGCTGTTTGGTAACGTTTTGAAATTGAGTTTTACGATTTTCAAAAAGTGAAAACCTAAAATCGCCTTTGCCATTGTCGTTTTCAAATCGTTTATAAAATAAACAATTGAGAAACATCTCAGTTTTAAAAACGAAAAATTTGAGTTTTTGAAAACAACTAATCGTGTTTATGCCATTTTCAATGGCATTGTTCTAATTTTCTTTGATAAATTTGTTTGATAAAAAAAAAAAACAGAAGTTGAGCTCTCATCTTCCTTCTAATAAAAAAGGAAAATGGGCTCTCGTCTTCCTCTTCTTCACATCTTCCCTTCTTCGATCTTCGTCTTCACATTACATGTTGTTTACATCTGCCATAGCTTGGCGGAAAAGAAGAGTCCACGTGACTAAAAACTCTCTAAAAGTAGGAGTGGGTTCGTTAGAAAACCTTGGGATCAGTTGGGAAAGATTTTCTAAATTAATAATAGAAGTGGGGTCTCCCACTACAAAAAAGGTGGGAAACTTAGTTGGGAACTTACGTTTGTGCAAAGTGAGGTCCCAACTTCCCAACTACCTAATCAATTAAGAGAGTGAGATTGGTTGCGAAACTTGCCAATCAAGTAAAGAAGCCTACTAAAAGGGGTTTGAAGGCAAGGAAATGAGATCGTTCGATCAATACATCACACTACAACTTAGATATAACTTAACTCTCTAATCTTCTCAGATTTCCCTATTGACATACTATCCTCCTTCGTTACTTTCTATTACAACAACACATGAAGATCCTCTTTACTCTTCATGATCAAGGCTAATGAAGATCCTCTTTACTCTTCATGATCAAGGCTAATGAAGATCCTCATTACTCATTCAACCAAGATTAAGGACTATCTTCTTTACTCCTTACGATCAAGGCTAAGGACAGTCATTGTGTGCACCCCAAAACCGGTAATCATTAAGGCCACTCCTGACCTCTTCTTTCTATACTCCGTGACAGCGGCTATAAGAGAAAAGGTAGCAGGTACTAAGATATTGTTGGTTTTTTTTTTTATCTTTTATCTTTTTCCTATTTGTCTTGAAGTGGCCGTCACCTCACACGACACACAATTCCTACAACTCTATCTAATGGCCACCTCTAACATGGCCGTCATCTTCTTTACAACAATTGACAAGCCGTCGTTCCACACAATCGTCACTTTTTATGGCCATTGGCCATTTTATTACCATAAAATTGGGGGAGAGAATTTTAGAGGATAAACCCCAATCCTCCAAACAATCGCCAGATTACAAGTTTCTTAATCTGTAGGATGGCTGATTGAACCATTTAGTTCTACACATGATCGGCAGCGGGGTCAAAGTTCCGACTCTTTGCATCAAAAGAGCATCGGCACAGATGCTGGCATGCCTGTGCATACATGTGTCCTTGAGCCAAAAGAGGTGGAAACACCAGCTTCCTCTTCGGAATTTCAATGCCCATCCAACCCATGAAGTCAATTGCTGCTATCTCCTTCGAATCCAAGACCCACCTCACCGTCCCCAAGATCATGGCCGCCGGCATTGTACCGCTTCTGTCCTCTTCATTCTCGGCATCCCTGTCCTCTCCCTATCGATCGCGGAATCCAACTCTAACAAGGCCTCTCCTTCGCCTTCTCTGCCATCAAATACATTCTCTACAATCAGAACTTCATCACTGGAAAATCAATCGGTTTCAGTGGGTACAGAGATCCGAACCCCGTTGGGGATTTACATAAACCTTTATAAGCAGCGAAATCGACGGCATATAGGCATGCCGCCGATTTCGCTTGCCATCTTTCTGCGGTCTCTCTACCTCGCCCTCTCTCTTCTCTCACGCTTGCCCTCTCTCTCACTCTCTCCCTCTCACCTACTCTCTCTTTTTCTCTCAACGTAGTCCTCTTCTCCTTTAATCTTTAGCATCCTCCCAGAACCCCTTTTCCTCCCTGTGTTCTCCTGTTGGCCGTCTTTTGACTGAGCGGAGGGGATGGATTGGTGACCGTGCAGGTCACCTCCCCCTCCTCTCTTACCCGCTCTCTTTTACAATGTTTCAGCAACATGTGTCCTTCCCTTTTATTTTGAAGGAAGATAGTGAGAGAGATACCCCGTCTCTTCTCTCTTCTTTAAAAAGAAATTTCCTGTAACTTTAATTTTATTTTTATATTTTTTTGTTTGATTTGATTTGGTATTTCTTTTTTATTTACATGTTTCAAGAATCAAACGAAGAAAACTGCCTTGCAGCCCTTTCTTTTGGATCGTTCAGGATCAGCCGGTACAGCCAGTCCGATCTGATTTGTACCGGGACCGGTCCGGTACCCGGTCCCAATACAGTCCCAATACGTTAACCCATGCTTATAAAAGGCATTACGCATCATTTTGTAGAGTCCTTGTAGAGGCTTTTTGCATCATATGATGTAAGGTAACATAAGCAAAAACAATTTTTCAATTACTTACCAATGCACTTTTATAAATTTTTAAACTTGTAATTGAGTTTCAATTAATCGTTACCAAACAGGCTTCTCTTAAATTATTTTCAAAAACAGAAAAACAATTTGAAAAGCTTTTGGTTTTTAGATTGTTTAAAACATAAACGTTATCAAATGGCTTCCAACAAATTGGGAATGTAAGTGATTAGAAATTTTAATGTGGGTAGTTTGGATAACAAATGTTAAGCCCGAATCTCCACTCTTTGCTTTATAGATTAGTATAGATAAGATATTTATCTTTGTTAGATTCATTGACTTATGATAGTATTTCATTTAGGATTGTAGATATTGAACCTTTAGTATACTTACCTTATCAACTCAACTACGGTGCTCATGTTAGATTTGATTCAAGTCTTAATGAATGACATATGAATAGTTAAACATTTCCTTTCTTTACAAGACTTTCTTTATCCATGGGACTATTGTCCCACTTTTCTTTCAATGTAAATTTCTGCTACAAATGACCAAGCTATTTATACTATATTTATCACTCTTTTTGCGATAATGGTGCAACTCCAACAATTTAAATTCTACATTTACTTGTGTTTTAGTCCGTGGAAGAAGCTATAAAATTTAAAGTTGGCCCAATTTTTATTACATTATCTGTGTTAACCATTTGATCATGATGCTTTGCCAATATTAGTGGCAAAACAAAATGCACCTAATTTATTGTTGGTGAAAATTTTATATGCAAGGTTGATCAGACTATTAAGTATTCTTTCTTTTAAGAAAAAAAAAAATGCAAAAAATGAAAAGCTTTTAAAAACTTGCTTGCCTTCACCAACTTAAAATGTACTAAGTCCTAGACATATTCATTTGTGTCATATAATGTGTGGTCAAAGACAAAGATGTATTCACGTATCCATCATTACTTAACAAAAAATTATAAAAAATTAAAATGAGGATAATCCCTTCAATAAACAACAAATTTATTTACTTCAAATCATTTACTTGTATGAATCCTTGTGCATTTCATGGATTCTTTGCTAGTAAATTTGTATAAAACTACTAGTCTACTATAGTAACCACTTCAACCAATTAGCAAGAAAATTTGAGAAGATTTTACATAAAATATTACCAGTTGACCCATGGAGTGATGATGTTCAGTTTGCCTGGTATTTTAGCCCAGTTGAGTATACAATTACCACACCAATGTCGTTTTCCCCATTGTTTGACTTTATGATAGACATGGTAAGGGGTTATGTACATCATGATTTAACATCTCCTTGTCTGATCTTTATTTGAAATTTTAATTAAATAGTTATTGGAACCTTTCTAATTAAAGGATGGCGATACATCCAACCAAACCCATGGTCCACCATCTGTTATGATAAAGTTTTGATTAATCACTCCGTAAATTAAAATTTGTGCCTTCAATTTGATCATATAAAATCTTGTCACACTACAATGGACCTTTTGCATTAACTTTTGTAACCTTTTATTGTGCAAATCCATGAAAGTGGAAGTCACTATGAAACTTGAGCTCACCCAAAAGGATGTCCACTTAGAGATGGCTCACCCAACTCTTTTTCATATCTACTATTATATATATGAAGCCAAACCCATGTTTTCTGCTTGACATTTTATACCCAAAATTCCCTTCAATTTTTTCGAATTCACTCAAACACCAAGGTTTGTTACTATCATGCTCATGAGTATCATAACTAACTACCCACATAACATTCTATTCCCAAGAAGTTGAACATGTAGTTGTAAATATTGCAAAGTGATAACAAAACGTTAATAACTATTTCAGATGTAAAAACTTTACAAAATGCTGAAGAGTACTCTATGAAAAGAGAATACCAAACCAAAATCACTTTAAATAATGGTATAGGTGCATAAAAGAACAATGTCAAAATCATCCTCTCTTTCATAGAAATCAAATACAAATATATTGATTTAGTATTGCCAACGTTTTGTAGAGCGGTTGAAGATTCCAGCTCCATATGTTGAGATGAAAATTTCAACTAGAAGGGGAAACTGTAACAAAACAAATAAAGTAACAGGTATACCACCAAGCAAAGTGACTGGAGTGACAACCCATTTCCATTGCTCGTTAAGTACAATAACAAGAACTGTACCAAAAGCAACCATCATAGTTGCTATGGAAAAGAAAAGTGTTGCAAGTCCAATTATCAATCTTTTTGGCAGAGATGTAAGAAAATCTTGTTCTGCATAGCGTGATGTGAGGATCCCAAGAAACATTAGTATTGAAGTGGTAGAAGAAAACAAGGAAAATGCATCTGTAATCATAAAAACCTTGAAAGACCAATGTCTGAGTAGTAAAGGAATTCCTGTTTCTTGATGATTCCCTCCTGGTACAGTGAAAGCTGCTTCAAACATAACTGTGGCAATGAGTGTGGCAACAACCATACACGACGTTGCTGTATCTTTCATCCAAACCCCACCTTCCTTAACCAATTCTTTGTGCTCATCCATAAATAACTCACGTGGTGTTCTTCCCGTTGAGTTTACCACTTGTTTAAGTCTAGGTTGTACAATCTCTTCTATCTCCTACAGTCAATTTATTAAGTTAAAGAATAAATATCAAAAACAAAATTAGATTAAAGTCTTATAACTCATATTACTTAAATCTATAATTAGATTTACCCTAAACCATTGCAGCTCTCATTGCATTTGAAAAGCTGCACCAGAGACTCTATGAAGTTGGGTAGAAGGTGATAACATCCCAGAAAAATGTAACATGTTGTTATTAAATTTGTCCCAAGTTCCAGCTATTTCACTCCTTACAGCACCCATTCCATATATGAGGCTAAAGATCTTTTCTTGGCGATGTAGAATCGCATTATGAAATACACCTCGTCCATCATAATCTCGATACCATAAAGATAAAGGATAAGCTTTAATTATCTCGACAATAAACTCAAAGATCCCATACTTGATAGCTGTAAAAAGTGCTTGTACTGTTCCCAAATTCAAAATTTGTGATCCATCTAAGGTAGATATTTCATGACAAACACGTTTGAGTAGTTCAAGGGCTTGAGTATTTAGTAACTTCTTATCATATATTTGCTTGATCCCTAGGACACCCATTGAAACAATGTCAAATATTTAAGTAATGATGTAAGGAACTTATGATTTAAAAATTTGAGTAGGTTTACATACCAGTTACTTTAAGGAGATCCCAAACAGGTCCAAGCAATATATTATGGACTACAAAAAAAATAAAACATTAGATTAGAAACAATACAGCTTAGCAGAACTTAATACAGGAGGTTTGTATAGGCATGTAGACTAGGTTCTTGAAACTTTTCATTAACACAAGACATAACTGAAGCACAAAGATACAACTAGAAGGATGAAGGTACCTAGCAATCATCAAAATAAAATTATATATATGAGCAAAATATAGAATTACCCTGCCTTATTAGCAAATCAAATTTGTAAATTCCTTCACTTAATGAGAAACTCTCCTCTTTAAAACACCACTCTTTAGACATGCATAAATTATATATTAACAAGGCTGAGCAAAATATAGAATTACCCTGCCTTTTTAGCAAATCAATTTTGTAAATTCCTTCACTTAATGAGAAACTTTCCTCTTTAAAACACCACTCTTTAGACATGCATAAATTATATACTAACAAGGCTGAGCTAGTGCTTTGTAGGTCAATATAATTACTGCGTGTGCCTTTTCAAATATGCAGAACCTCAACAAGACCCAAAATAGCATGTTATGTACTTATTTATAAAGAAGGAAGACAAAAAGCATATTTTTCATATTAGATGTGGCCCAATATAATTTAAGATCATGCAATGTTTCCTGACCCAATGCTGTGTAGGCATGTTCAAATATGTAGGCACATTGCAGGATTTGCTGTGCAAACAATTCTAGTCCTTGTACAGGGTTGGGGATTGGTCGTCGCTGTATATTCCAATCTATCAGATTAGTTCAGCACTAAAATGGAGGTTTAGGTTAAAAAATATGTATTAACATGAAAAATTTTTATGTAAAGTCAATTCATTTATGTGACCATCAACTAATAAAACTTTATCAAAAAGCTTCCACTTGCTTCTTAAGATTATTACAGTTAGGAAAGACAACCATTTAAAATTTAATTATAAAAAATAAAAAATAAGAAGCTTAAACCTGTCCAACTTTAGAATTAGTATGATTATATTACAAGAGATGTAAATGTGTTTGGTAGATTAAAAGGATTTAAGTCATGCGTGAGCACTTCCATTTCTTAAACATATTTCAATCAATACCTATGCTATGATCCCAAACCTAGCTCTACACACTTCCTTTTCACATTGGACATGTTACAATATTATGTCCCGAAAAAAATTTACCATGTACCTTTAAAATAAGACATGCTTATTTTATCACTCATTATGACATGTACTACATTAGAGAGAAGGGGGAGGATTATAGAGCATACCATGATTAATCTTTTGTTGTTGTTGAACTTGGCTCTGGTGAGACCTGTCTACAACTCCATTTATGTTGTCTAATGTATGTGTAGCTTGAACATGTATACCTATATACAAAAATGAAAAAGAAAAAAGAAAAAATGAAAAAAAAAAAGATAAGAACTTCGTACTAGTTTCCCTATCTAAAGACTTAACCTCCTATCCTTGACTATCATAAAAGAAATATATTTTGATGTAAAAGAAGAAAGCCATTTTTGTGAAATTAAATCATCTCAGTGTCAAAGGAACGAACATGCATAGATCCATTGTTGCCAAAATGAGTACTGGTTCCCACTTGAGAATGCAGAAGATCTGTGAGCAAGCTCAAAAATTGCAGACCTCCCATAAACATCTAGCATAGTCGCCAATTTTGGGTGGTGCTGGAGTAAGTCCAAAGCAATATCTGTAGATGAAAGACGAGCATTAAGATAATAATGATCGTCAGAAGAGATTCAAAGGCGCTGCAAAAAGGAATCTGGCTTATCACATTCACACTCAGAAAAAAAACATGGGTGTAGGTTCTATTGGTAATTTAGGTTACTCTTAGTTAATGGCATTAGGGTCTTTGCTACATTGTTTTAAGCCTAATTCACAATTAAACTTAAAAAAGTAGACCTAAAACATACAATCCTTAAAATATATACCCAAAGGAAAAGGAAAACAGACAATGAAAAAAGTAGGCTTTTTTGCTGAATTTTTCCTTCAGTCTTTATATTCTCAAATCAAAAATGAAATGATTAAGAGTGCACTAATTCTTACCATACATATCTGCAAAAATTGTGGCTGTAAGAAGGGTAGCACCCCATTTTCTTCTTTCTTTGCTTAGCTCTTCCTTCGGAGTCACTGAGTAAAGATAATGTGTCATATCTTTGTGGTTATTATAAGTAGCCATCACCACAGGGATTAATTGGAAGTAGTTTTCCATGCAGACCAAATTGGGATTCCTTCTCACCATGACCTCTGCCCTCATCTTCGTTACCCCGCTTTCAGCCGCACGGCCAAGGGCAGTATCGCCTGATATGTTTTTGGCCTCTAGCTGTTCCGGAGTCATCAACCTCACAAGCTCCTCTACAAGTCGAAATTGTCCGTTCATGGCAGCCATGTGAAGAGCAGTCTACCCAGACCAGCTGAGGCTACCAGTCATCGCCTCAGAGTGAGCATCAATGATCCTCTTGGCACTCTCCCAATCACCACTTTCCACAACCTTATATAGAGGGAGGCCCCAAGTATGGTTCATCATTCCTGAAAAGTTTTTCTTTCCTTCAGTATAAGCATAGGGGTAAGGGCAATTTTAGAAAGGGGGTGTTTGCTTCCCATTTATCTCAAATATTTTTAAGAAGTTCTCCTCAATCCTAAAAAAGGCTATTCCAACTGATCATTTTTTATATTATACCCAAAATAAACCCTTCCCCCAATTTTCCCTTTCTGTCAGGAAAGTGCTTCAATAGAATCACTTATCTAAAGCATAAGCAAATTGAGGTGTTTCCATGGCAATACCATAACATCCTCTATAATGTTTCCAAATCAACTTCTAAATCGAAGCAATTTTTTTCCCCTTTTAGGTTTCAATTCCAATCACAGACATGGCACGGCGAAGCCTCAATATAAAGCCATCACGGTTTGGTCTCATTTGCAATATCCAGGGAGGTACCACTTCAGCCATTAATCAACTTCCCTTTGAAGATTCCAGCTGAAATGTTACAACCCAGTTCATCAGCAAAGCCTGTTTATGCTTTGTCGTGAAGAACACTTGATTCACCGTCCCGAGATAATCCCTTCAGCCAAAAAGACAAAAATTGAAAGAGGGAAAAAAAAATGGGGATCTCTGAGGAACATTGACACACCTTGATCCGATCGCAGATTCCTAATTTGGTACACTGGACCGCTCCTGGTGCGTAGAGAACAACTTATCCCAAGCATCCTTAGAAGAATCCAAAGCTATAATTCCCGAAAGAATCGCCGGGGAGCAAGAGAGCTGGATGGCATGTAAAGCTTTGGAGTTCTTCGTTCGCCAGGCCTTGAACTCAGGGAGAGTAGGCTCGGGCTTTGGTTCAGTCCCATCCACAATGTCCCAAAGCTCTTGAGCCATCAAGTAGTTCTGCATGCAACTCCTCCAGTTCTTGTAATTGCTTTCGATTAGTAGTTGAGGAAAGATGGACCTCTGTTCAGACTCCATTGTAGTCTCCCTGCCTCTGACCTTGGATAATGCTCCCTTCGTAGAGCCTTCCCAGTTGAACAAAAATAGCGCTCTTTCATTCTATCCTGTAAACCAAAGCAGTGCTAACGGTGTCAGAGTGTTGGGTTCCACTGGCTTTTTTCTCCGGCCCGAATCCTCTCTTTTGAATCGTCGTTCGAATGGTCATTCGAACGACGATAGCGCGACACGCGTCCCATTTGATTAAAAGAATGCGACAACGGCGATTAACGATTCAGGCCCGTTAGTTTTCGTTTTCGGCTGTGAGCCGTTACTTTTTATTTTCGGCCGAATGGTTTTGGACCGTCTCAACCACTAGACCAAAGAGGCATTAGACCGTGGTTCGCTCAGGCATTCCTCTACCTATTCGAATGAAGTCGACGAACACCCAAATACCTGTTCCGACGAGTGCGAGAGACAGAGGATTTTCAAAAAATCCTTCAACGTATACAAAACCACCTTCCTCTTCAAAATTTACAAGCTTCTTGGTTTATCTCGTTCCTCTCCAACGAACGAAGGGCACCAAACTTCTTGGTTTACCTCCTTTCTCTCCAACGAACGAGAAACAACGTTTGCATCTTTCTTGGTTTACCTCCTTCCTCTCCAACGTTTGCATCTTTAACTGATTTGTAAGTGTTGACTTGATTAGTATCATTTCATTTCCCTTGTTTTTTTGTATGCAATATTCATGAAATGACTTATACATACATTTCTATGTTTCGAATTTTTTCGCACCCATATATACATTATACATGAATTAAACTCAGAGAAAAAAAGAAAAAAAAAGAGAACCACATATTTCCCCCATTTCTTCTCATTGGGGAACTCTAGGGAATTTTCCCCTAAATGGATGTTGCCGATGATATGCTGGTGAAATCAGAAATGTAACTCCTTGCATGCAATGGCATTTGATACAAAAGAAAAAAAGACAAGCATGCAATTCTCATTGCTTGTGATCAAATTCTTGCTCCAACTAAAATTTCAATATAAATAAAATATAACATGAACAACAAACTTCAACGGCATCAGAAGTTATATCACCATCCATATTTATTGCCGTGACTGTTACCCAAATTAGCATGTGATCATTTTTGGTAAGTCAATATTTTAAAAATGCCCAACCTCAAGTGAAAAATCAATATATTTGAATTTGTGGTTGCCTTACAAGCTTATGGTACATGTGACAAAAGGATGACATGTATGCCGAGTTGTAATCAGATAAGACAGAGACTGATATAGTATAGACCCAAACTGTAATAATGCAGTCATTCCCCCAGTGTTGCTTGTTTAAAAAAAGGGAAGTGGGTGTGTAAGATATGGAAATTAGGCAGTGGTGAAAGACTAAGAAAGTGAGATATATAAAAAAAAAATGATGCCACCATTGATTCTTTCGATTTTGTCGAAGAATCAAATCTTCGGGTGAGATTCATTCTGATAATATCCTCACTAATACTGGATTATATCATCTTTTAGTCTCAAGTCTCTTATTTTATGCTTAATAAGTTCCTTCAGATAATTAAGTTCTTATTATCTTCATCTTAGATTCTATTTTACTCAATCATCCTCCCTAAGATCTAGGTCTCCATAACATATGGATTACTTGAAATCCTCCAGAATAACATAGAAGTATTGTATTTGAATTGATTAAATATCCTAAAACACTCCAGGAAAAAAATAAATGAAAATAGGGAAACTGGCGGAATAGAGTTAGGTAACCACCTTTTCAAGGTTCCTACGCCCAGATATTTTCAAATTAAAAAGTGTATAAATTTTGCTCTAATAAAGCATTGTAAAAATCCAAAATTCTGATCATGAAAGTCCAATATCTTGCATTCCTATAATTTTTCCAAGTTTCAAACATTAACGGTCAATATTTGTGCTAGATAGACTTTGAGACCCCAATGAAAGAGGATATGTTTTTGTCCCAACTGAGACCTTGATCTTTTGCTTTCTTATGGTTTTCTTTTTTTTTTTTCTTTTTTTGTTGAAAAGATATCTGTCCCATAAGAGACCTCTTTTTCGAGGGGAGTGGCATATTGGTGGTCCTTAAGGTGTGGAGGCCATGTTATGGGATTTGATGATAATAGAGGATTAAATTTTGGCACATTGACCTAAGGTTTGAAAGAGTCAAATGGGTCAATGGGTTAGGGGGTCAGCGTGTGAACTAAAGAGGACGACACCTAATTGAATAGATACATATTAATTGCTAAGGAACAATAAATTTATTAATTAGATGATGAGAAATTCTATCGTCTAGGAAAATACCTATTTAAAAAGCCTTGTTAGGCTCAAAACAATTCAAAACACATACTGGAAATCATGTCAAAGCACATTGTAGAGACATTCTTCTCAGTGAAATAGTTTATTCTCTACGGCTATTGTCAAAGTGATGTGATGGCATTTTGAGCCTTGTGATGCACAGTACAGAATGCAAAGCCTGGTTCCTACAGTGAATTTTTACAGTGAATTTTCGTTAAGTTCTGCAATTGTTTTTCTTTTTCTTATTTTTTCTTTTTTTTTGCATTAAAATATTTTGAATTCTAACATCTTTAGTTTTCAATTATCATATGCTAGATGTTGATATGCATAAATTCAATAATCATACGCTGGATTTGTAATTTCCAACAGAGGAGATGAATAAATCTCACTCAACATCTTTAGCAGGTGGATGTTGCTCAATTGGCTCGAATGACCAATTTTGTTGCCTACCTTGTTAAGTACTACTAAGATTTTTACAGTTGAAATGGAAGGAAAAAGAGATGCAAAGCGTTTGTATTAAAATGATTTCGTTCGTTTCAATTGAAAGAATAGATTATTTTTATTACATTTAATGAGAGTTTTGTCTTTATTTTAAAATTCCTCTGTTACATGATGTTGTTGGCTTTAATGAGAGTTTTTTGCTTGAAGCTGGAAATATAAATTGTGAAATTGCCTCTGTTAATGTGCAGGAAAAGTTTGACTACTACAATGGAAACTGTTGGATCATCATCAACAGGACAAAAACAGCCGCGCAACAGTTGGCTACACTTCAGGTAAAGTTTCCTTCACTTATTTATTTGTTTTGTTCTAGAAGTAAGCATGGAAGCAATCCAATATTTTGGATCATTCTCTTTGTATAAGTTTGGGTATGATTGTCAAGATGACGGTTATTTTAATTCCTTTTGCATCCTTGTAATTCTTAATATATTATTGACCATGATTTTCCTTTTGTTCTTTCAGGGAATATTATGTAAATGAAAGAATAAAGAATCGTATTGAAGGTGAACAAATCCCCACGAAGCAGCAGGTAGGCATTATCAATGGTACCGGTTAAGGAACATCATTAATTTTATTTATTTTGCACTTCGTCGATCCTATGCAAATGAATTTATCTATTTAGTTATTGCATTTCAGTTATTTGTGGATGCTGCTGGAGCATGGAGGTCGATGAATCAAGCTGAGAAAGAAGAATTTAAGCGAGCGTCACGGCTTGAGTGGGACGAATACAAGAGGGCTATCCCACAGCAAGGGCCGCGAAAAAAACAACAGGTTCGTAAAATATCTTATCTATAATTGGAATTATTGTGGATAATTAGTTGAGACTGATATATTATTTCGTTTTACCTTTCTTTTTTGTAGGTTGAGATAAAGACACGTTGTTCACCTGGACGTTTCATTACGTTTATGCACGGTCTTTCATTCACCGCTTCTCAGGAGCAGTGCCTTAGAGATAGTGGCTTTCACTGTCTACTGAATTTACACGCGACGAAGCTTTATCGGCGACTCTGTCATTGGATTCTTCCGAATGTAGATACTAAGAAGAGATGTATCAGAGTTGGGTCCCAGAATATTTTCTTTGACACACACGACGTGAAGACTATAATTGGGTTACCCATAGAGGGGATAGATGTTGATACATCTAAATCAGAAATCTCGATACGACAGAGTTGCATAGATTTTACGGGGTACGCAATGGAAGCATCCCTATTGAGAATGTTGAGAAGAGCTTGAAGAGCCCAGAGAACGATCATGAGTGGATCCGTTCTTTTGTATTATATTCGTTGACGACCTTAGTAAGTCCATCTTCAATGATTGATGTGAGTGCATCCTATCTTCCCTTGCTGGTCGATGTAGAGAGGATAGGAGGTTACAACTGGGGGAAGTACCTTTTAGACACATTGATGCATCATGTAGCCAAGTTTCAAAAGGGCAAACGGAAATCCGTCAATGGCTGTTTATTATTTTTACAGGTATGTACAGTATTTAAAAGATGCATTGGCTTCTTTATCCTAGCTTATGATAATTATAGTGCGTCTAATGATATTTCGATCGTTGCTTAGTATTTGTATTACAATCGGATGATCGTTGGTCAAGCAACACCTCCTACCACTCCACGTATGGCAACGTGGACGGATGCATTGCTTTTCCAAAGGGAGAAAGATGAAATGGCACTCGGTGGATATGGAAATGGGAAGGTATACATATATATATTTGAGTTGAACTGATTATTGTAGGTTTTGTTGTCAATTTTGCAAATAATGCAACATTTCTATGTACTCACTAATATACACGTTAAATATTGTAGGTGATTGAGCATCGTGTTGACAGCTGTGTCGAAGATGAGGCATCAGGCGAAGCCCATGAATTAAATTTCATTGATCTTCGGCAATTTCGTGGAGATCCAGATCCTGTAAGATTGGGTTTTATTTATTTATTTTTTATTAGTTTTCTTATTACGAACACCTCCGCATGTTTTATGATTGGGTGTTGTGTATTCCAGGTTATTCAAGGTCATCTCACGAGGATGTTGGACACGTATAGCGAGATGCTAAATCATGTGAAGTCAAGGGAAACCGTGGACCCCTCCGATATCCACGTGCGATGTGAGAGCCCTGCTCATATGGATACTCCCGACTATTCCATGCCTGATGTTCCTGATGAAGCAATGATGGCACCCTCCCATCATAGCACCCACGAGAGCGGTGATCATACCACCGCTCTCGATACAGCGGTGGTTGTGGAGGTACAAAAAGATAAAATGCAAGAGGATGAGGTGGCGATAGTTCTGTCTCGAAGCAGCACTGGGACCGAGGTAACCAAACCTTGAAGAAGGTCATGCAAGAAGACGCGTGGGAAACATTATCGCACTCCATATATTGGCCATCGCTTGCGTCCTCGATTGGGCTTAGAAGGAAGCTCAATCCTACAATACGTTCGCGGAAACAAGCATTCTGAGTAAGATAATATTCCCAAACTAACTTGTAAATGTTATTTATGTATTATAATTCGTAGTGAATAATTCCTGCTTGTTTTTTTCAATGAAATAATATTCAAATTTGATTCCATCTTTGCGTCGGCAACTGAATTGGCATGTTTGTTAGACAACAAACATGTTAATAGTGTGGTATGCAAAGCTTATCTTGTGAATAATATATTGTTTATTCAATTGTACATGTCATCGCTCATGGTATTTTTTTATAGGCTATCAATGCTTTTGGAGCATGTCTTATGAAGAACCAACAATTTTTGACTAGCCGCAAAGTTAGCCGACATTATTGTCCCACGTATATTTGTGTAAGCACTTTTTGTGATAGCACTAGTAGTCATTATGATTGTACAAATGTTGTTGTTCAAGGCTAGACTAATGACTAAAATTTCCTTTCATATATTATGTAGGAGTGGATGATGAAAATTGATCGTGGTTCCACCGAATCCTTGCGTATTTACTTCGATCCAGGGTGACTAGGGTATTCTGTGGTTGCATGCAATCTTGCAAGTTCCTTGGGATGCAATATGCCACCTTCACAAATGATTAGTTTCAGATTTTTTATGCTTTTATCCTTACTTACTTAGCAGTCTGTAGTAAGTTATTTACTTATAAGGTGTCTTACTTGTATGTAGATTTTTGTTCCCATGTATCTGCGCAATCATTGGTTTCTTTTAGTTTTAAACCTAAAAGAGCGGAGAGTGGATGTGCTTGACTCAATGGACGGGGGGCGTCGTGCGGGACATAAATCCATAATTGAAACGCAGGTAATTTTTTTATTAATGAAATTTTCTCATACCATTTACAACACTTATCATATTGACACTCGCTTCGTCACTTGTAGATCCAGATGTTGGATAAGATCTTACATGACTTCGGAGGTGGTGATCAATTTCCACTTCTACTGTGGGAGTTGCGGCGGGTTAAGGTCCCACACCAAATCAACGGGTAAGCCGTTAGGTTTGTTTTGCTTCATACATAGTTTTGTTTTGCTTCATACATATGTTAGCTTCTTACAAGTGATGTGATGTGATTATATACCGTCAGGTCTGATTGTGGTGTCTTCATGATGAAATTCATGGAGGTGTGGGATGGCAGCACCTTGTCTCAAGAATTTGATCAGGTGCACATATAACTTAAATGTTTTTTTATAATTATAGTTATCAAGTACGTCGCTAGTAACACACAAGTACATCTTCTATGAATTCAGAGTTATATGGCACAGTTTAGGAATAAGTTCCTTGTTGACCTCGTTAAGCACCCTTCGAACCAAGTGTGGGACATCGTTCTTTCTAAGGCAGCAAACACACATGAAGCGGAGACTAGTGAAGGTAAAGAAGCCGAAGAGGTAAGACCTACCTGTCACATGTTCAATAACAAGGTTATTTGAAACTAATAACATTCAGGTGCGTACATAAACTTATGATTGCATTGTTTATAGGTATGATTCACAACTCCAGCATTCCTGGCTCGATAGCAAGGTGAAGAAGCTGAAGGCCATCTTAAACATCCAAGTAGGATGGAAGATTGTGTATAGAAAACTTGTACATTAAATTGTTTGTAAATTTATTTTGCTAACGAGTGAAGATGGTTGTAAATTTCGGTCTCTATCTGTGAGAGGAAAACAATTGTAAAATTACAATATTTGTACATAATTTTAGGTTATATAATTTTCATTCTATCCCCATTCTTTTCCTATATAATTTTCTGGTAATCCAAATTATCATTGCGAAGCAAAACCACCATTGTAGGGAGAACAGGATGAAGCACTGTCATGTTACAAGTCCCACAAGTCCAACAAACCTTACTTACAAGTCCAACGAACCCTACTTACAAGTCCAACCATGCCCACTTACAAGTCCAACCAACTCTACTTACAAGTCCAACCAACCCTACTTACAAGTCCAACCATGCCCACTTACAAGTCCAACCAACCCTACTTACAAGTCCAACCATGCCCACTTACAAGTCCAACCTACCCTATTTACAAGTCCAACCTACCCTACTTACAAGTCCAACCATGCCCACTTACAAGTCCAACCTAGCCTATTTACAAGTCCAGCGAACCCTACTTATAAGTCCAACGAACCCTACTTACAAATCCAACCATGCCTACTTACAAGTCCAACCATGCCCACTTACAAGTCCAACCAACCCTACTTACAAGTCCAACCTACCCTACTTACAAGTCCAACCATGCCCACTTACAAGTCCAACCATCCCTACTTACAAGTCCAACCATGCCCACTTACAAGTCCAACCTACCCTATTTACAAGTCCAACCTACCCTACTTACAAGTCCAACCAACCCTACTTACAAGTCCAACCATGCCCACTTACAAGTCCAACCTACCCTACTTACAAGTCCAACCAACCCTACTTATTAGTCCCTACTTACAAGTCCAACCAACCCTATTTACAATTCCAACCATGCCCACTTACAAGTCCAACTTACCCTACTTACAAGTCCAACCAACCCTACTTACAATTCGTAAAAGATGGAAAAAAATACTAAGGGTGACGATTTCAGGACGATTTCTGGACGCTCGAGCGGGAGGTTCCGAATTGGGGTTGGTTTTCAAAAATTTTGGAGCGTTTTACGCTCGCTCGAGCGTCAAGTGCACTTTTCACAAACTCAGAAAACCCGAGCGTGACGCGTTCTTTGCGTTTTTTGACCGCTCGAGCGTCAAGGCAAATTGAAAAAAACTCAGAAAACCCGAGAGTGACGCGTTCTATGCGCATTTCGACCGCTCGAGCGTCAAGGCTAAACTACCAAAGCACAGCGAACCTGAACATGACGCGTTCTATGCATTTTCTTGCCGCTCGAGCGTCAAGGCGTAAATTTCAAAAAAAAAACCACGAACCCTAAATACTTGCGCGCGCCCGCGCGCGCCCTTCTATTCTCTTATTGCAACCTTCAAACCGCCGCCCCCGCCACCCCTTTCACTATTCGCAGTGGTTTCGCCAGGAATTTTCGAATTTGTGCTTGGGATTGGATCCAGGGCATATTTGCGCTCGTCCAAGGTACGTGGGTTGTATCTTTTAATATTTATTCCATGCTTTGAGGATTTCATTTAGGATGGATTATACGTTGAAGAAGACGACTCTTGTCGTTTTTCCTCTGAAATTTTTTAAAACGGAAACACCTAAGCATGGAAGTGGAGTACATTTTTGCATCATGAAGGCAATATAAAGCACTATCCTAACAACTAGAATCAGTTTCTATTAACGTTCTGTGCTTCAGTTTTAGGGAGTTTATACTCTAGGGAATGGAGAAATCTGCAATGCTTCGATTAAGTTTAACAGAACTTTTGTAAAAACTGAAAAAATGTTAAAAGTGTTTTTAAAAATAAGGTAGACTATTTTTTTAAAGTGTCATTTAGTCATATTGCAACAATAAAAAAGTTTTAAAAAAAAAAAACTATTTAACATCTACTACAAAAAAGAAACATTGCCAAATTTGTACAGGTCATTTTCTTTTCCACAGAGTTAAATTTATTTAAACCAACCTTTTTCAATAGTGTTATTTAAAAGATTCTAAAATTTTACTTAGGTTTAACTCCACACATCCAAATCCAATAACTGGATTCTAAAGACCTGATTCTATGAAATTTGTTCACGTACTTGCAAATTCTAGTTGTTTGTTAAAGTAACTATTATTTTTTGTATTATGACCAACCTACAATTTAACAACAATAAAATCTCAAAATTGCTACAATGATTAGGCAATTCTATGAAATTTTTTAAGGCAACCTTCTGTGAAGAAATTGATGAAAAATGCTAGATTTTATATTGCCACAAGCAGCTAGTGGTGCAGGTGTCACCTGTGGGCATGCCACTAGGATTTAGATTTGTCTTATCTCCATATCATAGGACATGGGGGCTTGGCCTGTATCATATATCTTGAACTTATTGAAGCTATTTTGTAACTATATAATGAAGATAAAGGGAGCATTTGCTTAGAATAAAGGAAAAATCTGTTTGAAAAATTATACATGTCTTTGAAGGATAACCTAATAATGTTCACTCTTCACTGACAGAATGATTAGAGGAACCACTCACTTTTTCTCATGAAAGTGAAATTTACTTACAAACATTGAGTGAATGAATGAGTGGGTGCAAAAAAGAAAACCATGTATTATGCAATTTCATAAAGTACATACCCAAGGTGCCCATGCCAAACGGAAACACCTAAGCACAGTGCTCACCAATGTAACTTTGGATGCCGGCAAAAAATAGCGATTGTAATCAAAGGAATAATAAAGAAAATATATATATATATATATTTGAACCGATTTCATCTTATTTATTTTATTTTTGTTATATTTCCTTTCTCCTTCTTCCATTGCTTGAATATGTGCATCTCAACCTTTCTTTTCATCGAGATCTAATACTATACTGTTAATGCAGATGCCTAAAAGACGCACCCGAGGGTCTACATCTAACGTACAACCTCATGAGGTTGATACAGAAATATTTATTGACCGCCATGCGCAAATGAGGTTTCGTCAATACCTACACAACCAGAGTCTCCTGTTAAAGCGGGAGGTAATAATCCGCGAGCTTGATCCTGAGATTACTTCAGTTTTTACTTCTAGGGGTTGGGAGCCTTTGCTCAAAAATCTTCCTGCACCCCAAGCCATCCTTGTTCGGGAGTTCTATGCAAACATGTATGGTTGGTCCCTTAGCCCTCTCGGATTCAAAGTGTCTTTTCGCGGTCAAACACTTTCCATCACCCCTGATGTCATCTCTCAGATATTAGGGATATCAAGAGTGCCTGAGCCTCGATATCCTTACCATGAGACAGACCCCCCTTCACCTACTCATATGGCATCTTTTGTGTGCAACAGTACTACCCCTTTCTATGGAACACATCTAGTGATTGATAATATTCCAACTCATCGGTCAGTTGTTCTTCGGATTATGGGCACCAACATATGCCCAGTGGGTCATTTACATACCCTCCCACTCCAGAGACTTCGCTTCTTTTATGCATTACTCCAAGGTCATTCGATAGACCTTCCTTCCCAAATGGTTCGTTCCATGCTACACATTATAATTAACGTCAAACGGAAGCGGAAACTTATATTTCCTTGCCTCATTACCCGAATCATGCAAGGACTTGACGTATTAATCCCAGAAATTGAGCGACCTCTAGTGCTTCCATCGCCTATTGGGCCTACCACCGTAGCACAAAGTGTTGCGCATGCTAATGCTGCTACTCGGGCTGGTGCTCTTCGTCCACATCGTCAATCATCTTCCCAGGCTGGAACCTCTCATTCTGGTTCATCTTCGGATGCTCCTTCATTTGATCCACCTGCCGTTATGGATTATTTGTCAAGGATTTATGAAGTCCAGCAACAATCGCGTGCAGAACTGGCGCTAATCCGATCTACCCAAGAGACGCAAGGCCGGCAGCTTTCAGAGTTACAGGGAGCAGTGTCGCAACTTCAACTGCACCGTAACGAGGGTGAAGAGGACGAAGACAAGGATGAAGACGAGGATGATGACGAGGATGACGACGATGAAGCAAGTGAGGCAGACTAAAGTAGAGAGGGGAGCAGAAATTTTACTTTTTTTGTCGTGGCTTTGATTTGCTCTATTTTGTGGCCAAACGCTCGGTTTTTATTTTTATTTTTATTTAAGGTTGTACTCCATTAGTGGCTTGCACTCTTGCAAATTTAGCACACTAAGCTTGCTTCTTAGAAAAATTGTTTTGATCTCACCATGCAATATTTTGCTTACTCTATTTGGAAATTGGTTTACGGTTCGTATTGGTTCAGCAGTGTAAACATGAACGAAGGTCTCGTGTCTTATCGACACGGCATTTTATGATTGGCGCCGTAAATGATGGGGTTTACTATCAATGAAAAAATGAAAGCATATCAGTCGGAGCTACTCCATATAAGATCTGGTGGCCCAACGATAAATGTGTATGCATGAGCTCGGGTCCACATATTTCACCATTGGTTATAGCAAATTAAACAGCTAATGCTCCAACTAATATTAAGTCATGAAAATTGATTAGTCACCCTATATCATTGATTTGTTACCAAACGGGTTTCTTGTCACTTGTTTTTAAAAACCCCAAAAACAGTTATTGTTACCAAACGGGTTTCTTGTCACTTATTTTCAAAAACTAAAAAACAATTTGAAATTGTTATTGTTAGATTTTTTTTATTTTTTTTAAAACATATGAGTTGGGTTATTTAAAGGGATGATTTGGAAATATCATCCAAAGTGAAGTAGGGATCAATAAAAGGAAGGTTATGGAATTTTAAATCTAATCCATTGCCTTATAAGTGTAGAGTTGGAGCATTTCTTTTGATCATTATTAGCAAGACATTACATGTAAAAGAAAATAATAAAAAAGTTCAAATTAATATCTTTTTTTAACAAGATTTTGATTTGGTCTTTTTTTTTTAAAAGATCGATCCATAAGGGTCAATAAAGAGAAAATATTAAATCCATAAGGGTCAATGAAGAGAAAATATTAAATGTACATAAAAAAAATAGTTCGAATTTAACATGTTATAATTTTTAAGAAAATAAGATAAAGATTATATGCATATGTATTATATGTAAGAATCTAGGAGTAGTGGCTAAATTCTAAATAATTTATCTTCACATATAAACTTTGATATCATTCATATTAATCTTTTCCATGCTAATAGCATATTGTATTTTTATGCTTTTAAATTTTCTAGATTATAAAAAAAGAAAAATATGAAAATTAAAGATTAAAACATGCAAAGTATCACGCAAACTCAAATAACATGTAATTGTCAGTTGTCTAACTGATTAAGAATATATTGAAGCAAGCCACTAAGATGAATATCTATACAAGATAAAACTCAAAGTATCACACAAACTCACACGTCTATGCTCCTTTAATTGCTACATTTACTTCTTAACTCAAGTTTAATAATGAACCCATATCGGGCTAACAAGTAGGACCGAGGAGGAGGACAAAAGAAAACAATAGGAGCAGGTTCAAACAGATCCAAGCTGCAAAGCTATGGGGCAAGAAGCATTGCTTTAGTGGCAGGGCAAGTTGAAGGTATCCGCTACCTGAAAAGTGAACAAGTGACTTAATAAAATGAAACGGCAAGAGCAAGTTAGAGTATTCACAATTGGAAGTATTCAACTAATACCGTAGGTTGTCCCATTGTGTGCTTGCATTCGGTGGATTGCCATGCTGCATCACAAATGGCTGCAAAAAAAATAATTTTATTATTACAACAGGTTTGTAAATTATTGATTGTGAGTTAAGAAATTTGAACTATTACTTGCAACATCTGAGTGAAGCCATAATTCCCTTGAATACCCTGGGCGAAAATCCTATGATCAACAACACCACCTTGTGACATTTGGTTGGAAGCAAAATATGCCTGCATATTTTGTCGGTTGCCTTATAAGAAACACCAAGACTGGGGTTGTTTGCAAAAAAAAAAATAATGGAGTAAAGTATACCTGCACTGCTGGCGTATGTGGAGTCATCGGTGCAATAGGCATCATAAATGCATCCCTCATATAAGGTGTTAGTGGAGTGCAAGAATTCTGAGTAGATTGGCTACTAGAGGTAAAGCCCCAAAAGTTGCTGCAACCTCTGTTTGGTTCATGGTTTCCTCTACTGACTCATTGACCGCTTGTTTTGCTTTCTTCCGTGTACGCTTGATAGATTGTTCCAACGCACCTTTTTGCCTACGAACACTTGAGCCAACCCGACCACCCCTTAGCTTCTTTTTAATACCTTTTGCCCTTGAAAGGATCTCCGTATCGTCAACACCGGTAGCTAGAGAATCATTGTCCCTAACACTATTGTCCCCAACACTATCTAGAAGTGTGCAATCTGGCTGAGAATTTGCTTGTGAAACATTCACCCTTCCAACTTCACTTTGACTTCCTTCTTTTCTTGATGCATCATCCATATCTCTAGCTTTGTTTTTTTCTTTTACTATTCTATTCGCCTCACATTCAATCTGTTTAACCAGATCACTTGCAAAAGCAGAGGACTTTTCATGCAGTGAGGCCTTCCTTGCAGCTTGAACAAAATTGCGACACAATTCTCTAAACCTCCTCCCAATTGCCGCTTTGGAGTCCTCCTCAGCAACAGTCCTTTCTTCATATGCAACCAAACCACTCTTTGCATCTTTAGTCTATCTTTTTAAGATATATTGATCAGGTATCTTCTTTATCCTATTAGCACGAAGAATATAAAATGCATGACTGCACAATATGCCACTGAATTCAAATTTCTTACAGCTACAATTGACTGAAGTAGTTTCGCGATCGAATGTAACAGTATGTTGACGAACTCTCCGTTCAGCATCATTAGTGACTTTATACTCAACCAATCCGCCAACTTCCCCACAAACATACATCTCACAATTAAGGACACCATCAAGTATTTCTTTACGAACTAATTCAAGGATTGCTTCTGTGTAGACGTTTTGTGCACATTCCAACATTTGATTTCCCTCAATCGGCAACGTAGGAGTACTATTTATCATCTTACAATCAGCCCTCAGTTCCTCATACCGCCTATCATCCAATAATTCATCGAAGCGCCCCAAGAGTCGCAATAAATCCTTTTGCCTCTGTAGATGACTTTCAATGAAGCATTCATGCTCTCGGACCTTTGTGTCGTACTCATGTTTGCACAGAACGTGTTCCTTCCGTATGCCAGAGACAATTTCTCCTTTTCCTTAAACTTTGCTTTCAACCATCTATTCGAGGATAAATCATATTTGTTAATCATTGTGTTCCATGCTTCTATGAATTCCTCATCGTCTTCATACTCGTAAACACACCTACTAAAATCTTTTGCAAACGATTTCTCACTGTTAAACACATCGCTAAGATGCTTTGCAGCGTTTTGGAACATGTGCCAAACACAGAAGCGATGGAATGTATCCGGAAGCACCGAAGCTATTGCACTCGTCATAGCTTGGTCATGATCAGTGAGAATTGTCTTCGGCCTCTTACCAGACATTGCTCTTACAAAGCTTTCAAATAACCAACTGAATGTCTGAACAGTTTCATCATATAATAGGGCAGCGCCAAAGATCTTGGTTTGTCTGTGATGATTAACACCAACAAATAACCCGAATGGTCTACCATACTTGTTTGTTCTATATGTGGTGTCAAAACAAACCACGTCACCAAAGTAAGTATAATCTGCCATCATCCCAGAGTCAACCCAAAATATGTTACTAATAAGATCGTCTTCATCTAACTGAATGGCATAGAAGAAGGATGCATCTTCCGATTGTTTTCTTTGAAAGTATTCCAATAAGGCTCCTGCATCTCCCTGTTGCATGGCTACCCTACGTTTGGACGGCAAATAATTATGACAGTCTACCCGCATGAATCCTAGGCATTCAACGCCACCTACTTCCCTTCTCATCATTTCGACAGTTCTCTTGGGCTGTATCCCTGTCGAATCTGCAAGATCAATTTCAGCTGCCTGGGCCTCTGTTACTTTCCGATGCGATCGTAACATATGGACCATGCTTGGCAAAAGTAACTCATGATTATGCCCTCCTCGAACTGTGTAATTATATACTTTCCACTCGCTTCCAATACAATTTTTATTCTTGCCTTACACCCAGTCCTTGTATCTGCATGATGTTTTACAACCGCCATATCCCTTTTATCTGTCCGACGATAACCTTCTTTTGAGCAACAAAAAACCCTATCCAGGAGGATGCTCGTACGTTGATGCTTGTGTTGTAAGTCTTTTCTCGTTCCGAAACCAGTTCGTCTTGCATACTCATTATAAAACTGATGTGCGTCGTCTTCTGAATCAAACACCATCCCAATCTTTGGTAAATATGTTGTCTGTATTGATTCTTGCAAACCATCAATATCCCTATCGATGGTGTCTTCAATGCCATCAATTGATCTAGATGACAATTCCTCCGCACTATCCATTTCCGCTGTGTTTTCTGTTTACATATAAAACCCTCATTATTGTATAAGCAAATAACCAGACTTAAAATGAAAGATCATAAGAGGCCAGGTTTGTTTCGTCCTTCTTAAAACCAACAAATACAATGGATAAACAACATTCACGAAGTAATTAACATCCAAGATGATCAACCCATGGTACATTCAAATTGAACCAAAAAAAAAACAATTAAATAAAATAAAGGTTTATTTAAAAGGAGAAGAAAATAAGCATTATTCAGACACGAGCACATGATCAAGCCACTAGTAAAGAATAATAATAACAAATGGACAATTACTAAAAATGAGAAACTAACTTAACTAAATATATAAGCCTAAGGGGGTGTTTGGTGGGCATTATAGAATCTGGATTATACTTGAATCTGATTACATAATCTAAAAGCCGTGTTTGGTTGGGATTTTAAGGTTGGATTCTACTATCCAATTGCATAATCAAGCCCATAATCACTATTTACTTTTTTGGTGATTATAGGGATTATGGACATTGGTGCTTAAATTTCCAAAATCTTTGTTTTTAGAGATTATGTATAACAAATTATATAAAACATATTATAATAAATAATAACGTTAAAAGTATTATAATGTAATATATTATAATATTATAATATATTAATATATTAGTATATTATATTTAATATCATATTATTAATATTTCATATTATATTAATATAATAAACATATTTCATAATCATAATATTATATTAAATTTAATATATTATTATAATAAATTTAATATATTATTATAATATATGATAATATTTAATATATTAATATAATATTAATATATTAAAATATAATAATATATTAATATATCCTACGCAATATAGTAATATTAATAATTCATATTATATTGATTTATAAACATATTATAAACATTATAATATATAATAAACATATTATAATATAATAAACATATTATATTGATTTATTGCCATTAATAATATTATATTTATAATAATTTAATTATATTAATATAATATTATAATATATATACTATTTTACAATTTCATATTGTAATAAATTTCTTATACTAATATAATAAACATAAATTATATTATTATAATATGATTTATATTATAATATAATATAATATAATATTATAGAAGTGTGCAATTATTATAATTGTTACGTATATTATATAATATTATAATAGTATTATAAAATGTTACAATAATATTATTATAATACACATAATATAACATTATTATATGATATTATATATAATATTATTAATATATAAATTTGAATATTTAAGTAAAAAGATACATATTATATAATAATATATACAACTTTAAGTAAGACATTTATTTTTCTATATATATTATATTATATTATTTTTTATGCAAGACCGGAATAGGAATAGGCTTATATTCTCATTATGAGAAGGGGTCATTCGAGCATATGTAAATAGATACTATGTTTACATATGAATCCCTACGTCGTTACATTCCATTTGGGATTAGGAATAGGCGTAATCTGCTTTTTACATATCTCTTGTTATTTGGGACCCTATTCACCTCTTTGGGCTTCTATTGAATCGAGAAATAGGTTTGATTGTACATCTTTTTGATATATTGATATATATAAGGCATCCTCCGGATAATGCAAATCGAAGCAATTGGATGTTCGACTCGGGCCTATATGACAATGACATGACCGATCCATAGAAATACTCCAACACTCCACCTTTGTCATATATTCCATACATCACACTAGATAGATATCATATTCATGGAATACGATTCACTTTCAAGATGCCTTGGTGGTGAAATGGTAGACATGCGAGACTCAAAATCTCGTGCTAAAGAGCGTGGAGGTTCGAGTCCTCTTCAAGGCATAATAATTAGAATGCTCATTGAATGAGCAATTCAATAAGAGATCTCGGATCGAATCGATATTCACCAATATCCGCCATAAAAGGGCCAAGCCATAACAAATGCCAAGCTATACGACTAAGTAAGACATTTATTTTTCTATATATATTATATTATATTATTTTTTATGCAATTTTTTATACAAAAACTTCAAATTTAATCTCAATAATCAATGTCAATCAAACATGATTTTAGATTCTAGTTTACAAATCTGACTTCATAATCTTGCTTATCTAAATAGGATTTTTAGATTCTTAAATCTTGGAAATATAATCTGGAATATAGAATCTAGGTTTACTAACAAAAAAAACGAAGAAACACAATGTCACTTGAAGATTACTTGATAGTGAAAAAGCAAATAATTCATTCCATGCATTTTCAAAAATATTTAGACGTTCACCGTTCGCGCAACTCGATTCCGAAGCAACTCCTTCAAGCCGTTAGCTCCCGAAATTCGGGCAGTTCCTCAAGATGTCAGGTACGAACTCCTTCACACAATTTAATCAACCTGAACGCAATGCACAGTGTCGCACAGTTAAATTTAGATGAATTGCCAGGCCGATGGAAACCAAATGGGGAAGAAGAAGCACCTGAATCTACAGTTTCGCACAATTAATCAACTTGAACGCAATCGGTGGGACAAATCAATCATTCTCTTCTCCACGAACGTGAGGGGAAATCAACAAATTTCAATCATTTGGGCGCAACACAAAGTGGAAATGACAAACAAGGGAGTTTTGAAACTTTCATTCGTTTCGTGTTTCGCGGGGGCAATACGAAGGGTAAATGCGACCGGGCGAACCACGGTCGAATGGCTTTTATGGTCGATTGGTTCTTATGGCCGAAAACAAAAACTAACGGCAAACGTCGAAAACGAATAACAAACGTTCGCTGAGGAGAGAGAGAAACTAGGACGCGTGTCACACTTGGGTCGTTCGAATGACCATTCGAATGACCATCGGCATGAGAGGATGCGGGCTGTTTTTTCTCGATACTCGTTTTGATTTCATGCCAGCTCGTCATCGTCCCCGCTTATAATCTTTTATTAGTGAAAGTAGCATATTTCTTGCTGTAAAATTAAAGACCTGAAATTGATAGTCATCAGAAGTAGGGATGCTAAACGGCCGGCCTGGAAACCCGTTTAGCGCGGGCCGGGTGTGCTGCATGCCTGGCGGGCCGCAGCACACCCGGCCCATTTAGCATATACCCAGGTGTAGACACCTGATTTTTGCACCCCCGAAATAAATAAAAATGAAAATTCAAACCCTGAGGAGGTCAAAAAATTGACTTTTTGATTCAAGTAAATTTGGCCATCAAACTTCATCTCATTGAAAAGAGCATTTCGACACGGTTCCAACGCAAATGAATTTGCTGGAATCGGAGTCCAGATGAGAAAGATATGAGCTGGTCAAACTTTTGGGGAGCAAAAAGTTGACTTTTTGCTCGACCCCCAATTCAGCTGCCAAACTTGATCCCAATGAATAGGTGGTTCCGAGCTGGTTCCAACGA
Organism: Buxus sempervirens; assembly: GCA_947561395.2. Taxonomy (NCBI): domain Eukaryota; kingdom Viridiplantae; phylum Streptophyta; class Magnoliopsida; order Buxales; family Buxaceae; genus Buxus; species Buxus sempervirens. Next base: position 13,336,061 of record OX387188.1, read on the forward strand.
CACTAAGTTTGCTGAAATCGGACACCGGATGAAGAAGTTATGAGCAGTTGAAGTTTCAGAAAAACTGCCCATGTGGCAAAAAGGCAGCAAAAAATGGAATAAACCAAAAAAATAAATAATATAAAAGTATTTATTAATATTTTAATAAAGGGAATCTCGCTTTTTAATAAAATAATCGAAAAAATCTAATGAAAATCTTACCAAAAATCAAATTGAATAGTGGTTTGAAATCCAAACATTTTAAAAACATGCTTGCCCGTATTTCAAATACGGGCAAGCTTCTAGAAGAGGACGCGCGTCACTGTACGGCGGGACATGTGTCCTGTACGGCCGATTTTGAGAGATTTGGAAATGTGCGTTTTTCGCCCGTATTTGAATTACGGGCAAGGCACGCCCGTACTTGAAGTACGGGCAAGGCACGCCCGTACTTGAAATACGGGCACGACCCTTTTTGCCTATAAATAGAGAGGCCACCCCTCTCATTTCAACAAACCATCTCTATAGGCCTCCACCCTCTCCCTCTCCTGCCAACCACGGCAAACCTCTGCCCAATTGCCACCACCCCCACACCCAAACCCGTTTAATACCCAAAATGCCCTTGTCATCCCAAAACCCTGTCTAAAACCCCAAATGCCTCTTTTTGAACCCAACCTCCTACCAAACCCCTCTCAAAAATCAACCTAGAAAATTTGGAGGATGCGGAAGCGCTGCTCAAATTGTCAGAGAACCGTAACACCAACCAAACAACTAATTACATTGTAAGTATGTTCTTATTTTAAATTAAGTGAATTTTGATTTTATTTTTCTCTTCCTCACTTCCTCTTTTCGTTTTTATGTTATTTCTAACATTGTTTTGAGTATTGCATATGATGAGGAATTGCATCTAAAAGTAGTTGTTCCTATGCAAAAAAAGAGGTGATAACAAAGGGTTATCAAAATTGTTTCAAAAATGGAAATTTGACTCCATTTGATCACCATTATGGGAAGAAGATTGAAGTTATTTTTGAACATCTGATGTCCCCTGTAAATCACCCCTTTCCCATTCCTAAAAGTTGATGATGAATAACCAAGAAAGGATCTTGCTTGCTCAAAGAACAAAAAGAAGGAAAAGATGGTCATTTGAACTAAAAGAAAGAAATGCAGTATACTGAAGGAGCTGGTGCCATCCCAGAAGTTGTAGAAGACCTCAAAGAGGCCACGAAACTGATCCCAAGAAGAATCGGTAGCAAAAGTGCAGAATAAGCTGCGCCCGTAAACACAGAGCAATCTGGGCAGGACCGTGTTTGCTTCACGGGCGAACCAAAACCGGATTTCATTCACGGGCAAGGGTGGCCCGTATAGAAAATACGGGCAGATATAAAAGTAACATAAAAAATGTAATTTTTCGGCCCGGTTGGATCTATTCCGACCTAAACCAGTTTAAACCGACCCAAGAAGTTGATTGGGCTATTCTTAGCCCTCCATGGACCATGGGCTCATATGGGCCCATCAAGACCACCTTGGGCCCACTTGAGTGGCCCACACTTTGACTGGCCATACCAGGCCTATTTTCAATAAACAGGCCCAGGCCCCTTGACCCTTGGCTAATGGGCCCATTCCAAGCCCATCAAGCCCAAATGAATTGTAAATAAATAAAGTTTAAATAAATAACCGAATAGGTTACCCAATAACCCAGCTAGGCCCAAGGACCAACCATGGCAACCCACGGGTCTTCCAACGGGACCCGGGTCTGACCCATTTCACTTCACTAAATAAAAAGATAAAATCAAAGTAAAAGGGACCCACACCTTCAGAGGGCCCTGCCAGACCCAATAAACAAGCATGCTGGTCTAGGAAGGGTGGAATTGACTCAAAAAACCAGGGAGACCCGAGGGACCCGTCGAATCAACGGGGCGGGCCGGGGTGTCTTAGGGCTTCCCCGGACGTAACCGAGGACTTAGCTAGAACTCTGAAAAGCCGCAGACCAGACTTAGACCCGGATAGGGCAATCACCGTGTCTGCCTGCACCTCTCAGGCAGTGGCGACTCCGAATGTCCCGAGGTACGCAAGAACCTGTGTGCGCCCCGTGTGCGATCTAGGTTTAGGTGCGCACACCAGGCATGGCACGCCCCACGCAAAGGGTTGTGCTGAGCCAGGCACGGCGGGCCGGCAAGCCACCGCCAGGTCTGGGTATAAAAAAAATTGATTTTTTTTTTAAAACTAAGGAAAAATGAAAAAATCACAAAAAATATGTTTATTATTCACAAAATTGTCTTACACATACTGGGATAGATTTTGCTCAAAAAAATATGAATAAATTAATTATTACAAGTACAACTTTGCAAATACAACAATAAGAATCTGATTTTTAACTTTCTTAGACTCTTGTTAAAGGACCTGCTCCCCCCCCCCCCCCCCCCCCCCCCAAATGTGAGCACTCTGCCAAGTCTACCGGCCATTGGCCAAAACTTTAAACAAGACTCTTAAAGTAAGAAGAGAAGAATAAGAGATTGTAGAAAATGTGTGGTTTGGAGTGGGAAGGGATATGCCTATTTATAGAAAACCAAAAGTGGCTTTTTACCACTTCTACCCTCCAATATGACTGTTATTTGGCAGTTGAAAGGGTGAAAAAGGTCATTTACGGTCAATTACAACCATACCCCCCTAATATAGCTGTTGGGGGTAAAAGTGTAAAAAAGAGTGGTTAAAACCACTTTTTGGAAGGGAAAAGTGGCACGCATGCCTACCGTTGGGCGGCACTAGCAAGCCGACACGCGCGGCCTGCTTTGACGTGTGACCGTTTTGGGCCCGTGCCGTGCCAGCCCAATGGCGTGCTTGGCCATGCCATGCCCAGGCCGGCACGGACCAGTTTGCAACCCTAATCAGAAGGGAAGAAAAAAGATAAAAAGAGCGTACAATACATGATAAAGTGGCAAATCTATACAAAATATAAAACGAAGATGCCTTTGGAAAGCGTGCCAAACAAAAAAAATTTATTTTCGGAAATAACCTTCAAATATCATTTTTATCTTATATAATTACATGGGTATCTTTGTCTTTTTCATTTTTAACTTTTCAAAAAATACCCTTCAAAATATTATCAACCCTCGCATGTGCGAGCCTTTTTATCCACGCCTACGGTACTGCCTGCTAGTAGTTAAATGAAAAGAACTCATAGTCTCCAACTTCAGGACGTGTAGTTTAAAAAAGAAATTGGAAGTCTAACTAGAAAAGTGGGTTAAAGACTATTTCAAATTATTTTTCTTTATAAATTGCATATTATAGCACTATACTACAAAATATTTCACGTTGATGTCCTTTTCTTTTCTTGGTAAGAAAGGCATATTTTAATGGCTAAATATCATTCATTAGGAAATATTAACAAGCTTCATATGAGGACAAAAAAAAAATAGTAATTTAGTCTTGGGAATCCATTATTGCAGGGCGGAGCTACATAGAGCTCACTAGGGCTATAAATGAGCCGAGCTGAGCCGAGTTTTGTGCAGCTCAGCTCAGGCTCAAGCTCATTGAAAAACTTTGGGCTCAGGCTCATTAAACATACTTGAGCTTAGGCTCGGCTCACAAAAGCACAGCTCATTAAGAGCTACACTCACAAAAGGGCCAACTCAGTAAAATTAACTTTAACTAGTGCTTTGTTTATATATATGTAAAGGAAAATAATATCAATCTACTTCATATAATCAAAAAATATTCATTCTAAAAATCATTATAAAAAAAATCTCAAAAGTAGTCATAAATGTATAAACTGCCAAGTCTCAATACATCATATGAGGGCAAAGAAATTCAAAAATCGAAAGAAATGGATGAAACAACTAAGTCAATAGACAAATTAAAAAGTAAAAATAAAATAATATAAGGCTTCTTATCCATAGTCATTGTGCCCTTTCTCTACCAAATATTAAGAATTAATAGAATCCAAAACTTGCATTTTAGAAGAAAAAGGAAAATTTAACTCATATAATCATAACAACAAAGAACAATATAATTGAAAATAACTGTAAGCACCCAAATTTTGATCAAATCAAAAAAAAAAGAAAAAAAGAAAAGAAAAGAAAATAAGAAAACAAAAAATGTGCTAAAAGATAGCAAAACAGCTCAAAACCCTAGCTAAAAAGTCAAACCCTAAGGGGGCAAAAGTTGACTTTTGGATCAAGTGCAATTTGGCCACCTTGCTTTATCTCAATGGATAGAGAATCCCGACACGGTTCCAACGCAACTGAGTTTGCTGGAATCGGAGTCCGGATGAAGGTTCTGCAAGCCGGTCAAACTTGAGGGGGAGCAGAAAGTTGACTTTCTGCTAAACCCCAAATCAACTGCTTAACCCTATCCCAATGGATAAAGGACTCTGATACGGTTCTAACGCAACTGAGTTTGGCCAAATCGGAGTTCGGATGAAGAAGATGTAAGCAGTTGAAGTTCTAGGGCAGCGTGCTGGAAAACTGCACACGTGGCAAGCAGCAGAGCAAAAAGGTCTCAGGGATTAAATCTGTAATTACCCAAATCAATGAAAAATATCTCAATGGTAAAGCTGCAGATATCCAAGGGTATCACGGACTAGATCCATAAGCATCAAAACTTGAGAAAATATCCCAGGGACCAATCTGTAAATATCCAAAAGTATCAGGGATTAAATCTGTAAATATCAAAAGTATCAAGGACTAAATCTGTAAATATCCAAAAGTATCAGGGACTAAATCTGTAAAAATCCAAAGTTCCAGGGACCAATCCACAAATACCAAGATTTGCTCATGATTGATGTCCCCTATGGGCATGCATGGGCATCATCCATGCATGCATCCTTCTCTCTCTCTCTCTCTCTCTCTCCCCCCATGATCATACATCATCATTCATACATGCATCCCCTCTCTCTCATGGTTGATGAGCATGCATGTGCATCATACATGCATGCCATCCATCCATAACTCTCTCTCTCTCTCTCTCCCCCCCATAATTGTGTCCCCTATGCATGCATGCACATCACATGCATGCATACCCATACCACCCCACTATAAAAAGCCCAAGCCCCCATACGTATGGGGGGTTGAGCACATTTTGTCCCACCATTCTCCTTCTCCACCCTTCTTCTCCATTTCTCCCAAGCTCTCTCATCTCTCCCAAGCACATCACCTTGCTCCACCTACCATTCTTCACTTCTTCCTCTTCATTTCCATCCAAGCAAGGAAGGGAAGAACACTTGCTGCCGGTGCAAGAAGGAGGTGCTGCTCCAACCTCGGTGCTCACTCCAAGAAGGCTCACACGCCCACCAAGGGGTGTCTAATCCCCAAGGTATTGTTTCCTAGTGCTTTTTACACTACATATGTCAAGATAAGCATGTTTTAAGTTAAGAAGAGGGTATTGGCCTCTCTTTGCCGTAACATATTTTCCAGCATGTTTCTTCGTTATTTATTTTCTTTCACTCATGCCATGCAAAAGTCCCCAAAAGCAAGAGGTCTACATCTGGTTTCATATGAGCATGAGAAGCTCGTTTTCACATATTTCTTCCTAGGTCCATAAGTTGCTGTTTTGGGTTTGTTCTCGGTGTTTCTAAGGGGAGCATGTTCCTCTCCCACCTAATCTTTTGTACCCCGTGAGTAACCCCCCTTTTTTCCCTTCTTTAAATGTCTTTGTTAGGATAATGAGATAGTATATATTGATAGGGTGCTATAAATAGCATGGGATGCCTGTGTGTTTAGGCTTTAGTTTTCACTTGCATGCTAGTTTCTTTGTTTGCTAGAAACATGTCTAGGTAGTTGTATATTTCATTATCCAGCATGAATTTACATGCATGAAAATCAGATTTGATGTGCTAAGTGCCCCTCTTGTTCATATTAGCTCAATCTTAGATTTAAAGTGTGCTTTTGGCTTGTTACCATCTCACACATGTGAAGCCCTGTTTCTTTTGAGAGCATGGACTAAAGTAGGGATACGTAGATCCCTACTCATTTTTCTGTCTTGCTTGGGAAGGGGGAGATACACCCTTGGTCCCCTTGCTTGCCTTTGGGTTCGAAATCCCCTTTGAGAGAGGCCAAGTGGCTTTGGCCTGAACCAATGTGGGCTCACACAGGAGCCCACACAACCCCTGGAACACCTTGAGAGGCCCAGGAATCCAAGCCCAATGCCAAGATCCGAAAAAACCAAGTTTTTGGTTGATCCGGCAACTCAGGCCGGATCAACATGAGCCTATGTGTAGCCGGCAATAGATGCCGGATACACAGAGACCTGTGTGTAACCGGCATCTTAGGCCGGCTACACTGCCAGAATTCATTTTTGCCATTTTTGCTGATCTTGTGTGATTTTTTGGTTTGTTTGATCAACTCCGGGCGAACCAGTAGGGTTTCCGGGTCACCCGGAAACCCAAGATGGGCCATGGACCGACCCGGTCCAAATTGATTTCCGGTGGGCCTTCCAACGGGGCCCACCAAGCCCGACCAATTTATTTTGCTTAACTAAGATAAATAAAATATTTGGGTGGGCCAGACCACTTGAGGCCCACCCAAGCCCTAATTGGGCCATGCATGCTTAAAGTAGGATGTGGTTTGGCCGAGACCACGGGCAGGGCCTATCGGGCCCACAAGCCCATTAACCAACCAAGGTTAGGGTTTCAAAACCCTAACTCAAGAAGCCTTGGGCTTTCAAGCCCAAGCCTAGGTAAAGGGCCCCAAGCCCAATACCTGGCCCATTTTGGTATAATTAATCAAGATAACCAAAATCACTTGGCAAACAACTGTGGGGCCCACTCAAGGGCCCACAAAGCAACCCCGGCCCACTTTTGGCATGAAATCCACTTAACTAATCCAACTTGAACTCCAAAATAAAATCAATTCAAATTCAACCAAAGTCCAAAGGGCCACATCTGGCCCACCAAGGGATACCGCGGGCCTTCCAACGGGGCCCGCCCAATCAGACCCACATCACTTTAATTAAGAAGATAAAATCAAGTAAAGGGACCCACACCACTTTGGCGGTCCTGCCAGACTTAATCAAATTACATGCCGGAATAGGAATCGGTTGAGTGAGAGACCAACTGAGTTGACTCAAAACTAGGGAAACTTATGGGACCCGTCACTTGACGGGGTGGACTGGGGTGTCTACGGACTTCCCCAGACCGCAACCGAGAACCTACTTAGAATCTCAAGCCGCAGACCAAGCCTTAATAGACAAACTTAGGCACCCAGGTGTCTGCCTGCACCCCATCAGGCAGTGGCGACTCCAAACAAATCCTGAGGCACGCATCGTTTTGCGTGCGCCTCGTCGTGCGGCCGAAATCGGGTGCGCACAGCCTGCAGACTCCACTGGGGACTTCTCAGCCCAATAGAACCCTTGGTTAGAATGAGTCAACCTAAGAGGGATTAGTTGATATCTAGGATTTTTTACTACCTTGCATAGTAAGACGTGGAATACACGCAACTGCGTATTCTGGGGAGTCCTGTCACAAGGACATGATAATCGCCTAAGGAAAATGGAATTTAAGCGGTCCCCTGTGACCCTCCACTTACCTGGGGACTCTCCCAGAACCTCGTATTGCGTGCCAATTCTGCACCTTACTATACGAGACAGTAATAACTCCTTCGTCAACAAAATCCAGACAAAACTCACCCGTTTAGGCACAGCACTCAGCCCAACTGCACACACGGGCACGCCACCACACCGTGGATGGATTTATTTTCCTGTATTGAGATAAACTGCGTGGGGTGACACGCACGAGGGAGGATGCGTGGATGATCCGACCCTGAATGGATGAGAGCGGATATTGCATCTTCTTTTCCAAAACTTAGACCTCTCTAGCAGCCTACCCTTCTTATTCCTATGAACTAATCTTTGGGATGGTATTAGCACCTACGCTCCCGTGGCTTGCCGGGGAAAGCAGGGTAAACCCATCCCCCCAGTTTTTTGGAGTCCATTAGCACCACTGGTTTCTTGCCGTGGCACGCGAGGATCCAGTATTGGTCCAGACCCTTGTAGGCTTATGTCTCGGGCTGGGTATCCTCCCCCACCTAACATTTCTGAACAAACCACGCTTGGTATTGCGAGGGTGATATGAATGATGAATACAAGAGGAGTAAAATCAACTTAAAATCCAAGAGTCCACCAGGGGCAGCAGCCCCCGCTTTTTGCATCCGACTGAGTGAACACTAGATCATGGGCTACCTCAACCCTAATTTAGGAAACCTACCAAACTTTGATCAGGGGAACCACCCCAGATCCATGCATTGAGTCATGTGTGCCGTGGGCCTTGACCCATTGAGTTTGCGGGAAGCACCCTGAGTCCAGATCAGTCTTTTTTAGCAGACGAAAGCCGGCCAGATCAGAAAAAGTAGACGAAATCAGGCCAGATCAGAACAGGGGCAGTGAAACCCTAGATCTAGGACTTTTCGGCCTACCTTTTTAAAATCAATTGTACCCTGTCCTAGGGTTCCCAACAACCCTGGGTGTGCGCACCAGATTTCGGTCGCACGACGAGGCGCACGCAAAACGATGCGTGCCTCGGGATTTGTTTGGAGTCGCCACTGCCTGATGGGGTGCAGGCAGACACCTGGGTGCCTAAGTTTGTCTATTAAGGCTCGGTCTACGGCTTGAGATTCTAAGTAGGTTCTCGGTTGCGGTCTGGGGAAGTCCGTAGACACCCCAGTCCACCCCGTCAAGTGACGGGTCCCATAAGTTTCCCTGGTTTTGAGTCAACCCAGTTGGTCTCTCACTCACCCGATTCCTATTCAATGTTGGTTTAAGTTTGGCGGGACCGCCAAAGTGGTGTGGGTCCCTTTACTTGATTTTATCTTTTTAGTTAAAGCGATGTGAGTCTGATTGGGCGGGCCCCGTCGGAAGGCCTGCGGATTCCTTGGTGGGCTTGGTTGAGCCCACGTGTCCCTTGGTGGGCCTTAGTCTAGCCTGAGAGGCCCTTTGGGCTTTGATTCAGTAAATTGATTTGTTTTTTTTTTTAATTCCAAGTTGAAGATTAAATTTAGTTCCATGCAAAAAGTGAGTCTGGATTGACTTGCGGGCCCCTGAGTGGGCCTCGGCCTGGTTGCCAAGTGTTTTGAGTTTATTTTGATTAATCTTTGCCAAAATGGGCCAGGCTTTGGGCTTGGGGCCCTTTACCTGGGCTTGGGCTTGAAAGCCCAAGGCTTTTTGAGTTAGGGTTTTGAAACCCTAACCTTGGTTGGTTAATGGGCTTGGTGGGCCCGATAGGCCCTGCCCTTTGCCTCGGCCAAACCACATCTTACTCTAGGCCTGCATGCTTCAAAATTGGGCTTGGTGGGCCCCGTTGGAAGGCCCACTGTTGTTCGAATGAGGCCATTTGGCTCCTCTTTTTGGTGTTTTCAAAACCAAACTCAAAGGGAATGGGTGGGGGGCTTCCTCCCTCCGATCCAAATCAAAAGAATGAGTAGGGATTTGGATATCCCTACTTTAGTTTCTTTGCTAAAAAAAGAAACAAACTCTTATTGTACATGGGGGAATATCAAACCAAGAAATGCATTTTTAAGTTAAAATTTAACTAAACAATAAAGTAGACCATAAAAACCAAAGCTAGATTTCCATGCATACATGCTTTGCTAGATAGTGCCATGCTTAAAGCCACTAGACATGTTCCTAATACATGAGGGAACAAACATGCTTATGGAAAGTGTGTGAAGCTACATGGAGTGGCTTCATGTGATAAATAAAAAATCAGCAGCTAACATGAAACAAAACCTTGGTATAGTATGTAAAAACAATCAATAAAACATCCTTTTTCCATGATCCTAAAAATAAGGAATAACATGTAACTCACTTTGATGGGCATATTTCACATCAATATATACATGTGTGAGCGTGTTTATTCGTGCTTACACAAAAAAACTAGCAAACAGATTTTTATATTCCTTCTAACTCACATTAGACTATGGTACACACAAACACCTAGGCATATTCATAACAAGAGAGGAAATAAGCATTCAAATAGGACATGTACAAAGCCATGTAGTGGTGACTTTATGAGGCCAAAATCAGTAGATAGAAAGAAACAAAAGTCATGATGAATCACATAAAAACAGTAGATAAGGGAGGTGCTTACATGATCCTAAAAGAACAACACCCGAGCTCCAAATGATGGTGGATGATAGAGAGATCTCACACACATTTACAACAATATCTAAATCATATACAAATGAAATTAAAAATGAGATCGAGCATGCTTAATATATGATTTTCACGCGTTTATACGAACCTAACATACTTAATCAAAAAAAAGGAGATCACTTAAAGAAGGGAAGAGAAAGGGGGGGTTACTCATGGGACACATTAGATGAAGTGAGAGGAACATGCTCCTCTAGTAAAATGAAAGAGAACATAACAATATTATTAGAGTAAAAAAACAGCAACCTTACAATACTTTAAAGCCAAGCCTAAAGAAAAACCTCTTCTTCCCTTTTGCTCAAACAAAAATCTTACCTTTAAAGGGTAGTTGCTCTTGTATTATCATGAAAAGAGATGGCAAAAGAGAGAAAAATGCACACGAAATGCACAACAGAAATATTTCCATATGCATGAGACCTTACATGCTTCAATCTATCTCATGTTCACCTATGTTAAATAAAAGGTGGGAAGGAGCTCACCTTGGGGACTTATATCCTTGGGGACTGGGTGTGAAGCTTCCTTGGAGCCAGGCAAGGGCTGGAGTAGCTTCCTTCTTGCACCAACAGCAGCTGCTCCTCTCTTGTTTGAATGGGAGAATCAGGAGGTGAGAAAGATGGAGAGCCACCAATGAGCTCCAACCGTAGGGGAGAGAAGAGAGCTTGGGAGAGAGAATGGAGAAGTTGGAGAGGAGAAATGCCTTGAAAAAAATCTGCACCAAATGGGAGAGGAACCCTACGTATGTGGCTTTGGGGGGTTTTATTATGTGGCATGTGGGATGGGCATGCATGCATGGGGGGCACAATCATGGGAGAGAGAGAGAGAGAGAGAGAGAGATGCATGCTTATGCATGATGCATGATGCATGGGGGGGGGGGGGTGCATGCATAGGGAACATTAATCATTAGGGGGGGAGAGAGAAAAAGTATGCATGATGCATGCATGTATGATGGTGATGATGCCCATGTGGGAGAGAGAGATGTATGAGGGGTGGCATGCATGGGTGATGCCCATGTATGCCCATGTATGCCCATACGTAGATCCCTACTCATTTTTCTGTCTTGCTTGGGAAGGGGGAGATACACCCTTGGTCCCCTTGCTTGCCTTTGGGTTCGAAATCCCCTTTGAGAGAGGCCAAGTGGCTTTGGCCTGAACCAATGTGGGCTCACACAGGAGCCCACACAACCCCTGGAACACCTTGAGAGGCCCAGGAATCCAAGCCCAATGCCAAGATCCGAAAAAACCAAGTTTTTGGTTGATCCGGCAACTCAGGCCGGATCAACATGAGCCTATGTGTAGCCGGCAATAGATGCCGGATACACAGAGACCTATGTGTAGCCGGCAATAGATGCCGGATACACAGAGACCTGTGCGTAACCGGCATCTTAGGCCGGCTACACTGCCAGAATTCATTTTTGTCATTTTTGCTGATCTTGTGTGATTTTTTGGTTTGTTTGATCAACTCCGGGCGAACCAGTAGGGTTTCCGGGTCACCCGGAAACCCAAGATGGGCCATGGACCGACCCGGTCCAAATTGATTTCCGGTGGGCCTTCCAACGGGGCCCACCAAGCCCGACCAATTTATTTTGCTTAACTAAGATAAATAAAATATTTGGGTTGGCCAGACCACTTGAGGCCCACCCAAGCCCTAATTGGGCCATGCATGCTTAAAGTAGGATGTGGTTTGGCTGAGACCACGGGCAGGGCCTATCGGGCCCACAAGCCCATTAACCAACCAAGGTTAGGGTTTCAAAACCCAAACTCAAGAAGCCTTGCGCTTTCAAGCCCAAGCCTAGGTAAAGGGCCCCAAGCCCAATACCTGGCCCATTTTGGTATAATTAATCAAGATAACCAAAATCACTTGGCAAACAACTGTGGGGCCCACTCAAGGGCCCACAAAGCAACCCCGGCCCACTTTTGGCATGAAATCCACTTAACTAATCCAACTTGAACTCCAAAATAAAATCAATTCAAATTCAACCAAAGTCCAAAGGGCCACATCTGGCCCACCAAGGGATACCGCGGGCCTTCCAACGGGGCCCGCCCAATCAGACCCACATCACTTTAATTAAGAAGATAAAATCAAGTAAAGGGACCCACACCACTTTGGCGGTCCCGCCAGACTTAATCAAATTACATGCCGGAATAGGAATCGGGTGAGTGAGAGACCAACTGAGTTGACTCAAAACTAGGGAAACTTATGGGACTCGTCACTTGACGGGGTGGACTGGGGTGTCTACGGACTTCCCCAGACCGCAACCGAGAACCTACTTAGAATCTCAAGCCGCAGAGCAAGCCTTAATAGACAAACTTAGGCACCCAGGTGTCTGCCTGCACCCCATCAGGCAGTGGCGACTCCAAACAAATCCCGAGGCACGCATCGTTTTGCGTGCGCCTCGTCGTGCGGCCGAAATCGGGTGCGCACAATAACTAAGTATTTTTTTGAGAAAAAAGCAAAGTAATTGAAGCTAAAAAGCATATGTTATCAGTATAAAAGTATAACACCTACTCTCCTGTTAGTAATTGAAGATGTGTTGTTCCTTAGGAACCTAAAAACCACATGATAATGTTAGAACTCACATTTATGAGAAAAGAATAATATATAACAATTTTTTCAATTAATAAAAAGAAATATATGTATATAGATTACCCCAACTGTAAGCACCTCATTTTTGCGCCCTTGGAAGTGCCGAAAATGCAAAACCTAGCTAGAAAGTCAAACCCTAAAGGGGCAAAAGTTGACTTTTTGATCAAGTGTTAATTGACCACCTTGCTTTATCTCAGTGAATAGAGAATCCCAACACGGTTCTAAAGCAACTGAGTTAATTGGAATCGGAGCTCAGATGAAGGATTTACATGCCGATCAAACTTAATGGAGAGCAGAAATTGACTTTCTGCTAAACCCCAGAACAGCTGCCTAAACTTGTCCCAGTGGACAAATCATCATAACACGGTTCCAACGCAACTGAGTTTGCTCGAATCGGAGTCCCGGATAATAAGTTATGAGCAAAACAAGAAACCTTAAAAACTGCCCACGTGGCAAAAACAGCAGAGAAAACAGCAGAAAACGGTGTCTAGGGGCAAATCTATAAATATCAGGACATTCAAAAATATCTGGGGGCATGTCTGTAATTGCTTAAGGATGAGTCTGTAAATATCAAAAGATCATAAAATATCTAAGGGCAAAGCTATAATTATCTGGGGATGAATCTGTAAATATCGAAAAAATCTAAAAATGTATTAAGGACCAACCTGCAATTACCAAGAAAAGCACCCCCACATGCTTAATTGTCCACCACGTGTTTCTCTCCCTCTCTCTCCTCCATAACTCATCCCCTACATGCCTAATTCCTCGCCACATCTTTTTCCCCCTCTCTCGCTCCTTCATAAATTCATGTTCCTTATGCATCCCCCCATACATCATGCACACATCATGCATTAACTCTCTCTCTCTCTCTCTCTCTCTCTCCCCATGAGCATCTCATCATACATGTATCTTTCTCACCCTCTCTCTCTCTCTCCCCCCATGCATGCATCCCCCACGGGTATGCATCATGCACCATCCCCATGATAAAAAGCACCCCACACCCCATACGTATGGAGGTTGGCTCATTTTTGCTCCCCATTCTTCTTCTATAACCTCTCTCCCATCTCATCTCCCTCTCCCATCTCTCCCATTTCTCCCCTTCGTCTACTCTCAAGAAACCCCTTCCCTTCAACCTCTCTTGGCTTTCTACACCCACAAGCATTCCTTTAGGCCATTCTACTCTTCTCTCCCTTCTTTCTTCTTCATCTTCACCCAAGAGAGAAGATCAAGAGCTGCTGTTGGTGTTGCTTGGAGGAGTGTTTCTAGCCCTTGTTCTTGCTCCAAGAGGTGTCAACACTTCATTCTAGGGTTCCAAAACCCCAAGGTAATGTTCCCTAGCCTCTTTTATTTCACATATATAAGAATGGAGGTTTTCCAAGGGGTTTAAAGAGGGCTTCATCTCTTCTTGTTCAAATCTGTTTTCATGTTTAGTTTTCACATATTTTTCCCTCATTTTCGTGATGTGAAAGTCTCCAAAGGTAAGAGGTTGTGTGTATGGTTCTAAAAGGGGAGATGAGTGACCTTCCCACATCCTTTTTTTTGTGTCTTTTAAGTTATTGTTTTGTATGTTTTTCTTTCTTTCTTTATCTTAATGAGGGAGCATGTTCCCCACTTTTAGTTCATCTAATGTACCCTGTACATAAGCCCCACTATCCTTTCCCCTATTCTTTTTTTATACGGTTCTCATTTCCTTTCTTTTCTTTCTTATATGCGTGTTTTATGATGTTCGGTTCTCCTTTTGGCATGTTTTACTGATTGTGAAATGTACGTGTGTGAGCGTGTCCTCCTTTTCCTTTAGCATACCACTGTTTTGGATTGACTGGCATATTCCCACACTCCCTTTAAGGTATAGTGTATAGCTCATGCAATGCCTTGCATATGCATCATAGGTGTTCACTCATGCACAGTTATGCTCACCCATTGTCGTGTACCCCGCAAGACCTTTCCCATATGATCCCTTACCCCACTTTTCCCATCATTTTCAACCCTTTAGCATGGTTAAATCCCCCCCATTGGTTGCTGTTCCCCATACCAGCAGCATGTTCCTTTCATGTATGCTTGCATGATAATCTCATTTGCTTGCTTACCTTGAATGAAAGCCTACACTTACCATCACTAGGTGCATGTTAGGTCCCCTCCCACTTATTTTATCACGTCTCTATTGCATGGATATGAGTTGGTATGTCACTAGAGGCATGATGAATGTGAATATGTGTGTTCATGTTTTAGATTAAAGCTTGTTTTAAGCCCTTGATAGGTTGGATTTCTCATTGATTGTTGACTTACTGTTTGTGGATCCATAGAGACCAAAATAGGGACAACTTGGTCCCTGTTTTACTATCATTCATGGCTCAAAAGGGAGAGGGCAACCACCCATGCCCTCTCCCCTTTTTCCTTGTTACAAAATTCCAAAAAGAGACCCGGATGGGGAGTTCTCCATTCTCTAAACCAGTGTGGGCTCACACTAGGGCCCACACAAGCTTAGTACCTCCTTAGGAAGCCCAAGAACTTAGACCACCCAAAAAATCCCAAAAAAGAGCATTTTTAGGCTGGTCCGACAACTCAGGTCGGATCAGCAACCTTTTGTTTGTAGCTGACCTAACTGGTCGGCTACAAATAGACTTATGTGTAGTCGACAACTCAGGTCGGCTACACTATCATAGACTTAGTTTTGTGTCTTTTATGATTCTACACCATTTTTCATGTTCGTTTAATTAAACCAGGCAAGCCAATAGGGTTTCCAGGCCACCCGGAAACCCAAGATGGGACTTGGACCAACCCGGTCCAACCAGACACCCTTGTGGGCCTTCCAACGGGACCCAACCAGCCCAGCAAGCATAATCGGATTTAAATAAGCAAACTAAGTTAACCAAGTGGGCTAAACCCAGTGAGGCCCACCAAAAGCCCAATTCATATCATGCTGGAGTAGTTTAAGTTTGGTTTGGCCGAGACCACGAGCCAGGGCCTATCGGGCCTGTCAAACCCATTAACCAAATAAGGAGGGGATCCACTACCCCAACCTTAAATGCCTTGGGCTTTCAAAAGCCCAAACCTAAGACATGGGCCCCAAGCCCATTCTTTCCCCGAATTGGAGAACTAAATCAAAGATAAATTTAATCACTTGGCAAACTCTATGTGGCCCACCTAAGGGGCCCACAAACAATCCAAACTCACTTTGCAAGAAACTAAACCTAATCTTCAAACTTGAACCTTAAATAAAATCCATTCACTAAACCTAAACCCAAAGGGCCTCTTAGGCTAGACTGAGGCCCACTAGGAGACATGTGGGCTTAACCAAGGCTACCAAGGAATCAGTGGGCCTTCCAACGGGGTCCACTCAATAAGACCAAGATCACTTAATTAAACAAGATAAAATCAAATAAAGGGACCCACACCATTCAGGTGGTCCCACCAGACTTAACCAAAGTTGTGCATGCTGGATTAGGAATCGGGTGAGTGAAAACCGAGTTGACTCAAACCAAGAAAACCTATGGGACCCTTCAACCGATGGGGTGGACCGGAGTGTCTACGGACTTCCCTGGACTGCAACCGAGACCCTACTTAGAATCTCAAGCCGCAGACCAGCCCAATAGACAAACTTACGCACCCAGGTGTCTGCCTACACCCTATCAGGCAGTGGCGACTCCAACCTTCCCGTTTTACCCATCCGGAGGCACGCAAATCCGTGCGCCCCGCGGTGCGGCGTTCCCGACGTGTGCACACCAACTAATCATTTTCAACACTAAGTGATAAACCACTTTGCAACCAATCTGCCATACAAACCAAGGCCTCAACAATCTCTAGTGCCAATGAACTATGATGTTTTTCAACAACCCTACCCCCAGTGCTAAAAGCATATTCTGAAGCTACTGTCGACAATAGTATTGACAAAATATCCCAAGCAATCCTAGAAAGTATAGGAAACTTATCAACATTTGAGCTCCACCATGCCAAAACATTGAATTCTTGACCTTTACATCAAGTGACATTTTCCTCTTTAAGTATTTATCCAATTCAAACTTGTAATCACCACTCCTATCAACACTATCGATAAATTTTTCAAATTCCTCCCCACCAACATCACATGTGCCGTCCTTCATTCTATAGAATCAAGGAAATCTTTGCAAATTCAATTTAGGTTTATTTTTAATTTGATAACTTCTTAACTAGTTAACTATAGAATAATATTTGTTGAGTTAATATTTCCTAATTATATATTAACACAAATTAAATATTAAACAATATATATATATAGATAGACTTAACGAGCTATTTTTTAAGCTCAAGCTCAACTCACCTTTTTAATGAAGTTTAAATGGAAAACGTCACAATAATATTAAATTATGGTGACATTTATTGCAAAATATCACAAATATTAAATTATGGTGAGGTGTGCTATAAATCGTCACAATAATATTAAAAATTACGGTGATGTTTGCTGAAAAAAAAGTCACAAATATATAATTATAGTGATTTTCAGTACAAAACATCACAATATTAACTTATGGTGACATTCAATACAAAATTTCACAATATTATTTAAACTTATTGTGATGTTTGCTACAAAACGTCACAAATAAGAAATTATAGTGATGTTCGGTACAAAACATCACAATAATATTAAGAATTGTGGTGATGTTGAATACCAAACGTCACAAATATTAAATTATGGTGACATCCGTTACAAAATTTCACAATATTATTTAAACTTATGGTGATATTTGCTACAAAACATCATAAATAAGAAATTATAGTGATGTTCGGTTCAAAACATCACAATAATATTGAGAATTGTCATGATGTTTGGTACCAAACGTCACAAATATTAAATTATGGTGACATTCGTTACAAAATGTAACAATATTGTTTAAACTTATGGTGATATTTGCTACAAAACGGCACAAATAAAAAATTATAGTGATGCTCGGTCCAAAATGTCACAATAATATTGAAAATTGTCATGACAATTGGTACCAAGCATAAAAAATATTAAATTATGGTGATGATTAGTACATAATGCCACAATAATATTAAGAGTTGCAATGATGTTTACTACAAACTGTCACAAATATTAAATTTTGGTGACATTTGCCGGAAAACGTCACAAACATTAAATTGTCACAAATATTAAATTCTAGTGATGTTTGCTAAAAAAAAGTTGCTTAATTATTATAGTTACATGTGTTTATATGATAGACTTCACATTTTAAAAATTAAAAAATTAATAACTAATCTGTGATATCCCAATCCCACATCGGAAATGGATGAATCTTGGGTAAGGTGTAAGAGTTAGAGAAAACACTCTAACTAGCGAGGCGCCTTTTGAGGACAAAACCGTATGAGCTGAGGCCCAAAGCAGAGAATACCTAGCAAGGTTGGGTTGTTACAAATGGTATCAGAGCTGGATCCTGGTCCAGTAGTCCGTGGCTAATGTGGGTCCTGGCATTGTCCAGGGAAGGTGATTGGACCGACAAGTGCGGGCCCATGAGGGGCTGGTAGGATTCTAGGTGACCACTGCACGAGGACGTGCAACCTAGAAGGGGGGAGATTGTGATATCCCAATCCTACATCGGAAACAAATGAATGCCCGATAAGGTGTAAGAGTCAGGGAGAACACTCTAACTAGCAAGGTGCCTTTTGAAGATGAAACCGTACGGGATGAAGCCCAAAGCTGACATTACATCGTTGGGTTGGGTCGTTACATAATCTAAGGTGACTTTTATATGGGAAATTAATGTCAATTTGAAAACAAATTGAAAAAAAAAATCTGATTCTCGCCATCTCAGTTGCAAGCAAACTCCATATTCTTAAACCGGAGTCTATGTAATATATATCGATGATTAGGGCCTCAAAATTAATTATAGGGCAAATTACACTTACCTCCCTTGAGGTATGACATAATTACACTTACCTCCCTTGGGGTTTCTGATATAACACTGTCACCCCTTGACGTTTATGTGTGAGTCACACTAACACCCCCTCACTACATTTTCCGTATTAAAAAATAATAACTTTTGAATGTATGACTAAAAATTAATTTTCTAAATTAATTTTTAGTCATACATTCACAAGTTATTTATTTTTTTAAATTAATTTTTAGTCATACATTCAAAAGTTATTTATTTTTTAATACGGAAAATGTAGTGAGGGGGTGTTAGTGTGACTCACACATAAACGTTAAGGGGTGACAGTGTTATATCAGAAACCCCAAGGGAGGTAAGTGTAATTATGTCATACCTCAAGGGAGGTAAGTGTAATTTACCCATAATTATATTCTTACTCGGTGTGAAGAATTTACTCAATCTTTTGATATTCTAGAGGGATTAACACCTCTAGTGTCCCTCTCTTTGCTTTACTCATTTAGGGAAGTGTTCATTGTTTGACCCTGAGCTTCTTATCTTATTATTATTATTTTTTTTACTCACATGAGATGGCTGGGAAATAAATAATAAATTTCTTCTTTAGAATTTCATACCCCGCTATTTGTGATAACCAGCACGTTGACATTTCATTTGCCAATAATATTGGAGAGGAGGTGAACTCAAAATACTTGTATAATAAGGAAGGTCTCAAAGAGTTTAAATCAAAGAGGTAGCATTAGAAAATTGATTAATTTATTCATACATGCCATTTGCAAAAGGGTGTAAACTTAGCTAGGGCTTCTAGTTGGGATTTTTTTACTCACATCGAATATATCTGAAATAAATAATAAACTTATTCTTTTGAATACATCCCTTATATTTATGATTAATTACCAACATGTTGATATCTCATCCACCAATAATATTGGAGAGGAGGTGAGCTCAAAATACCAATAAAATAATAAAGGTCTTGAAGTAGTGAAATCAAAGAGGTAGCATTAGAGAAATGATTATTGATACATGTAAACTATAAAGGGTTGTAAACTCAACTCAGGCTTCTAGATGGGAGAAATATTTTGCTCAAACTTGTGGATTTTAATCAATTGATGCTAGAGTTGGCAAGTTCTGAACCGACCTTGTAACACCCCGAATCCGAGTTACGTAGAAAACCCATAACTCGTCTCCAAAGGTTATTATGTAACGCAGGACCGCAATATCAGAGTGAAGGAAAAAACATGAATATAACAATATCTATATAACAGAGTGCGCTAAAATAATCCCAAATTGAAATAAACTCACATGACCAAGTAAACTACCCGCAAGTATCGGGCTCTCCAAGCGTATCTGAAAACAAAACAAAAACAAACGGAATGAGATACGAATATCTCAGCGAGTAGCATATGCATGCACAAATACATTTTTGCCTAGTTGTAAAACACGAATCGAATAATTTCACAAGTAAAGATGGCAATAACTCGATTAATCCGACTAAACTCATAGTAATTCATTAGACACAATGATGTAGCTAATGAAAACCAATATGTAATTAAATCTAAGTACGATTGTCAACAAATCCGAATAATCACGAAATCCAATATCATTATAACCACGTCTCGAGAAAACCGAATTTCTACAACAATCCAATAATATGTTTCATGCTAAATAAAACAAACCCAACATTTGGTCAATGTCATGTAGTTATTTAGATTGGTTAATCAACATGCCAAAGCGACATCCACACCTCCATGTACAAAGTTTTGGCCTACTCAGGGTTTCGGACACTCTGAAATGACGGCCTACTCAGGGTTTTGGCATTGACAACCAGGCCTACTCAGGGTTTCTGGCTGCTCTACACCGGTCGTGGCAACACTCCATGGCCATGCCATTACACCAATAAAACATATACATCACATTACTAAGCTTAAACTCTGGATCCAGGACAAGCTAAACCAAAACAGAAAAACCACCACATAAACTCAACACTGACATCAACATTAAACCAAACGTTTCCATCATCATGTATAATACAATACAGCTCAACACAGGTCACTCCGGACCAGAACAGCGACTCATGATATCTCAGTAAATATTCCAACCCAAAGCACATGTCTAACTGATAGAAAAAAAAATCCATTAACTCACACCAAGATAAACTTTACAATTACAGCTCAAAACTCTAAATCAAGTAAAACCAGGTTAAATAATTTCTCAATCAAGAACAAGTGTAGAACATAAGAGAAAACTAATTCATTAACCCCTAGTGTCAGGAACAGTAAAATAACCTACCGATAGCACTTCAAAATTTATTTCGGAACTCCTAAGATTTACCAATAATTCGACTTAATAATCTCCAGGTGTTTTGAACAGATAAAAGTAATTCTAAGATCCTAATCAAGTCATTGGCTAAGAGATTGAAACCCCAAAATATCAAAATCTGGCTTTATTCGGTCAGGCACACCTTTTGGCAAATTTTTAGTGGGTGTGTTGACCTCTGGCGCTTGGCGCGAGGTCGACCCCAACTCGACGATAACCCCAATTAACACTCACGCTCACTAAAACTCTTGGCGCTAGATGAGCGCCAACTCGGCGAGAAACAAAACCATATCTCACGCTAACTAAAACCCTTGGCGTGAGATGAGCGCGAACTAGGCGAGAACAAAAAACATATTTCGCGCTGACTCTACCACTTGGCGCTAGGTAGGCGCCAAGTCGGCAGACACCACCTTCGACTCGGTACTCTCTGTAATTCCTAGAACTCCATGACTGTCCTATTTTCTCACCTATGTAACTACTTTTCTACACTCCTACAATCTTCCAAAGACTATTAGACACGATTCGAAATTAATCTAACAACTTGTATCTTTTGCCTCTAAAATTATCCCAAAAACATAGGCAAATCGTTATTTCTCCGAGATCATGCATACGGCTAAATCAAATAGACAAAACCCAAAAACATCAGATTAAAACGATGCTACTCACCAAATAAAGGATTTCCTTCTAGCTTCCAACCCTTTTGATAGACTCCTCCAAAGATCAAAGCTTATCGGCCGACGCCCTCAGGTACTAGGCAGCGGCCAATCTAAATACATGGCCTCTGGTCTCTTTTTCCATCAACCCGAAATTTTAACCTAATAATCTATTTATAAGCCTTGAAACCCTCTTCCCTTAACCTAATGGATTTATTACTCACCTTAACTTAACCATCGAAATCTCATATTTACCCTTCCCTAAAGTTGAGGATAACATAAAATATTTGTTTATTAAATTTCTAATCACTACAAATTTTAAATTTTGTACTCACTTACTTAATAAAATTCTACTTATTTCTTTGCCACCTAATGGCTGAAATCTCCACACAATTTATTTAATTAAATCTACTAATTAATCCTTTAATTAAATTCCTACTAAAAACTAGGGTTTTACAGACTTATCAACCCACCTGAACCCAACTATTTAAACGGGTTCGTGTTGACCTATTTATAATTAATTGGTTGCGTTTGGATTTGTGTTGACCAATTTATAATTAATTGGTTGGGTTTGGGTTAAGTTTTTTCTCAACCCGTCTAAACACAGGTCAACCCAAACCCAACTCGCCAACTGGTTGGGTACCCACTTAAATTTAAATTTTATCTCACACATACATAATTTATATTTTGTTTTATAGGTAATGTGATCAATATATAATTGTATATATAGGCATTATGAGTTAGGGGTGCAACTTGGTCCGATTAAAACTAAAGCCGAACCGACTTTAGTTCGGTTTTTATAGTTGTTCGATTCAGTTTCGGTCAAAAAATCTCTAAATTGAATTAATTCAGTTCGGTTTTTGGTTGGATGCTCAGTTGAACCAAACCAAACCAAATTCATATATTCACCTACACCGAACCGAATCGAAACCGATCCGAATTCATATATATATTATAATACAAATCAGTTCGGTTAGGGTTTTGGTTTTTTTATTTATTTATTTTCAGTTTGGTTTTCGGTTTTTAATTCATATCGGTTTGGCTCGGTTTCACTAAAAATATTTTCAGTTTGGTCTTGGGTGGGCCTCAACCCGAACTGAACGGACTCAATTTTCACCCCTATTACGAGTTATATTTTTTAATAAAATTAGGGATAGCAACTGTTTGGTTAAAACCGCTAAACTAAACTGAAAAGCAATCAAATCGTTTTTGGTTTTGGGAAAACATAAATTAATCGGTTTTGGTTTTCAAGTCACTAATCCATAACGGTTTTGGTTCAATTACAAACTCGACATTCAATATGGGTTTTCCTCAAAACCAAACCCTTTACATCCCTAAACACAATGCAAGGGAAACTAACTATTTTAATTTTATTTAGATGTATTTAATTGCTTTTACATATTTCTAAGTTTCTTTTACAAGTTAAATGTGCATATTTTTTTATTTTTTAAAAGAATTCATGTTTAAATAAAAAAAAAAATAGAAACCCTTCCCGCCATCTCATCCATGGGTAAATTGCACACGTTCAAAGGTAGTTCACCGATATTCATTGTGTAATCGCTCTTCAAGGCTATTCATCGATCTTCAAAGCTATCCACTTCCTACCATCCCACCATCTTCACGGTTATTCATTCTGTAATCGCTCTTCACGGCTTATTCCTTCTTGCTCATCAGAGAGCGAGGTAGTTCATACTCTCAATCCATGTAAGTTCTCTTAAACTTTGGTTTTTGATTAGGATTTTGGTTGATGTTGCTCTTTGTGTGCATGGTCGCACTGCCGCACGGGCGAGGGAGCACGCGTGCCTCCTGAAGGGTAAAACGGGAAAAGGGAGTCGCCAGCGCCTGAAGGGGTGCAGGCGGACACCTGGGTGCCTAAGTTTGTCTAATTTTGTCTGCGGCTTGAGATTCTAAGTAGGGTCTCATTTACGGTCTGGGGAAGTCCGTATACACCCTGGTCCACCTCGTCAGGTAACGGGTCCCATGGGTCTTCCTGGTTACGAGTCAACTCAATTCTAAACTCACCTGATTCCTAAGCCATCATGCCTGCTTTATTGGGTCTGGTAGGGACCACCTGAGTGGTGTGGGTCCCCTTATTTTATTTGATTTTTTATCTTTTTATCCAGATTATGTGGGTCTGATGTGGGCCCCGTTGGAAGGTCCATGGGATTCCAGGGTGGGCCCATCCGGGCCCATAGTCTCAAAAATGGATTTTTAAGGGATTCTGGAAACTGACCGCACATCCTGTGCGGTCAAGGCACAACGTGCGGTTTTGCCCGAACCGTTCTGAGTATGCGGTTCGGGCCTGAAAATCCAGGAAAGGCCAAAATGGCCTCGGGATTCAGCTCGGCTTCTCTCCAGGGTGTTCTAGCAGTCGTGTAGGCCCTTGTGTGGGCCCACAGTTGTTCAGTGGAGGGGGGGAGCCCCTCTTTTGATCTCTTTTTGGGGACTTTGGTATCAAAGAGAAAAGGAGGAGAAGGCCTAGGGTTTTGCCTCTCCCCCCTCTGAGATATTTCTACAGCTGAATAGGGACCAAACAGTCCCTGTTTCGGTCTCTCAATCCACGAGCCAAGCAAACACAAGAGTTAACAAAACTCAAACAAAATAGATGCCTAAACTATATTTCATGCTATGACTCAACAATATGTATACCCATGCTCATGCAAAAGAAAAGATAGCAGTGCCATTGAAGGGGCCTAGCATGCACCTAAGGTGGGGGGAGTATATTAATACGCAGAAAAAACCAATAAGTTAAAAGAGACACGGGGGGACATGTTAGTGATTCAAAACGGCAGCATACTAAAGGGGGAAGGGATCATGCTCACACGTACAACATGAATATTTCACAATCACTAAACCTGCTGAAACCAGCACCTTATCGGGCACAAAAGTAACTCATTAAGAAGGGAAGAGAAGGGGGATTACACAGGGTACAAAAGACACGCAATCAGGGGGGGGGGGGGGAACAAGCTCCCTCATGAGGTAAAACAAGGCACATGAACCATATATACACACCAGCAGCCGAAAACCCCAAAAGAAAGCATATGGGGCTATTTCTCATCCTCCCATTGGATCATGTATGGGGTCTCCCTTACCTTTGGAGACTTTTGTATAGCATGGATGAAGAGAAAAGGTAACAAAAATGCAGGCTAGAAAATAAGCTACAGCAAAGAGGAGCCAACCCCCTTTACATCATCTCAAAGCATACTCATCTTTATATATGTGAAGTAAAAAACATTAAGAAACAATACCTTGGGGTTTTACAACCCTTGTGTTGTGTAGAGATCTTCCTTGAAGCAAAACAAGAGCTGGAGCCTCCTTCTTCTTGCACCAATAGCAGCTCACCCTCTTCTTGCTTGGGTGGAAAATGGAGAAGAAGAGAGGAAGGAGGGTAGGAAAGTCTTAGGGGAGTCCTACTTGGGGTTGAGAACCAATGGAGGGCTAAAAGGGAGGTTTTCGGATCAAAGGCAATGGGGGAGAAGCAGTGGAGATCAGCCAACCCCTATCCCATGTTCGGATTTTGCTTTTATAGAAACTGGGACAAAACCACATACTCAGTGTGGTTTGGTCGAAAATGAATAGTAATGGCACATACTGTGCGGTTTGGTGAAAACCGCAGGGTATGTGCGGTTTTGGCCCTGCCTTTTCAGTAATGATTAGGGGACAAACTCGCGCAGGCATAGTCTGACGTGCCATGCAACCATACTATAAGTGCGGTTACTTTTCGTGCGCCACTTGCTCTGATTGGCTTGCACAAGCGGTGGCCTAAAAAAATCAACCGCACACCATATGCAGTTGCGAAGCGGCAAATCTTTCAGATTTGCCTTTTTATCTCCCCTTTTTTGGTTGAGTTGATGGCTGAGGTGACTCAGCCGCCCACTCAGAAGAATTAGACTTCCCCAATTTTTATTATTTCCCATTTATCTTAATTAGTTTAATTAAGATATTTTAGCTTTGACTGATTTGCCCCTGGGACTGTTTTGCTCATATCTTCTCCATCCGGGCTCCGATTCCTGCAAACTCAATTGCGTTGGTGCCATGTTAGGATTCTCTACTCATTGGGATAAGGTATGGAAATCAATTTGGGCTCAGCCAAAAGTCACCTTTTGCTCCTTAGGGTTTTGGCCTTTCTTTTAGGATTTTGCTTTCTTTCTTTCTGCTTTTTAAGAGGGGTGCAAAAATGAGGTGCTTACACTCTTCATGGTTCGTCTTAGTTGATTTGATTTGGATCATGGTTGGGATTTTGGAAGAGGTACCCATCTTCTTGGGCGATTTTATTGTCCTATTCCTTTCTAATCGATTGGGTTTTTTTGTGTGTCTGTAATTTGAGCTCCCTCAAACAAAAAAACCAATGGTCTGGTTAGGTGTGGACCTTTCCTATCTTGGTACGTTAGGAGTGATATTTCATTTCTTTAGACTTTTTGATTACGATTTTATTTTGATTGGGATCCTTTAGGGGTATCTATTCTTCAGCGTAATGAGATTGGAATGCTCTATAAGGCATGAAAGACTGGTCGCAGAAACCCTAGTCCGAAGGTGATCTTTTCCTTTGTGATAAAATCTTAAAGCCCCGGTTATAGTCAAACAGCTTAGATTCCCATAAAGCATTCCAAAGAACCAGAACCGTCCTTGTAGACAAATAAAGCCCTCAAGTGTTTGAGTAACTTGTATTAGTCTGAAGTGCTAAGTCAGCATGCCAAGTAGTCCGGGAGCAAGGTGGTTACATCGATTTTATAAGTGACTTTCAACCACTGCTATGTAATTGGGGCCATAAAAGACAAATGAAGGAAATAAAAAATCCACATTGCAAATGTGACATCCCGATCCCAAATTGGAAATGGATGAATACCCGGTATGGTATAAGAGTCAGGGAGGACACTTAACCCAGTGAGGTGCCTTTTGAGGAGAAAACTGTGCGGGCTTAGGCCCAAAGCGGACAATACCTTGTTGGATTGGGTCGTTACAAATATTTGACATCCTAACTGTCTAAGTGGGCGAGTGAATGGGTAATCTTACTTGGCGAGCTACCAGGCGAGGATGCATCCATATGGTTGGGATCCCACAACACTCGGGGATGTTATAAGTAGTTTTGTGATCTCTTACAAAGCAAGTGGCCTTTTAAGGCATAACACGGGATTAAATCCCCTAGGAACCCTCAAGTTAAGCGTGCTTGGGTGAGATCGGTGTTAGGATGGGTGATCACTGGGAAGTTTTCTCGTGTTATCCCTTGAGAACAAATCTGTGTGGGCCCATTGGGCCTAGAGCAGACAATATCTTGCTGGGTATGGGTCCAGGACGTTACATGGCAGAATGATCGGAAATAAATATAGTACCTCCCACAACTGTTGGAACATTAGGCCTGGGCTGAATAGGCGAGGCAATGGCAAAGGCTCTGGCTTGTAGAGGCTGCAGCTATTGTAACGCCCCGGATCCAGGTTTATTTAAACACATAAACCCAAATATGGTTCGTTAGGGAAAATGGCCCAAAACACTATTCTAGACTTAAACAATTTCATTTATTATATCAGAGTGCAGAAATAAAAACATCTTTCAGAAAGCACGGAATTATACTACCAAAATAATGCTTTTATATTTCATCTAAAAAGTCTGGAAAGGGTTCAACTAAGTAACATAAATAACATCCACCAAGGGTATGGAATAAAGATACCAATCATCCTTCAAATAACATCAAACTCCTCAAACAAAATACTAAACTTTGCACATTTGTCTATGGGTGGTAACTAGTGCTAAACTTCAACTCTATACCCATGGCTTTTTGGAAAGACTCCCAGAATTGAGATGTAAATCTAGGATCACGATATGAAACAATAGATACTGGCAACCCATGCAATCTCACTATCTCTTTCACATACAGCTCTACCAATGCATTAAGCGGTTGGTTCATCCTGATAGGCAAAAAGTGAGCTGATTTAGTCAAACGGTCCACAATCACCCATATAGCATCATGCCCCTTTGGAGAAAGAGGTAATCCACTAACAAAATCCATGGTGATGTGCTTCCATTTCCATTCTGGAATAGGAAGAGGCTGAAGCAACCCTGCTGGTCTCATGTGCTCTGCCTTAACCTGCTGACACACTAAGCACTTAGCCACATATTCTGCTATATCCTTCTTCATTCCTAACCACCAATACACTACCCTCAAGTTTCTATACATCTTTGTGCTTCTGGGATGCGCTGCATACTTTGATCTGTGAGCCTCTTCCATGATCACTACCTTAATATCCTCATCAGCTAGTATACAAACACGACCCTGATGTCTCAATAATCCATCCCTCTTAGTAAAGTCTCTGATGGTCTCAGAACCCTCACTCAACAATCTCCTGGTAGTTATCAACTCCGGATCTATCAACTGACTCACTCTAATCCTCTGAATTAAGTCAGGCTCTACCTGAACTCTGGCTACTCGGATAACTCCATCCTGAGGTAAACAGAACTCTCCCTGCCAATCACGAATAACATCTACAAGGCTGCACTGACTAACCATAAAAGTAGCTAAGGTAGCAATGGAAGTCTCCTCAGTAGCGCCTTTAAGACTCAAGGCATCTGCGACTACATTCGTCTTACCTAGATGGTACTGCAGTGTAAATTTGAAATCCTTCAATAAATCCATCCATCTTCTTTGCTTCATGTTGAGATCTCTTTGCTTCATGTTGAGATCTCTCTAGGAAAATACGTATCTCAAACTGTAAGTGTGAAAACTCACACTCCTTATATGGCAAATGTTTGACAAATTATATCCTCTAATAATCTTCAAGATGTGCAGAATCAAAACATAAGTTCTGTGAATTTAGTAAAGCGGAAGGTGAGGCTGCCACACCGCTACCACTTCGCTGGTAGCTCAAGGAAATGTAAGGTTTTCTAAATAAAGAACATTTCGTAAAGGCACTTGCGAGGAACAACGCCGCTACCACTCCGCTGGCAGCGCATAAGTGAAATAGCACTTTGAAAGTAAAGTACGCGCACTTGCGTCATAAGGCGACGCCGACACGCCGCTGGTAGCGCAGAGCAAGATTGAAGAATCTAAAAATCAGTTGTGCACATGCCGCGTTCCCTCCCGCTAGCAGCGCGCTGGCAGCGCGCCCTTAACTGGGTCATTTGGATTTGAGCGGGACTTGAGTTCGCTTCCAGCCGTCTACCCCGATCGCAAAGCGACACCACCAGTGCTCGATGCGATCTGAGTTTTTCTTCTTTAAATAGACGAGCTGTATTTGTTTAGAAGTGACTTTTTTCTTTTGATTAATTTGATTTGGATCTTGAGGTGTTCGAGATTCAATCAATTCATCTTTAGAGAGTCGGTGATCGAGTGAGGGGGAGATCTGAGAGAGATCTCCTGGAATTGAAGTTTGAGGATTCTTCTTCATTTCGGAACTTCACTTGATCGTATGATCTCCTGGATTGGTGATCGAGCTTGATGGATGCATAGGTGGATTCCTATTGCATTAGATGGACTTTGAGGTGATTGTTACGATCTTGATTGATCGTGAATTGCAGCTTGTGGATTCAAGTTGTGTTACAGTTCGTGGATTCGAGCTAACGATCTGGATTGATCGTGAATTGTAGCTTGTGGATTCAAGTTGTGTTACAGTTCGTGGATTCGAGCTGTGGATTGCTGTTGACTTGTGGATTCAAGTTGTGTCACAGTTCGTGGATTCGAGCTGTGGATTGCTGTTGAGTGAGTTCAATTGTAAAGGTTAAGTGTGTTTTCCTTTGTAATTGTTTTTCATTTAATAGTGGAGATTCTAAGGGTTAGTCGCCTCATATAGACTCGAGGTTTTTCCTGGATCTGGATTCAAGTTTCCTCGTATAAATTCTGTGTGTATGTTTCCGTATTGTTAAGATCATAATTGTTGTAGATCGAGGACCTGTAGAGTAGTCTCCTACTCTTTCACAAACTCTTATGATCTGAGAAAATTTCAAACTCAACCCCGTATAGGTAATGCCTCCATATCTTCAATGCGAAGACAATGGTTGCCAACTCCAAGTCGTGGGTGGGGTAATTTTTCTCATGAGGTTTTAATAAACGGGAAGAATATGCTACAACTCGACCCTGCTGCATCAGCACACAACCCAAACCAATCCTGGATGCATCACAATAGACAGCGAAAGGCTTATCCATGGATGGTACAATCAACACTGAGGTCGTGGTAAACCTCTACTTCAATTGCTGAAAACTTTGCTCACACTTGCCATCCCACTTAAATGGAACTGCTTTCTTGGTTAAATTGGACAACGGTGATGCAATCTTAGAAAAACCTTCAATGAATCGGTGGTAATAACCAGCCATGCCAAGGAAACTGCGGATCTCTGTCACTGTGGTAGTTCTAGGCCAATTTGAAACTGCCTGGACTTTGGTGGGTGTAGACACCCCAAAATTGCACAATTTTTGATAAATCATGAAGGAGAGAAATATCTTATTGGAATTTTCAATTCTTAGCATTGGCTTTGAGATCCTTAACCCATTTGAATCCAAAACCACAAAGGAAAAGGCCCAAATTCAATTTTTTGCGCAAAGTCAAACTTTTTCTGGTTGAATTTTATTGACTTTTGACCCCAAAATATGAAATATTTTTGAAGGCAAAATTTCAAGATAATTTTTCCCGGTAATCACGTTTTTAGCAATGTTATTGCATAAATGAATTTTTTGAGCCTTTAAATCTTGACGAATACCTTGGTATTAACATGTTGAATCTTTTTACCAGACCTGAAAAACCGGAATTTAGCCTTGAATTGGAAAGTTGACTTTTTATTCACGTAGAATTTGGGTCTGGAACTATTTTTAATGGATTCAAATGGGGGGGGGGGGGGTGTTTGCTTATTTATATGTAATATTTGAAGTAAATGGAGATTAAAAAATACGAGGACATTTACTTAAATGATATTACATGTAAATAAGTATTGCCTGTGCAGAAACAGGTCAAAAAAGTGCAAAAAATTGGAAACCTGTATTGCCCGCATTGAAAATACGGACTGATCATGACCGCATTTGATATGCGGTCAAGGCATGATCGCATTATATATGCGGTCATGGACTTTTTTGTGTGAATTCGTCCTTTCTCAATTTCTGAGCCTTATTTACACTCATACCTCTCTCTGGGAGATTCGAATCCCCTTTTTTACCCTCCGTGGTTTAATTGATTTACCTCAACTCCTTCTTTGAAAGTTAACTGGAACATTCTGGAACCTTATTTTGGCATACCCTTAGGACCAACCATGCCCCTAGGTTTGCCTATAAATAGAGGGCCTCTCCTCAAGCAAATGGTTGAGAATCTAAAGCTTGAAGAGCTCCAAGTGAAGAAGGGAACCCCTGCTTCTCTGCTTTCTCAATCCAGGTAAGTCCCTTTTCTCTTTTATTTTCTGTTTTTAATTCTAGAAATAGTCTAATCTTCTCCATTTCTATAGAATAAGGCATAGTTTATACTTGTATCCCCAAACCTGCCTCCAAGTACCTCAAGACTCCTTTCTAGCCGTAAAACGTGAAGAGAGAGCTAGGGGAAAGGGGAACAGGTGGATTCTTAGAATAGAATCCTATAATCTGTTCTTCTCTCTTTTTTGTAGAATAAGGCCATTTGATTGTGTTTGTATCCCCAAAACTATCTCCAAGTACTTCAAGACTCCTCTCTAGCCGTAAAACGTGAAGAGAGAGCTAGGGGAAAAAAGAACAGGTGGATCCGTACGATAGGCCCCTATGTGCTGTAATCTGTGATATGTGATTTCTTTTACTATTCTGTTCATATTTTAAAAGTTTCATTCTGAATCTGGAGGAATCCTATGGATTCATGCTGTTTATAGCATGAGATCCCTACTCCCTCCTACAGTTTTGGCTTTTCACACATATTGCACCTATATCACTGTTTTCTTGATTTTGGTGATATTTGGCTAGGATTCTGGATCTACCATGATCTATATGATAGATCTGAAACTAAAAGCCTGAGAGTAACCTATAGGGTTTCATGATGTGATTTTGAAGTTTTTTAATCTTGGAGAGAGGATCCTATGGTCTAAACTTTCCCTTTTGATGTTTTTTTTCATTAACATGGTTGATTGGGGTTCTATCTCTTCACTAATGAGAGATCTGGATCAGATCTGTACCCTAAAGAACTTTACTCTTCAATGTTTTAATCAAGAGATTTCAATCTGGGTTTTCATCCTTTTAATGGTTTAGCCTAAAGCTAGTTTTTCAGGTTTCACTTTAGGATGGTTTTCTTTGATTTTTATCTCTATTTTATTTCAATCATGAAACCCTTAGAATGATGTGATCATATCGAAGGTTCTAAATTAATCGGGCTATTCATATGAAAAACCATACACTTTTGTCACTTTTATGATTTTTTTTTCTTTATTAAGCAAGCTTTCTTTATTTTTAACATGAACAATACTTGGTAACCACCTTGTGTGGATGAATAGGGGTGCCTAACACCTTCCACTGTTCATAACCTAATCCCCTTACCTATCTCTGGTTGTTTTTTTTTTTTTGTATTTTAAAATAGAGTTATTTTTACTCTAATTTCTATCTTTTTTATTTGATTTGATATTTTGGTGTCCATTCACACCTAGACAAAATGGTGGCTACTCCTTGTTTTAATGAATCCCGTGTGATGATTAGGAAGTCATTAAATTCATTTTCCATGTCTCACAGCGGAGTCCATTGAGATACCCTCACCTGAGATGATGTGACCAAGAAAAGAGATCTGCCTTAGCCAAAACTGGCATTTACTAAACTTGGCATATAGTTGATGGTCTCTCAACGTATGGAGTATTATTCTCAAATGACCAACATGCGCTTCTTAAGTCTTGGAATATACCAAAATATCATCAATGAAAACCAACACAAAGTTATCCAGATATTGGTGAAAGACTCGATTCATGATATCCATGAAAACTGCGGGGGCATTAGTCAACCCAAAAGGCATGTCTAGAAACTCATAGTGTCCATACCGAGTCCGAAATGCTGTCTTCTCTATATCTTCTTCAGCCACTCTTAACTGATGATAGCCTGATCTCAGATCAATCTTGGAAAACGAAGATGCACCTCTCAACTAATCAAACAAGTCATCGATCCTAGGCAAAGGGTACTTGTTCTTAACCGTGACTTGGCTAAGTTGCCTATAATCAATGCACATGCGCATACTACCATCCTTCTTTGGCACAAAAAGAACTGATGCACCCCATGGTAACACGCTGGGTCTGATAAATCCCTTCTCCAGAAGCTCATCTGTCTGCTTCTTTAACTCATCCTGCTCAGGTTTTTCCAACCTGTAAGGTGGCTTGGACACAGGAGCCGTACCAGGCTGAAGCTGGATTCTAAAATCAACGGCTCTAGCGGGTGGTAATCCTGGCAGATCATCAGGAAATACATCTGCGAACTCAAATACCACTGGCACATTAGAAAGGTTAACTGTGTCACTTCTGGTCTCTTCTACTGCCACCGAAGCAACTAACCCAATCCGAATATCCAATCCTTCACAAATAAAGCAAAAGTCGGCTACCTAGGCTTACTAATTATAACTGTCCCCTTATGACAGTCAATAGTGATATAGTGTCTAAATAACCAGTTTATTCCCAATATCACATCATATCCTCTAAACTCCAGCTCAATCAAATCCCCGGGTAACTCTACTCGACCCATTCTGATCATACAGTCTCTATATACAATTTGGACCCTAGTGGTCTCTCCCAAAGGTGTGAGCACATATAAAGAACATTTGGGGATAGTGCTTCAAACATTAAAGAAACATCAATTGTATGCTAAACTTGAGAAATGTGACTTTTGGAAGAACGAAGTCAAATTTTTGGGGCACGTGGTGGTAAAAGATGGAATCTCTGTAGATCCATCTAAAGTGGAGGCAGTCTTGAATTGGGAACAACCAAAGAATGCTACAGAAGTGAGAAGCTTTTTGGGCTTAGCAAGTTACTATAGGCGATTCATAGAAGGATTTTCTCGTGTAGCTGCTCCTTTAACCAAACTAACTAGAAAGAATGTTAAGTTCTTGTTGACTAAGGAGTGCAAGGAAGCCTTCACAGAGTTAAAGAACAAATTGGCATTAGCACCTGTTCTAACTTTGCCAATCAGTGGGAAGCAGTTTCAGATTTTCATAGATGCTTCTTTGCAAGGACTAGGGTGTGTCTTAATGCAAGAAGGGAAGGTTGTGGCATACGCTTCTTGGCAACTAAAGCCACATGAGGTAAATTATCCGACGCATGATTTGGAATTGGTTGTAGTAGTGTTTGCCCTAAAGTTATGGAGGCACTACTTATATGGTGAGAGATTTGAGCTCTTTTCCGATCACAAGAACTTAAAATATATTTTCTCACAGAAAGAACTTAATATGCATCAAAGGCGGTGGATGGAGCTAGTTAAAGACTATGATTTCACATTACAGTGCCATCCGGGGAAGGCGAATGTAGTAGCCGATGCTTTGAGCAGAAAGCCTAGAAGCACACTATTCTTTTTGATTGCTCAGGAAAGGAATTGGTAGAAGGATTTTCAGATTTGGGAACCAAAAAAATCTCAAGATTATCAGGGGTGTATCTCTCTAGTTTGGTTGTGAAGCCAAATCTTATCGAAAGGATTGTGGAAGAGTAGGAGCATGATAAGTCACTCCAGTATCTAGTAACAAACGGAAAGGAAGATTTCAGATACCATTTGGATGGTAGTATTAGATTCAGGGACAGATTGTGTATTCCCAAGGAAAGTGGATTGAAAGAAGAGATCATGAATGAAGCTCATAAGACTTGATACTCTGTACACCCAGGTGGGACAAAGATGTATAGGGATCTCCGTAAGCTGTATTGGTGGAAAAATATGAAGAATGAGATTGCTAAGTATGTTTCCCGGTGTTCTACATGTAAGCAAGTAAAGGCAGAGCACCAGAAACCTGCAGGACCATTGCAATCTCTCCCCATTGGTGAATGGAAGTGGGAAAGCATCTCTATGGATTTTTTTGCAAGATTTCCAAGGACCCGCAATAACCATGATACAATTTGGGTTATTGTGGATAGGCTAACCAAATCAGCTCATTTTATTGTTATTCAACATTCTATTTCTATGGATGATTTGGTTCGACTATATATTGAGAAAATTGTGAGGTTGCATGAAGTACCTGTCTCAATAGTTTCTGATCGGGATTCTCAATTACATCTCGGTTTTCGAAAGGTTTTCAAAAAGCATTTGGTACAAGACTTGATTTCAGCACCGCATTCCACCCTCAGACTGATGGGCAAACTGAAAGGGTCAATCAGATTCTTGAGGATATGCTTAGGGCATGTGTACTTGATTTTAAGGGTAGTTGGGAAAGTCATCTTGCATTAATCGAGTTTGTGTATAATAATAGTTACCAAGCAAGTGTCGGAATGGCTCCGTTCGAGGCACTCTATGGGAGACCGTGTAGATATCCTATTTGTTGGATTGATGTAGGAGAGAAGTTGCTGTTGGGTCCACAGTTTGTAGAAGAGACTATAGAAAAGATTAAAATTATTAAGGAGAGGTTGAAAACTGCTCAAAGCCGACAGAAAAGCTATGCAAACAGGCGTAGAAGGAAGCTGGAATTTAATGTTGGGGATTTTGTTTTTCTAAAAGTCTACCCTATGCGAGGCATCTTCAGATTTGACAAGAAAGGGAAGTTGGCACCAAGGTATATTGGACCATTTCAGATTTAGGAACGGTTGGGAAAGTGGCTTATAGAGTTGATTTACCCTCACAATTGTCTTCGATGCATAATGTGTTCCACGTGTCTATGCTTCGGAAGTACGAGCCTGAACCCACACAAGTCATTGATTGGCAAGCTATACCATTGAGGGATGATGTTTCTTATGAAGAATATCCAATTCGTATCTTAGACCGGAAGGAACACATAATGAGAAGGAAAACTATTTCCTTGGTAAAAGTCCAATGGAGTAATCATTCTGAGGCAGAAGCTTCATGGGAGCAGGAGTCAGAAATTAGGGAGAAATACCCTCATCTATTTTGGGATTAGGTATTTTTCTAAATTTCGAGGATGAAATTTCTGTAAGGTGGGTAGAATGTAGCAACCCGGTCAAAAGAAAGCAATAATAAATATAATATTGACCTTAGTCAACTTTTGACTGGTCAAGGGTCATTCCATTTGGGGATTTTAATTGGTGCTAGTGTAGGACCCTCCCTAGTGGCACATACACATTAGAAAGCCTTTATTTTAAAAGAGCCAAAAGCGTACTCTCCAAACCTTTTGTCCCTTTGCCCTAAAAGAGCCAAAACCGTACTCTCTCCAAACCTTTTGTCCCTTTGCTTTCTTTTACTCTTCCTCAAGAAGCACACAAAACCGTAGGTAAGCCTTGTCCTTTTCTCAAGTTCTATATACCTCCTTCCAAGTTTCTTATTATTATTTTTATTTATCTATTTCTTCAATGCTGATTATAGGAGGATTAGAAGAAGAAAAGAAGGAATAGGAGAAACCCTAAGAGATTTGGGGTTGGATTAAGGTAAGGGTTTTACTTTTGTTTAGATGATAAATAATGTGAGATCTTTGATAAAATAACTACTATGAATTTTAATTAATTTTTGCATGCTTGTTAAATCGTTGTGGGGTTTAATCTGAATTTTAAATAATTTCTGCACATTGTTAAATCGTTGTGGGATTTAATCTTTTGTTTGTAATGTTTATTTAAATATTAAAGCCTAGTCGATTTTTACATCTTGTGGTGTTTTATAATAGTTAATTCATGAAATATATATATATGGCTATACTCGTTGAATGATAATGTCATGACTCATTTTTTATTTTTATTTTTACGTGATCGTTAAATGACAATGGACATGATTCACTTTTATTGTTTTCACATGATCGTTGAATAACAATGGGAATGATTCAATTTTTTATTGTTTTCTACGTGATTTGTTTCTCTGTAGGATTCACCTTTTACTGTTTTAGGTGATTCGTTTTCTTGTGCTGCCATATTGCTTTAATGGCAAAGGACAATTTTTATATATATTAAAACAAAAAGGTGAAAGAATGTTACATGGTTGTCTTGAGATTCACATGGCTGTGGCTGCTTTTCACCTAATCATGCTAATGGCAATGAGACCATGTAGGGCAATACTATTTTACATATCATGGCCGTAAGGCTATTGTGAGATCATGGTAATCATTCAATGATGCCATGGGTTCTCTTTTGTCATCACATAACCCATTGAATCACCAAATAACTTACTTTTCACATTGACTCATATTTACTTATATCTTTCTTAAAAACATCACATGGCCACAGGAGCCATGGATTTTTATTTATATTTTCAAATAATGCATGGCTTCAATGGTATGGCTTTGTCCACATTCTCATAACAGAATTGGCTAACAAGCCATGGCTTAAAGCCAACTCATATCAAACCTTTTAGTTCATAGTGTCAATCATATGCAATTATTTTAAATTTCATATAACCTTGGGGGTGTGAAATTTCAGACGTGGATTTACATTTTAATAGAATATTGATTCCAACTTCTAACATGCCTAGTTCTCAATGTGGGATGTATGCTATGCTGTGTTTAGCCATGTTATGAGTGTAGTTATTTTCTCTTTGTAAAGACTATACTATAATTGTTTGTGTTATCATTTATAAGAGCCAATGGTTATGTGTTATCTTTGGTTACAATTATTTTGGTTCAAGAAAGACCTTTTTAAACTTTGGGTGATTTTCGTGGATCATGGGAATTGTGACAAATTCTATCTGTGTGGTCAATCATATATAAGGAATTGGCACATTGACAAATAACGTAACCATATATCTTTATCCTAGTGACTACTCGTGAAGGATGACTATCTTAGTGATAAGTTGGTGTTCTTGGGGTTTGAGTCCCTAAGCTTTAAGGAAATAAGGTTGGGCACTTGTGTCCCATGGGTTGAAAGCCCCTGAAACCATGATGTACATGTGGAATTTATGAGAGTCTAATCCCTGCTGTATTAAAGTGGGATCCAAGGGTGGTTGATCCTAGCCAAAAGTTGGATTGCTCTAGCTGGTGGGCTTGACTGTAATTCCGGTTAGATTTGACATGAGAGTCATTAGAATAAAGACCCCATAATTGGGATTTGAATGAATTATTGTGATGTTTATGTTGAATGCCTAATATGTGAAACATCATGAATTGTACAAAGTCTAATTATATCAATTCTATGCATAGTAAAAATTTGATATTTTTAAATTTAAATGGCTGAAGATTTTACATTATTAATTCATATAAATTAAAGTGATTCTTCTTACTGGGCTATGAGCTCACCCCTTTGTGGAAATAAACAATTTCAAGTCAGTTGTAGGACCAGAGTTGGAAGAAGCCTAAGTGAAAGTTCTTGAAGTTCTATGGCTAATAGTTTAATATTATTAGTATCTTTGGATTTAGATTTTGTATTATTAAGAATTCATCTTATTTCAATTGGGTTTGTTAATTTGAGATTTTATGTTATGATGGGTTGTTGAAGACATTTTCTTGGATTTTATTAGGTATTACTACTGTCATCTTGGGGATTATGTTATTTTTATAAATTAGTGTAGATTGGTATCTTTAAGTCACGTTT
This sequence comes from Buxus sempervirens, assembly GCA_947561395.2. Classification (NCBI taxonomy): domain Eukaryota; kingdom Viridiplantae; phylum Streptophyta; class Magnoliopsida; order Buxales; family Buxaceae; genus Buxus; species Buxus sempervirens. Next base: position 13,374,144 of record OX387188.1, read on the forward strand.
CGGTGCTTTGCAATCATACTATTTTATATGACCGAAGATTGGGGCGTGACAAACAATCATATGTATCTTCTATTTCAATCAATATAATAAAATTTATTTCTTCAAATCTTACACTTGCAATCACACACGTAACGTAGATCTTGTGGTTGGTGCTACGGTTTTGGTTCCACATCTGTGCACGACGGACGGCTCTGCCGCTGGTTTTCCAATTTTTTTTAAGATCAAAAGTTAAATCAATCAAATCATACCAAGATCAAGCTGGACGGTTTAGCCGCCATCAAGGAACTCTAGAAGTATTGTACGGATCAACAGACGCCTCCTGGCTTGAGATCTGTACGTATACCGCTTACCATACGTCATTTCACAGTTTAACTACTATACTATCCCACTTGCATAGGGTTAATTACTTAGGTATATATTTAGCATTGGCCGATGTTTCACATTATCTTAGTATAACCAAATACATTTGGCTCTTCATACACAATCATGTAGGGTAATAAAAATAATCACTGAATCATAATAAAGAAACAGATTCCTAGAAATAACCTAAGGGTTCTAGCTATTGTGCACTCATTCCACAAAAACAACCTAAGGCTTCTATTTCTAGATTTAGGATCTTATTTTGTTCTGATACCAAAAATTGTAATGACCCGGAACCAGGTCTGCCCATCCAAGGCACTCACCTGTCCCCGATCCTTACGGGTAGGCCTTTCGACCTACTAAAAACACGAGTAATTTAAAACATTTTCCTGAACAAGTGATAGTGGTAGAACAGTTGATACATGTGCATATCAAAGTTTATATAAAGGTAAACATGTCCTGTGATGGACTACAAAGTTAAATACATGAACTAATTGGCTATTACAAAATGGTGGGTATCTAACCACTCAACTTAGTTATAAGGTTCTACAAGTCCAAAAAGATACAACTACCATATACAAGAAATGAAGCTCTAAGTAGGATGATAAAAGTCCTCCTATTTATACCCTGGTGCCTTCTCTTTTCCTTTATCCCCACTCCGGTCTTTCACATTGGAAGTCGACAGCTCTGAAAACAAAATCGATAAAACAACTTATGAGACGAATGTCTCAGTAAGCAACATATGCATACTCGTGAAAACACAATTCATGCTAATATCATTCATGACATGTTGATAGTTGAAATATAGTTAAATCGATGACAATTTAATATCAATCAAAGTGATGTAATTCCTTAATTACGTAAACAATCCAGCAATCAACAATTGATAATCATACAAAAGTCTCATCAATTAGTTTCCTAGGTAGTTTAACATACATTGCACATGGCCACATTTAACTCCACTGATTCCTCACCGTGTGCTAGGCATCCAACATCGATTCCCTTTGATGTTAGGCCTCCATACGCCGATTCCCCTTGATGTTGGGCATCCATGCTGACTCCCCGTAGCTGTGGGCATTGACCACTGATGTCACTTGGTGCCGAGATGATAAATAATAATAGTAACTTGGTCATGACATTATACACAAACTTACTTAGGCCTCGTTTGGCTTTCATTCCGGATTAGGAACTCATTCCGAGAATGAATTCTTAAAACTCATTTTGCGAATCAATTTTGAAGTCTTTCTAATTGCGTTTGGTTAGCACGTAGCAGAATGAATTTCCACCTAGAAAACTGTTTGGTTAACAAGTAATAAAATGAGTTCTATGAAATTTGTTTTTTCCTTCTTTTTTTTTCTTTTTCCATGAATAATTATAAGAAATTAGTTGATCCTTGAAAGATAAAATTTGAAACACCTAAGAAATGAAAAACAAAAATAAAATAAAGGATGGGTTTGCTGATTATGTCTATTAATTTAAAACACATAATGATAGCAACTATCAGTAAAATCACAAAGTCCTATCACATCCATAATTTATAGCAAAGTTAATTACATTAATACAAATAATACTCTCAAGGGCATTCACTATTGCAAGCATGCGATATAGCTTCAGCAATTGATTGTCTAAATGCATCCATCCTCCTTATTCCTTGTTCTTGCTGGTCTAGCTCTTCTGGGTCTAGACCTCCTCAATTCCTGCAACTTCTCTACGTTTGCCACACACACAAAATCAACCCCTTCTTCTAATATGATTCAAACCAACCTCTGCACCCCTCATAAACTCCTTTCTCCCATCCATGCTTTCACAGTTCTACATCTCTCAATACAAAAAAAAATTTCTTCGTCTTCTAATTCGTTCCCATCATAGCTCCAATGCCTAACCCCTAACCTCCCTTTTATTGTCTTTTTCCGTATCAATTCCCAATATTTAATTTATTTCATCAAGTTATTATTGTATATCTTAATTGTCAATTCCAATGTATAATGAAAGTGAAACTCCGTTGAGCAAAATGTTACCTTCAAGTTCTAAGAACCCATACTCCCCAACAAAAGACCTAAGTGACAGGTCTTTAATTTTTTTTTCATACTATGGTTTAACAAGCTAGGCTCACAAGTTCAAGAAATATTGAAATATCCAACTCTAGGTAATGGGACTCTGATACGCATGGTTCTCACCGAACTCCCTAGCACACATCATGCAAGCCTACCAACACCTCATTAAATTGATATAATAACACTGTCTTTAACTAACTTTCTTCACCCATATCAACAGATATCATTTTCTAGCACAATCTTGCATAAAAATTCTAATTTGAAATTTGAATCGTGTCATGCTCCTTAAACTGAAACATGAAATCCACATCTATTGTCTTATCGATTCCATACCCAACCTTGCTCCTTTGAGCCTATTAGGCCCACCCAATTCACCATCAACCCACAGCAGACACCTCAAACTAATACATAAATCTCTTATGCTACTGTAGGTTGTACTCGATTTTAATAGCCAAAGGTGAAGCGCCTTAACAATTAACCAACACCACTTCAACATGTTCAGATTGTGAATTTTAAGATCCACTTTCACATAACCCTCACTTTCACATAACCCTCAAAAACACCACTTTTTGCTTTAAATCAACCCCATTTCTGCGGGAATCGAATCGAACCCACATGCCGAAACCACAAACGATCCCGCTCGATCCCACTTCCATTGCCTTCTCATGGTAAATCGCCTCCGTTTTCTCCATGAACTCAAGCTCTCCGCATATGTCCAGGTAGTCACACCCACTTTCCACACAAGCAGACACAACGGGCTCTCCATATAGGTGAAAGGTCTAACACAATTTAACACGAGCTTCGTTTTGCTACAGAGGTCATTCAGAGAAGATGTGTCAGAAACGTCGGCTTTGATGATGGAAAGCTGAGGAGGGGATGCAGGGTGAGATGCCCATTTCAGCGCCTCGACCAATTTGGTGGGATTTCGGCCTGCTAAGGCTAGAGATTTGAGTGAGGATGAAGGTGCGTTGAGGAACTTGAGAGCTTCTCTTACAACATATTTGCCTGTGAAACCAGACACTCCTAGGATTACCAGGTCATAGAAGCCATTGTCGCTCTGTTCTTTCTTTCCTGGGTTCTCCATGTTTGAAGCATGGAGATAAAATGGAAGGCTTTTGAGGCTTTTATTCTGAAGAAGAAGACTCGGGAATTGTACCGTTGGGGAATGTGAAACGGATGAGTTTCGTTCCTCTTCTTCTTCATATTTTCTGTAAATATTGGATGCTCGTTTGGAAAATAGTTTTCCCCTTCAATAACCAGAGCACCAACGAAGAAGAAGAGGAATTGTTTCATTGAGATTGGAGTCTTTTATCAAAGAAAGAGAGAAGCTCAATCGGCATATTTACAATTTATGCCATTTCTTAAAGTTAACATTAATTACAAGTTTGCCACCGCACAAAAATCAGAACCCATTCTCAATTCCAAAAATGGGGTTGAAACCGTTTCTGAAAATCAAGGGTTTTCTCATTTTCATTCTTATAGAATGAGTTCTTGCATGCATTACCAAACACTCATTTTGGTATCAGAATTCATTCCAAGGCTTGGAATGAGTTCCAAGGCTTGGAATGAATTCCTAAAATGAAAGCCAAACGAAGCCTTACTTAAGATTTATGGATCCATTACTTAAGATTGTTCATTAACCAATTATCCTTTAATTCATTACATATAACATCTCATGCCACTTACGCATGTACAATTTCAAAGGGTAGCTTTATAGCCTTACCCATATCAACTTGGGCCAATGCCCTTTTTCATTATCTCATGGAACCGGGCCACTACCCTCCATATGTATATATCAAGTAACGGGCCAATGCCCTTCATATCATGCTAAACAAATGGGGCCAATGCCCTTCATAATATCCCATGCTATATTAGCAACCAATAGCAACAAGTCATTATCATGGTAATAAATCATGCATTAATTCACACATTAGTTTGAGATAATCAACATTCTTATTCAATAACTCTTATCAATCATTACAAACACTTCTACATGTCCTTTGGCTCTAATTTTCAACTTCCAAGAATCATTGGAAGGTGTATACAATAAGGGCCCGATTGGTTCGCGGAATTGGAGGGTGGAATTGGGGTAAGAATTGGAATTGGGTTCTCAATTCCAATTCTTTTGATTGGTTAAATATTTGGAATTTGGAATTTGAATTGGAACCCAATTCCATAGAATTAGCTTATAGGCTACTTTTAAAGTTACCTAATTCACTCCCAAATCGAGAAGAATCGGAGATTGTGATAGAAAATTAGAAGCTCGGTACAAGCCTATCTTGTTCTCCTCTTCTTCACAAGTCAGCAAGTGTTGCAGAGAGCAGTACGTATCTTCTCCCTTCTTATCTCCCATCTCTCTATTCCATTTCCTCTCTCCCTTTCTTCTCTCTCTATCTCTTCCATTTTCTCTCTCCCCTTCTTCTATTTCTCTCTCTCTCTCTCTCTCCCTTCTGTTTCTTCTCTTCATTGCTCTCTATCTCTCTTCTTCCATTTGCAGATCAGTTTGAAACAAGAGAAAGTCCAAAGCTTATTACCAAATCACCACCAAAGCAACTAAGCTATTTCACGAATTCAGCAAAAGAAAAACTCTACAAAAAGGGTTCACTTGTACTCCTGCATTCGAGGAACAGATTCAAGACCAATCCCGCTTTGTCAGAATTTCCTGCCAGAAGAACTACATTCTTCTAATTTGTCTACTGCTGACACGGACAGAAACAAAGAAATCAATGTTGTTAAGGATAATCCATCATATTAGCATATTCTTGTGGCTTTCATCCATGAGTGGAGAAATCTAAGCCCCATTGAAAAAGGTAAACCACTAGGAAAGCCTTTACAACTTCCTCTAACCCTAGAGCTATGTTATTTGAAAGAAAGTAGAAATCTTCTCGGACGTGAAGGGCATCCTCTTCTCTCTCTCTCTCTCTCTCTGGTTTTGTTTCAACCGAATAGGAAAAATCTCCTCTTTCTTACTGCTCGTGCCATGAACCACTATGAGTTTAACATTATATGTATAAGAAGCCGACTGTTTCATAGTAGATAATTAACCAAGTGAAGATTTAGAAAATAATAGCAAGAGAAACAACAACTTAATACTGAAACTGGAAGAATGTCGCTGGAGACTTGGATTCAATAAATGTTGCTCTAGTGCCATCCTTTCTCTCCCTCTTTTACCTCACTCCCATGTGCCTTGTCATAACCTTCTCATAAATACAACACAAAGAACAGAACCCCAACTCAAACACGATTTCACCATTCTTGTTCGTTAGACTTCACGTCCTTGCTCAGCCACCCCACATAAGAAGACATTATTATGATGAAGAAAATCAATTTAATTCTCTCACTCTCAGTCCCTCATTCTCTTTTATATGATCAAACCATAAATGAAACAAGCAAAATTTTTTTTCTACAGACCTCTCTGCTATCATGTTGTGTTGTTGCAGAGAGGGTTAAACACTCCCCTCCCTTTCTCGCTCTCTCTCTCTCTCTCTCTCTCATTTTCTTCGTAGCACGAGTTGCTTTTTTTTTCCCCTTTCTAAGACATGTAGCATTCTTGTGTTATTTCAAAGTGATGTCAAACACCCTCCCTCCCTCCCTCCCTCCCTCCTCTCTCTCTCTCTCTCTCTCTCTCTCTCTCTCTCTCTCTCTCATATGTTTACTTTTAAATTGATGTTGTATAGTTTTTTCCAACACCCTCTCACTTGATCATTGTTTTGTTGCAAACAGAGTGATTTACTGGAAATAAATCAATTCTTCATAAGTTCATCCAATTAGTGGAATTGGAATTTAAATCAATTCTTCATAGAATTGTAATTCCAAATTTCAATTCTCTTGCCATCCAATCACAATAATTTCAATTCTACCCAATTCCAATTTTTGATGAATTAGAATTGGAATTATAATTCTTAATTCCAATTCTAATTCATTAAACCAATCAGGGCCTAAGTCGCGACTATTTTTCGCTTGTTTTGGTTTGTTCTTCAACCCAAATCCTACACTAGGGTCTCTAACACTCCAATAACTTACAAATGACTCAACAATAGCATTCCTTTAGACATGCTTTCACGGTTTCTACATTTGCAAATCAATCAAAAACCAAACGTGCCCTAATTCTGAAAATTCATTTTCAATCAAGAGATAAAACATTATGGGAGTTGGAAGGGTGTTGCTTACTTGGTTTAAGCAAGCATGACCTTCTTTGCTCACATTGCAACCCATGATCAGCTCTCCCTTGAGCTTCCTTGATGGATCTTCACAAATACTCTAAACACAAGAGGGAACAGCAACTTAAAACAAAAACCTTTCTTCTTAGTGGCAAATCCCAGCAAGAATCCCCACATTTTGCACTTCGATCCTTCCCTTGGGTTTAGCTCAACCAAGAGAAAAGAATGGGGAGAGTAGAAGAAGGGAGAGAGAGAAAAGAGTGGGGGGGGGGGGGGGGTAGAGGGTTTCATATGAATGAAACCATAACCCCTCTTTACACTTAGTCAAAATTTCTCTACTCTCAACCCATATTTCTAGATATATGCCCTTCTCTCACAAGGCATATGTAATTACCACCTTGCCACTGTAAGACCCCGGATTTTTACATAATAATTAGGGCATAATAAATAAATAAATGTATAAATAAAAGAAAATATGAGTTAAGTTATAATTAAAATAAAAAAGTGAAGATTTAAAGGGCAAGTAATTCAAATGAGTAATAAGTTGTAAATAAAAAAGGACTTTTAAGGAAATTAGCCTAAGAGGGTAAAAAGGTATTTTGATAATTTTCAAAAAGGGTAATTTAGAAAACAAATCATTAAATAATCATTAGGATTAGAAAATAGAAGAAAATAATTTATTTAGGCAAGTTAGAAATTAAAAAGAAGTAATAAAAGCCTAAAAGAGGAAAAAGGGTAATTAGGAGATTTCGAGTCTTAATTGAAAGAAAAAGTAACTAATTTGGGTTTTAGGTGATATTTAGGGTTTAAGTAATTATTATGCACGAAATTAAGTTGTAAGGAAGATGTTTAGATGATAAGAAACTTAATTAGGATGGCTTTGGTAGAAAAATAGATGGTGGAGAAAAAGTAGGAATTAATTAGAATGAGTTAGACCTTAACTAGACCACCATAGGGTTGGGTCAGCCCAATTAAAGAAGCCTATTAGGGTTGGTTTAGGATTCTTATAACTTAGTATAAATAGTAGAAGAAGGATTTAAAAGAGAGAATTTTCGTGGGTTAGATAATAAGAAAAAAAAGGAGGAAGAAGAGAAGAAGAAGGTTGCTGGAGTTGTTCGACCAGTTTCCAACAAATCGCGATCGGGGAAAATCCGGACGGTGGATCGACTTTACATTTGGAGGTTTTGTTCATGACTGATGGATCTACAATGTGAATGGTGGAGATGTGAATTTAAGGACTCTAAGTTGGTGCGATTGGGAACAGAAGGTGGGTCCAAAATTAGAAACTTCAAAGGAAGATGGATCTTAGCGCATGAGGCAAGTAGTAACCCTTGAAAATTGGAGGAACTGCATGGTTTCATTTTCTGTGATTTAATATGGTTTGAATGGATTAGTCGGAACTGGATTTACATGGCATCAAATGGTTTATATTATAGAGTTTTATGTTCTTGAAGGATTTGCTAAAGTAATGAAGAAATCATGGTTTGATCATGTAAATATTCATGGGATGGTATTTAACTGACCCAAATTAATTTAGAGTGTTGGAGGTATGATTTAGAATGTTGGGAAATTATTTTAGACTAATTAAACTCAAGGGCTAAGCACAAAAATCAAAACTTGAAGAAATATGAAAAGTATTGAATAATCATAGGTATGATCATGTAGATTATCATAGGTTGCTAAATAATTGGTACAAATTAATCTAGGAGGTAGTAGGTGTGATTTATAGCATTAGGGAATTGGTTTAGAGCAATTAAACACAAATCAAAAGCATAAAAATCCGAAATTTGTAAATCTGGAAAATTTAAGCTGAAATTTGCACGAGCGCCCAAGACCGCCTAGACAGCAGAGGTAGGTGCTCTATACAAAATTTAAGGAATTTTGGGATTTTTGTAATACGGTTAAAAACCTAGTAATTTTTCTAGTAAGATAATCATTCTGGCAACTTTATAAGGACCTAATTGAGGTATAGAAATTTATAAAATTATATTTGGTAAATAACCAAGTAATTGGAAGTTCTAAGGATAGTTTAGAGTATGAAAAGGGCTAAATTGAAGGTAACAACAATAGGAATAATACTAGCTTGTATTTATGGATTAAAATTATCTTCTAAACTATATTTTAGGTTTGTAGAATATGCTGGAAATTAAAAATACAGAAAATTGAATCAAATGCTATCTTAGGTATTAATAAGGAAACTTGGATTATAATAAGGGGATTAATAAAGAAAACTCCAAGCAAAACTTGAATCACTTTTATTTGTGCTCAAAATGTGAATACTGGTTACTGGAATTGTATAAACTTTGATTTTCATTGAACTTATATTTCATGAGTTTTATTTTGAATATATTGCATATGTCATCCAGCAAAAGGCTTTATCTTGGGATTATAAGGATTGAATCATGGTGATCTCTTAGAAGTGAATGTTTTGGTATGGATTGGATTGTGGTATGTTGGTTTTATCGTGTTTTGTGTCAGTGGGCTTAGTTGGTTATGGATCCATAGTTTTGGCTGGTTAGCTAAGTGGTATTTCGTTTGGGTTGAGTTACTCCTTGTGCGAGCCCGCTTCCTTCACGAGTTAGTTTGCATTGGGGGGTCCTGTGTCTGTAGGGTCATTTTGAGTCTCGCTGGTGATTCCTGTACATTTGGATAAGCAGCCATCTCCATGTATTGATTTCGGTGTTGCATGCTAGTGGTATATACCAACTCTGCCGAGTTCGTGTGCAATAAGTCAATGACTACGACTCCTATCTAACGTGATGTTCACGGGTTTGAGTGTCTTAGTAGCATTGATATTAGTCGTACGGTGCTATAACATTTGTTTGAGTGTCATCTCAAAAACTTATCATCTTTGTGAGTCCTGCAGTGACACGTGTTTTATCACTATTCGTTAGTTTTATTTATCGATAACATCCTTTGCTGGTATCTTACGTATGAATACATGTTTTATCGCTTTACTTGGAATTGCCATAGATAACTTGGATTTATCGCCTTATCGTGGATTAATCGTAGACCTCATGACTATTTGCTTAATTTAGACTATTTTACTTGCATGCACCTGCTACTTGCTGAAATGTAAATCTCACTCCGTTTTCACCTATTTTTTAGGTTTGCTTGGAGAGATCGCGAAGATGGGGTTTATTTGATGGGTAGAATTGTAATTGATATTATTGTCCACATTTTGATTAGACAAATTTTATTGTAAACTGATTTGATTAAATTGAATAAAGAATTGTTTTATTTCCCACCAGAACTCTGATGTAATTAACTAAATTTAAAATTTATTGTGAATCTTAGTTTGTATCCGACCCCAGCTTCGTGGTAACACCTCAGGTTTGCTTGTTGAACCGGACTTGGGTTGTTACAGTAGCGAACCGGGTTCGGGTTGGGTGCCGGTCTTGCACTGACCCGAGTTCGGGGCGTTACAGCCACTCTCCTTTTATTGCACACACAAATTTACCACTAAGCCATCCTTTCATAGAATAAAATTTATTTAATAATCTAGGAAATTGATCTAATGAAAGAGATGCCTTACCTTTACACATTTTTGACAAGCCTTGACTTAGCCACTAGATTGGCTTTCGTAGTTCAAGTTTGGGCTTCTCCCACTTCACCTACACAACACAATACAAAAATTTAGAATTTGCTAAATACCTCTTGCTTAATCACTTAAGCAAATTATCTAAAAATCTAGGGTCTCATAAAACATCCTTAGAACCCTTACAAGTTAGTGAAAGCATACAAATCCATTTAAGACCCCAAAGTGAAATAAATTTAAAGGAATAGGTGGACAAGTAATTGGCATAAGCTCATTTATACAATTGGTCCTCAGAAACACCTTAGAAATTATCTCAGAAAGATGTTGTCAATGGTGGAATCAAAATAAACCCCTATAATAATTTGGAACCAAAAGTCTTTCAAAAATGTAGTTTAGTGGAACGTGCCCAAATTCTTTGATAAATGGAAATTTGAGATACTTCTAGTGCAAACTCCTCCTAAACTCAATCTTATTTATGCATTCATTGGATCTTGTTTAAAAATAATTTTATAATAGAATTTATCCAAAATACCAGAAATAGGGATTTCTGACATGAGCGATCAACAAAGCACTTGAGCGCTTAGGTTGAGCGCTCGGCCAATTTACATGTTTTTCTATATTGTAAGATATACTTATAATTTAATTGTAGTTTATTATGGATTGCTCAGGGTCACTTGAGCGATCCTGAGTTTGATCATCTAATAACAAGGCCGCTAGACCCGGGCGCTTGAGCGCCTGGGTTAGCGGGTCCTTGGAATTCTAGATTGCATAATTCTTTGGATTCTGTAAATCAAATATCACCATCTCTGTCTCAAATTTGATCATTCGAAACACCTCAACTGCTTTCTATAACATCTTAAAAACACAAATCCATGCTCATAGATTTAATTAAAAAGAACTATAATGAATCCACTAATTTCTCCAATTATACGTACGAAACAGGGGTTTCTTTTTAAAGCATGATCAAAGTCTCATACAAACGAATTTAAAGCTGTAAATTAGGGTTTGAAGGGTGCTACTTACCTCTGAAATACATATTCCCTGCCCAAAGTAGTCTTGATTCCCAGATCTGAACTCTACGATGAAAATTCTTCTACAACTGAAATAAAAATTTACGCATTCCTCTCTCCAAATTCTCAGATCTAATCTGCTCAAAATTAAAATCTCTTAATACTCTAGTTCATCTAACAGAGAATTTGAATTCAAACCAACTTACCTGAATTAATCCGAGATGAAATAGATTCCTAAGTTTCTTCTCCCAATTTAGCTGTTCAGATAAGATTTCAGCAACCTTGCTCACTTGATCCATCACTCCCTTCTTGTCCAATCGACCAAAAAATAAGTTCTTCTCTCCCCTTTCTCCTTCTCAGATCCCTCTCCACTTCTCCAAAAATCTCTAGATTCCTCCAAATCAACCCAACTCAATCTAACTACTACTATTTATAACCTCCTCCTCCTTTGGCGCCCAACCAAATTTTCCTGAACTTACTATTTTGCTATGCTCCACCGCACAACAACTCTACATAATCACTATAACATGAGTTAAGTTTTAATGCCATGCCACTCCATCTTAAGTTCTATTTTAAACCAATAATATTAAATTAATTAATTTATCTTATTGAATCATTTTTTCCACCTTTATTTATTCTAAAAATTTTTAAATCACCTTTATGTTTCACTCATTGCACAACACAACTTGATCAATTTAAGACTTTATAAAATCCAATTTTTAATAATATTAAAAATTTAGAATTTTACACCGTCGGTGTAAGTAAATTCCACCAAATGCAAGTGCTTACTTCAACTGCCTTCCCAATTTAATACACGGCATCCCAACATATCCTCCAAAGTCTGAATGTCCTCTTCTACTGCCCATCTATCTGTGGGTGAAAACTAGTACTGAAGCTCAACTTCGTACTCATAGCATCCTGAAAATTCCACCAAAACTAAGATGTAAACCGAGAATCTCGATCTGAAACTATCGAAACTGGAACCCTATGTAGTCTAACAGTCTCTCGGATATACAACTCTACAAGTGAAGCCAATGTCTAAATAGTATGGATAGGCAAGAAATGGGTTGATTCTGTCAACCGATCTACAATCACTCATATAGCATCTTGCTTCTTAGCCGCTGTCAGCAATTCAGACACAAAGTCTATGGTAACATGCTCCCACTTGCACTCAGGAATAAGTAGTGGTTGCAATAAACCTAGAGGTCTACAATGCTCTACCTTGACTTGCTGAGAAGTAAGGCATCTAGATACAAACTCAGTTATCTCTCTCTTCATTCCTAACCACTAATAAACAACTTTCAAATTTTTGTACATCTTCGTACTACCAGGACGAAATGCATATCTAGATCTGTGGCCCTCATCAAGTATTAATCGCCGATCCTTGCATCATCTGGCACACAAATCTTGCTTCTAAATCTCAGCAATCCATCTCCGTCCTCAAAATCTCTAGCTATCACCTCTAGCCACTAGCTTTCTGGTATGAATCAAATCTAGATTTGACAACTACTACTCAATCAGGATCCATATGTACCCATGCTAAAATCAATCCATCATCATGTGTACTAAACTCTCCACGCTAGTGCCTGAGAGTATCAATAAGACTTCACTAACTAGTCATGAAAGTAGCTAGGATAGTTACGTCATCCTATGAAGCACCTCTACAGCTTAAGGCATTCGCCATTACATTCATCTTGCTCGGATGATAATTGAGAGTAAAACTATAATACTTCAATAAATCCATCTATCTCCTTTGCCTCATATTAAGATCTCTCTGGGAAAATATGTATCCCAAGCTCTTGTGATCTGAATATATCTCATACTGTACTCTAATAAGATAGTGTCTCTATAACTTAAGCGTAAACACTATAGCTGCCAACTCTAGGTCATGTGTAGGGTAGTTCCTCTCATGAGGATGCAACAATCTCGATGCATATGCTACCACTTCCCTCTACTACATCAATACACAGCCCAAGCCAACACGAGAAGCATCACAATAAATGGAGCAACCCTCAATCACTGAAGGTACAATCAAAACTGGAGCTGTAAAAAGTCGTAGCTTCAACGCTTGGAAACTATCCTCATATCTATCATCCCATTGAAACTTTATAGCCTTCTTTGTTAAATTTGATAGATGAGCTGCAATCCTAGAGAAATTCTCTATAAATCTCCTATAGTAACTAGCCATACCTAGAAAACTACGTACCTATGAAACTGTGGTAGGTTTAGGCTAATCAGTCACTGCCTGAGCCTTGGCTAGATCCACTGCAATACCTTCTCTAGAAAACACATGCCCTAAAAAACAAAATATTCTGCAACCAAAATTGGCACTTACTAAAATTTGCATATAATATGTGTTCTTTCAATGTCTACAACACTGTCCTAAGATGTTGGGCCATGCTATTCTCTACTCCAGGAATAAACCATTATATCATCAATAAACACCATGCTTCCATTACACATTCATTACTTTTCCAAATTGTCAATCCATCCTCAATATCTCAGAAATTGAATCACTTATAATTCCTTGTCCTCAATATTCATACTCACTAATAAAGTACAAAAGTTACTCAAAAGAGGACGTCATGACTTGCTACCACCAATCCTTTCCATATATGTGTACTTATATGAAGGGCAGGAAGAAATCATGCAAATCCACTTCTGGCTTAAATTAAACCAAGATAGCATATACACTTATTTACTCATATACATATAAGTATTACACTATCCCATTTGTATAAAGCTTAATACTTAAGTACATGTTCAGCATTAGCCGATGCCTTACACTACCAAAGTATGACTGTATACAACTACCTCATCATCCAATTAAGCACACAATACCATGAATACTTAATCAACCATCACCAATTTCCTGCTTTAGATATGGGCATTAAACAATTAAAATCATGTTACTAACCTCAAACATTCATCTTACTGTTTATCTCAGAATCAACTACTTCTCAAAGTCCTCAATTACCTTCAAAATTGAACCTTAATAATTTTGATTTAATCATGCAATATTAATAAGAAAACTCTACACCACAATTAACAAACTATATTGTAACAGATAATTATATAATAGAGGAACAAGAAACATACCTTTAGCTATAATGACTACAACAAAATTCGTGGGAGCACTCTCAACCTAAATTTCCTATTTAAGGGTTCTATCTAGCGCAACATACATCCCCAAACCACCTAAGGTCTCACTAGTTATGATTAGGAATCCTAGTATTTCTTTGATACCACCTTTGTAACACCCTAGATCCAGTTTGTTCATTAAAGATATAAACATGTCTCCAGAGTGTTATGTATGGGCCCAAATGCTTATACCAAACTCATAATAACAATTCATGAGTAATATATCAAAGTGCGGAATTAAAACAATCTACTAAAGCATGGGTAAAGACTACACTAATCTCACATGTCAAGTATATGAATAAAGTATATCAAGTCTGATACCCTCAACAACTCCCAAAGTTTACTAGTTCAAATCATCAAAAATATCCATCACATACTAAGTCCATGGAACAAAATAATCCTCAGCTCTATAGAGGTCCTCTAGCTCTACTCTAGTAGTCATGTCCTCTCCAAGATTAGCTGAAAATAAAACAAAACTTGAATGAGATACCAATATTTCATCAAGTATCACATGCATATTAAAACATTTTATGACAGTTCTAAACACATGCCATGATAAATGTACATAAACAATATCAATATCAGATTATGTGGAAACCAATAAATCCAAATATAATAATGTAACATGTGCCAATGAAATCAATTGTCCCAAAATAACTCAATAGATATATCTAAAATCAAATCAAGTGTCAAAATAGGCTAGTGTTTTGTAATTCACTTTAGTTGGGTAATAACCATGCCATAGCCAAATCCACGCTTTCATGTATATAATCCGACCTACTTAGGGTTTCGGATACTGAAATGACAATCTATTCAAGGTTTCATCATCCAATGCTGACCTACTCCAAATTTCGGCATTGACAACACCGGCCTACTCAGGGTTTCGGTACTGCTCTACACCAGCTATGGCAACATTCAAGGCCATGCAATTATAGTAACAAAGTAAATACATTACAATGCCAAGTTTAAGCAATTAATCCAAGAAAAGCTAAGCCAAATAGTTAAAACAAACATATAAACCAATGATCTCAAACATATAATCATGGGTCAATCATGAACAAAACCACTCTATCATGAAGGATATCAAATTCTTGTAATCCCTTGAATTTTTTTCCTTTTTAAATAATTGATTAATTTATTGAGGGAAATATTGGATTAAATGATTAATTAGAATTTTATTGATATGGATAGAAGGTGAAGAGGAAGATCAAGTTTAACGTTTGCTAAGGAGGTGAAGAATGGAAATATACAACCAAGTAAGTATAGATTTTAGCTTTTATTTGAATTTTAATTGGTGAAGGTGCATGATTATGATAGATATGCAAGGTAGGCTATCATATTTTAATTAAAATTGATAAATTACTTAAATAGACATGGTTGGACGTTCAAACACTTTTAGAGATGAGTTTTGAAGAATGGAAACTCCTAAATAGGTTAGAATTAAACTTCTAAGTATAAATAGGAATTTTTAAGAAAATAGAAAGTTTATTTCTTTTGTCTTGGACGTGTGGTTTAAAGTTTGAGAGAAGAAATAATGCCCAGAATTGAAGGAGGAGAAGACAGGTCGCTATTTTTGCTAGTTTAGAGTTTGGATTTGCGAAAGAGGCAAGTAACACCCTTGTTTTTGTTTAATTATTGCATAATTTTTGTTTATTTATTAAGGATGATTTAGAAACATATTATGAAATGTTTTAGAAGCAAGAACCATGATAGTTTACACAAGGATTTTCGTAGGTTGAATGTTTGTGTCTTTGGTTATATAAAACTGTTAAAGTATACAAATATGTTTGGTTTTGATTGGTAAATGAAGTTTTAGTGTGTTTAGTTTTATCTAACATGTTTAGAGGATGTTTATGAGTGTTTTCTAAGTGATTTAAGGAGTTGGCTTGGTGATATTTGATTTTAGTTTGAAAATTCGCAAAGTTTTGCAAAACCCAAATTTTTACAATTTTCTACGAACGCCTACAATCATGCTCGAGTGCCAGGCTAAGCGCTGAGGTAAATGCCCAGACGCTCAACAATGCTCGAGCGCCATTAAAGGTTCCCCGCCTGTGTTTTTTTTTTTACATTTTCAAAACCCGAAAGCTGAAAAATTTTTGTAAACCAAGCGCTCGGGAGAATGCTCAAGGGCGATCCCAAGCGGCTGTTTTCTAAAAAGCTTGTTTTATAGGAGCGCCTTCAATAGCGCTCAACGGCGCTCAAACGCCCATTATAGAAAATTTATATTTTTGAAATATACCTAGTTTTTTATTATAAAATTGTTTTTATTGATTTACAACTTATGTACCAATAACATTAGAGTGTTTTGAGAAGGTTTGCACTGGCCGTTGATTACATTGAATTTTTATAAAGATTTTGGGTACGTTCGACTAAAATATCTTTTATTCCAATTTATTACTCCAAACTCTTTTCTTTTTAACTTGGTTTGATTTTATTGATTCCTACACTTGTATTTGACTTATCTAAAGATGTTTCCAGGGTTGTTTTGAAAGAATTGTGAATATTTTCCTTTGTGTACCTCAGAGTGGTTATTTCCTCACTCATATAGCTTGAGTTTGAGCATTGTTTTCCTCCATATATCTTGGGGATGATTTGAGATTGAATTATAAATGTTGTGGATTTTTTTTGGGTATCAAAGATCATATGACTTCAGTATTTTGTTTTGTGTGTCTAATGGGCATAGCTTGGTATGGATCCATAGTTTAGCTAGGAGTGAAAATAGTATTTTCTTTGTTTTGTTAAACCTATTCATATATGCTCTCGTCGTGTATCTCGACGAGGCCTTTCTGTATCTGGTCGTGCTGCAGTAATCCCACCTGTCGTGTATCTCGATGTGTTTATTTTGGGCTACCTACTGTGCGCACGTCGTGGGAGATGCGCGACGCGAGGGGACGCACGC
Organism: Buxus sempervirens; assembly: GCA_947561395.2. NCBI lineage: Eukaryota > Viridiplantae > Streptophyta > Magnoliopsida > Buxales > Buxaceae > Buxus > Buxus sempervirens. The sequence goes on from OX387188.1 coordinate 13,391,306, forward strand.
GATGAAAGGTGCGAGGGAATGGGGGTATAAGGAGTCGCCACTGCCTAATGGGGTGCAGGCAGACACCTGGGTGCCATAAGGATATCTATTTTGGTCTGTGGCTTGAGATTCTGGCTAAGGTCTCAATTACGGTCCGGGGAAGTCCGTAGACACCCCGGTCCGCCCCATCGGTTGACGGGTCCCATGTGCTTCCCTGGTTCGAGTCAACTTTGGTTCAACTCATCCTTATGTCCTACACCAGCATGCTCACTTTATTAAGTCTGAATGGGACTTTCAGAGGTGTGGGTCCCTTTTATTTTAATTGATTTTTATCTTTTTATTCAAGTGATGTCGGTCTGATGTGGGCCCCGTTGGAAGGCCCATTGGATATCAAAAAGGGCTTAGGTCAAGCCCAATTCCCATTCGGGGTTATGTCGGATAACCCAGCTTATTGGATTTGGTTATTTGGTTTGGGGGTTGCTTATTTACATGAGATCTGTGGGTTTACTGGGCATAACCGCAGAACAGGTGCGATTTGGCTCGAACCGCACATACGGTGCAGTTTGAGCCAAACCGCTCTGTGCATGCGGTTTCGGCTCAAAAGAACCCAAAAGGCAATTTTCTTTGGGGCTTTGGCTTCCTGGGCCCTTTGTGGTGTTCTAGTAGTTGTGTAGGCCCCTGCGTGGGCCCACAGTGGTTCAGTGGAGGGGGAAGATCCCTTTTGATCTCTTTTTGGGTTTCTACAGCAAGGGAAGGAGAGGGGGAGGCGAAGCAGATTGCCCTCTCCCATTTAAACCTCATACAACATTTTAACAGAGACCAACATATCTCTGTCTTGGTCTCTTGATCTTCATAAACAACAATCAAAACAAGTCCCATGAGTCCCTAAATCAAGGATTTAGCTCATGCCTTAATCCAAGACCAAATAAACTCATGCTTCCCATGCACCATACTTGGGGGCAGAGACGTTTTAACTTCAAATCCAATTACCATGGAGGGACACCAATGCACACGCAAGGAATTGCTAGGTCTATCCCTAAGATAGGCATACTTGTCCATGTATTCAAAACAATCCAGCAGCCAAACATGTTATATGAGCACCGATAAAAGGTAAATAAGAAAACATGTTGTGGAAAAGTGGGGACAGCAACTGTTATGGGGGAAAGTTGCTCATGCTAGGGAGGTGTGGGAGCTACATGGGGATTGGGGGGAGAGCTGCCTTCATGCATAGACCTTGGGGGGCTGTCCTAGGGGTGCTGGTATGTGGGTGAGCTTGATGGAACAGCAGCTATGGCAGGGGCTTTAAACATGCTAGTGGGTGCAAAGTGGTGAGGAAAAAGGAGAGAGCTGCTGCTGTCTCCAGCAGTAGTTCCTGGAGGTCACAAACAGTGGATTATGGGGTAAAGGGGACATGGCAAAGGGGCTTGCACATGCACATATACAAAGTTATTGGCCAAGTAGGCAGGTCCTGCATACACCCAGCAAGAAAAATAATAGAAAAGAATACTGCAGGGAACAGACATGGCCACTGCAGTGGGTAGACAGCATGCTAAAGGTGAGAGAGATCTTGCCAATATCTTCAAACAACAAAACATACTATGCATGCACCCATGAAAAGTAATAAATGACCTGTGATAATAAAGAAAAAGGAAAACAGGGCATACCAACAGCTAGAAAGACAGCAATAGCTAGGCAAGAGGCACATTCATTCATCAAAACAAAATAGCCAACTAAGACCGTAACATGCTATGGGTGTGCATTAGCCATGGGTGCACGTGGATAAGCAAAACAATAACCTTTTAGAGGCAATTATGGAACATGTTGTAACCCCAACTAAGAACAGCAAGCAAAGAGATGGTACGGACATTAACAAAACACCCAAAAACAATTACAAGAAGAAGTGAGAAAAGAAGAAAATCAAGAAGGGAATCTGGGGGTTATTATAAGGATTCATTAAATGAAATATGAGGAAACATGCTTCCTTTTAAAACCCACTCCAATATGACCAAAACAGTAGCGCAAGTTAATCAAGTGCTCGTGAACATAGCTCTCATTCTCCCATGGAGCTACAAGTGAGGTCTCCCTTACCCTTTGGAGACCTCAATGTTTATGAAAATGGGGCAATAACACATACAAACCACTAACAAAGCATGTCTGGACAGGAAAGAAGATTAGCTTTCTAAACATGGCAAAATGCATCCATTTTTATATATGTGGGAAAGAACATGTTGAGGAGCAATACCTAGGGGTCTTGAGACCTTGTTGATGTTAAGTGTTAGCTCCTAGAAGCTGGAACAGTGATTGGAGCAACTCCTTTCACTTCTCCAGCGATCTCTCCAACTCTTCTTCTTACTTGGATTGAAAAGGAAGGGATGGGAAGGTGTTTGAAGGGATCAAAGTAGGTTTAAAGGCTTTTGAGGGATAGGGAAGAGTGGTTCGGGTGTTCAGGGAGCAAGGTAGAAGGAGAAGAAACAAGCCAGACCAGCCCTCCTTGTCCCACTGTTCAGATTTTCCTTTTATAGCAAACAGGGACAAAACCGCATACTCAGAGCGGTTTTGACGAAATTGAACAGTAACCGCACATACCGTACGGTTTTGGTCAAAACCGCAGGGTATGTACGGTTTTGTCCATGTCTTTTCAGTAATGATGAGAGGAAAAATTGGTCAGACGCAGTCTGACGCACCATGCAACCGTACTATATGTGCGGTTGACTTTCAGCGCCGCCTGCTCTGATTGGCTCGCGCGGGCGGTGGCCGAAAAAATCAACCGCACACAATATGCGGTCGCGAACTTTTTCTCCCCTTTTTTGGTTGAGTTGATGGCTGAGGCGACTCAGCCGCCCACTCGGTCGGATTAGGTTTCCCCAATTTTTATTATTTCCCATTTATCTTAATTATTTTAATTAAGACATTTTAACTTTGACTGATTTGCCCCTAGGACTGTTTTGCTCATATCTTTTTCATCCGAGCTCTGATTCCTGCAAACTTAATTGCGTTGGAACCGTATCGGGAAGCTCTACCCATTGGGATAGGGTATAACAATCAATTTGGGCTCTGGCAGAAGATTATCTTTTGCTCTTAAAGGGTTTATACCTGTCTTTTAGGGTTTTGCTTTCAGGCTTTTTAGAGGGGGGCAAAAATGAGGTGCTTACACCTACAATGTACCTTGATCTGATATTCCCACATTGTTGCAGTTGATTGGATTTGTATGTGCCAGCCCTCCGTGTATCTCGGTTGGATGATTCGTGATTAGTCGATGATTGTGTATCTCAGCTTCTCACCTAAGTCGTGAGGTGGCAACCCTTGACTCAGGCATTTAGCTTTTCAGAGATGTATTGTTCTCATGAGTCCTGTGATGTCACATCATTGCGAGGATTTGGTTTGTTTGATTGGAAAATATTGTTTTGATATTGTTTTGGAAATTGGTTTGCAAATGAATTATCCGTTACTGTTCTATATTTGAAACATATGCTATCTTGAACTTATATGTTAAAAGTGTTTTATTCATGCATGTGTTACTTGCTGGGATTTTATATCTCATTCTTGCTTTGTTTTGTTTTGTTTTCAGACATTCTTGGAGAGGACGATACTGCTGGGGTAGATCTACAAGGTACTAGTAAGGAGTATCCATCTAACGATTACATAGAGGACGACTATTATTGCTTTATGTAGAATTTTGATTCATATTTTAGGGAGTTTATTTTTTTGTAGTTAGGGAGTTATTTTATGATTGGTGAGATGAGAGTGAGTGATGTAGTAGACCTTCATGTTTAGAATTTTATAGTAGGAGATTTATTTGTTTTATTTGAATACAATTTCAAAATTATTGAGTAATAAAGATTCAATTTAGTTTGGTTTATTTTCCTTCTTGTTTCCGTACTTTGATTTTAGTATAATTGTTGAATTATATTATAGCATTGGCTTGTTATGGGCTCATGCATAGTGTTACCGTGAAACGAGTTATATCTTTAATGAACAACTCGGATCCGGGGCACTACAATACCTGCCCTCAAGGCAGAATTCATGTAACAAGAGTAATAATAAAATCATCTCCATCATGAAGCAAATACATATAACTCAAATCTGTCTAGAATCTCAAATTAAGCTCAACATACCCAAAATAGTAGGAAATCATATTTGTACAATTCCAAAACTTAAAACACATCCTAAGACAGCCATTGCAGGTGTTGAAACCATCCAATTCAAATAAAGCCAGTCAAAAGAACCAAAACTCATTTACTTTCAAATGCAAGACCAATGTCAGTAGAATGTACACAAAATGCACTATAAATTTTATAAAATTATTTGACCACTAAAAACCACTTCTAGATACCCAAAATCTGTTTTTACATGAGTTGGATTCGCAAAAAAATCAATTTAAAATTGTAATCAGCTCAAAATCTCCGATCTGAAAAAATAGAGTTGGGTGCTTGATGTGGCGCTCAAGTAGCAATGTTGGGAACCCCTTTCTAGATTTGATCTTAGAAATAACTAATATATGTATATATGAGATGTGTTAGAGAGGTCGCTCTCTAGCATATAGGGGAACTGTATGAAGAACCACGAGACAAATTACATTTTGCGATAGTTTTTCCAATTCTCTGTGCTTTCTTAATATGAACTTTGACACATAATTAAATTATTCTAAATCAATTGGAAAACCTTTAGAAACATTCCATGATTATAATATAACAATTTAAAACCTAAATTACACAAAGTATACCATCCGATCTGAACCTTATTTCCAAAATTCTAAAAAATTCCTCCATAAGCATAAAATTTGAAGATCGTTTCATGTTTAAGCCGAAATTCAACATAATTTTTGGTTTAGAAGGGTGCTACTTACTCAAATGAGCTCCAATTTCAGATACTAATTACTCAGATTTCCAAATCTTCTTCTTCCACAACCGAAACACACTTCTATTAACTGTAAATTTAGAAAAATCCAAAGAATTAATTTCAGATATAATTAGATCTGACCGAACCTCTGTGATTTCTCTATAATACATCATAAATTAGTAATTAGAATCATCCTTACTTGAATTCCTCTAGATCTAAACAATTTCCTTCAACTTCTACAAAAGTTCTCCACGAATTCAACTTCTATAGCTGAATTTCTTCTTCAAATCCTCTCCAAGAGGAGTCGGCCAACACTGAGAATTTCTCTTCCTCAGATCTCCTTCCAATTCTTCAGAAGTTTCCAGCTTCAACTAAACCAACTAACTACTAACTTCCTCCTTTCTATACTAACAGGTTGCTGCCCATTTCCATACTTAAATTACTTGTGTTCAGCTACCATGCCACACCGCCAAGACCTATACACAAGACCAATCCAGTTACATAAAATAATTCCACATGATCTCATGCATGATCGAATCACTAATTCTTTTTTAAACAATAAATCAATCACCTTAATTTATAAATTCTCCTCTATGTATTAATTCTAGAAAATTCCCAGCTCACTCTCATTCTCCATTTCCTGCATAATAATAGCAAACTAAATCAATTACTAATTATAAAATCCAATTTTAAATCACTATTTAAAATTTTAGGATTTTACATATCCTAAACTTTTTATCTACATACTACTGCATGTGCACCCCACTAGTTCCAATGATCCATTGAAAGTTTGAAAAATAAATGGATTGGGAAGCAATATGTGGAATTTTTGTGCTTGAGACTGAGTAGAGACATTTAACATATGATGTTTAGTATATAAGATATTTGTCTTTTGATAAATGCACAAAAGTGTAGTTTGGTTAGCTTTTAATTAAGTTAATTTGTCAAGAATTGTGATCAATATTGGACTTTTGCTATTATTTTCATTGATATAGTTAAAATAAAATAATGAAAGTCTAATAATCTAATCAATTTTAGTATTTTTTATTGCAAGAAAAGTAGCTACAATAACAGTGTCAAGAATTCTTTAAAGGAAAGAACAAGTTTGAATAAGAGTGGCTTAGGGAGTAATAAAAGAAAGGAGTTGGGTTTATAGAAAACTAGAAAGTGTTTGGGTCGTGCATAGAGTAAAGGAAAAGAGAGGTATGGAGACCTAAAATCCTGGAGTAAGTCAAGCAAAAAGGAATCCTAAAACAGAGACGAATCCGGAAACGATGAGGCTTCAAAGGAAACTAACACCTGTTCGGTATTTCGGGCGTAACTTTCTCATATGATCTCGGAATGTGATGATTTTTGGAGCTTTGGAAAGCTTATGAAAAGGTGAACAAAATCTTGTCTAATGTTACTTTCAAGAGGGGGACGTTGAGGGGGTCAAACGGAGGCTGAAAGTTGACGTTTTGGGACAGAAATGGCTGTTGGGCGTGAATCTTCAAGCAAGAATGTGAGGAGCAGCAAACAACGTGGATGCCTTTGTGTTTACTTCTTGGACTCCAAATTATTTTTCCTTATTGCCTTGTTCTGATGTTGAACTCCAATGATATTATCTTTTGTTTCAATTTAATCATGAGTTAATTCTTATTTTCTAGGGCCAAGATGAAACCGAACGAAGATTACATGATGTTTTTCAATTGAATTGATTTAGTGTTTGTTCATGTTGTTGCATATTTCATTCCGATTTTATTGCCTGTGAATGACCAGCCATCGTTTGCAGGATCAAGGATTTGATTTGAGACCGAGAGGTGAATGATCAAATCATTCTATGTGTGGAATACCATAAGCGACCATAGGCTAGAGATAGCTATGGAACTTGTGTGGTCGTTAGAAGAGTCTTATGCACAAGGACTTTTGCATGTCTTAAATTGTCACAGAGATGTAGTCAATTTGTCTGCTAAGGTGCTTTATTAATGCTTGAAAAAAGATTAATAAAAACATTAGAGAAACTCGATTGGCAACAACAGGAGTTTAATGCTATTAGTTCAATTGGATAATTTGTGTAAGATTAGTTACGGTGAATTGGCAGCCCTAGAATCCCATTCCATTGATTTTAATTTGTGTGTTATTTTTGTTGCTTTAATTTTCCAGTTCTAATCTTAATCAAACTCGGTTGATCATATAGACCATAGTTTAATCCAATTTTGGTATTTATTAGTAACTTTCAGTCCTCGAGGGAACAATACTAAATTTATCACTTTATTACTTGTGGCAACTCATGCACTTGCGATTTTAACCAACATCTTTGCAAGACTCATTGACTTATGACGATATTTCATTTAGGATTGTAGGTTTTGAACCCTTAGTATACTTCTCTTATCCACTCAGCTGAAGTGCTTATGTTAGATTAGTTTCAAATCTTAATGAATGATATTGAATGGTTAATTATTTAATTTCTTTATAAGACTGCTTTATCCATGGGACAATTGTCCCAGTTTTCTTTGAATGTAAAAGTTGTATTATAAATGACCTAGATATTTATACTATATTTTTCACTCTTTTTTTTTGCTCCTAAATCATCCATTTTCTTTTCCATACATTTTGTAATCACCATGCATCTTTTGTCCCTTTTTCTTTTCATGTAGTGCAACTCCAAATATTTAAATTCTACCTTTACCAGTTTGTCGTCCATAGAAATGGAAGAAGATATAAAATTTAAAGCTGACCCAATTTTTATTTCATTATCTTTGTTAATTGTCTGATCAAGATGCCAAACCAATAATTAATAGCAAAACAAGATGCACCTAACTTATGATTGGTTGAAATTTTATATGCAAGGTTGACTTGGGTCTTTGGAGGTAGGAAATCATGTTTGATGGGTTTGTCAAACTATTAAGTATTTTTTTCTTTCAAGAAAAAATGCAACAAATAAAAAGCTTTAAAAAATTTCTTGCCTTGACCAACTTATAGTACTAGAAATATTAATTTGTGTCATATAATGTATGGTCTTATCCTTTGTATGTCATTCAATAAGAATGACAAAGATGTTGTTTACACCCTATACAGACCAACGAATAAGATAAGGCCACGTGGTATCTACATGGCCTACTGAGGCCATGTCATAAACACACGTAGGCTTTGTGCAGTCAGATAGGCCACGTCAGCATACACATAGACCGAAAGTTCAGTTAAGGCCACGAAAGCCCATACGACGAACCATACTCAGGATTATCAAAAGATCGTGTCATCAGTCGTTTGAGAATAACCAATTTAAGATCATAGCTGGATGGTTCTCTTTCATGAGCAGAAGACTGCGGATGACCAACCTCCATGAAGATCATGCAAGAGTGGGACATTGAGCAACCGTCAAAGATTGGCTATAAAAGGCACAAACTCGAAGAGTTCGAGGACACAATCCATCCAACCGTAACCGGTTATAATATTATTTTGATCATCCTTGATCTTTATCCCCTCTCCTACACTGTAGCCAGAAGGATAAACTAGGACTTCTCTCACTGCTTTCAGTCGCAATGACACCTTAGACCCCTCTTTACTCCAATCAACGCCAGAAGCCTGCCACCGGAGAGTAAGTTGAGGCCGCCCTTGACTCGCAGTTCTGTACCCCGAACACGGCTACAGAATCCCGAGCAGCTGGTCCTGAGACTCACTTTGATCAAGCTAGGTGACTTGCGTATTTTCAGTTAAATAGCAATCCAAGGTGAACCCCCCCGAATTGGCTTTGTTAGCAGCCGCCCCCTTCCTCCTGCTCTTATACCCTGATTACAGCTATAAGACCAGGACAGGCCGGTCCTGCAAGCCTCGTCAGTTTTCTTCTTGCTTTTTGTTTCCTTTTGGGGATTATCTGTTGTAGCTTTTGGTCATTGGCCGATTTTATAATAAAAGAGTTTCGTGCCATTAGTTGCTTTCGGTTTCAAACACTTACAAGAACCCAAACGAAGACCGAACCCCTAGTCTTCATATTATCGCCTGACCGATTTTATTATAGGTGACTTGCAGTACGACTGAACCGACCCCCGGTTTAGATTCGGAACACGTGCCTGGGGTCAGGACCCGACCCGAAATCATTGTATCAAACGATACTGGCACGCCCGCACAGAGACACATCATCAACATCGCCACGTGTCCACACCGGCCCAATTTCGGAGGAACATCCCTTTTCGGCATGCCCGGTGGGACCCTTAGTCTTTGAAAGAGCACTAATGGCAGCAAGAATAAGTACTCAGCATGATGAAAACGTAATGCCAGAGGAACCTGCCGAATCTCAGGTAAACCCTCTTTATGTTTTAGAAGCTCTGGAAGAAGGACCTTCAAGTTCCCAGCTGGATCTTAATGAACGGCTTAACCAGGCCATACAAGGTCTTAGCCTGCAAATAACAGGATTTGGTCAGGGTATTAATAAATTTTTTTCTGATAATGGTAGAATCATAACAGTGTTGCAGGAAGGATTCTCCACAATGGCAAGACCGGTCATGGTGGCTGAACAAGCCGAGACATCGGCTGCTGGTTTGAATGCTCATGAGAGGATGAATATCCCAGAGCAACCACCACCCATAAACTTGGGTGGTAACGGCCGAAATGAACCGGCCAACATTGCTGCTGTTAGGGGAGAAATACCTCCCGGTATCCCAATTCCTCCTAATGTGCCTCCGGTCGAGGTACGCCCAGGGGGTCAAAGGGAGGCACAGGAAAACCATAGAGAAGACATTGGTGTAAGAAATATGGCCATGAACTGTAATTACATTCAGAATGTGATTCAAGAGATGATCGGAGATCAATATCACCGACGAATGACTAGGTCAGTGTATCGGAAACCTTACACAGCCTGGATTGATCAGCAATTTGAATTTCCTAGGGGATACAAAATTCTGGAATTCACCTTGTTCTCAGGAGAAGGCCAACAGTCTACCATTGAACATATTGGCCGATTTATGGTTCAATGTGGAGAGGCATCCGGTAATGACTTCCTCAGACTCAGACTATTTAGAAATTCATTAATCGGACAGGCCTTTACGTGGTACATTACATTACCGGCTAATTCCGTTACAAATTGGGTAATGATGGAGAAAAAATTCCATTCCCAATTTTATCGAACGGAACCCGAAGTAACTATGGTTGATCTTGCTCGGTTAAGACAACAACCAGGGGAATAGCCGATAAGTACATCGTTCGATTCAAATATATGAAAAACAAATGCCGAATTCTTTTACCGGAATCAGAATTTGCAAATCTAGCCTTAAACGGACTACACTTTGAACTCCGAAAGAAGTTCGAAGGTGAAAAGTTTGAAGACTTATTTGAGTTGTCGGCCAGAGCCGCCAAATATGAATGGCTGTTACAGAAAGACAACGAAAAGAAAGCCTCATCTTACGGGTCTTATTACAGGGACCCGAATTTTGAGTACGGAGTGGTCGAAGTCGTGGGAAAGCAATCAATTACCTGTCCGATTCTTATCCGAAAAACCAAGGATACAGAAGGAACAAAAGAAACAAATACTTTTAGCCAAAATTATTCTTTTGATATAAATAAGACGGCCGAAATATTTGAATATCTTCTAAAACAGGGATTTTTCAGACTAACCAAAGACCACCCCTTTATCCTGGCCAATGTAGCGGCCAAGGTAAAACGTGTAAATGGCATGGAGTGAGACTCATGAAACTAATGAATGTATTGTGCTTCGTAATGTGATACAGGAAAATATTGATAAAGGACTCCTGAAGTTTGCGGAGGCGGACAAGGGGAAGATGCAGGTTGACATGCAACCATTCCCTAAAGAGGTATCAACGAATATGGTCACCATTGGCTTGCCAAAACGCACTCCAGCCGTTAAAATCGACCTGGACGGATCCTCTTCGGAGAAGTGGGAAAAAAGAACACAACCGATTCAAAACCAGGTGAACTTGCGACCAAGAAACTATTGGAGGTATCCGCCCACACAAGGCCGATCATGGTGTCAAGAAAGGAGAGGTGAAATCTGGGGTGAATGGTGGCACAAGTCCAGGCATGAGCCCAATATGGAAGAAAACAGAAAGCGAGATTCTAACGAAACAATAACAAAGAAATTGACTTCAGCTTCGTCTGAGTTCTCCTCCACTCAAGTTGCAACCACAAAGCGACCGGAAACGGTTGCCAAGTCCTCAGAGGATTCTTCCTTTAATCAGGATACATCATGCAAAATCCCAGAGAAAATAGAAGTATCACCAGATCACCTTTGTCGGGAGTGCAAACAAAAAGTGATAACAGGATATCAATGTACTCAGCGCGACAAAGGGAAGTACCTAAATTACGAAGATACACATCATACTCAGGGGAGCAAGAGGCCACTTTACTTGGCTTCTGGAAGACAAGTGTGCTCGCCGACAAGGTCGGTGGCTCAATATAGCTCAGCTTGGGAAAGCGGCTATATGACTTATGAACAATATATAATGGTAAATAGGGTCATACCCAGGATGGTAAAACCCCCTATTATTCGAGATGGTCACTGGAAAAAATTGACTCATCCTAAGTTTCTGTAACGCCCCGAACCCGGGTCAGTGCAAATCGGCACCCGACCCAAACCCGATTCGCTACTGTAACAACCCGAATTTAGTTCAACAACCAAATCCGAGGTGTTACTGGCCCATATCAATTACATCATCAATAATATACCAGACCAAAGAATTAAAATCCATTCACTTTATTATACTATCAGAGTTGCGGAAACAAGTATGTGTGGAAATGTAGTCTAAAATCCTCAAATAAACATTTAAGTTGATCATCAATCATTAATATCAAAGTCTGGTAAAATAAAATGGTTACTATCTCTCTCATCTCTCTAATACATCAAATCCAAATGAAAAATAGTCTATCAAATATGACTAAGTCTAAATCAATCATCCACCTCAAACAAGATCCGGATAAAAGTAATCCTCCGGTGTATACTCAGCTACCTTTCCCTGGAAATCACTAGGATCCCCTTCTCACGTATCAGCTGAAAAATGAAATAAAAGTAGGGTGAGATACGAATATCCCAGTAGGTAACACATGCATGATTAAACAGTTCATATAAGTAAAATAACAGTTCATGCACGATTAAGCAATATCGACTAAGCAGGCTCGTATAATCATTCGTATCATTCATGAATACAAAACAGTATGATAAACAGTTCTAGAGATGAATTTTAGCAAGTTCTATTATAAGAATCCAATATCAAAATCAATGACATAATTCATACATTGCTAGGATGCACTAAACAGTTACATCCGGCCAATATCTCAATCACATGCTTCCAGCATGTATACAATAATAATAACAAGTGTTGTGATTTCAGTGTCATTTGTAGGACTCACAAAGATAGATAAACCTTTTGAGATGATTCTCAACCAATTGTTATACCATCGTGCGACTTAGGAGCAATGCTACTAATGATACTCAAGTCCCAAGCAGCGCAGCTTAGACAAGAGCCGTAGTCACTGACTTATTGCACACGTACCCATCAGAGTTGGCATGTACCACCAGCATGCAGCACCAGAATCAATACGTGGAGATGGTCGCTTATCCACATGTACAGGGAATCACCAGCGGCTCACCGGGGTGTCCCTCCAGACATAGGACGTTCCCAGACAAACTAACTTGCAAAGGAAGCACGTCGCATATAGGAGTAACTCAACCCAAATGACATATCCCTCAGCTATCTAGCAACAACTATGGATCCATAACTAGCTATGCCCACTAGACTCCAAAATTCCCTAAAATATAATATTTCTATAAGGATTGGTGCCTAGCGGCATATAAAGATTAAATCTGTCAATTACTTCAATATTCGGGTCATCTGAGTTCTGAATTCTCTTTATAAAGTTTTCTGGTTTATAGTGTCATTTAGAAGATGTTCTAGTAGTTAAATACTAGTTAGGTTTTCCAAAAACTAGGTTTCTCCATTTCTTTCAATGTTTGGCAACTAATGTCCTAAATATCTTCCTAATTTATTTTTCTGTAAAACAGGGAATTAGATAATTTATTTTGGTCTTAAAACATCTTATTTAATCATTAAAATTGTCTAAAAATAGTTTGGAATTGAATCAGGGTTTGAAATTATGAAAATCTGCAAAATCTGAACAGAGCGCCTTGGATCCCTCAGGATCGCCCCGGCGATCTGTGGTCGGCAGTAGTTCAAAATCGAACGCCGACGGTACGTCTTCCAGCAGTCTTCGGTGGTCTACAGTTTATAACTAGCGCCGATGATCGCCGAGCACAGTCGAGGTCTGCGGTCGTTCGAAAACGAATAGAATCAATTCCAAAACGTGATTTTTCTCGTCTAAACTCATTCTAACATATTTATAACATGATTATCTAACTACATACATCATTACATATCATAAAAACATGATTTTGCGATGAAACGAATGTAAATCCAAACACGAAGGTAAAACGGTGTCATCTACCTCTTGAACGAACGTTCCTCTTCCTCTCTTCTCTAAACAATGATTCTCTATCACCCAGTAATACCCTGGACGATGAAGAACACCAAAAACCAAACTTTTCCTCCTCATTTTTCTTCCTCCTCAGTCGCTCGGCTTAGTTTGTCGCTTGCGGTTGTTGACGAATACAAGCGAGAATACACGAATACGTTTTAGGTTATTTTAATTGATATATATACTCTCCGATCCCATGTATCTCACATACACAAAACTCCATACACACGCCCAATCAGAATACATACCTCAATATCTCATGATCGGACGGTCAGATTTGCGTCTAATTCTGGATCCCCACTAATTAGATCATCCCCTAAAATAATAAAATATTTCCATCAATTATAACTCTCAATAATATTATTTATTAATTTAATTTATCATTTAAGGAAAATTCGGGGTTTTACAGTTTCCTTTCTATGCACAGGGAAATGTCGTGGAATTGACCAGAACGCAAAAGCGACGCTGGCAGCAACAACAAGCTAAAAGATGATACCAGGAACAGAGTACTGGATCTTCCGAGCCATATTGGTCGTCTAGGCTTACCGCCAAAAGGCGCACCCCAAAACCCCAAAAGCTCAAGAAAAGCCCGTTACCTAGTTCATCAGCTACTCCAGATACTGCAACCGAACATAGTTCCAATGCAGTAACTTCAGTAATTGAAAGACTGGTGTCTGACGATGATCTGACGGATAACTTCGCCAGAGGGGAAGGGGAACAGTTGCTAGTCGAACAGTTGTTAACTGAATATAGCAGGATGTCGACTCCCTCCACGGTAGAAGTAACTGAGGAAATGATGCTCGAAGCCCCAAAAGATGAGATTAGTGAATCACTGAGTCAACCACCATTGAGTGCTGATGCGTCAATAGCCGAAATTTGTTTCGGCCGGATGCCCCCAATACCAATCGATTTTCATATGGTCCTCACTTTACCTATGACTTTCGGGGCAAGCATGGATTTACCACGATTAGAAGAAATCAGTGAGGAAGGGGACCCAGCAGTGTTGTACGTGATTGATCCGGAACACCTTGAGAAAGAGGAAAGAAATCAGAAACCGGCCGATAATGACCAAATCGGCCCGGTTGAAGAGGTATGTTTTGCTAAACCATCCTTAGCCATGACTCATCATTTGAAACATTTATTTATAAAGGCGTATATGAACGGAATCCCTATCAATAGAATTCTAATTGATAATGGGGCAGCAGTAAATTTCATTCCGATCTCCACAATGAAGAAGTTAGGTAAGTCTTATTCGGATTTAATTCCTTCAGAAATCACCATTACTAACTTTGCAGGTGGTGTTACAGGAACTAGAGGAATCCTCCCAATCGAACTAACGGTTGGAGCGCGGCAATCTCTCACGGCATTCTTCATGATTGAATCATCGGTTAGATACAACGCATTGCTGGGAAGAGATTGGATTCATTCGAATGGATGTGTACCATCTTCTTTACACCAATCGTTGCTGTTTTGGAAAGATGGAAAAATCGAAGAGGTAAAAGCCGACAAGCGGCCTTTCGCCATAGACTCTAATGCCACACACGCAGACCTTTATGAAGAAGGGGTAAAACCAATTTCATTCAGTAGGTATGACAAGAACGGGCAGTCGATTGCTTCAAGTTCGGTTATGCTAAAAACGGCGCAACAACGGCTCATAGAGGTAGCCAGAGTCGCCGAACTCAAAGAACTACCAAATGATGGTTGAACCATCAGAAGTTGCAAAGGCCGTTTTGAGAAATATGACGACTTATATGCAGGAGGAAAAGGTGAGGGAATTTCAACAGGATCATGAATGGCTGGGAAACAGTGAGATAATGGTAAACTCGGCCGAATTCATCAATGAACAAAACGATGAAGGGATACAAGATCGGGATGAGATAACTCTCGCTGATCTACAAGTAGCGCCAGCTAAGCTAGAAGACCTGAAGGTAGATACCCAAGATCCCTTGGAAGAAGTTAACTTAGGAACGGAAGCGGAACGGAAGCCTGTTTTCATAAGCAAGTAACTACCACCCTCGGTCAGGCAAGAAATGAAACAGTTGCTAGCCGAATACTTGGACTGTTTTGCTTGGACTTACCAAGAGATACCAGGATTGGATCGAAAAATGGTAGAACACAGGCTCCCTATCAAGCCAGAATTTAGACCATTCAGATAGCCTTCTAGGAGGATGGGTGATGATGTAATCTATAAAGTAAAGGTAGAAATAGAACGGCTTTTAGCAGCCGGGTTCATTAGGCCAATACGGTATGCCGATTGTATTTCAAACATTGTGCCTGTAATCAAGAAGAATGGTCAAATTAGGGAATGTATTGATTTCCGCAATCTGAATTCTGCGATCCCCAAAGACGAGTACCCTATGCTAATCGTTGATCTTTTAGTAGATAATGCATCACGGCATAAGTTCTTATCATTTATGGACCACCATTCCGGTTATAATCAAATTTTTATTGCCGAGGATGATGTAGCTAAAACGGCATTTCGTTATTCCGGAGCATTAGGAACTTATTGTTGGGTAGTCATGCCCTTTGGGCTAAAAAATGCTGGTGCGACATATCAAAGGCCAATGAATCTTATCTTCCATGATATGATCGGTCAAATACTTGAGGTTTATATTGACAATGTGGTAATAAAGTCTCAGACCGAAACAGACCACTTGCAACATTTAAGGCGGGTTTTTGAGCGACTTCGAAAATAAAGTTTGAAGATGAACCCATTAAAATGTGTTTTTGGTGTATTGGCCGGAAATTTCCTAGGCTTTCTTGTACACCAAAGAGGAATAGAAGTTGACAAAAATAAAGCAAAGTCGGTAATAGAAGCCAGGCCACCGGTCAATAAGAAACAGCTACAAAGGTTGCTCGGCCAAGTAAATTTCTTGAGAAGATTCATTTCAAACTTGGCCGGAAAGATCAGGGTTCTATCTCCATTGCTAAAGATCAAGGATACCGAAGAATTTATTTGGAATGAGGAACACCAAGCCGCTTTTGAAAGCATTAAGCACTATTTGGCAATACCACCGGTCTTAGTACCACCTTCAAAAGAACGCCCACTAAAGCTCTACATAGCAGATGCGAATGATTCAATTGGAGTCTTGCTTGTGCAAGAGAACGACCAGGGGTTCAAGCAGGCTATTTATTATCTTAGCAGATTCCTTAGTCCGGTGGAAGAAAGATACACTAATCTGGAGAAGTTGTGTCTTATACTTTACTATGCGGCTACTAAGTTACGACATTATCTCCTTTCGGCCAGAGAGATTTTTATTATAGCAGCCACTGACGTGGTTAAGTATATGCTCACTCGGCCCACCGTAAGTGGTAGACTCGGAAAATGTACTCTAACTCTAATGGAGTTTGACTTCAAATACGTACCACAAAAAGCTGTAAAAGGGCAAGCATTGGCCGATTTCTTGGCCGATCACCCATCCAGTATACAAGAGAAAGAACTTGATATTCCAGTATTCCATGCCAGTTTTTTCTATGCCAAGTTCCAGCTATGGACGCTGGAATTTGATGGTTCAAAAACAGAATTTGTTTCTGGGATCGGAGTAGTAATAACTTCACCGACCGGCGATAAGCACGAATATGCATTTCAGCTCAAAGAATTGTCTACAAATAATCAAGCAGAATTTGAGGCTACGATTATAGGGTTGGAAATATTATGGGAAATGGGTGCTCAAGCGGTCAATATTGTTGGAGATTCCCAATTGGTTTTGAAGCAAATGAAGGGCATATATAATTGCAATAGTGAATCGTTAATACTTTTGCTCTGAAGGGCGAGATTTTTGGCCCAACAGTTCAATAGAATTTAGTTTGAACATTGGCCAAGAAAGGAAAATTACCAAGCTAATGAACTGGCCCAGATAGTGTCCAGACTCAGGTTACGCGACCCAATCAGAACAATGACCGTGCAATCTCTCCCCAACTCCGAAAAAAGACCATTCTTGGTGGATTCATTGGCATGTTGTAACCAGACAATACGACAGGATTGGAGAGGTGAAATCTGGGAGTATCTTAAAGATCCTACTATAAACACGAGCAGAGCAACTAAAAGAAAAGCTGCCAACTATTTCATTCTGGGCGGCGAGCTATACAAAAATAGTTTCGATGACATTCCACTCAGATGTGTCAGCCCTACGGAAGCCATGATAGTAATGGCCGAAATACATGAAGGAGTCTGTGGCGCACACCAAGCTGGAATCAAAATGCGATGGTTATTACGTCGGCATAGGTATTATTGGCCTTCGATCTTAAAGGATTGCCAAACATTTGCCACTGGGTGTCAAAAATGCCAAAAACATGGACCTGTTCAAAGGGTACCGGTGTTCGAGTTGCAACTGTCAGCACCCCATTTTTGCACCATAAAATTGTCCAAGAAGCATATCTTAAACCGGCATATATGTTGGCACGTAAATTAAGGTTTTTATAATGGACCCGTCTTTTTGAAATAACAAGCCCATAATAAAGAGAATTCTGAGCCGATTCCAATGCACCAAACAGTGCTCAAATCGGATCTCCAACGGCTAAGTTATGAATAAAAGAAATAAAGGGTAGTTTGGGGATTTTTGCAAAACCGAAATTGGATGCCACATGGTAGCCACGTGTACACCATGGTGGCTGTCATGTAACCAATGGTAAATTAAAATTTTGTGGGGCTGTTTCAGTAAATAAGTAAGTTTCCTAATGGGGTTTCTTATGCAAATAAATAACAAAGTTAATAAAAGTTTAACAAAAAAAAATAATAATAAAAATAAACAAAGAGAAATGAGTTGGACGAATTGGTCCAACTCATATTTTCTTGAGATATTGAGACAAAGCTTAAAAAAATATATAAGCCTAATAAAAATGTGGGACAAAATAGACTTTGACCAAACCTAATTGAATGAGGGTGTTTAAGAGAGGAAGAGGAAGAGTTAAGGGTTTAAGAGAGGAAGATGAAGGGTTAGTTTTTTAAGAGAGGAAGAGGAAGGGTTAGTTGTTTAAGAGAGGAAGAGGAAGAGTTAAGGGTTTAAGAGAGGAAGAGGAAAGGTTAGGGGTTAAGAAGTTGAAGGGGTGGGAATCCTCTATAAAAAGGCTTGAAGTTGGGAGCAAAGGGAGAGGAGAAAAAGTAAGAGAGTTCTTTGAAAAAAAAAGAGAGCAAGTAAAAGAGTTCTTTGAAAGAAAAAATAGCAAGTAGGAAGAAGTAGAGAAAAGAAAAGGGACATCTACTAGCAAGGAGGGAGAAAAGAAAACTGCTGTTCACGACACACCAAGGTTCCAAGACCTGATTTGAAGTGTCAATCAATAACAGGTGAGTCATTTATTTAATACATTGTACGAGACCTCTCTTTCATTACAATTTTTGAGATAAGATTACATGATTGGTGAGAGACATGTATATATGTTTGATGGCTTTGGGTAATTTTATCATGTAAAAACAAAAGACAAAGATGTAAAGTTTTGAATTTTTTTTTCCTACATTAGGTTTGCACTTGTTTTCCAGATAAACTAATTTTTTTTCACGTAGTTCTAGTTTGATTCAAGTCTGGAGTCCTTCATGAGATTTGTGGTATTTGTATTTTAGTTTAATCTAAAAATATGCTTGAGACCCTACACTATGAGTAGGTATTTTTTTGTTAATTTTCTTTGGTTCAGATTTTCAATTGGAAATGTCTAACTGTAAATTTTGGAGCTTCATATCTCTTAAATGAAAATGAATTTTTGAAAACTGCTATAGGTTATTTTAGTGTTTAAAGTCATGATTCTAAGGAATCAAATTTCGCACAATTTGGTTAAGAATTGAGGGAGATATAAATCTTTGAATGTGAATAGCGCAGTAATTCAGCTTGTTTCATTTTTTTGTTTCCTTTGTAAATTAGTAATTAGACCATGGTTAAAAGTAGTTCAGATGGTCTTATTTTCTTGCCTTGTAAATCAGTAATTAGTTAATCTTGCATGATAAAAAAAATAGAAAACGAAACAAAACAAAAATAATAAATAATAAGAAAGGGAAAAAGCAAATGAAACAAGCATTGAAGCGATGATTCTTTCTTGTGGTTGAAAATTGTTTTAGCATGGTTTCGTTTTGTTCATATTGCTTTACTTTCGATGTAATTTTGTGGAGGCCTTGTACATATAGATTAATATTTGTTGTACACTTAAAATGATAAAAAATTAGAAAAGAAATAAAAAAATAAAAATAATAAATAAGACAGCCCATTAAATATCCAACTAATTTAAGGGACCCCATTTCGGTGGGGCAACCCAGGGTGTTCAAGGACTTCCCTAGGTTGTAATCGGGTCACTTATCCAGAATCACTGGTACAGACCAAAAATCAACAAGGTGCCTACCTGCACCATTTCAGGTAGTGGTGAATCCATAAAACATGTAACACGCTCTTTCAGCGCCCCCGAGGTGCGCATAGCAACCAATAGTCAAACCATGGCCCTTCAGAGGATTGGCAATGGATTTAATTGGGAAGGTGTATCCTCTCTCATCTGGGCTCCATAATTTCATCATAGTAGCTATCGATTACTTAACTAAATGGGTAGAAGCCAAACCTTTGAAAAAGGTGGAACAATCAGATGTAATGGAGTTTATCAGGGAGCAGATAATTCATAGATATGGCATACCAGAGACCATTACGACCGATTCCGGAACCGTTTTCGTGGGAGAGGAAATGACTCAATTTGCCAAAACATATGGAATAAGAATGATTCAATCGACGCCTTATTATGCATAGGGGAATGGACAGACTGAAGCAACCAACAAGGTATTGAAGAATATTTTGAGGAAGATGATTGAAGATAAGCCAAGAAGTTGGCACAAACTTCTATCTGAAGCCTTGTGGGCATATCGTACGTCTTACAAAACATCTATTGGGACTACCCCTTTTGCCTTATCCTTCGGCCATGAAGCAGTTATTCCAGTAGAGATCATGGTCAAAGCTTTAAAGGTGGCCATTCAAAATAATTTTACCCCCAAGGAGTACACGGAAGCCATGTTAGTTGACCTAGAAGACTTGGGAGAAATGAGGAGGCTAGCCCTAGACCGACAGATGGCACTTAAACAAATAATTGCCAGATCTTATAACCGCAGAGTGAAACATAAGTCATTTGCTCAAGGGGACCTAGTTTGGAAAACCCTTCTACCAATAGGGAAAGACGACTCCTTATACGGGAAGTGGTCACCTACATGGGAAGAACCACTGCAAGTCAGCAAAGTATTGCCTGGGGGAGCATACCATATACAGTCGTTAGATGGCCAAGGAAAGAAGATTATCAATGGCCAGTTTTTGAAACGATATTATCCCACTATATGGGAAAGCCGCGAAAATAATAACGAACTGGAGGAAAACCAGGAATAAATTAATTCCTGACTGCTCGATATATGCAAAGCCAAATCATGGCATTGTCAAATTGAAGCGCCATCAATATATGGTGCAGAATAAAACTGAATAAAAGATTTTCTCGAGATTCGCTCGAGCCCATTGGTCTTCCTCTGAGTATTTGCTCTATAAATACTAGAGTTAGCTTTGGCCATATTCGTCATAAGCAAGAGAAGAAAAGTGAGTAGTATGGTGAAAGAAGTATGGCGAAGGATCAAAGACTGACCACTATGAGACATGGAAATGTCAACTAAGATGACTTCCGATATCGTCACGTGGGGATCGATAAAAATAAAGAGTCTCCACCATCCAAGTTAAGGTGTGAATGGACACCAAAGGGTTCATAAATGCCAAATAGAGCCAAAGTAGCTCTTATACGAGGAAAAATCTAGAGATCAGGTAAGGGGAATTATTTATGAGTGGAGGAAGGTGTTATGCACCCCCACTCATCCATCTAAGACAGTTACCACATGCTTGCTCATGCTAAGGATTGCTTGCTAATAAAAAACAGACAAAGGATGCTTAAAAGTAAGCAAAATATATTTGATTTTTCCATATGAGTAGTCTAATGAATTTGGACTCTCCTCATGGATATACCACTTCTAGAGCTTCATGAGTGAATGCAAATCAAGAATAAAAAAGAAGAGAAATCAAGCTAAGGTGAAATCTGGAAAAATCAGATTGCAAGAGCTTGAAAGCTTCGATTAACTACAAATCACTCAATTTAAATCCAAATCAGATGAAACCAAAGCCATTTGAAAGCTGGTATAAAGTAGAATATTCAATAAAAAAAATCAGCTCATTCTGATTTAAAACAAGAGAGAAATATTCCATGAAAATCTACTGTTATAACTCAAAGAAAAGCGGCGAGTAAGCATTTTTGAAACTCTATTTTGTGGAGTTTGGGTCCATATAAATTCGTAAAAACTTGCATGGAAGAATTATATGGTGCCATTTTTTAAACAAAATAGGCCTTACACCAAACTCCATCCATTTGTGACTTGTGTGTCCTCTTGAACATGCCTAGAGGATCACAGATTAACCCAGAACTCTGTTAAAGAGCCACTTTGAGTCAATCAAGCACACAAGCCACAATTCAGATCAAAATCTGTTGAAACTTGTTGGAATGGAAAATAGACTCCTCAAGGAAAACACAAAGACTGAAATCACTAAAACGGATTAAAATTGAGCAAATGGTGCACAATCAAAGCGGCAAGTTCAGCAATCTGGACTGAACTGACTTGCCGACTTTGAACAGATGGTGTCAAAAATCGGCTTCGTAAAAAAGAATGAAAATTTCCACATACAAAGTAGGCTATCCCATCTATCACATGTCTTTAGAATCACTCAAAAATTCATCCGGAGGATGAAGTTATAAGCATTCCAAGACAGGCCACAGATGCTGTCCTGTTTTGAAGATTTTTGAAGAAAAGACCAAAACCAGTGCAAGTGGATTCGACCAAAACACTTGGAAACCATGAAAAATAACCTCATGAAGTTCTAAAATTCATTCTAAAGCCAATGATTCCAGATTTCCCATGTTAAACATGGAAATCCAAGATCTAGCTTATCCTTGCAAAAAATAGTGAAAAGTGTGTTTGGTGGCGGTGGAAATCAAATTTCTAGGAGAAGGCTGGAATCCATTGCTATTGAGAGCAAGGATTCACACATCTTCTCCAGAGACAAATGCACAACACATTAGAGAAATCAACCATAGGCTCAAAATAACCAAATAGCATGCCCTTCATCATATGTGGGTTCTAAACCTAGAGGATCCATTCCTACTTCTTTTTCCAAGGCTCTCTCTTCACGTTTTACGGCTAGAGAGAATTCCCAGGTACTTTGGAAGAGGTTTGGGGCTTCAAAAAGACACAAAGTGGCCTTACACTACAGAAAGGTAGAAGTTGGGAGTTGAAATGTAAAGAAGAAGCTGAAAACTGAACTAGAGCTTTACCTTTGGTAGCTTGAATACTTGAGGCAGCAATCCAGCAGAGTTTTCCCTCTTCTTGCAGAGCTTCCAAGCTTCAAATTATCAGCCATTTGCAAGAGGAGGACCCCTCTATTTATATGCACAGCCAAGGGCAATAAAGTCCCAAGGGTATGCCCAAAAATCTCTCTAGATTGTTCCAATTCAAGTTAAAGCCTTGAATTGTTGTAAATCTAGAAGTTTCGGAGGGTGAAATAGGGAGTTCAAGTCCCTGAAAGAGAAGTAATATGCGTAAATAAGGCTCAGAGATCGAGCCTTTTCGCAAATCCCCGAAACAAGCAAAACCGCATATACAGTGCGTTTCCACAGAACCGTCACTCTAAATGCGGTTTTCATGCAAATTTACTTTAACCACACATACAGGGCGGTTCCAATTCAGTTACGCTCCTCGTGATTGCTGTCGACGTGGCCTAACGGCCAAAGCTTCTAGAAGCCACGTGGCAGCTCACGCAAGAAGCATGAACCTCAACCGTCCTGTGTGTGCGGTCGCAACCGCATACACAGGGCGGTTGAGACCAAATTCTCAAAAACCGCATATATAGTGTGGTTAGCACTCTTTTTGAGTATTTTTGAGTGTTTGACACATGCCAAAGCTCAAATAAAACATTTAAAATTCCTTTTGATTGTTCTCTCATATTAAAGTGCAATTTGGGGTGTCTACAACTGCCCCCTCTTCGCTAGAATTGGAATCAATTAACAGCGGAGGCAAAAAGACCCGCAAATTGTGCTTCCCAAGATTATGTCCATTCAATCATGATTTGCAAGAACTTCAAAATATGATTTTTGGAAAAAGAATTTGTTTAGAAGATCTGCTGAAAAGTCCCTAACCTTAAGGGGCAAATCCTCTTCTCGCGTCTCACAGAGCACTTGTGGCTATGAAGTGAGATTTGAGCAAATTTTTAAAACAAAAGTTGATAAGGTGGTAGTTCTTGCAATTCACAACTATCCTGGACACAAATCTTTTGAAAGAGAATGGAAAAAGTTTTGAAAATTCATTTTTTGGTGCTAACTGTACTAAACATGCGGTTTTTGGCTATTTCAATGTCAACCGCTCTGTCTGTGCAGTTCTCTAGGTTGCATATAATCGCGAGCGCGACTCCTCACTTTACCTTTGCAAACCCCTGGAACTCCGGAGCTTGCCCTTTTCCTCTTGCGACCGTAGTTTTCTTCTGGTCTTCGATCTCTTCTTCTCCGGCGCCGATACCTCCTCCGGCAACTTTTGTTTTTCTGGTGATCTCTGTTTTTCTTCCGATGAACTGTTGCACCTTTCGGCGGGGATTCGAACAATCTCCCCTTTTTGCCGTGACTTGACCACTGTCTGGGCTGTGAGATTCGGGCGACTGTGACTCTTCCTCAACCACCTCCTCAATCGAGTGCCGTTGGGGTTTCGATGAGGCCAAGAATTCCATCTTTCTTGCAAAACCTTGTTTTCGACTGAAACATGTAGGTGGCCGAAACTTGGATTTCTCTTGTAATCCTTCCATCTGATAGTTGACAAATCGATTTCATGATTGAATGATCTTAGTTTAAGTACGACTTTGATTCCATGATCCAATGATGTTATGCTCTTGATTATTTGCTCCTTGGTCGGACAACACTGCCGAATTCTGCATATGCTTATTTATCTGTTTCAATCAGATTTTTTTTCTTTTGGTCATCAGTGGGTTTTCTGAACTTGAGTGTTGATAGTACTGCAATTCTTGCATGTGTCTATATTGTTATCAACTGGTTGCTCCTTGTTCCCCCTTTACCCACAAAGTGTGCATGAACTCTCTGATAGAGTGATTTTGGAATGCATATTCTGGTGCTTTGCTATGGAATGTTTGGGTGCCTTGGCCTTCTGAATACACCTTATGATGTGGTATCTGTTGACTGCTCATTTTGCATGCTCATCTCAAGAGTTGCTCTACTCTATGTGTTGAATAAGACATGCTGCCAACCACTCTAGCCATCGGTTCCATAAAACACTATTGACCATCGTTCATGTTTTATCAAAAGGATTTTGTACCTGAAACCAAAACATATTGGATATTTAGGCATCATAAAAATCGAGGATTAAGCATAAATTTCATATAACAAGACTTTAATCCCTAATACATCTCCCTCTGCAATTCTAAGAATGAAACACTCTTAGGCAACTTGAGTGCTTGTCAGAATGAAAATTCTGAAAAGCTCTCTTCAAGAATTTCTTTTCTTTTCTTTTTTTTTTCTTTTTTTTTTTTTTTGTTTTTTTGCAATATAAGAAGGATATATAGGAATTTTGTTTCCTTTATATAATTCTTATATATGACAGGAATATCTAAATGAAGAAAATATTAAAGACTTTTAAAACTTTGAAGAATAAGAATGTTAAATCCTAGTTTGGTCGGACGCTTTTGAAGTGTTTCCTCCGATCTCCATTTCTTCTGCAAACAAAACAAATTTGGTTAAACTAAAGAAAAGCAAAATTAACGGAAACATGAAAGCAAATAAAATGACTTCAAATGCAAAAAACATAATGAATTTCTCCCTGCAAATGGTCATGTAGATGGCTCGCACACGTCGCGCTTCTTGGGGTCCCGCAGATGAGCCTTCATCTTCGAGGGTTCGGAGGGACTCGGCCGATGTGGCATCTTCTTCTAGGGCCGAGCAGGACCCTGATTCTTCTTCTCCCAGCAGTCTGGAGGTCTCAGATTCAGACTCTGGAGCATCTGGGGGTTCGTAGGAGGCGACCCCTGAGGTATTCTCTTTTCTTTTCAAAAACCAGGCCTTTCCCTTACAACCTTTGACCTGACCTCATCCTATTTGCATTTCTAGCCTGCTGTCGAGGTTCGAGGTGATTAGATCCAAGATACTCTTCTTCTCCATGATATGAGGACGCACCCTTCAGCGGGCGTCAGGGCTGACATTCCCCTTGTCTACCCATCTTCTCATTATCGCGGGAGCTAGGCTCTTTTTGCCGAGATAGTGGCATGATGTTCGACTCCTTTGCATTGAGAGATGGGCCGTTTTGGGTTTGGCCCCTTCATTACCATCACCAGCGTTCGTCAGGATCGACCTCTGATAGCGGCCATGATGGAGCGGTTTTTTACAGAGACCCTGAGCTTCCATTTGCCTGATGTAGAGATTGGGATTTGTCCCTCTGACTTTGCTCTCATTACCGGGATCAGGATGACTGGAGATTTTATCACTGAGTTGGATAGGCTGGCCGATTCGGAGATTGCCGAGCTTTTGGGATATGATGAGATGCCAGTGGAGGCGTGGGACAGGAGTAGGATCACCCGCATTTCCTGGACTTGGTGAGGGATACTTTCCTGGAGGAGGGATATAGCACCATAGCAGCGAAGCATCCCAGCTTCCCAGTGGCCTTCAGCTTCCTTTTTCTCTTGATGATGGGGTCATGCTTCTGCCTGGAAGATACTACCTCAGTCAGCCCTCATTTCCTGAGCCTTCTCAGGGATTTACCTCGAGCGAGGGACTATGCCTGGGGCCAGTTTGTCTACGGCACCCTGTTAGCGGGTCTGCGGCGAGTGGTCTCTGGTCTGTCCTCTTCCAGGGGTGCTGGGGTTGGCTGCAAGTTCTTCTGGCCCTTTCTGCAGGTATGAATTCATTTCTCTTTTTCTTTTCTTATTTCCCCTTTTTTTTTCTTTTTTTCCTTTTTTCTCTCTTTTTCTTATCTTCTTTTTTTCTTTCTCTTTCAGTTCTTCGCTCGGGTCTATGTGGCCCACTTTCGCTCGACCTCCACACTGCCTGAGGGGACATTCCCTGTGGCACGTAGATGGAGTCAAATTCCGCGCGACTCTGAGAAGAGTCGCCCTAGGTCGGCCAAGGCTCACTTGGACAGGACCTTCAGGAGAAAGGTAAATGTTTCATGGATTCCTCTTATATCAATTCTTATTTTCTCTTTTCTCCTTTTTCCAAGAATCTGATATTCATCTTTGTTTATTTTCAGCTACCCGTTCCCCATCTATATGGCCTTCACGATGAGTTGGCTTTTCAGCCATATTTGGATGAGGCGTTTGCTCTAGATCAGCGACGTCAGAGGTACCCGTTCTTCATCGGGCAGCTGGGTAGCATATGGTACCTCGGCGAGCGCTTCTATTTCCAGTACACCGGCGAGCTCCGGATCCCTGTGGCTCCTCCAGATACGGTACCTGTCACCGCTCCTGGTCCCTTCGATCCCGCCCATTTTGGCGATTGGGAGGTTGGAGATACTCTTTTAGCCGAGGGTGACTATGATGCTTGGTTCGGGCAGGTCTCAGTGGGTTGTCTTATGCAACCCATGCCTGTTCGAGGTGGAGTTACCAAGATTGGCGGGGTGGTGATCCGCCTATATGACACCACGGTATGAATCTCATCCTGTTCTATTCTTTTAGCTTCTCCCTTGTTTGAAATTTCTAATGTCCTTTTCTTCTTATTTCAGGAGGCACAGTTAGGGGAGATCCGAGCTCGATATGCGGATCTGGAGCGTCAGCTGGCGAAGAGAGATGTTGCTATAGCTGATAGCGACGTCATCATCACTGGGCAGGCCGCTCTTATTGCTGATTTGCGGGCTCAGCTAGCCAGGGCTCAGGATCAAGCAGGGCCTTCAGGAGCTCAAGTCATCCCTTTATCCTTTTCAGTTTCTGTTTTTTATCTTTTATATTCTCTGCTTCTAATCAGGATTTTTCTGTTTTCAGGAGGTCGTGGCAGCCTCACCATCCAGCTCTCGTACCCTGTCTCTTTCTGTAGAGGTTGCAGAGATTCCGAAGAGAGATCCAGAGATAGTGGCCGAGGCTACTTCTGCTGCCGCTCTTGAGCCAGCCGAGCTGCCGGAGGTTACCTCTATGCATGAGAGTACTCCTGAGCCGGATGTAGACACCTGATTTTTGCACCCCCGAAATGAAGAAAAATGAAAAGTTAAACCCTGAAAGGGTCAAGAAATTGACCTTTTGATTTGGCCATCAAACTTCATCTCATTGAAAAGAGCATTTCGACACGATTCCAACGCAACTGAATTTGCTGGAATCGGAGTCCAGGTGAGAAAGATATGAGCTGGTCAAACTTTTGGGGAGCAAAAAATTGACTTTATGCTCGACCCTAATTCAGCTGCCAAACTTGATCCCATTGGATAGGTGGTTCCGAGCCGGTTCCAACGACACTAAGTTTGCTGAAATCGGACACCGAACGAAGAAGTTATGAGCAGTTGAAGTTCTAGAAAAACTGCCCATGTGGCAAAAAGGCAGCAAAAAATGGAATAAACCAATAAAATAAGTAAAATAAATATGTTTATTAATATTTTAATAAAGAGAATCTCGCTTTTTAATAAAATAATCGGAAAAATCAAATGAAAATCTTGCAAAAAACCAAATTGAATAAAGGTTTGAAATCCAAACATTTTAAAAACGTGCTGGACCGTATTTCAATTACTGGCAGGGCATGCCCGTATTTGAAATACAGGCAAGCTTCTGGAAGAAGACACGCATCGCTGTACAGCAGGACACACGTCCTGTACGGCCGATTTTGCAAGATTTGGAAATGTGCGTTTTTCGCCCGTATTTGAATTACGGGCAAGGCACGCCCGTACTTGAAGTACGGGCAAGGCATGCCCGTACTTCAAATACGGGCACGCCCCTTTTTGCCTATAAATAGAGAGGCCCCCCCCCTCATTTGAACAAGCCTGATCCCTTGGCCGATCCCCTCTTCCTCCCCTGATGTTCCCATGACAAACCTCTGCCCAATTGCCGCCACCCCAACACCCAAACCTTTTTTGTTCCCAAAATACCCCTGTCTCACCAAAACCATGTCCAAGCCTTCTCTGATCTTCCTTTGAACATAATCACCTACTAAACCCCTTTTCAAACCCAACTTAAGAGTTTTTGGAGGACGCGGAAGCACTGCCGAATTCACCAGGGAAATCATCACTAGAAAAACCATATTGTAAGTATGTTAGATTTTATAATATGACATTATCATTAATGTTTTCACTTTCAACTTCTTTTCTAGTCTCTTTTGAATTCTTTTGATATTACTAACTCAGTTGCTGTTTTGAGTGCCATGAGAAGATGGCATTAAAAGGTTGATCATTACAAGAAAGGAGAAAAAAAAAGAGTGTTTAAAGAACACTTTGATTAACTAATCAAGTAAACTTTTTTAATTCTTTGACATGGAAGAATTGAACCCTTCTTGAGATTGAATGAGTTCCTTGTAATTTCCCACTTCCCCCTCCAAAAGATGATCATGGATCATCCAAAAAGATGCTGGTTTTCATGTTAAAAGATAAAGAAAGAAGAAGAAGGCCTTTTAGGCCAAATGAGGAAAATGTAGCATTTGAAGAATCTGGAATCTCAACTGAAGTTGCCGGAACACCTGAGAAGGCCGCCGGAGTGATCCCAAGCAGAGTCGGTAGCAAAAGTGCAGAATAAGCTGCGCCCGTAAACTCAAAGCGGTCCGGTCAGGACCGTGTTTTCTTCACGGGAAAGCCAAACCGGATTTCGTTCACGGGCAAGGGTGGATCGTATAGAAAATACGGGCAGATATAAAAGTAACATAAAAAATGTAATTTTTCGGCCCGGTTGGATCTATTCCGACCTAAGCCAGTTTAAACCGACCCAAGAAGTTGGTTGGGCTATTCTTAGCCCTCCATGGACCATGGACCCATATGGGCCCATCAAGACCACCTTGGGCCCACTTGAGTGGCCCACACTTTTGACTGGCCTATACCAGGCCTGTTTTCAATAAACAGGCCCAGGCCCCTTGACCCTTGGCTAAAGGGCCAAATCCAAGCCCACTATGCCCATTGCATGTGTAAATGGTTTAATTTAATAAATAACCAAATGGGTTACCCAATAACCCAACTGGGCCCCAGGCCCAATCATGGCAACCCACGGGTCTTCCAACGGGACCCGGATCCAACCCACTTCACTAAATAAAAAGATAAAAATCAAAATAAAAGGGACCCACACCTTCAGAGGGCCCCGCCAGACCCAATAAACAGCATGCTGGTCTAGGAAGGGTAAGACTGACTCAAAAACCAGGGAGACCCGAGGGACCCGTCAAACCGACGAGGCGGGCCGGGGTGTCTTAGGGCTTCCCCGGACGTAACCGAGGACTTAGCTAGAACTCTGAAAAGCCGCAAATCAGATTTAGACCCGGATAGGGCAAACACCGTGTCTGCCTGCACCTCTCAGGCAGTGGCGACTCCGAAAGTCCCGAGGCACGCATGAACCAACGTGCACCCCGTGTACGATCTAGGTTTAGGTGCGCACAGCTTGGCGACTCCGCTGGGGACCCCTCAACCCAGCTGGACCCTGGTTATCAAATGAGTCAACTAGGTGGATATAAGCAGATTTAGGAAGTACTTCTTGTCCAACCTTAGTGGTTTATGGAACTTATGCAATTACATGATATTGGGGGATCCTGTCATAAAGACGAGATAATTGCCTAAGGAAAGTGGAATTTAAGCGGTTCCCTGTGACCCTCCACTTACCTGGGGATCTACCTAGACATTGTATTGCATACTGCTCTGTATTCTCACTATAAAAGTGACATTAAGGAACCCTTAATCAGCCCATTATCCGAGAATCACCCGAGCAGACATAGCACTTGGCTCCACTGCACATACAAGCACCTCACTACACCGTGAATGAGTTTTTTTAACTGCGTGGGGTGACATGCACGAGGGAGTCTGCATGGATAATCCGAAATGAATGTTTGTACCATGTTAATGCTCTTCTTAACCAAAACCTAGATCTCTCTAGCAGCCACCCTTCTTCAATCGAGAAACTTACTTTTGGGATGGTATTAGCCCTACGCTCCCGTGGCTTGCCGGGGAAAGTAGGGTAAACCCATCTCCCCAGGTTTCTGGATTCTTCAAGCGCCATTGGTTTCTTGCCATGGAACGCGAAGGGTCTAGTACTTGGCTCAGACCCTTGAAGGCATCTGCCTTGGGCTGGGTATCCTTCCCCACCTATTACTTCTGATAAACCCTGATGTGAGCATGAACATGAATGAACAAATGTGGGTAAAATCAGTCTGGGACATTAACCCCCGCCTTTGTTGGTCTTAACCCTAATTTAAGGAAATTAACTCGATTTAATCCGTGCAAAGCCGGCCAGATCAGACAGAAAGGGGTCAGAACAGAGGCAGAAAAAACCCTAGAGATAGGATTTCAGCCCACCTGCTGAGCAGCAAATTTGTACCCTCCTTTTGGGTTCTCAACAACACTAAAGGTGATTCTCTTTGCAGATTTATTTTTGTAAAATTTCGCCCTCAAAGGCAAGCTGTAAATATTGTTTTCAGTCCAACACTAGGGGCAAATGAAAGAGCAGATGAAAGAGCAGATGAAAGGACAGATGAAAGAAAAGGCCGGCTAAGATCTGAATGTGTTCTCCAAACATTTAAAGAACATAACCCTTAGGGCCACATAACTTGAGTGCTTGGATTTGATTCTTGTGATTAATAATTGCATAAACTGCTTAGGCATTGATTTAATTTTTGCATATCCTGTTGCATGCCTTAGACTAATTTAGAGTTTTTGATGGAAAACCCTAAATTGACTTAGAATTTCAATCGAATAGTCGGCATGGCATCTTCATCCTCGACTGAGAGAGTTCGCTTCCCTAGGATAGAGAAGTGTGCCTTTGATACCCCTTGGATCCGTTCCTGGACAAGGCAATTGCAAGGAGATGAGCAAATTCATTGGGAACAGAAATACCACATAGGACAAACTCTGTCCCTATTAAATGTGCCCATTAATTGGGACATGATTCAAGCGGCCCTACCTTTCTGGGATCCCCAACTTTCACTCTTTAGGTTTGGAACTAATGAGTTGACTCCCACAATTGAGGAATTTGAACTATTCCTCCGATTCCGTGACCATGGAGAACCAGCCAAGCCAAACCTCAAAGATAGCTACAAGAATGAAGCTTGTACTTTCTTTGGCCTACCCAGAGGAGAATTCCAGACTTTAGGGGGTGACCAAGCATTCACGCGGGTCTCTAAAACCTTCCTTGCTGAAAAGATAAGGGATAAAAAGCAGGAAAGACCCCGCGTTTGGTGGGACGCCTTCACCCTCGTGGTTCTGTCACAGCTCTTCTTTCCTACTGGGGGAGACACCATTAATTTGGCCCTCATGGAAATTGTAGACCAACTCCAAGTGAAATTCCGGATTGCACCACTAATTCTTGCTCAGCTATACCATGCCTTGACCATGACCAAGAACGGATCTAGGAGGTTTCAGGGATGCGCTCCTCTCCTACACATTTGGCTTCAAGATCACCTGATGGTTGCTGAACCTGTCAGCCTATGTTATGGGTACGTCCGTGACAATGTCACATTGATGGCCCGAAGATGTGAGACATGGGAAAAAAATCAAAAATTCCTTTTGACTTCCTCTCAATCATCACACGGGATTAAATTAAACAAAGAGTCGCCACCATTCAATTTAGGTGTGAATGGACACCAAAATATTAAATAAGCACAAAAGGCAATTTTAGGGTAAAAATAACCCTCCTAAAAAAAACAACCAGAGATGGGTAAGGGGATTAGGTTATGAATAGGGGAAGGTGTTAGGCACCCCTATTCATCCACACAAGGTGGTTGCCAGGTATTGTTCATGTTAAAATAAAGGAAAAAAGCTTGCTATAAAAATCAGGAAAAATCACAAAAAGACAAAAATTGTATGGTTTTTTCATATGAATAGTCTGATTGATCCAGAACTTTCAAATATGATCATACCATTCCTAGGGTATCATGATCAAAATAAAATTGAGATAAAATCAAATAAAATCAATTTAAAGTGAAAAATCCAAAAATATGGCTTCAAGTCAAATTCTAGAAATCTAGAAAAATATGATTTTTATAAAATATTTCAAAATTGAACTTGAACCTTCCAGGACATAGATAAAGCCCAAATTTCACATTAAATCAAAAAAAAAAACCAAAAATACCCACGTTGATGGAGAACATCAAAAGGGGAGAACTTAGACCGTAGGGTCTTCTCTCAATAATGAAAAAGGACTCAAAAACCATCTCATGAAACCCTAGAATTTATTTTCAGGCTCTTGGATCCAGATCTACCATACTGATCATGATAAATCCAAGATCTTAGCCTAAAATCACAAAAATCACGAAAACAGTGCTGTAGGTGCAAATATGTGGAAAATCCAAATTTTATAAAAAAAGTGGGGATCTCATGCTATAAACATCATAGATTCATGTTATTCATTCAGATATATCATAAAAAGCATTAAAACATGATCAGGATATTTAAAGCAGCCACATCTCACAAATTAGAGCACATGGGGGTCTACCCTACGGATCCACCTGTTCTCTTTTCCCCTAGCTCTCTCTTCACGTTTTACGGCTAGAGAGGATTCTTGAGGTACTTGGAGATAGGTTTGGTTACACAAACACAATCACAGGCCTTATTCTAGAAAAAAGGAGAAAAACAGATATGGGGTTCTATTCTAGGGATCCACCTGTTCACTTTTCCCCTAGCTCTCTCTTCACGTTTTACGGCTAGAGAGACTCTTGAGGTACTTAGAGGCAAGTTTAGGAATACTATATACAAAAGATGGCCTTATTCTACAGCAATAGAGATGATCCTATTACATCTAGAATTGAAGTATGAAATAAAAGGGAAAAGGGACTTACCTGGATTGAGCAAGTAAAGCAGCAGGGGTTCCTCTTCTTCTCTTGGAGTTCCTTGGACTTCAAATTTTCGTGGCCCCCAGCTTGAGAATCTCACCTCTATTTATAGGCAAGCCCAGGGGTAAGCTTGGTCCAGGGTTGGAAGTGATAGAGTTTCAGTTTGAGTTAAACACAAGATAATGCCCATCCATAGCCAACCAAGGTGACTTCAGCGAATAAAATACGTAATTCGCTCATTTAAAGATATATTGGACTAAAGATAAAGCTCAGAAATCGAGAGAAGGATAAAACTCGCACAAGTCTTTAGTGACCGTAAATCATTTACGGTCCAACGGTGACCGTATTTGTATTACGGGCGCGCCTGACCGTAGAGCTATCTCGGGCGCGACCGGCCCGTGAACAAAATACGGGCAAAGCCTGTTTTGTCAGTTTTTATGCATTTTTGACCTGTTTTAAGCTCTAATTACATGTTTTTATTATTTTCTCATTCTGTAGTGCAATTTGGGGTGTCTACAGAAGAGAGATTAGACCAGACTTACCCTCCAGAGAGGACTGGTTCGACCACTTTCTCCAACTGAAAGGAGAAACTGATGTAAGATGGGGAGGCACATTTGACCAAACATATACCCCCGTCATAGCTTTCAAGAAAAGACATTGCCTTGCCTTAATAGGCTTGACTCATGCTATGCCATACTATCCGGTTCGAATTCTGAGACAGTTTGGGAAGTCTCAGGGAATACCGATCAAGGATGAGGCGGAAGGATTAACTGGCCCACTTACATGGGAATTGAAGAAAAAATTGGTGAAGGAATGGCAACACGTGCACATACTCCAAGAGGACATTTTCACTGCATCCGACGTTCGTAATTACGAACAATGGATTGCTCGAGAAACTGGCCTAGACAGCCCACCTCTCCTCCATATCGTCACCTCTGACGATATCCCAGTTCCGCCCCCTAACACATACAGGGATAGGGTGGCCGAACTGCGGGAATCTTATTCTTGGATCCACCGTGCATACGTGGATTCCTAGCATAAAAACAAGCAGGCCAATGAGGCCCTTCAGCAGCAGCTTGACACCATGCGCAGACGCACAAAAGAGGACCGACGTCTGTGGAATAAACTTCTGCGTGCCTTGAAAAGGTGAGACGTGTCCTCTCATTATGATGATGACCAACCTAGCTAGACTCTGGGTTTGTTTGTTTTTTTTAATCATGTAATTACTTGTTCTAAATTTTGGCATTGTACTTCTTTTTCCATGAAGAATTTTGTGTTAGATTTAATAAAGTCAATTAAGACATCCCCGAATTCCTTTTTCAAGCAATCTGGCCCCAATCTATCAACTTCAAAACTTTCAAGCGATTTGAATAAAGAACTCGCCAAATCCTTAAACCCATGGGTTCGGAATAAAGAACACCCAATTTAAAATTTTCAGGCGATCTGAGTAAAGAACTCGCCAAATTGTTTAAATCTTTAAAGCAAAGGGTTCTAAATAAAGAACACCCCATTTTTGCAATTAACTCTAAAATTTTCAGGCGATCTGAGTAAAGAACTCGCCAAATTGTTTAAATCTTAAATCTTTAGGGGTTCTGAATAAAGAACACCCCATCCTTATTAACTCTCAAACTTTCAAGTTTCAAGCTTAAGTCTTAAAACCCCAGGGTTCTGAATAAAGAACACCCAATCCCTTGAGCTCAGATCACACCCGTCTGATTTGAAAGATCATACAGTCAGCCTATGGGGCACTGATGCCACTGGTAATTAAACCAAAAAATTGGCAAAGGATCGTCCTGGCATAGCATACCCCGTTGTGTGGCACCAAGGTCAAGCAATTAAGCTAACGACTAAGGTACGCTCGGGTATCCCTAGCCAAACTCTTGGGGCACTGATGCCACTGGTGTTTAAATTAGAAAATTGGCAGAGGATCGTCTTGGCATAGCATACCACGTTGTGTGGCACCAAGGTCAAACAATTAAGCTAACGACTAAGGTACGCTCGGGTATCCCTAGCCGAACTCTTGGGGCACTGATGCCACTGGTGTTTAAACCAGAAAATTGGCAGAGGATCGTCCTGGCATAGCATACCCCGTTGTGTGGCACCAAGGTCAAACAATTAAGCTAACGACTAAGGTACGCTCGGGTATCCCTAGCCGAACTCTTGGGGCACTGATGCCACTAGTGTTTAAACCAGAAAATTGGCAGAAGATCGTCCTGGCATAGCCTTCCCCGTTGTGAGGCGTCAACGTCAATGGTGATTAAACCAACGACTAGCTAAGACACGTCCGAGAACTACTAGCCGAAGTTAGGTGCTAAAACCATCAGAGATTAAACTGAAAATTGGTTAAGGTGCACCTGGATGTTGCTGTTTAGCTCATCCCCTGCGAAGACTTAACATGGTCCAACTTCGTGATTCTGAGCTCAACCCAAGTCTAAACTGGGTTCTCTCTCCCAACCGTTTGGTTAAAACAGATCAATTTAGGGTTCCCTTTCCCAGCCGTTTGGCTAAAACATACCAGTCTAAACCGGGCTCTCTCTCCCAACCGTTTGGTTAAAACAGATCAATTTAGGGTTCCCTTTCCCAGCCGCTTGGCTAAAACAGACCAATCTAAACCGGGTTCTCTTTCCCAGCCGTTCGGCTAAAATAGATCAAGCCTAGGAGTCCCTATCATTTTCAGAATACTTCAAATAAATTAATCATTGACCCTTATTTACAGTTAGAATACATCAATAATCATGCATATAAGTTGCACTAATATCCGCTGGTTGCCCTTCCCAGGTACCAAAATTGCTTCTCGAAGCCCTTACCTGTTAAGATCCAGAAGAAGACTTGAGATGGAGCAGCCAAGGGAACAGACCTCGTCAGGACAGGACCAGGCAGAGTCCAGCCAGACACAGACAGTGACTGATCTACAACAGAGGATTGACAGTATGGGGACTATTATTCAAGAGTTAATGGCAGAATTAAGAGAACTCAGGATGGCTCCCCCAGCTGTACCAGTGACCCTGTAGCAGCCAATTGCTCCGCCGCAGATGGATGCTCCACCACCACACCCTGTGTACCCAGCTCCGTTGGTACCACCTCCACCTCCGCAAGCCGTGCCTCTTCCACAGATTATTGCACCTGCCCAACTGGGGCAAGAAGAGGAAGATTGGTATAGAACACAGCAGGCCCAATTCGATGAAAAGATGGCAGCCACTAAGGCAGAGGTAGATGCTTTGCGTGAAGAACTGAAAAGCCTACGACCCAGTGCGGTCCCCATGGAGGCTACTTTAGACAGCCTCTGCTTCTTCTCTGATGTTCAACTTCCACCAAAATTCAAGTGCCCTGACTTGCATCAATTTGATGGCACCGGATGCCCGTTAAACTATCTAAGGTCATACTCTGGAGATATGTGTCAGTATGCTAAAGATGAAAAAATTATGATACAGTTCTTTCAAAGGTCGCTGACAGGAGAAGCGTACAATTGGTTTTTGGGTTTGGATAAGACTAAGATCAAGAGTTGGAATGATTTAGCTGCCAAGTTCATCCAGCAATACCGATTGAACAGTCAGATAGTTCAGACCAGGGCAGAGTTACAAAGGCTCTCCAAGAAGAATCAAGAGTCAGTACGAGAGTATGCCAAGAGATGGAAAGAATTGGCGGCCCTGGTCCAACCCCCACTACTTGAACAGGAGATGACCTCCTTGTTCATTGCATCACTCGGACAGCCGTTCTTTTCCCTGCTACTGGGGCAAAGTACTTCTAACTTCAATGACTTGATTCTAACGGCAGACAGGATTGAAGATGCTGTAAGAGCTGGAAAGATAGATGGAAATGGCCATGGTCCGACACAGAGGAGGCCAACGGTAGGACAGAATAGTAGAAGCCAGGGGCAAGAGCCCAGAAGGCAGGAAGCCCAGGCTGTTAATTATGTACAGCCAGCACAGCCCTATCACATTGCCCAGAGGAATGAAAGTCAGGGGCAACCTCTGAGAAGGACCAGAGAAGAGGCAGAGGCAAGAATGAAGAGGGTTTTTACCCTGCTACCTTATGCACCTGCAAAATTGTTGGCAACACTACTGAAGAAGGGGTACCTTCAAATCAAACCTCCCAACCCCAGAATGATCAACTCATGAAATTATAATACAGCAGAGAGATGTGAGTATCATTCTG
This sequence comes from Buxus sempervirens, assembly GCA_947561395.2. Lineage (NCBI taxonomy): Eukaryota > Viridiplantae > Streptophyta > Magnoliopsida > Buxales > Buxaceae > Buxus > Buxus sempervirens. The sequence continues at coordinate 13,428,695 of OX387188.1, forward strand.
GAGCTCCCGGGCATTCAACAAATCGATGCTGGGATTTGAGACATGACATACAGGATCTGATAAACAGTAAGAAGATCTCTGTAGATCCCCCAGCACCAGCAGCACCTACTCCTCCTACTGGTACAACCACTAACCCTCTCCCAGACCATAATAAGGCTTCTGGCAGCGGAACAGTACATCAGGTCACCAGTGATCAAGGCAGTAAACTACAGGTTGACCCGTCCTTACTAATTGGACGACCGGGGCAAGTCGTCAAGATTCATCTCCAGGAAGGGGCAATCTATCAACAAATACATGTCATTAATGAAGAGGAGAATGAAGAAACTTTCATGGGGTTCCCTCTGGTGCATTTCAACTTTCCCGAACCAGAGCCTTTTTATCCTCCACCAGTCCCAAACTCACCCCCATTAAACATCTTCGACATGATGAACAACCCTTTCAATGAGCCTGTGGACTTCCTACTGGAACCACCCACCCTCAACTTACACCAACTTCACCTTGACCCAACCTACTCCACTGTGCCTCCACCTTACCAATTCCTACCCATATACCATGATTCTACCATCACTTCCACTGAAAGAGAAGTCGATTGGATCACCTGTTCCAGTTGATACATAAACCCTAACCCCCCACCTGCACCAGAGGGAGAGACTAGTGAAGAAAGAACAAGGAAAGAAAAAGGGAAGGATGTGGCTACTGAATTGCCACAGACCCACAAGAAGAAAGGGAAGGCCCCAGAAGAAGAGATTGAAAAACTCCACTATAGTGCCTTCACTCCGGAGTATGATCTAGTGCAGCAGTTGAATAAGACACCAGCTCAGATATCCATTATGCGTCTCTTATTGGATTTAGACAAACATAAAGACGTACTTATGAAAATACTGGGGGATACTCATGTGCCTGACGACATCAGCCCTGAGCAGCTGGAGACAGTAATGTCTATAATTGCTACGCCTGAAGCAATCTCTTTTTCCTCAGCAGATTTGCCCCCTGAAGGTTATAATCACACGGAGCCTCTGTTTATCACTGTAAGGTGCTTCGACTTAATAGTGAGACGGGTCATGATAGATAACGAGTCAGCTCTGAATATCTGCCCAGTCAGGACCTTCCACAGTCTGCAGCTGAACGCCGATTTGATCAAACCTAGCTCCAATAATGCCCGCGGGTTTGACAATACCAAGAAAGATTCCCTTGGGGAAATTACTCTGGAAGTTACAATTGCTAAAAGGGCCTTCTTCGTCACCTTCAAGTTGATAAACATCAATGCCTCCTTTAATTTTCTGATTGGAAGATGATGTACTTTTTCGCAAGTGCACGAATTTGTAACAAGTAATAAAGTGATGAAATAGAGTGTCGAACCCACAGGGAATGGTAGCTACTAAATACTGAAATTACTATCCTAAATTCTATTTGGATAATCAAAAAGTGAGATGGGTTTTTAACTAGCAATTAAAATTATTAAGTAAGAAAATATAAGATTAAGGTTCAATAAGAGATTTAAAATACTAAGGCATTTGATTTCATCATAAACAAATCTGAATTAACTCTTGAATACACATGCTACTGAATTTTATAATCCACTTTGAAAGCGAAAATCCCTATTCTATCCAATGGTCTCTCTCGAGCACCAACGAACTTACCTTCCCACGATAACTCACGATATCTCTATGTGAATTTAAAGGCAAAAAGGCACATTAAGATCTGTGGATTTTCATGTACAAAAACACAAAGCTACATAAACCATGCCAATATCTCTATCAACATGTAGAATATGATATTTTATCACAGGAACTAAAATTGTATATCTCCTCTCGGTCTCAATACAATTTAATGGTGATCAAATACTCAATTGGGTTAAGCACAATAATAAAATACTCAAATAGTGAATCATATATCCTTTAGCAATAGTATTCAGAATTAAAACATCATGTTTAGATTACATCAAAGCCTTAGAACGAGAAATTAGTTCATGACTGAACTAAGAATAACCATCAAAACAAAGTATATTAAAAAGAGAAGAAAAGAGAAGAAATAAACTAATGAGATCCAAGCTTTGATCTCTTCCACATTCCTTGGTTCTTCCTCACGTTCCCAGCATCATCCTCTCTTCACGTTCCAGCTCCTTCTTTATAGAAATCTCAAAGCTTGCCCAAAAATCCCTTGAAGAGAAAATAGGAACTTTCCTTCCAAGACTCCTAAGGAAGAGAGAACTTCCTTTCCTTGTATATCCACGACTTAGAAGTCCAAAAACGACCTAATCTTCTTAATTAGAAACCCCTTAAAGTCCTCCTAAAAACTAGAAGAAGATCCCCAAGAAAAAGGAAACAAATCCGCAAAGTTCGGAATTTTATAACAGGTTTTAATACTTGATCGTTCGAACGTTCATCGAACGCGGGTCGAACGTTCAGGTCAAAAAGTTGTTTCCACTTCTCTTGTTCGAACGTTCATCGAACGGTCAGCGAACGCTGCTCATAACTTCTCTATTTATTTCACCAACGTTCGAACGTCAATCGAACGTTCAGTGAACGCTGCTCTCGGGTTTCTCTGCAGAACACCAACGTTCGAACGACAGGCGAATGGCCAGCGAACGCTGCTCTCGGGTTTCTCTGTAGATCACTAACGTTCGAACGACAGGCGAACGGCCAGCGAACGTTGATCATATCTTCTACAATTTGACTCCGATTGTTACGCCGTTTGAACCGTGACTTCTATAATCACCAAGAGTATCTCTACATCAACAAATTAGGCAAAATTTAGACAATGAAAATAAAATGCAAAGATGAAAGACTTTGACAATTTCTAAGTAAAATTGGGAATTATATATGAAATAAAACTAGATAAGTCATGAATTTAATGTGCTATAATGTGGTATTTTCATGACTTATCAGAAGACCTTGGTTACATCAAGCAGGGGTAGTCCCGTCCACCTTACATCGAATGATCCGATTTATCTCAGGAAATCAATTGATCACGATTCATGCAAAAAATCACAGAGAATTTGAACAAGGAGGGGTACCCGTGATTGATTATGAGCTGCCTATTTCCCTAAACTTTCAAGCCATTGAAATGGTGCAAGTATACCGCATTCCTACTCCTCTGCAATCAGACTTGTCCCGCAGAAGGAAAAGAAAGAGCATGTTCGGTGCTGCTGAATGCGCCGACTGGGGCCTCCGAGTAGGAGATGGTTTGGGCAAATACAAGCAAGGCATCAAGTCTGCAATCTAGCCATGTGACAAATCTATGGGCTTTGGACTGGGGTTTGTTCCTGAACCTGAAGACTATGCCAGGCTATTTGGCATAAAAGCTGAACGGAAAAGGGCACGAGCGGAAGGAAGGGACCCACATTGGCCCATCTGTGTACATGGCCAGTTATACCATCACTTTACCAATATGGAAAGGGAAGCTGCACAGGCCATTCAGAACATAGTCCCCCAGGGATGGGGAGATGAATTCAATAATCCAGCTGATCAAGTGGAAGCTAATTATTTGCAGAGGTTATGGGACGAACCTCCCTTGCCCCAGGAAATAGTCACAGAAGAGAACTCAAAAGCTCTCAGTGGGTTTGTGACGCCCCGAACCCGGGTCAGTGCAAACCGGCACCCGACCCGAACCCGGTTCGCTACTGTAACAACCCGAATTTAGTTCAACAACCAAATCCGAGGTGTTACTGGCCCATATTAATTACAACATCAATAACATACCAGACCAAAGAAAGTAAAACCAATCCATATATTAAACTATCAGAGTTGCGGAAACAAGTATGTGCGGAAGTGTAGATCAAAATCCTCAAAACAAGCATGAAGCTTGACCATCAATCAATAGTATCAAAGTCTGGTAGAATGAACTGGTTACTAACTCTCTCTTGTCTCTCTCATACATCAAATCCAATTAAATGATAATAAACCAATTAAAAATGCTAAGTCTATAACATCAATCCACCTCAGACAAGATCTGGATAATAATAATCCTCCGGCGAATACTCGGCTATCTCTCCCTGGAAGTCTAAGAGATCCCCCTCTCGCGTATCAGCTGAAAAAAATGGAATAGAAGTAGGGTGAGATACGAATATCTCAGTAGGTAACACATGCATGATTAAACAGTTAATATAAGCAAAGTAACATTTCATGCACGATAAAGCAATATCGACAAATCAGGCTCGCATAATCATTTATACCATTCGTGAACACAAAACAGTTTGATAACAGTTCTAGAAATGATTTTCAGCAAGTTTTAATATAAGAACTCAATAGCCAAATCAATAGCATAATCCAAGTATTGCCAGGATGTACTAAGCAGTCACATCCAACCAATATCCCAATCACATGCATCCCGCACGTGCACAATAGTAATCATATCAAGTGTTATGTTTTCAGTGTCATTGTAGGACTCACAAGGTTAGATAAACCTTTTGAGATGATTCTCAACCAATTGCTATACCACCGTGCGACTTAGGAGCGATGCTACTAATGATACTCAAGCCCCATGCAGCGCAGCTTAGACAAGAGCCGTAGTCACCGACTTATTGCACACGTACCCATCAAAGTTGGTATGTACCACCAGCATGCAGCACCAGAATCAATACATGGAGGTGGTTGCTTATCCACATGTACAGGGAATCACCAGCGGCTCACCGGGGTGTCCCTCCAGACATAGGACCTTCCCAGACAAACTAACTTGCAAAGGAAGCGCGTCGCATATAGGAGTAACTCAACCCAAATGACATATCCCTCAGCTATCTAGCTACGACTATGGATCCACAACCAGCTATGCCCACTAGACTCCAAAATTCCCTAAAATATCATATTTCTATAAGGGTTGGTGCCTAGCGGCATATAATGGTTATATCTGTACATTCACTTCATTATTCAGTCATTCAGATTCTGAATTCTCTTTATAATGTCTTTTGATTTATAATGCCATTTAGAAGTGTTTAGATAGTCAAATGGTAGTTAGGCTTTTCCAAAATCACATTTCTCATATACCTTCAAAACTTGGCAACTAATGTCCTAAATATCTCCCTAATTTGTTTTTCTGTAAAACAGGGATTTAGGTAGTTTATTTTGGTCTTAAAGTACCTTAATTAATCATTAAAATTGTCTAAAAATGGTTTAGAATTGATTTTGGTTTGAAATTATGAAAAATTGGAAATTCTGCTGAGAGCGCCTGGGATCGCTCAGGATCGCTCCGGGCGGTCATCAGTCGGCGGTAGTGCAATTTCGAGCGCCCACGGTCCGTCGTCCCACGGTCCACGGCGTCCTCGAATCCATAACCAGCGCCTAAGATCGCCGATGAGCGCCTCGCACAGTCGAGGTCGGCGGTCTCACCAAATCGAACAGAAACAGTTCTAAATCACGATTTTTCTCGTCTAAACTCATTCTAATGTATTTATAACATGCTTAGCTAACTAAATACAACTTTACATATCATAGAAACATGCATTGCGATTAAACAGAGATAAATCCGAATGTAAAACCAAAACGGTGTCACCTACCTCTTGAACGAAGGTTCCTCTTCCTCTCTTCTCTCAACCACGCTTCTCTATCACCCAGCAACACTCTGGAAGATGAAGAACTCCAAAAACCCAAGCTTTTCTTCTTCCCCTTCTTCTTCTTCTCCTTCGGTCGCTTGTCGCTTGCGGCTGAACAATACGAGCGAAAATACACGCGTATAAATTTAGGTTATTAAACTAATACTTATACTCACTTATCCCATGTGTCTCACCTATACCAAATTCCATACACACGCCCAATCAGAATACATACCTTGATATCTCATGATCGGACGGTCAGATCTGCGTCTAATTCTGGATCTCCGCTAAGTTGATCACCCCCTACAATATTAAAAGGTTTCTATCAATCATAACTCTGGGTAATATTATTTACTAATTTAATTTATTATTTAAGGGAAATTCGGGGTTTTACAGGGTTGATGGAAGAACTGTCCGCTTTATTCTCTTGGCAGTCAGTTGACACCGAAAAACCAACTATCCCGAAAGAGGTGTTTGCCTACCCACCAGATGAGTTCGAGGTACCACCAACTGAGGCTGAAAAAGAAGGGCCAGCTCAGTACATCTACATGATGGAAAGCCAAGACAGTTCAGGAGAACCCACTCCAAGGCAAAGGTCTCCCCCACCTTCCATCTGCATTATACACCCAAGTACAAAGGATGGTCTGGGTCAGATGTTCCAGAATATGCCCCAAGTACTGGGACTGCCTACTGAGATGGCTTATCATGAAACTTATGGTAACTGGGCCCCTGACGAACATTCTTCCAGCAGGAGGGATGAATCATCAGCAAAATCTGTAACCAAGGCATTGCCTAAGGTGGAACCACCCAACGAAGTCACTATTCGGGTACCAGGGACTATCATCCACCGCGGGGTATGGATCAGTGTATCATCAGAAGATTCAAGTCAGAATCAACCAAAGAAGGGCACAGCTAATGACCCCATCTGCATCTCCTCTGACAGCAACATCAGCATGATACAAACTGGGAAGGTGAATGCGGTGACTGCTGTAACCAAGGACAAGCACGCATTGCAGAACTAGAGTTCGACGCCACTTGCCACTCGCAAAGCCGAACTACCACAGGGAGTTTCTTCCACTTCTGAAATTCCCCTTGTAGATATTGCTGCACTTTTTAATAAATGCGTGAAGTCTTTTGATTATTTTTCTGCTTCTGTGAATAATTCTGCAAATAAGCAAACTCAAAATCGCAACCTTAATATCAATCTCGACGCACACCCGAAAACTTTGGAGCACGAGATAGATAATCAGGCTACCAAAATCAAACAAAAAGGTCAAAAAGAACAAAAAGAAATCCATAGTGTCGAACAGGAATTAGATAACGACACTTACTCATCACAACCCGACGATTCAGAAATTATCCCTAGTGTTTCTTTTGAACTTGAGGATAATGATGAACCATGGGAGACCCCACCTGAAATCCAATTTGCCTTGGACAGGCATGAAAAGGGTCTCTAGGCTAACATTGAGGAAACTGAACCTATCAACATAGGTGACACAGCACAACCATGGATTCTTCAAGTTGGTAAAAAGCTGACATTATTACAGAAAACACAGATAACTGATTTTCTAAAAACATACACTGATGTGTTTGCATGGTCATATGAGGATATGCCTGGGTTAGACACGGATTTAGTTGTGCATCGGTTACCTATAAAGTCTGAGGCCACACCAGTGAAGCAAAAACTCAGACGCATGAAACCGGAATAGGCCCTGAAGATCAAAGAAGAGGTCACCAAGCAGTTAAAAGCTGGGTTCTTGAAAGTAACAGATTACCCAGAGTGATTAGCAAACATCGTGCCAGTCCCCAAGAAAGATGGAAGGGTCAGGATGTGTGTTGACTACAAGGATCTGAACAAGGCAAGCCCGAAAGATGACTTTCCATTGCCGCACATTGATGTATTGGTTGATAATACTGCAACTCATTCCATGTTCTCCTTTATGGATGGATTCTCTGGGTACAATCAAATAAGGATGGCACCTGAAGACATGGAAAAGACATCCTTTATCACGCACTGGGGCACATACTGCTACAAAGTAATGCCATTTGGGTTGAAGAATGCAGGCGCCACATACCAGCGGGCAATGACTTTGCTATTCCACGACCTGATGCACAAAGAAATGGAAGTATACGTGGATGATATGATCACAAAGTCAAAAGAAGAGGAAAATCATTTGGTGAACCTTGGAAAGGTGTTTGATAGGCTCAGGGAATGCAAGCTCAGATTGAACCCAAATAAGTGTGTATTCGGAGTTACTTCAGGGAAGCTACTCGGATTCATCGTTGGGAAACGAGGAATTGAGGTTGACCCTGTCAAAGTGAAGGAAATTCTGGAGATGCCTCCCCCATCCACAGAGAAAGAAGTAAGAGGTTTCCTTGGCAGATTACAGTACATCAGTCGGTTCATAGCACAGATGACTCCCGTGTGTGAACCAATATTCAAGTTGCTAAAGAAGGATAACCCAGTGGTCTGGAATGAGGATTGCCAAGAAGCGTTTGACAAAATCAAGGCTTATTTGATGAGTCCACCAATTTTGGTTTCCCCTGTACCAGGACGACCTCTAATCATGTACTTGTCAGTGACAGAAACAGCGGCCGGATGTGTCCTAGGACAACATGATGATACAGGAAGGAAGGAGCAAGCAATTTATTATCTAAGCAAAAAATTTACCAATTATGAAGTAAGATACGCATTGCTTGAGAAGACCTGTGGCGCATTGGTATGGGCAGCTCAGAAACTCCGGCATTATCTGCTCAGTCATACTGTCTTTTTGATTTCGAATACAGATCCCTTGAAGTACATTTTTGAAAAGCCAATCTCCACAGGAAGGATAGCCAAGTGGTAGGTTATCTTATCTCAGTATGACATTGTCTACACCACAAGAAAGGCAATAAAGGGACAGGCAGTAGCAGATCACCTGGCGGAACACCCCGTGTCCGACTATCAACCGCTTCTCACCAGATTGCCGGATGATGAAATAATGTATGCTGAGTCAGCAGAAAAGGAAACCGGATGGCAAATGTTCTTTGATGGGGCCGTCAACATCAATGGGAAAGGGATTGGAGCAGTAATCATTTCCCCAGAAGGAATCCATCACCCAATGGCAGCAAAACTCTTGTTCGATTGTACTAACAACATGGCAGAGTATGAAGCATGTGTGTTAGGCTTGCGAGCTACAATTGAAATGAATATCCAAGAATTAAAAGTTTATGGTGATTCCTGTCTAATCATCTACCAAGTAATGGGAGATTGGAGGACTAGGGATGAAAAATTGGTGCCATATCAAGAACTGATTAAGGAATTGGAAGGACAGTTCAAAAGCGTGACATTTGATTATATGCCACGAGATAGGAATCAGTTTGCAGATGCCCTGGCAACACTGGCATCTATGGCAACCTTCACTGGTGATACTTGGGTACAACCGTTGGAGATAGAATTGCGGCGTTCTCCTGTCTACTGTTTTCATGTCGAGAAGAGCATACCAAAAGAGGAACCTTGGTATGCAGACATAATGAGGTATCTAAAAGACAGGATTTTGCCAGAGAATGCCACAGCATTTGAGAGGTGCACGATTCAGAAACTTGCAGGACAGTTCTTCCTCAATGGAGGTAAGCTATACAAGAAGTCTTACAATGATTCACTACTGCTATGTGTAACAGAAAAGGAGGCACAACAGCTGGTTGATGAAGTCCATGGGGGACAATGTGGCGCACATATGAGTGGGCACATGCTAGCAAGAAAAATCTTGAGAATGGGTTATTACTGGTTAACTATGGAACATGACTGCCATGTTCATGTAAGGAAGTGCCGGTTGTGCCAAGTCTATGCTGATAACATTCATGCACCGCCCAACACTTTGTACTCAATGACTTCTCCTTGGCCCTTCGCCATCTGGGGAATTGAAATGATTGGAGAGATTCATCCGAAGGTGTCAAATGGGCATCGATTCATCTTGGTTGCAATAGACTATTTTACCAAGTGGGTAGAGGCCGTGTCCTCTGCAGATGTCAAAGGGTCCCATGTACTGAAATTCATTAGAAACAATATTGTCTGTCGTTACGGTGTACCTGAAGCACTTATCACAGACAATGCCAAAAATTTGAATAACAAGGACATGGACAAAATGTGTGAAGATTTGAAGATTAGACATCTGAATTCCACAGCATATAGACCTAAGATGAATGGAGCAGTAGAGGCTGCCAACAAAAATCTTAAGAAGATATTGGAAAAGATGGTAGTCACCTACAGAGACTGGCATGAGAAGCTGCCATATGCTTTGCATGCATACCGAACCTCAATCAGGGCCTCAACCGGAGCAACTCCTTTCTCTCTTGTATATGGAATGGAGGCAGTCCTTCCCGTGGAAGTGCAGATCCCTTCGCTCAGAATCCTGAAGGAAGCAGAGGTTGATGACGTTGAATGGGAAGAATCAAGGTTTGACCAGTTGCAGTTGCTTGATGAAAAAAGAATCAAAGCCCTGTGCCATGGACAACTCTATCAGCAAAGAATAGCGCAAGCTTACAACAAGAAAATGATACCACAACACTTCAAGGTGGGAAACATTGTTATGAAGAAGATATTCCCCCACCAAGAAGACAATAGAGGGAAATTCAAGCCAAACTATGAAGGACCATTCATAGTACACAAAGTTCTGTCCAAAAGAGCTCTAATCCTACAAGAGATGGATGGAACCATTTTTCCTGAGCCAATAAATGCAGATGCAGTCAAACTGTATTACCCTTGAGATCATTCCAATTGGGAAATGAAGAAAGGCCATCCTTGACTCTCCCCCAAGCCTGTAAATCCTCCTAAAACACCCTGAAAGGTTCCCCTAGTTAGACACTTTTGGGCCTGAAAATTTCTTTTCTAACCTAGTACAGGTACATCAAAATGGGCATTCCTGGCCCCGAAAAAAAAAAAAAAAAAAAAGAGAGAGAGAAAGAGAGAGCAATTGCGAAGAAAATAAAGAAGAAAAAGAAAGAAAAGAGTTGTGAAAAGCAAAATAAAATGGGGAAAATATGAACCCCACACCACAAAAATAAGCCAGGAGGTAAGCCCCAAACAATAAAAGGAGTACTGTACAAACCTATAAAGCTACAGCCTTTTTTGAGCCACTTGTCTTTCTTTCAAAACCTCAGCCTAGCCTACATTTCGTCCTATCTTGAAGACCTCTCAGATCCTAAAGTGAATGATCTTAAGCAAAACAGTCAAATCCGCATTTTCTGATAATGACAGAATTGGATTTTCCCTGGAAGGACCAGACATAGTGAAAACCCAAGAAGGGCGCTGTGTGGAAAAAGGGTCAGTCGTGGTAAAAAAAAAAACTAGTCATGCCTGGATTAGAAAGGGAAATGCAGTAAAAACAGAAACAGGTTGGACAGTGCACTAAATGGGGACAACCAAGTGACCTGAAGGGCCCAGATTGGTAGACTGTGTTTGAGTCAACGCTCCAAGGCCTATGATGACAAGGCTAAAAATACCAAGCGCTCTAATCTGTGTCTAACTTAAGGATTGACTTTTATGATAATTTCAGGCACAAACACACACTACCACATCTGTGTTTTTCCGTAATTATTCTGCTTAACTACTCTTGGAATTTCCCCAGCTGTGTTGCTAACCCTTGCAGAAAGGTTTATTACCTTGATCGGCAGCCATTTTTGATTGTGATAAGTAAAAGGCTTAAAATAAACAAATCATGCATATCCCCAGTAGAGCAAACACTGATGTCTTGCTCTTTGTACAGGTTCAAAGAAGGAAGGAATAAGATGCAAGATAAACATGAGAAGGATACTTTGATCTTTCCTTCCCTGTCAGAGGCTTCTTCCCTTTCATCCCCAACAGAGCTCAGAAGAAAGAAGACCGTCAAGATCCTCAGACCCTCCAACAGAATTTCAAAAACAGAGGGAGACATCACAATAAGTCCTAAGGGAATCGTCTAGACAGATCATATTCCCGCCAGATCCCCAGTGGATAGTCATAAGTGGGAAGAGAAGCTTTAAATGCCTCGACAAAGAAAGAACTTGGCAAGGAGATGCAACAAGAAAAAGCAACAATGGGCCAATTCGCCCCTTCTTGTAAATTTTGATTCTCACTTTTGTAAATAGCATAGGCTAGAATAGGTATGTGTGGTCTCCGAGATGATGGACAGCAGCGCGAAAGCTTCCTCCCGTCCTCCCACCTCCACTCCCAAAACCCATACCTTGGCCTATTTCAATAAAAAAAAAATCAAAACTGAAGTCACTAAAAGCGTTAATGAAACAAACAAGAAGAAAAGAACATTGTTAAGTGTCTTGCATCAACGCCGAAACAGGCTGATGAGCTCAGATTTAATCCTATCTTTCTTTCCAAAAACAAAGAACTAAGGAACAGCCCTATTCAAACCCGAAAGAGGGTATAGGGATTCCAAAGTCAGGAAGTGATACCAGACATCTGACACTTCCCTTTCACTAAAAAATTCAATGATTGAGCTCGTCGACCACGTCGACAGAAATGCAAGGTGCAAAAATAAGGTTCTTTTTCTTCTTTGCCGTTCATCCCCTAAGGTGACTCCGGCAAAGAGGGGCAGCTGTAGACACCTAATTTTTGCACCCCCGAAATGAAGAAAAATGAAAATTCAAACCCTGAAAGGGTCAAGAAATTGACCTTTTGATTTGGGCATCAAACTTCATCTCATTGAAAATAGCATTTCGACACGATTCCAATGCAACTGAATTTGCTGGAATCGGAGTCCAGGTGAGAAAGATATGAGCTGGTCAAACTTTTGGGGAGCAAAAAGTTAACCCTAATTCAGCTGCCAAACTTGATCCCATTGGATAGGTGGTTCCGAGCCGGTTCCAACGACACTAAGTTTGCTGAAATCAGACACCGAACGAAGAAGTTATGAGCAGTTGAAGTTCCAGAAAAACTGCCCATGTGGCAAAAAGGCAGCAAAAAATGGAATAAACCAATAAAATAAGTAAAATAAATATGTTTATTAATATTTTAATAAAGAGAATCTCGCTTTTTAATAAAATAATCGGAAAAATCAAATGAAAATCTTGCAAAAAACCAAATTGAATAAAGGTTTGAAATCCAAACATTTTAAAAATGTGCTGGACCGTATTTCAATTACGGGCAAGACATGCCCGTATTTGAAATACGGGCAAGCTTCTGGAAGAAGACACACGTCGCTGTACGGCGGGACACGCGTCCTGTACGGCCGATTTTGCGAGATTTGGAAATGTCCGTTTTTCGCCCTATTTGAATTACGGGCAAGGCACGCCCGTACTTGAAGTACGGGCACGCCCCTTTTTGCCTATAAATAGAGAGGCCCCCCCTCATTTTAACAAGCCTGATCCCTTGGCCGATCCCCTCTTCCTCCCCTGATGTTCCCATGACAAACCTCTGCCCAATTGCCGCCACCCCAACACCCAAACCTTTTTTGTTCCCAAAATATCCCTATCTCACCAAAACCATGTCCAAGCCTTCTCTAATCTTCCTTTGAACATAATCACCTACTGAACCCCTTTTCAAACCCAACTTAAGAGTTTTTGGTGGACGCGGAAGCGCTGCCGAATTCACCGGGGAAATCATCACTAGCAAAAACCATATTGTAAGTATGTTAGATTTTATAATATGACATTATCATTAATGTTTTCACTTTCAACTTCTTTTCTAGTCTCTTTTGAATTCTTTTGATATTACTAACTCAGTTGCTGTTTTGAGTGCCATGAGAAGATGGCATTAAAAGGTTGATCATTACAAGAAAAGAAAAAAAAAAGAGTGTTTAAAGAACACTTTGATTAACTAATCAAGTAACCCTTTTTAATTCTTTGACATGGAAGAATTGAACCCTTCTTGAGATTGAATGAGTTCCTTGTAATTTCCCACTTCCCCCTCCAAAAGATGATAATGGATCATCCAAAAAGATGCTGGTTTTCATGTTAAAAGATAAAGAAAGAAGAAGAAGGCCTTTTAGGCCAAATGAGGAAAATGTAGCATTTGAAGAATCTGGAATCTCAACTGAAGTTGCCGGAACACCTGAGAAGGCCGCCGGAGTGATCCCAAGCAGAGTCGGCAGCAAAAGTGCAGAATAAGCTGCGCCCGTAAACTCAGAGCGGTCCGGTCAGGACCGTGTTTTCTTCACGGGAAAGCCAAACCGGATTTCGTTCACGGGCAAGGGTGGACCGTATAGAAAATACGGGCAGATATAAAAGTAACATAAAAAATGTAATTTTTCGGCCCGGTTGGATCTATTCCGACCTAAGCCAATTTAAACTGACCCAAGAAGTTGGTTGGGCTATTCTTAGCCCTCCATGGACCATGGACCCATATGGGCCCATCAAGACCACCTTGGGCCCACTTGAGTGGCCCACACTTTTGACTGGCCTATACCAGGCCTGTTTTCAATAAATAGGCCCAGGCCCCTTGACCCTTGGCTAAAGGGCCAAATCCAAGCCCACTATGCCCATTGCATGTGTAAATGGTTTAATTTAATAAATAACCAAATGGGTTACCCAATAACCCAACTGGGCCCCAGGCCCAATCATGGCAACCCACGGGTCTTCCAACGGAACCCGGATCCAACCCACTTCACTAAATAAAAAGATAAAAATCAAAATAAAAAGGACCCACACCTTCAGAGGGCCCCGCCAGACCCAATAAACAGTATGCTGGTCTAGGATGGGCGAGACTGACTCAAAAACCAGGGAGACCCGAGGGACCCGTCAAACTGACGGAGCGGGCCGGGGTGTCTTAGGGCTTCCCCGAACGTAACCGAGGACTTAGCTAGAACTCTGAAAAGCCGCAGATCAGATTTAGACCCGGATAGGGCAAACACCGTGTCTGCCTGCACCTCTCATGCAGTGGCGACTCCAAAAGTCCCGAGGCACGCATGAACCAACGTGCGCCCCGTGTGCGATCTAGGTTTAGGTGCGCACACCAGAGACTGTGCCTGTATCCGCATCTGTTGAGCCGGAGGAGGATCCTGTGATTGCCACTGAGCCAGAGGAGGGTGGTCTTGAGGTTTCTAAGGTCCCTGAGGTAGCCGAGCCTGCGATGGAGGAGGACATGCATGATATGCCCGAGCCTGAGGTGGCGGAGGTCCGTGAAACAGCAGAGCCCATAGACGTTGATTCATCTCCTGCTGCTGAGGATTCTCGGGTCCTGGACTTGGTCCCCTTGGCGACAGATACCTCTGTTTCTCGCTTCATGGATCTTACCCATGATGGTCCGAACGATCCAGTTCTAGTCCCTTCAGTCGAGCCGGCGCCTCCAGTCGATTTGCCTCCTCCTGTTGGTCCCTCTACTCTTGCTGACCCGTTTTCTCCTGCCAGCCCACGTTTCTCCGATTAGTTTTTAATCCGACGACGACGACGAGGAGATTGACCTACAGGAGAGATCTAGATTAGGATTCTTTTCCTTCCATATCTGACATTTGTGTATATATAAAAACTGATGTATGAATTTGCATTTGTATATAAAAGAGAAGAATATTCATTTTTTTGCTTTTTTCTTTTATTTTTTGCTTTTTATTTGTTTCTATCATGCTATGACTGTTATACAGGTAACAGGTATTTTTGAAAAACATGATTTATTAAAAGAAAGAGGAAAAAACTGTTTTTGTGCAAAAACCGCACATACAGGGCGGTTGTGTAAGAACCGCACTTGTCCCGCGGTTTTTAAACTCTGCAGAAATGCAACCGCACATTGGGCGCGGTTCAGGCACGACTGCTCTGAGTATGCGGTTTTTGCCCTTTTGCGATTTTAAAGCCGCGAATTGCGGGCAAAAAGTCACTTTGACATATTGCTTAGGTTAGAAACCCCCTTTTTGGAGATTTTCTCTCTCCTAGCTGCCTTTAATCCACTTTTGACCATTAATGGCCTCTGATTTAGCCTCTATGCCTTCTTCATCTTCTATACCTGAAACATCAGCTCCTAGACCAACCATTAGATCAAAACCCCCAAATTTGACCAGATATGCCATTGTAGATACTTGCTATGAGAGATGGGTTGACTCAATGACCCATCAAGACAAGATAGATTGGGACTTCACCAATCTAGGCCACATCCTCTCATTCCCAAAGGTTTCCCTAAAATGGGAAATCATAGAGGCACTGATTGGGCATTGGGAACCCCAATTAAACCTTTTCAGGTTCAGGGAAAAGGAGATGACCCCTACAGTCGAGGAGGTTGAAACCATCCTCAACACTATGTTCTCCAAAAAGGTAGTCAACCCACCTCTCAAACCAAGCTTCGAAAAGGAAGCCTCCACTTTTTTAGGTATTGGCAAGAAAGAGTTAGGGGATGCTGACACCCTATTGACCCTATCGAAGTCATTTTTGACTGAAAAGCTATTGAATAGCTCGAACCAGCCGGCCCGGTTCAATGCTTTAACTTTGATAGTGGTCAAGCAACTTTTATTCCCCCGAGATGATAGCGAGGTTGATTTATCCCTCATTTCAGTCATTTGCCAAGTCAGGGAGCGCGAAAGGCTTGCGCCTATGATCCTGGCTGAAATATACCAGGCCTTGACTGACTGCTATCATGGGAAGAAGAAGAGTTTCCTCGCCTGCACCCCTATCCTTCAGGTAAAATCTGAACCTCTTTCTTGAATTACAGTTTTCTTGTGAAATTGAAATTTTCTAATTGAAATGCTTCCCTTTTCTTTGCAGCTCTGGCTTCTGGATCATCTGACTCAGATTGAGGAGATAGATCGACACTTCGCCTGGAACATGGATGTTCTTACTTTGATGAACAACCGGGGATGTCCTTCAATCTCAGGAGGCAAGAGGGGGTGGTTTGTCTTCTTAGGGATGCTCCAGGACGACCAGGTGAGATGGCCTGGTACTTATCAGCCTTTTGCTGAGACGGTGATCAGCTTCCCAGATCGGAATTTTGCTGTGCTCAGGGGCTTGAGGTTTGCCTTGCTCTATTTGCCTTTGAGAGTCATCCAGCAATTCAGAGAGGAGGCTCAGGGGATCCTGGTACCTTATGGCTATGATGAGTTCTTTGGCCCTCTCACACTGGCCACCATGGGGCTGTGCTTTCGTTTGATGAAGGAGTGGTCCCATGCTTGCTTTTTGAGTGGTCCTGTCTTCTCCAAATTGCATGAGAAGGACTACCTCTTCTGGATTAGGGAGCAGGCGCAGAGTTGTGCTTCTATACCAGTGGATCCCCCTGCTGTCCCGTGTCCTACCTACGAGGACCTTCTAGAGACTAAGAGAGCTTCTCATAGGTGGCTCCAGCATATATGGGTAGAGGAGGTTCGAGACATGAGACTGGAGAAGGAAGACTTGGAGAGACGGCTCGCAGAGCAGATACAGGCCCATCGCTTCGAGGTTAGAGCCGCATGGCGTAGGCATGATGAGACCATGGCCAGGCTCAGAGATATGAGGACCAGGCAGACCCTCTCAGATGATGTCATTTCCTTCCTCAGTGACCCGGATGCAGAGGGGGCTGAGAGGCTTGTCGAGGAGAGGCTAGGGGATAGAGATTAGCCCCTCTATTGTATTTTTTCTTTTTTTTTACACTTTTGTACAAAGAGAAACTCTATTAGTGGAAAGACAAGGAATACAAAAATAGATTTTTATACTATTGGCCTCAGAACTCTCATATGCTTGTAAAAACTGATAGTTTAATGAAAAGTCATTGATTTCTCATTATCGGCCAAAATATAGTTTTCTTTTTTATGTATTTTTGTTGGAAATTGGTCCATGATGCTTTAATCACATATAGTTTGATGAATTAAAGCAAGTTGGGCAAAAAAGGTATCTTAAATAATAGGGAAGAATCCATTCCGTCAACCTTTGGACCTTTATACTCATCCCCAAACTCCATTCCCATCTCCATGGATGATGCCAATACTTACTGGCTTAGTCCTGTGCTAAAAAACCGCTCAACTCAAACCCTCTGCTCAAAACCGTGCATTCAAACCGGTTTAGCCGAAATCGCCTTTAACATGCGGTTGTCTGATCTTTCTGCTAAAACCGTATGAATAATGTGGTTTGGACCAATCTGTACCCATAGTGCGGTTTTTGACCTTCTTTCTGTTTTTTAATTTTTCTTTTGATCTTCTTTTTCTTTTGCTTTTTTCTGGCCCATATTGCCCCTAGTGCCTGTTACGGTTTTCACTAGGGCCGGCTCATTTAATCGGTCATTGCCAATCCAATACCGCGAGCTGAAGGAATACACCAAGATCACCGAGGGCTTGGTCAATAGGACGAAATGAAGGCTAGGTTAAGTTTATGAAAGAAAAGTTATTATAGGCTCAAGATTTTGAGATTTTGAAATAGGACAACTGGGCTTACAGTTATGATGGATATAACCCCGATTCCCAAAATTTGCCCTTTTTCTCTCTTTTTGCATTTGGCTTTCATTTGCCACCTTATTTTTCTTCTTCTCTTTTTTCATTATTTTTGCCCCTATTGGCTTTGCCCCAGTTGCAACTGTAAGTCCCAGTTTGGGTTCTTAAAAAAACACGAACAGGTTCAATTTTGTTAAGCTAGGGATTTTAAAATTTTTGAGGGATAAAGAAAGATGGCCTCAGATCATTTCCTAGTGATATTCTTTCAAGGGAAATACCGTTTGACTGCATCAGAGTTGATTGGCTTAGGAAAGTCCTTCCCATCCATTTCTGATAGGATAAAAGCGCCTCCTGATAGGACCTTCTTCACCATATAAGGTCCTTCCCAATTTGGCTTAAACTTTCCACGAGGGTCCTCCAGAAATGGTAATATTTTCTTTAAAACCAAATTACCCACTTGGAAAGCTCTGGGCTTCACCTTCTTATTATAGGCCCTGGCCATTCTCTTCTGGTACAATTGGCCATGACAATGCGCATTCAGACGCTTTTCCTCTATTAGGTTAAGTTGATCATATCTAGACTGAACCCATTCAGCTTCTTCGAGTTCTGCTTCCATAAGCACTCTTAGTGATGGGATTTCCACTTCAACAGGTAAGACTGCCTCCGTTCCATAAACCAAGGAATACGGCGTTGCCCCAATAGAAGTTTGGATTAAGGTTCTGTAAGCATGTAGAGCAAATGGTAGCATTTCGTGCCAATCTATATAACTCACTACCATTTTCTGAATTATCTTCTTTATGTTCTTATTTGCCGCCTCTACTGCCTCATTCATCTTTGGCCTATATGGAGCTGACTTGTGATGAGTTATCTGAAACTGCTCACACATCTTCTTCATATCCTTGTTCTTAATATTTGAAGCATTGTCTGATACTATAGCATTTGGCAAGCCATAGTGACAAATTGTGTTGTGCTTCAAAAACTTAAGAACATGGTTTTTTGTGATATTTGCATATAAAGTAGCTTCAACCCACTTCGTGAAATAATCAATTGCCAAAAGGATGAACCGGTGTCCATTTGATGCTTTTGGAGAAATCATCCCAATGACATCAATACCCCACATAGAAAAAGGCCATGGCGAGGTCATGCTATGTAGCTCACTTGGTGGTGCATGCTTATTATCAGCATATATTTGGCACAAATAGCACCTCTTGACATGTATGCAACAATCGTGTTCCATTGTAGACCAATAATATCCCAGTCGCAGTATTTTCCTTGCAAGCATGTGTCCATTCATATGCGGCTCGCAAACTCTTCCATGTATTGTTTCTATCAATCTTTTTGCTTCAATCTTGGTGACACATCTGAGTAGAACATCATTGTAGGATCTCTTGTATAACTGCCCACTACTTAGAAGGAACTGCCCTGCTAACCTCTATATCGTTCTTTTTTACTAGACGTAGCACCTTCTGGGAAACCCTGATTACTCAAGAAATTCCTGATATCTTGAAACCACGATATTTCTGCTTCTTGCTCTCCTTCTAGAACAAGACAGTAAGCTGGCTCGTCTCTGACTTCAATTTCAAGTGGTTGGATGTCAACCCCTTCTGGAATGCTAACCATCGAAGCCAATGTCGCCAAGGCTTCCGCAAATTGATTCTTAGATCTTGGCATATAGCTAAAAGAAATTCGAGTAAATTTGGTACTTATTTCTTCCAAATACTAGTGATATGGGATCAACTTGTGATCTTTGGTTTTCCATTCACCAGTTGTTTGGAAGATGATAAGACTCGAATCCCCATATACGTTAAGTTCTTGAACATTATGATCTAGAGCAGCTTGTAATCCAATTATACACGCTTCATACTCTGCGATGTTGTTTGTACACTGAAACCTCAACTTTATTGTGATCGGGATATGCGAACCATCCGGCTTTACTAAAACTGCACCGATTCCATTTCCATTCATATTTACAGCCCCATCAAAGAACATCTGCCAGGAGTCTTCACTTTCTTCTTCCTCAGCAAATAGGATAGCCTCATCAGGGAAATTTGTCTTAAGAGGCTGATAATCTGGTAACGGATGCTCAGCTAAGTAGTCAGCGATTGCTTGACCTTTGATTGCTTTCTGAGTGACGTAGGTTAGGTCGAATTCTGAAAGCAAAAGCTGCCATCTCGCCGTTCTACCAGTTAAGGCTGGCTTCTCAAACAAGTACTTCAGTGGATCCATCCCTGAAATCAACAATGTCGAATAACTTAGAAAATAGTGTCTAAGCCTCTGCGTTGCCAAGACCAAAGCACACCAAGTCTTTTCCAACGGCGAATATCTTGTCTCATAATCTGTTAACTTCTTGCTCAAATAGTAGATAGCATTTTCTTTTCTGCCTGTTTCATCATGCTGCCCCAATACACATCCCATTGATGTTTCTAAAACCGATAGATAAAGGATCAACGGTTTTCCTGGAATTGGCGGTACTAGAACAGGAGGATTTAATAGATAATCCTTTATCTTGTCGAATGCTTGCTGGCAATCCTCATTCCATATAGTTAGGTTGTTCTTCCTTAGAAGTTTAAAGATCGGTTCGCAAATAGCAGTGAGCTGTTCTATGAACCGGCTAATGTACTGAATTCTTCCAAGAAAACCCCTAACTTCTTTTTCTGTTTTAGGAGGTGGCATCTCGATGATTGCCTTTGCTTTAGACGGGTCTATCTCTATCCCTCTTCTGCTTACAATGAATCCCAATAATTTCCCTGATGTGGCTCCAAAAACACACTTTGCTGGATTAAGCCTTAAACTGTATTTCCTTAAGTGGTCAAATACCTTCTTTAGATTGATCAAGTGGTCATCTTCTTCACAAGACTTGGCGATCATGTCATCCACATAAACCTCCATCTTTTTGTGGATCATGTCGTGAAAAAGGGCCGTCATGGCTCGCTGATATGTTGCCCCGGCATTCTTCAGTCCAAATGGCATGACTGTGTAGTGAAAGGTTCCCCAAGGCGTGATAAAAGCAGTTTTCTCTTGATCTTCCTTTGCCATCTTGATTTGGTTTTATCCGGAAAAGCCATCCATAAATGAGAACAAGCTGTGCACTACGGTATTATCAACCAAGATATCGATGTGTGGCAAGGGAAAGTCATCTTTCGGGCTCTCCTTGCTCAAGTCTCTGTAATCTACACACATCCTGACCTTTCCATCCTTCTTCGGAACCAGCACTATATTATCTAACCAATCAGGGTATGTGGAAACCTCCAAGAATCCAGCTTGAAAATGTTTAACCACTTTATCCTTGACTTTCAAAGTCCATTCAGGCTTTAACCTTCTCAACTTCTGTTTAATAGGCTTTACTCCTGACAGGATTAGCAGCCTGTGTACAACCATGTCTGTATCCAACCCTGGCATATCTCGATAAGACCATACGAACACGTCCTTGTAATCGGCCAAGAATTGGGACATTTCCTTCTGCTACATATCAGACAAGCATGCACCAATCTTTACGATTTTTGGGTCCTCTTCAGTTCCAAGGTTTATGGAAATGGTTTCTTCAATATTAGGTTGAATACCCTTTTCGTGACCTTCCAATTGATATGATATTTCTCTTGGAAGGTCATCTTCTTCAGCCTCGGTCCCCTCTTCGATCCCCATTAGGTCGAAGTCGAGCGCGAGGTCGAAAGCTCGAGGTCGAAGTCATATTCAACTTGCTCTAATTCAGTTTGCACATATGGTTCATAAGTAGATAGGACCATTTTGAAAGATTTAGGTTTTCTAGAAAAAGTTGAAAAATCTTTTTGGGTTTTTTGAGAACCTTCTAAAGAAGCTTTTCCTGAAGATGAAGGTTCATTAAAATCTTCAGGAAAAGGGCAATCCACTAATGGAGTTTTTTTTTGGAGGCCGCAGCTGATTGCCAATCATATGCGGCCTCAAATGTCAAAGGGATTTCTTCCCAATTTTTCAAAACAAAGCCTTCTGGAGTAGTTGATATAGTGTAAGCCTGCTCCTCCTCGAGTTCCGGATCCGTTACCATCATTACCGGATGAAAAAACTGCCCTTTTCTGCTTCGGGGCTGATTTTAGATGTGACTCCATCTGGGATCTTGATTGATGCCCAATCAATAAAAGGCATATCATTTTCTGCTTTTTCTTTTTCTTCATCCCCTACCATTGCAAAGAATGCCCCATCCTCTTCTGTGAAGTCCTGCTGCTCTCGTGGCAGTGGCTTAGGTTCACCCATGGCTTTAGGTGCAGGAGTTGGTAAAAGTGGGATGAAAGGTTGAAGGGTTGAGGTAAAAGGCTTCTTGAAGGGATTATCATTAATGTATGGAGGTTTGGATTGGTCCGCGGGAGGAGAGGATTGAATGGTACGAAAGGGTTTTGGAAAAGTTTCCCTTAAATGAGGGAATTTTTCTTGATTCTTTCCCTTTTCGTTGCCATCCTCTTTCTGCTTACCCCTTTTCCACTTCCTTAGCTTCATTCCTAGTCCTACTCGTGGGACTAGTTTTTGTGCCTTTATCTACTCCACCATTCCTTGCAGGTTGATTCCTAACCCCATTCCTGGATGGAAGTCCCAATCTTTTAAAACCTTCTCCACCATTTTCTCAGGCATGTCAACTTCTCCTTCTTTTTTAAACACCCCCCAGGTATGAAGTTGACTGTTTCAAATTGAAAAGAATGAAACGCAATTTTGTCGGCCGTTAATTCTACATTAATAAATGGCACATCAGGTGGCATGACTGAAGGGACTAAATTATCGACTAGGACTGTTACAACCCTTTGACCCCTTATATATTTTACTCTTTGGTGAAGGGTGGATGGTATTACCCTAGCTGAGTGAATCCACGGCCTTCCTAGCAGTAGATTGAAGGCAGCAAGAATATCTATCACTTCGAATGTGATATTGAAGATATTTGGTCCGATGGTAATCGGCAATTCAATCTCCCCTAGGGAGTGTGTTTTGGAGCTATCAAAAGCTCTCACTATCCTTCCATTTTGTTTGATTCTGGATTGATCCAGACCAAGCTTGAAAAACGTGACCAAGGGGCAGACGTTTAAGGCCGACCCATTGTCTATTAGGACTCGTGCTATCATGCTACCCTTACAGAGCACTGTGACGTGCAAAGGGTCTACATGATAACATCCACCAGGGCTTATCTCACTTTTAGAAAAGCTAATTACATTATGAGATAAGTGTAAGCACCTCATTTTTGCGCTCCCGGAAAAGCCGGAAATGCAAACCCCGGACAAAAAGTCAAACCCTGAGGGGTCAAAAGTTGACTTTTTGATCAAGTGAAATTTGGCCACTTTGCTTTATATCATTGGATAGAGAATCTCGACACGGTTCCAACGCAACTGAGTTTTCAGGAATTGGCGTCCGGATGAAGGTTCTGCAGGCGGTCAAACTTGGGGGGAGCCAAAAGTTGACATTCTTCTAAAACCCGTGTGCGCACTTGTTTCCGGGTCGCACTGGGTAAAAAATGGGAATTTGGAGTCGCCACTGCCTGATGGGGTGCAGGCGGACACCTGGGTGCCTAGATTTTCTATTAGGCTTGGTCTGTGGCTTGAGATTCTAAGTAGGTTCTCGGTTGCGGTCTAGGGAAGTCCGTAGACACCCCAGTCCACCCCGTCGAGCGACGGGTCCCATAGTTATCCTGGTTTTGAGTTAACTTTTGGTCTTTCACTCACCGGATTCCTATTCCAGCATACACATTTGATTAAGTCTCGCGGGACCACCGAAGGGGTGTGGGTCCCTTTACTTGGTTTTATCTTTTTTAATTTAAAGTGATCTGAGTCTGATTGGGCAGGCCTCGTTGGAAGGCCTACGGATTCCTTTGGTGGGCTTGGTTAAGCCCACATATCCCCTGGTGGGCCTTAGTCTAGCCTGGGAGGCCCTTTGGGCTTGGCTCAAATGAATTGATTTTATTTGAAGTTTAAGTTTAGAATTAAATGATTTTCATTTAATTCTATGCCGGGATTGCTTTGTGGGCCCTTGAGCGGGCCACACAGTTGGTTGCCAAGTGATTTTGATTATCTTTCTTAATCTATGCCGAAATGGGCCAGGCCTTGGGGTTAGGCCCCTTTTATCTGGCCTTGGGCTTGAAAGCCCAAGACTTCATGAGTTCGGGTTTGGAAACCCTAAGTTGGTTTGGTTCGATGGGCTTTAGTGGGCCCGACTAGCCCTACCCGCGGTCTCGGCCAAACCACAACTTAACTAAACATGCATGCCCCAAGTTGGGCCTTGATGCGCCCCCAATGGGTTGGCCCATTCAATCGATTTGGTTATCTTTGTTTAGCAAAAGTAAGCTTGCCGGGCTTGGTGGGCCCCGTTGGAAGGCCCACCGGGAATCAATTTGGACCGGGTCGGTCCATGGCCCATCTTGGGTCTCCGGTTGACTCGGAAACCCTTCTGGTTCATCCGGATTGATCAAACAAAACACAAAAGTAGCAAAAGAGCACAAAATAGCAAAAATTGACATTTCGGAAGTGTAGCCGACCTGAGATGTCGGCTACACACAAAATTCTTTGTATCCGACATCTGGGGTTAGTGTAGACACCCCAAATTGCACAGTAAAAATGATCAATAATCAGTAAAAATCACTATCTCCTTGGAAACCAGCACAAAATTTGAGAAAATGAGTTTTTTCCTTGTATCTGGCAACTCAGGTCGAATACAAGCGCATTTCTTCGTATCCGACGGAAAATGCCGGATATAAGTAGCCCTTATTGTATCCGGCAACATATGCCGGATACACATAGGTGCTTGTGTATCCGACCTGATATGTCCGATACATGTTTTTTGCTCAAAATTAGGGTTTTTCGAGAGTTTTTACCTTTTACCATCATATCCCTCATTAAATGAGTGGAAATCTCGGAAATAGACTTAGGGTTAAGGTTGGTGGGCTATAGACCTTATGTTGTGTCTACCATCTCACCAACCCTAACCCTAGCCTTTGCCTATAAATAGAAGGCTCCTCCTTAAGCAAATGGCCAACAACTCTTGTCAAGAACTTTTGCCAAGAAGAGCTCCGAGTGAAGAGGGAAACCGCTGCGGAACTGCTTCCAGAACCCAGGTAAGCCTCAAACCTATCTTTAATTTTCTGTTTTTACATTCTAGATCTAGATCTCTTCTTCTACCTTTCTATAGAATAAGGCCTTCTATGTGTGTGAAAACCCTTCCCCAGTTCAAAGTATCTCAAGACTCCCCTTAGCCGTAAAACGTGAAGGCGGAATCTAGGAGAAATGAGACTGGGGATTGATCCTAGTGCTAGAACCTTTATTTGAATAAGCCTTTTGAATCTGTGAAGACCGTTCCATATTCAAAGTACCCCAAGATTATCTTGAAGAACCGTGTTTAACGGGGAAAGAGAACTAAGGGAAACGATAATGGAACGGAACCCTAGGTTGTTTTAGAACCCTATTTTGATTGATATGAATGCATGCTATCTATGCTATGTTGTTGGAATGATTTTTTACATTTACACACACATAGCACATGATTTTGGCGGGATAGGCTCACATTTTGGATTTATTGCATTTATTGTGATAAATCTGAAATAAATAGCCCCAAGCAATTCTGGAATGTCTTTAAATGATTTTCAAGTGATTTTGATTCATCTTGCTCGGATCACACACCTCTTATCACTATTTGGAGTT
Source organism: Buxus sempervirens (assembly GCA_947561395.2). Taxonomy (NCBI): domain Eukaryota; kingdom Viridiplantae; phylum Streptophyta; class Magnoliopsida; order Buxales; family Buxaceae; genus Buxus; species Buxus sempervirens. The sequence goes on from OX387188.1 coordinate 13,454,149, forward strand.
GGTTTTCTTCAAAAATGGCTTAACTTGACAGCAACTGTACCCCGACTTCGGACACTCATAACTTCATCGTCCGGATGAATTTTGGAGTGATTTCAGAACCATGGGAAAGGTGGGGCGGTCTAGTTTATGTCTGTAAAATTTCATTAATTTCTATCAAGCGGATATTTGACACCTCTCTGTCAAAGTTGATAGGTCAGTTCTGATCTGAATACAGAACTTGTCACTTCGACTGAGCGCCATGTGTTCGTTTTAAGTCCAATTCGAGTGATTCTTGTTTCTGAGTTTTCTTATGGAAGTCTAGTTTTAAATTTAGTTGGTTTCATAATTTTTTGACTCCATTTGTGTCATGAACAAAAGATTTACTCAGAGCTGTTCAACAGCATTTTTCTGGGTAAATCTGTGATCTTGGGGGCCTGTTCTGGAGACTACCCAAGGCACATCCGAATGAATTTGTGTATGAGGCTAGTTTCATTTGAAAGATGGCCATACAGACTTCACTCACACCAAATTTCATGAATTTATATGCAACCGATTTTGCTAGGTGATTTTCCAAAGTTGCCCACTTATCACTTTTAATTATCTCCAGCAGAAGATTTCAAAGGAGAATAACTCCTAGGATTTTAACCGGAATGGATTGAAATTTTGTATGAGTCTCTTATTTACCATAATCTTTCAAATGGATTTGGTTTGAGTCAATTTAAAGTTGGATTCGAATGACTTCAAGACTAATGGTTCTTGCTTTTACCGAATTTCCCGGATTTAACTCAACTTGGTTTTGTACAACTTTTGCTTTGATTTCCATCTTTTGGTGATATTCCAGAAGTGATATTGACATAAAAGAAGATCTAGAATTCATTTGGATTTTCATGTAAAGATATCATACATTTGTCCTTTTTCAAGGTTTTAATGATTTTTAGCAAGCTTTCTTATCTTTTTTGCATGAACAAACACTTGGCAACCACCTTGTGTGGGTAAATGGGGGTGCCTAACACCTTCCCCTGTTCATAATCTAATCCCCTTACCCATCTCTGGATTTGATTTTCAAGTAGAGTTATTTTTACTCTAGAATTTGCTTTTTAGCTCCTTTTGCTTATTTTGAATCTTTTGGTGTCCATTCACACCCCAAAAATCTGAATGGTGGCGACTCTCCCACTTTTTACGTTGCGCCCGTGTGTTGACGGAGGGGAAATCATCCCGGTGATTTTTCCCATGTCTCACAGTCGGCTACACAGGAGGCCCTGCTGATCCGACCTGAGTTGTCAGATCAGCTCAAAAAGCTGCTTTTTCGGATTCTGCCAATGGGCTTAGGTTCCTGGGCTCCTAGGGGTGTTCCAATAGCTGTGTGGGCCCCTGTGTGGGCCCACAATGGTTCACATGAGGGCATATGGCTTCCTTCTTGAGGTTTCGAAACCAAGGGGGAGGGAGAAGGCCATGGCCTTGCTCACTTTCTTCTAAACCCTCTCCAACAGAGAAACAGGGGACTATGTGCCCCTGTTGTGGTCCTCTTTACCTTAGAAAATCATAACTTATTAGCATGGACACAGACCAAATAAAAGAACCCTAGAACACATGCTTTAGCCCACAACAGAAACACCAATATCTCCATACTATACCTACATAAAATGGAGTGTGGGTGTGTGTGCACCTGCCATGCTTGACCCAAAAGGAATGGAAACTATGAGGAACACACGAAAACAGTAATCAAAAGATGCTCATACGATGATAAACAATGACACCTAGACTCTAAGTGATGGATGAGCAATGGGGGACCTCATGCATGCACAAAACAACAAATTAAACAAAAGGGAAAGGGGAACATGGCCATAGGGTTACCTATACACATGCATTCACAGCACTTAATCATAAAGACATGCACGCATTCATGCTATTACACTTCGGATCATGCAAGAAGGAAGGCGTAAGGCCATCCCAAAGACCAAACAGAAGATAAGATAATGCGAGTGAGAGAGATGCACCACTACAAGAAGGGAGCATGGGGGTTACATAGGGGTACAAGAGAGGTAGTGGGAGAGGAACATGCTCCTCCGCAAATAATTAGAACAGACCCCCAAAACAGTGGCTTAAAATGACCCAAAAATGCAAAGCAAAGTCTCTCATCCTCTCCCTAGAACTAGTCGAACACTTCTCATTACTTGTGGGAGCCTCCAGGTAGCACAAATGATAAGAAAACATGCAAATATTGTAATGGAAAGCAAGCCTAAACAGCCATAAACAAAGTGCTCTTAAACCTCATGGAATAGCTCCAATCTTATATATGTGAATTAATAGATGGCAAGGAGTGATACCTGATGGTTTTACAACCTTTTTGTTGAGTGTAGACCCTTCCTTAAGGCCAAAACAGGCACTGGAGCTCCTTCTTCTGGCAGCAACAGCAAGTTCCCTCCTTCTTACTTAGGTGAAGATGGGAAAGAATGGGTCAAGAAGGGGTAGATGGGTATAGAGATGGTGTTTGGGGGACTTGGAAGGCAATGAGGGGTTGAATGGGAGAGTTTCGGAGCATAAACAAAGGAGGAGAAAGGGTGGAAACCAACCAAAGGAAAGCCAACCCCCGAAATGGGGTTGCTGTTGCCTTTTTATAGAAACATTTTTGTATCCGGCATTTAATGTCGGATACACTATACCTCCTTTATATCCGGCATTTTATGTCGGATACACAAAACCTCCTTTGTATACGGCATAAAATATCGGATACAAGACATAATCATTTCGAAAATTTAATTTTCTGTGTGAATCTGTCGGGGAATCGGCGCGAATCCAGCGAGGGCATGGCAATGTATCCGACATTAAATGTCGGATATGAAGAAGTTCCTATGTATCCGATATATTTCATCGGATACAAACAGGGTATTTATGGATTTGCCCCTCGACTTGACCGACGCGACCGATTTGACCGATTTGACACTTTTGGATATTTGCAGATTGCCCAGTACTATTTTTGGTTTAGTCCCTGAGATATTTGCAAGTTTTGGATATTGAGAGATTGCCCCCTGAGATATTTAGCTGCGTTTGTCACCACGTGTGCAGTTTCTTTGCCACGTGTGCAGTTTCTGGGTTTGCTGCTCGGAAACTTCGACAGCTCATATCTTCTTCATCCGGACTCCGATTTGAGCAAACTCAATTGCGTTAGACCCGTATCGGAGCCCTCTATCCAATGGCATAGGGGTAAGCACTTGATTCGGGGTTCGGCAAAAAGTCAACTTTCGGCTCCCCTCAAGTTTGACCGGCCCATAAATCCTTTATCCAGACTCCGATTCCAGCAAACTCAATTGCGTTGGAACTGTGTCGAGATTCTTTATCCATTGAGATAGGGCAAGGTGACAAATTTTCTCTTGATCAAAAAGTCAATTTTTGACCCCTTAGGGTTTGACTTTTCTGCTGTCTTTTAGCACACACTTTTTGTTTTCTTCTTCTTCTTTTTTTCTTTTTGGTTTGATCAAAATTTGGGTGCTTACAACCCGATCCAGATGCTTACCTCCATATCATCGGATAGAAAATCTCGATACGGTTCCAACGCAACTAAGTTTGCAGGAATTAGAGTCCGGATGAAGGTTCTGCGGGCGGTTAAACTTGAGCAGAGCCGAAAGTTGACTTTCTGCTAAAATTCGATCCAGATGCCTACCCCTATGTCATTGGATAGAGGGCTCCGATACGATTCTAACGCAACTGAGTTTGCCCAGATCGGAGTCCGGATGGAGAAAATATGAGCTGACGAAGTTTCCGAGCAGCAAAACCGGAAAACTGCGCACGTGGAAAAAAGCTGCACACGTGGCGAGTTGCGCAGGAAAATATATCGGGGATCAAATCCGTAAATATCCAATCATACGAAATATCCCAGGGACTAAATCCAAAAAATCGGATTTTTCCGACCATCGAGCGGCCGCATTTATTATTCTTTCATCATTTTGCCGCTCGCCGCGAACGTGGCAAGCGCGATATGCGCTGAGCGGATCCTTTTTTTTTTCTCTCCTATATAAACCACGCGATGCTCCATTGCAGGAGGTTGGAAGATTTTTGGTTGGAAAATTTTTGGTCAAGAGCTTTTCTTGGGCGGGGATTTTTGGGTTGTTATTCATCGGGTTTTGAGTTTTCATTAGCTCACTTCCTTCTCCTTCTTCTTCCTTCACCCGAAGCCCCCTCTCTTCATCCCTGCTTGCCTCCAAAAAACCCCAAGCGCCTCACCCTTCCTTTGTTCTCCTCCATTTCAACCTAAGCAAGTAGAAGCTTGCTACTGTCGGTGCGGTAAAGTGGAGGCTCCAACTGCTGTCCAGCTTCGAGGAGGCACCCCCACTCTGCTCCAGAACTCAAGAACCACCAGGTAAGGGCCCTTGTTACTTTGGGTTACACATATATGAATATGCGATGTTTTCTAAAGGTTTTCATAAGCCGGTCTTATTCGGTGGTATAAGACCATTGCCATGAAAGCTTGCCATGCCTTTTCTTTTCACTTCCATCAGATGAAGGCCACCAAGCAAGGAAGAGGAAGATGCATGTGTTGTCTACGTCAAAAAGGGAGCATGTTCCCCAAGTTCCCTTCATCTAATGTACCCCTGTAAACCCCCCCTTCTCCTTCCCTTCTCCGAATGGATGCGTGCATGCACAGAGTTCAGGTACATGCGTAGGTGCAAAAATTAGGTTCCCATCTTACGTAGGCGATCTCTGTTTGTTATTGTTTTTTTGTTGTTTTATTGCTTGCTAGACTTGCCAACATTCTCCCCCAACCCCTTGCCACCTGCTGTCACCTGCTTGTGCACCTGTAAGCATGCTCCCATCACCCCCCACCCCCTGCAGCTGTTAGTGTATCTGTAGTTTGTTTTTTTAATCGAGCTGGGTTCCTGATGTGGAGTTGTATCTTGTAGTAGGTTAGAATAACTTCAAAGCATGTTTAAGTATCTTCTGGGGATGCTAGGAGCACCTGGGAATTTTTACAGAGACTGGAAATCAAGCCAGTTTGAGAAAAAGAAAAAAAACAGAGCATCAGGGTGTCCGCCGAGCTCGGCGCAAAGCTCCACGCGAAGCTCACGCGAGGCGCTTTTCGCGCAAGGGCTTTTGTCGGTTTTCGGTCCACCCAGCTCGCGCTGACCTCGCGCCTAGGTGGGGAAGGATACCCAGCCCGAGACATAAGCCTACAAGGGTCTGGACCAGTACTGGATCCTCGCGTGCCACGGCAAGAAACCTGTGGTGCTAATGGACTCCAGAAAACTGGGGGGATGGGTTTACCCTGCTTTCCCCGACAAGCCACGGGAGCGTAGGTGCCAATACCATCCCAAGAGTCAGTTTATAGGAATCAAAAGGGTAGGCTTCTAGAGAGGTCTAAGTCTTGAAAAAGAAGATGCAATATCCGCTCTCATTCATTCGGGGTCGGATCATCCACGCAGTCCCCCTCGTGCGTGTCACCCCATGCAGTTTATCACAAAACTAGAAATTAAATCCATCCACAGTGTGGTGGCGTGCCCGTGTGTGCATTTGGGCTGAGTGCTGTGTCTAATCGGGTGAGATTTGACTGGATTTTGTTGATAAAGGAATTTTTACCGTCTTGTATAATAAAGTGCAGAATTGGCACGCAATACGAGGTTCTGGGAGAGTCCCCAGGTAAGTGGAGGGTCACAGGGGACCACTTAAATTCCACTTTCCTTAGGCAATTATCTCGTCCTTGTGACAGGACTCCCCAAAATACGCAGTTGCATGTATTCCACGCCTTACTAAGCAAGGTAGTAAAAACCCTAAAACCAACTAATCCCTCTTGGTTGACTCATTCTAACCAGGGGTTCTATTGGGCTGAGAGGTCCCCAGCAGAGTCGCCAGGCTGTGCGCACCTGATTTCGGTCGCAGAGGGAAAAAATGGGAAATTTGGAGTCGCCACCGCCTGATGGAGTGCAGGCGGACACCTGGGTGCCTAAGTTTGTCTATTATGGCTTGGTCTACAGCTTGAGATTCTAAGTAGGTTCTCGATTGCGGTATGGGGAAGTCCGTAGACACCCCAGTCCACCCCGTCGAATGACGGGTCCCATGGTTTCCCTAGTTTGAGTCAATTTTTGGCCTCTCACTCACCCGATTCCTAATCCAACATTCAATTTGGTTAAATCGGGCGGGACCGCCAAAGCGGTGTGGGTCCCTTTACTTGATTTTATCTTTTTAGTTAAAGATGAGATGAGTCTGATTGGGCGGGCCCCGTTGGAAGGCCCGCGGATTCCTTGGTGGGCTTGGTTGAGCCCACGTGTCCCCTGGTGGGCCTCGGTCTAGCCTGAGAGGCCCTTTGGGCTTTGGTTCGAGTAAATTTGACTTCATTTTTAAGGTCCAAGTTGAGAATTACATAACTTTCATGCCAAGTGGGCCAGGATTGCTTTGTGGGCCCTTGGGTGGGCCACACAATGGTTTGCCAAGTGATTTGGTGTTATCTTGATTAATTATACCAAAGCGGGCCAGGCATTGGGCTTGGGGCCCTTTACCTGGGCTTGGGCTTGAAAGCCCAAGACTTTCTGAGTTAGGGCTCGGGTGCCCTAATCTTTGTTGGGTTCAATGGGCTTAGTGGGCCCGATAGGCCCTACCCGTGGTCTCGGCCAAACCACAACTTAACTAAACATGCGTGCCCCAAGTTGGGCCTTGATGGACCTCCAATTGGTTTGGCCCATTGGGAATCAATTTGGACCGGGTCGGTCCATGGCCCATCTTGGGTTTCCAGGTGACCCGGAAACCCTTCTGGTTTGTCCGGATTGATCAAACAAACCAAAGAAAACAGCACAATATCATAAAATGGCAAAATTGGCAATCTGACAGTGTAGCCGGCCTGAGATGCCGGTTACACATGAGGACCAATGTATCCGGCATCTCTAGCCGGCTATGAACAGGGCCCTGTTGATCCGACCTGAGTTGTCGGATCAACACACAGGATTGGTTTTTTCGGATTTTCAAAGGGGATTAAGCTTCTAGGTTGTTTGGGGTGTTCCGGGATTGTGGTAGGGACCTGAGTGTCCCTGTTTGGGTCTTCACCTTTCACATATTAATGAACTAACCATGCAAATGTAACTCAAGTAACACAACCTCGCATGCATGTAAGTCATGACAAACACATGCTTTCTTTACAGATTTTTTGCACATGGACAAAGTGTGTGAGGGGGTGAGCATGCTTAGGGTGCGTGTGTGTGTGTCAAGAGAGAGAGAGAGCACGCCTGTTATTTACAAGGGACTAGAGGGTACTAACATGAGGACGACAATGAGCCCTCATCACCCATGAACATGCATGCATAGTCTAACCTAAACATGCTATCAACCACTATCATTACCTTCATGCTCTAACAACGCACCAGATCATTTAATAAAATGCTTTAAAGAAGGGAAAGAGGGGGCTTACATGGGGGTACAAAAGAGTCAAGATTAAAGGGAACAAGCTCCCTAGTCAAATAAGATAAATCAATGATCAAGTGATGCCTTAGAGACCATAGAAACAAGCATGGAGTGGGAACTCTCCCTCCCTTGGAGTTGTACGAATGGCTTCCCCTTACCATGGGGATTCCCCCCCTCCAAAGTGAAGAGGGAAATCGTGAAAAAGAGATGGTAGCATGCTAGGAAAGGGAAGGACTACATGCCGGAAATGGAAATCATCACAACATGCTTGGAATATGCCAAACCCGACTTATATTGTGTAGAAACTCATGGGGAACATTACCTTGTGCTTTACAAACCCCGGTATGCTATGGTTGAGGCTCCTTGAAGCAAAAAGAATGGCTAGAGCACCTTCCTTCAGCAGCAGCAGCGATAACCTTCCCTCCCTTCAAGGTTCAAGTGAAGAAGAAGGAGATGAAGAGTAGGGAGGTGTTGAGGTGGTGTCTTGGATGATATGGGGGCAAGGAGAGGTGGAAGAGAGGGGATTCGGAGCAGTGGGGGTGGAGAAGAAAGGGGGAAAACAACCAAAAGAAGCCAACCCCCAAAATGGGGCTGCTGTTGCCTTTTTATAGAAACATTTTTGTATCCGGCATTTAATGTCGGATACACTACACTTCCTTTGTATCCGGCATATTATGTCGGATACACTGCACTTCCTTTGTATCCAGCATATTATATCAGATACAAACACAATCATTTCCAAAATTTAATTTTCTACGCGTATCTGTCAGCGAATCCGCGCGAATCTCGTGGGCAAATCCCTTGTATCCGGCATTATATGTCGGATATGAATAAAAGCATGTGTATCTGACATATTTTATCGGATACAAATCGAAAAAATTACGGATTTGCCCCTCGACTTGACCGATTTGACTGATTCGACCGATTTGACACTTTTGGATATCTGCAGATTGCCCCCTGCGAATTTTGGTTTAGTCCCTGAGATATTTGGCAAGTTTTGGATATTTAAAGATTGCCCCTTAAGATATTTTGCTGCGTTTGCTGCCACGTGTGCAGTTCTTTTGCCATGTGTGCAGGGTTTTCATTTTCAGCACTTCCAGGGGTGCAAAAATAAGGTGCTTACACTGCCAATGCAATCATACAATTGAGAGTCGCATCTAAAACTCCGACTATGCCTAGAGGCAGAAGGTGGATAATCTCAGACCGAATACGGCTTGGAGATGAGGAGGAGGGAACAGGAGAACTGCCCAATAGGAAATTAGACCGAACATCATTCAACATGACATCCAATCGTCCAAAATGGTCATCAGAAAGAGACCCTGCATCAAGAAAAAACTCTGGAGCAAGAGATGGACTGGTACTCCTTACTTCAATGGCTACTTGCCTCAGCCGATTAACACCTTCTTCCGCTCCCATAGCAGAAGGACCCGGGGGAATATCAGTCACAGCAGAAGGACCTAGAGGAATATCAGTCCCAATGGAGGCAGTAGATGTAGTTGTTTCGGCAACCAGAGGTACAACCTCCAGTTCATACCCAGGAGGCACTTCTGGAGAAAAATCTCTTTTTGAAGAATTATCACGAGGAGAAAGATGTTCCTGGTCCTCAAGAAGTACTAAAGAAACCTCACCAGTAGCATCATCAAGAGAATCCATCGGCTCGGTAGGATCAACGAAGTCGGCTGGGCCCAAAGCAAACATAGGATCAATGATAAGGGGAACTGGATCCGAAGAAGATTCCATGGCATTGGGAGGAAGAATGACCGGGCCTGAGGAACTCACTCCCTAAAAAAATAGAGTGGTAAGAGAAAAAACGAAAGAAAAAGAATGAATAATGAGAAGCTTACCAGATCCAACACCTATCGAGGGCGTCGCCGTAATGGAACGTCATCAGGGTCTTCAACCAGATCCATCGGGGAGGTAGGACATTTTTGTAATAGAGCATCATCAGGATCTTCGGCCGAATCCCTCGAAGGAGAAGTATAAGACGAAGCTTCCAAAGCTAAAGAAGGAAGAACTAGTGCTTTACCTATCGACCGAAAGACAGACTCAGTATAGCATAATTGGAAACAAGAAGGAGGAGAATGTACCTTTTTCGGTCGGCGTAGGCAAAGGTTGAAGTAGACCTAACTTCTCAAGATAATAATCTGCCGAATGACGGCAGATTTCCTTCCAGAAGGAATCCCACCATACATGAAAATCATGCCGGCAATCGGCATGAGAAGGAAGAAAGGGAAGACGGAAGTCGACAGCTACGGCCTTATTGTTATCCTCCATTCGAGTAGCATCACCTATAGTAACAGTCGTCGCTCAATGGAGTTGATGGTAAATAGACCTTCCACATCAAGATAAGGTATCCTCTGAGTACAACAGAATTGCCGGCCTACACAGTTCGGCAAGTAGACTTCAAATCCCGGTTTCTTGTTGATTCCCGTCACAGAATAATTCAATTTTCGAGCTAGCAAAAAGCTGGCCTAGATAAGATCCTGTGCATCGGTTATGTCATCTACCATAGAAAGGAAACCAGGAGCTTGAGCAGAAATTTTGAAAGGAGGAGTGGGAAAGTGTCGAAGTTCAAAAAAGAAATGAAAGAATTTGGAAAAAGAGCAATCAATAGAAGTCGCTTCCAAACAGACGTAACCACCAAACTCAGCAGGCATAGGATTCGTCACCAAAGTAAAAAACTTGGACGGAAAATAGTGGTAAGTCTAGAACTGGAGAAACCACAACGGACCCCAAGGATTTTGAAGGGTGCCATGAACCAATTCTTGGAGTGAACGGTATAAGACCGATAAAAAGTAAGGAGCAAGTGCTACCTCGTACTTCCCCATAATAAGCTTGACCAGTGAGCTGTATTCTCTGGTAACTGTTTGGGCTTTAGGGCAGAAGACGAAATTGCAGAAAAAGTAAAGAAGGAAGTAGAAGTGTTCCACATCACCATCGTATTTTGAAGATTGGAATTGTTTGCAGTCCGTGATATAGGACCGATAAGAGGTACAAATCTACTGCGCTCATTGAGGTCCATCTCCTGACAGTGCTTTTTCTTTTTGCCGATAGGATTCCTTCTTCTTAGAAGATTTGGGCTCCTTCATTTGGGGTTGTTTCCTCTTCTTTGAAAGTAGCTCTTTTCCCTTTTCATCTACCTCTACCAAAGGTAAGTGCTTGTAAACCTCAAGATCTGTCATACCTAGCCGGACCTCATGCCCAGTCGCAAAGAAGCCGGTAATGAAGCAAACGTCCATAACGGTGGGAGTCATCAGCCCATAGGGGAAGTTGAAAGTATTGGTTTGGGCATTCCAAAACAAACTAATGGCGTAAAGAAGATCGCGATGAACAGGAATCGGATGGCAAGAAAATTGAATCATATCATAAATACCAGCTCTGCGCTAGGTAACTGCAAAACACTCTTTCATTCGGTCGACCCAAGCTACCCATTCAGGATAAACAGTCAGCCAACTCCGAAAACGGAAAGATTGATTGAGAATTCTTCCATCGGTGAGAAGTAACGGGCCCCTCACTTTATCAATCGGGGCATCCAAAGGAGAATCACGAGAACAAAGGAAAGGACCGACAGATAGCGAGCCATCGAAAGATTCGACCAGAGAATGGTAAAGTATAATATTGCCCGCCATGGAAGGAAAAGGAGAAAGAAAAGACAATAGCTGAAAGAGACAAGGAAAGTAAAATTTGGCTGCGATATTTTATAAGCAGGCCGGAAGACGAAAACCAAAAGGTCTCATCATTTCGATTGTAGGAAAGTGGCGAAATGATGGCAGATCTTCCGAATCAAACAACAGACAAAAGAAATTTCAAAAAACCAAAAATATTTACTCATCACATCGGCCGATGACAGCGTAATAAGTAAGTAGGGGGCAATGTTTACACCCTATACAAACCAACGAATAAGATAAGGCCACGTGGTATCTACATGGCCTACTGAGGCCATGTCATAAACACACGTAGGCTTTGTGTAGTCAGATAGGCCACGTCAGCATACACATAGACCGAAAGTTCAATTAAGGCCATGCAAGCCCATACGACGAACCATACTCAGGATTATCAAAAGATCGTGTCATCAGTCGTTTGAAAATAACCAATTTAAGATCGTGGCCGGACGGTTATCTTTCATGAGCAGAAGACTACGGATGACCAACCTCTATGAAGATCATGCAAGAGTGGGACATTGAGCAACCGTCAAAGATTGGCTATAAAAGCCACAAACTCGAAGAGTTCAAGGACACAATCCATCCAACCGCAACCGGTTATAATATTATTTTGATCATCCGTGATCTTTATCCCCTCTCCTACACTGTAGCCAAAAGGATAAACTAGGACTTCGCTCACTGCTTCCAGTCGCAGTGACACCTTAGACCCCTCTTTACTCCAATCAACGCCAGAAGCCTGCCACCGGAGAGTAAGTTGAGGCCGCCCCTGACTCGTAGTTCTGTACCCCGAACACGGCTACAGAATCCCGAGCAGCCAGTCCCGAGACTCACTTTGATCAATCCAGGTGACTTGCGTATTTTCGGTTAAACAGCAATCCAAGGTTAACCCCTCGAATTGGCTTTGTTAGCAGCCGCCCCCTTCCTCCTGCTCTTATACCCTGATTACGGCTATAAGACTAGGACAGGCCGGTCCTGCAAGCCTCGTCAGTTTTCTTCTTGCTTTTTATTTCCTTTTGGGGATTATCTGTTGTAGCTTTCAACCATCGGCCGATTTTATAATAAAAGAGTTTCGTGCTATTAGTTGCTTTCGCTTTCAAATACTTATAAGAACCCAAACGAAGACCGAACCCCTAGTCTTCATATTATCGCCTGACCGATTTTACTACAGGTGACTTGCAGTATGACTGAACCGACCCCCAGTTTAGATTCAGAACAGGTGCCCGGGGTCAGGACCCGACCCGAAATCAATGTATCAAACGATACTGGCACGCCCGCGCAGAGACACATCATCAACATCGCCACGTGTCCACACCGGCCCAATTTTGGAGGAACAGATGTATTCACATACCAATCATTAATTAACAAACAATTGTAAAAAATTAAAATCGGTGCAATCACTTCTATAAACAATATCTAATCCAATGTTCTCATCTATACCATTATATAAAGCCAACGCACATTTTTTGGGCTGACATTTGATACCTAAACTACCCCTCTCATTTTATTATATTCATTTTTATCTCCCCTAAACTAACTTACACTTATAACCGTTTATTACATCTGGTACCTAAATTATGGGTTTATTATATTTACTTTCATCTTATACTTATACTAGCGGGCAGCCCATCTGATGCATGGGCATTGCATATTGAATTCAATATGCCACGTACCACAATTATTAACAGATAAGTGGAATAATTAGTTACTAACATAATTATAATTTAATAGACAAAAGATAATTAATTTTAGATTAGAAATTTAATTATATTATAAATTAGTTATAATATTATAACTATTAATTATTAATATCATAATATTATAATTACAATAAGATTTAAAAACAAAAATAGATGGAGAGGGAGAGGAATGATTAGAGGTTAGATGATTCAAGTTTCCGTTTTAGGATAAAATTCCTAAAAATTTTGATTTTAAAACTTGAAAAGGTGGAGAAAAAATGGGCGTGATATTGCTAGAATCCCTAAAATTTCTAATTAAAAACCCAAAATCTACGTGATATTGATAAAAAACCTAAAATTTCTAATTAAAAAATACCCAAAATCTATGTGATATTGATAAAATCCCTAAAATTTCTAATTAAAAAACCCAAAATCTACTTGACATGCCACCTACCCCATACTTGGTTCGCGATTCCTAAAAAGTTTGATTTTAAAACTTAAAAGGTGGAGGAAAAAGGGATAAAATCCCAAAATTTTCTAATTAAAGAACCCAAAATTTACTTGACATGCCACGTACCCCCACACTTGGTTTGTGAGATGGAGAAAAGAAGAGGAATGATTAGAGGTTTGGACACCCGAAGTTGCCACGTCAGTTCAAAGCAGTTTACTTTAATATATAGTATAGATAACTACTTTATATTATCCAAAACGCACTTTACATTTAATTCTATTTACTTTTAAACCTTTCACATATAGCTACTCCTATTCCCAAGATGTCCTTCATTTTATTGTTTCTTTTATCTCCCAATTAATCACAACCGCTTATTTAATTATTTTGTGCATTTCCCCTAGTCTTTATAAGACCAATGTTCTCCCATCTCTCCAAGACTAAAAAGTCTAGTGGTAACCACTTCAACCAATTAGAAAGAAAACTTGAGAAGATTTTATATAAAATATTACTAGTTGACCAATGGAGTAATGGTGTTCAATTTGCCTTGCTCATTTCGGCCAGTTAATTACACAATTACCACCACACCAATGCCATTTTCCCCATTGTTTTGCTTCATGATAGACATGGTAAGGAGTTGTATACCTAATGATTGCACATCTCCATCTCCAATCTTTAGTTTAAATGTTAATTAAATAGTTAATAGAACCTTTCAAATCAAATGGATAGTGACAGATCCAACCAAACTCGTGGTACCTTCATGTCCCATTAGTTATAATTTATGCCTTCAATTTGATCATATAAATTCTTGTCACACATTACAGTCACTTCTAACAATAGCCTTTGTAACCATTTATTGTGAAAATCCATGAAAGTTGAAGTCATTATGAAACTTGATCTCATCGGAAAGGATGTCCAATTAGAGATGGCTCCCCCCACTCTCGCATCAACATGTAATACAAATACAATGAATTATTTCTCTCCTTTTGCTCTAAAATTAAATTAAGATTCCATTAAAAGGATTAGAAGGTACACATGTAGTTGTAAGTATAGCCAACAAAACATTAATAACTGTTTAGGGCATAAAAAACTTTACAAAATGCTAAAGAAACCAAAATCTTTTCAGTCTTTGTAACAATACAAAATCATCCTCTCCAACATTGAAATTATATAAAATACATTAATTTAGTATTGCCAACGTTTTGTAGACCGGTTGAAGATTCCAGCTCCATAGGTTGAGATGATCATGTCAACTAAAAGGGGAAACTGTAACAAAACAAATAAAGTAACAGGTATACTACCAAGCAAAATGACTGGAGTGGCAACCCATTTCCATTGCTCGTTAAGTACAATAACAAGAGCTGTACCAAAAGCAACCATCATAGTTGCTATGGAGAAGAAAAGTGTTGTCAGCCCAATTATCAACCTTTTTGGCAAAGACGTAAGAAAATCTTGTTCTGCATAGCGTGATGTGAGGATCCCAAGAAACATTAGTACTGAAGTAGTAGAAGAAAACAAGGAAAGCGCATCTGCAATCATAAAAATCTTGAAAGACCTACGTCGGAGTAGTAAAGGAATTCCTGTTTCTTGATGATTCCCTCCTGGTACAGTGAAAGCTGCTGCAAACATAACTGTGGCAATGAGTGTGGCAACAACCATACACGAAGTTGCTGTATCTTTCATCCAAACCCCACCTTCCTTAACCAATTCTTTGTGCTCCTCAATAAATAACTCAAGTGGTATTCTTCCCGTTGAGTTTACCACTTGTTTAAGCCTAGGTTGTACAATGTCTTCAATCTCCTGCACTCCATTTATTAAGTTAAAGAACCGATATTATTAACAAAATTAAATTAAAGTCTTATAACTCAAAATAATTGATCTATATCTAAATTTACCTTAAACCATTGCAACTCTCGTTGCATTTGCAAAGCAGCACCAGAGACTCTATGAAGTTGGGTAGAAGGTGATAACATCCCAGCAAAATGTAACATGTTGTTATTATATTTGTCGCAAGTTCCAGCTATTTGACTGCTAGTTGCACCCATTCCATATAAGAGGCTAAAGATTTTTTCTTGACGATGAAGAATGGCATTATGAAATATGCCGCGTCCGTCATGATCTCGACACCATAAAGATGAAGGATAAGCTTTGATTATCTCAACAATAAACTCAAAGATCCCAGACTTGGTAGCTGTGGAAATTGCTTGTATTGTGCCCAAATTCAAAATTTGCGGCCCATCTAAGGTAGATATTTCATGACAAACACATTTGAGTAGTTTAAGGGCTTGAGTATTAAGTAACTTCTTATCATATATTTGCTTCATTCCTAGGACAGCCATTGAAACAATGTCAAATATTTATGTAATAATATAAGGGACTTATGATGTAAAACTTTGAGTGGGTTTACGTACCAGTTACTTTAAAGACACCCCAAACAAGTTCAATCAATATATTATACACTGCAACAAGACTAAAACATTAGTTTAGAAACAATACAACTTAACAGACTTAATAAAGAGAGGTTTGTTTGTATAGACATGTAGACTTGGTTCTTGAAACGATTCATTATAACACCTCAAGACATAACTTAAGCACAAAGATACGACTCAAATGATGAAGGCACCAAGCATTCATCAAAACAAAATTAGATATATAAAAAAAGAAATATGAGCAAAACATTGAATTACCTAGCTTATTTAATTAGTAAATGAAATTTGCAAAAAAATTTTAAACACCAATATATGGACATAAATTATACACTAACAAGGTCGAGCTAATAATATTTTGTAGGCCGGTCGATATATATGGGAGTTTGCTTAACATTGACACCAAAATCATGCAATGTTTCTTGACACAATTCTTGGCAGGCATATTACATTTCAGGGTTTTCCAATGCAATAATTCTAGTCCTTGTTGGGGTTTGGGGATGGTGGCTAGAATATATTCCAATCTGAGAAAGCATTATCAATTACTTCAGCATTAAAATGGTGGTTTAGGTTATATATATATATTAACAGTGAAAAACGCTTACGTAAAGGCAATACGACCATCAACTAATAAAACATTATAAGAAATGTGTTTAAATAATATTACAGGTTTGATCATTTGGAGATTCTACATTAAATGCATTGTATCGTGGCACAAAAGAGAGAGAGAAGTGGGAGGTTTATAGACCACATGTACCATAATTAAACCTTTGTTGAACTTCGCTCCGGTGGGACCTGTCTACATCTCCACAAATGTTGTGTAAGGTATATGTAGCTTGGACATGTATCCCTATGAACAAAAATGAAAAGAAAAAAATGGAAAAATAAAAAAGAATATGAGAATTTAGTACTAGTTTCTCTATCTAAATACTATCATTGACTATCATAAAAGAAATGAATATTGATGTAAAGGCAGAAAGTCATTTTTATGAATTTAAATCATCTGAGTGTTAAAGGAACGAACAAGAATAAATCCATCGTTGCCAAAATGAGTAGCGATTCCCACTGGAGAATGCAGAAGATCTTCGAGACAGCTCATAAATTGCAGAGCACCCATAAACATCTAGAGTTGTAGCCAATCTTGGGTGGTGATCCAGTAAGTCCAGAGCAATATCTGTTGTTATAAGACGAGCATTAATTAAGATAATAAAGATAGTAATTGAGAAGAGATTTAACATGGGGTAAGGTGTAGATGCTATAGGTAATTTTGGTTACTCTCTAAGTAGGCCTCCTTAAATCTTCCTTCATTTTTTATATTTCTTGCATAAAAAATGAAATGATCTAAGACAGCAGTAATGCTTACCAAACATATCTGCAATAATGGTAGCCGTAAGAAGGGTGGCACCCCATTTTCTTCTTTCTGGGCTTAGCTCTTGTTTTGGCGTCATCGAGTAAAGATAATGTGCCATATCTTTGTGGTTACCCTGAGTAGCCATCACTACAGGGATTATTTGGCAGCAATTTTCTATGCAGACCAAATTGGGATTCCTTCTCACCATAGCTTCTGCTATCTTTGTTACTCCGCTTTCAGCCGCACGACTAAGGACAGTACTACCATCTATGTTTTTAGCTTCTAACTGATCTGGAGTCATCAACCTCACCAGCTCCTCTACAAGTCTCAATTGTCCACTCATGGCAGCCATGTGAAGTGCAGTGTCCCCAAACTCGTTGACGCTGCCAGTCATCGCCTCAGGGTGAGCATCAATAATCCTCTTGATACTCTCCCAATCACCACTTTCCACAGCCTTATATAGATGCACGCCCCAAGTACGGTTCATCAGTCCTGGAAATGTTTTGTTTCGTTCCATATGAATATGTGATTCACAAGCACAGGTAGAGGGAAGGGCAATTTTATAAAGTAGATGTTTGATTTCCCTTTATCTCAATTATTCTTAAGAAGTTTTCCTCAATCCTAAGAAAGGCTGTTCAACGATCTTTATCTATAATTAAACCCCAAAAGAAACCCCTCCCCTAATTTTCCCAGTGTCGGGAAAGTGCTTCAACATAATCACTTATCTAAAAGTAAGAAAATTGGAAGTGTTTCCATGGCAATACCATAACATGCTCTATATGCTCATCTGTGACCATGTTGAAGCTTCAAGGTAAAGCCATCCAAGGTTTGGTCACAACTGCAATATCCAGGGAGGCACCACTTTAGCCATTCATCTGCTTCACTCTGAAGCTTTGTCTGGCTGAAATATTACAACCCCGTTTATTGAAAGCATGTTTATGTTTTGCCATGAAGAATACCTGATTTTATGCTTAGCATAGTCGAACACACCTTCATCTGGTTGCAGATCCCAGTAATTCGGCAAACGGGACGACTCCTGGTGTGCAGAAAACAACTGATCCCAAACATCCTTAGCAGAATCCAAAGATATAATTCCCGAAACAATCGGCGCGGAGCAAGAAAGTCGGATGACATGCAAAGCTTTGGAGTTCTTTGTTTGCCAGGCCTTGAACTCAGGGAGAGTAGGCTCCGGCTTCGGTTCAGTCCCATCCACAACTTCCCAAAGCTCCTGACTCATCAGGTAGTTCTGCATCCAACGTCTCCAGTACTTGTAGTCGTTTATTCTGACAAGTTGAGGAACGATGGACCTGATCTGTTCAGACTCCATTGTAGCCTTTCTGCCTCCGACCTTGGACAATGCCTTCGTAGAATAGAAGATAATTACGCCTCCAAGTTCAAATAGTCCCTTATATAAGAATTCCCAGATTGTGGAAGATCTGTGTTATTCTTTACGTCGTACGCTCCCAGTTGCATGAAAGCAGTGCTCTTTTTCTTTTTTCTATCATTCTTTTCTGTAAACCAAAGAAATTCTAAGAGTGTCAGAGTGGCTTTGCCTCGATTCTCATGTGAATTTCATGCCATCTAATCCTCTTCCACACTTCCATCAGTCCTGGAAAGGATTCTTTCATTCTTTTCTGTAAACCAAAGCAATGCTAACAGTGTTACAGTTGAGTGGAAGTAGCGTATTTCTTGCTGTAAAAGATTGAAGTAGTGAGCCTGCATACTTGACTAGTTGTTTTACCCGTGCTCAGCACACTCTACAAAAAAGTTGATTTTTACCGGCGGTAGCCTACCGCTAGTTATAACGTAATACCTGCTGTTAAATCCTTCGGCGGCGGTAAGACCTTCCGCCCTGAATACCCAGCCAGTAAATGAATAGCCGACGATCTTAACGGTGTAAGCCATTTTCCACCGCTAAATACGAGTAATATGTGACGACCCTTTAGTGGCGGCATCTACCACTACTAAAAGGTTTTTCAGTGGTAGTATGTACCCCCTTTTAATAATACAAAATTAGCAGCGGATAATTGTTCCACCGCCGATATTAGTAATAGCGGTGGTACTCACCGCCGCTAAAGGCCATCACGTGGTTTAGCCTCTTACTTATTAGCGGCTCTTACTTATTAGAGGCGGTAGTTACCGCCGCTAATAACATTTGTACATTCAATAGCGGTATATAACGCCGTTGAATCATTGAACTTGGGCATGAAAAACAGGGTTTTGACTCTAACAACACCTAGAGGGGGGTGAATAGGTGTAGCACAGCGGAATAAAATTTTTCTATCAATTAAAGACAAGTCCTTAATTAATAGGCATGAACAAATCCTCAAGGTAATTCCAGAAAATCAAATAACTAATCAAAAGCAATTAACAAGCCACCCAAATTGCAAGCAAATAATTAAAGCATGTAAAGTAAGACAAAACAAGCAATTTGGTGACGAAGGGAAAACTCTATGAGAACTCTCACTAGAGAAAAACCCTCCGGGCTATGCAGGAGCCACCTAAAAGATCCAATATGAAAAGAAGACTTACAACCTGTAGTTCAGACGACTCAACATCCTTATGCTAGACTCTGCAACTCACAGACTTGAAAGTATCTGAGGAACTCCTCAGATTTGCTCCACAGCAACACTTCAGAACTCTGAAGATCTCTTCACACGATCACCCAAACGAACTCGCCTGGTATCTGTAGGAACTCCCACGAACAAACTCTCCAACCCGGAACTCCAAGGTAGAAAAGAAATATGAAGAAAGGCTTTGATGGCTCAACAAAGGAGAAGGAAGAGGAGAAAGAACTCTTGCTCTCACACACGAATTTAGGGTTTCTAAAAACCTCTTGAGTTACCCTAACAATAGTCTAGACACTCCTTATATAGATTAGGAGAAGGTAGAATCGGAATAGGAAACAAATCAGAAAAGATCGGAATTCTAAAACTGAAGTTTGTTAATGAACATTCGAACGCTCAGCGAACGCGGCTCGAACGTTCAAGACAAAAACTCACTTTTCCTCTTCTCGGTCGAACGGTCAGAGAACGTGAGGCGAACGCTGCTCTCGGGTTTCTCTGTGGAACTCCATCGGTCGAACGGTCAGCAATCGTTCAGCAAACGCTGCTCTCTGGTTTCTCTGAGTGACACCAACGGTCGAACGTTCAGCGAACGTTCAGCCCACGCTGCTCTCGGGTTTCTCTGTGTGTCACCAACGGTCGAACGTTCAAAGAACGTTGGTCGAACGCTAGTCTCTATTTTCTCTTTGTAGCATGATCGTTCGAACGGCCAGCGAACGTTGATCAAACGTTGGGCATAACTTCTTCAATTTGACCCCGATGTTGACGCCGTTTGAACCATGTCTTCTTGGACTCAAACTAAACATTCTAAACACACTTAAAACACTTTCTCTTTGACACTGAATAAAGCCAAACTAAAATGTTAAACCTAACAGGGCATATCGGTTATATTTTAAGCAGTGGTACTTACCGCCACTTAAACCTGCCTCGATATTTAGCGGCAGTAGCTACCGCCGCTAAAGACCTAAACCTGCATAAACAAAAATTTCTAATTAGTACACCATTATCCATCCACTACAAAAAAGGACACTTTTACCGGCGGTAGCTTACCGCCGGTAAAACAACAATTACCGCCGCTAAAACCATTTCCGGCGGTAACTCCTCTTGCCGTAAAAGATGCCGTCACTAACGCTTATAGCGGCGGTAAAAAACTTACCGCCGCTATTGCTCACTCATTAGCGGCGGTAACGTTACCGCCGCTATTGCTCATTCATTACCGGCGGTACCTTACCGCCTCTATTGGTATCACTCATTACCGGCGGTAAGTTACCGCCGCTATTGCCCATTCATTACCGGCGGTCGATTACCGCCGCTATTGGTACCACTCATTACCGGCGGTATTTCTGGCTTTTAGCGGCGGTATTTCCCGCCGCTAAAACTCATTATAAAAATTTTAAAAAATGGCATCATGTTTTTAGCGGCGGGAAATACCGCCGCTAAAAATCATATTAAAAAATAAAAAAAAATTTGCTGCTGAAGGTCAACAGCATACATGCCGAGAAATGGAGAGGGAGAGAGAGAGAGAGAGAGAGAGAGAGAGAGAGAGAGAGAGAGAGAGAGAGAGAGAGAAGTAGAGAGGGAGAGAGAAGTAGAGATGGAGAGAAAGAGAGATAGAGAGAGAGAGAAGTAGAGAGGGAGAGATAGAGAGAGAAAGAGAGAAGTAGAGAGGGAGAGAGAGAGAGAGAGAAAGAGAGAGAGAGAAGTAGAGAGGGAGAGAGAGAAAGAGAGAGAGAAGTAGAGATGGAGAGAAAGAGAGATAGAGAGAGAGAGAAGTAGAGAGGGAGAGATAGAGAGAGAGAAGTAGAGGGAGAGATAGAGAGAGAGAAGTAGAGATGGAGATAAAGAGAGAGAGACATACCTTGAAGAAAAGAAGAGGTTCGGCGGGTATATATAGAGTTGATTTTTAGCGGCGGTATATAGATTACCGCCCCTAAACATTATATTTTCCGCGCCCGCGAGTTGAATTCAAATTTGAAATTCGCGCTTAAACTTTTAGCGGCGGTAATTACCGCCCCTAAAAGTACAGTCAAAATTGAAACGCGCGGAAAAGTCCCGCTTGAACCATTAGAAATGGTCTTTTCGCGGCGGCAACTGGTGTACCGCCGCTAAAAGTCATTTCTGGTTTTTTAATATATGGCTTTTAGGGGCGGTAATTTGGTTACGGCCCCTAAAAATGGACTTTTAGCGGCGGTAATACGGTTACCGCCCCTAAAAGGAGCCTTTTAGCGGCGCTATATACCGCCTCTAAAGGTCCAACTTAGTAGCAGGCGATTTTTTCCAAAAAACTGAAACAGGTCTTTACCGGCGGTTTAACCGCCGCTAAAAGACGTGTTATCGGGTTTTTACCGGCGGTTGTCAAAACCGCCGGTAAAAGTTGCATTTTTTAACCACGGTAATCGGTGTAGATCCCCTAAAAATGGACTTTTAGGGGCGGTGACACGGGTACCGCCCCTAAAAATGGACTTTTAGGGGCGCTAATACGTTTACCGCCCCTAAAAATGGACTTTTAGGGGCGCTAATACGTTTACCGCCCCTAAACGGAGACATTTAGGGGCGGTAAAGGTATTACCGCCCCTAAAAGGAGCCTTTTAGAGGCGCTATATACCGCCTCTAAAGGCCCCACTGTAATAGCAGCCGAATTTTTCCAAAAAATGAAAAAGTCCTTTACCGGCGGTTGAACCGCCTGTAAAAGACGTGTTATATGGTTATTACCGGCGGTCATGAAAACCGCCGGTAAAAGTTGCACATTATTTCACCGAGTCACATTGTTTTACAACGGTAAACGTCTTAAAGCCTTTAAAATGGACTTTTAGGGGCGGTAAAGACACTACCGCCGCTAAAAGGATCTCTTATGGGGCGGTAAAGACCCTACCGCCTCTGAAAACGTGCTTTTAGGGGCGGTAATTGGCTTACCGCCGCTAAAAGCGACTTTTAGGGGCGGCAATACATATACCGCCGCTGAAAACTTTCTTTTAGGGGCGGGAAGGATTTCACCGCCCCTGAAAACCATCCTTTAGGGGCGGTAATAGGCCTACCGCCGCTAAAAGTGTTATTACCGACGGACTGATACCGCCGGAAACAAGGCTTTTTTTGGCGGGACGTTCCCGCCAACTTGTTACCGGCGGGAGATATGTTACCGCCGGTAAAACGTATTATAGCGGCGGTAGGTACCGCCGCTAAAGGCTATTTCGCGCTGAAAAAATGCGCGCCATAAAATTTTCGCGCGAAAAAAATGGTAAATTAATTTTTAGAGGCGGAAAGTGCTTTTACCCGCCGGTAATAGTGCTTTTAGAGGCGGGAATTAGGTTACCGCCGCTAAAAGGTGCCGCTAATTCTCTTCATTTTTGTAGTGATCAAACCAAAAGACCTATGAAATACCTGTTTTCCTAGCAAATTTTATAATGAATAGAAATACAGAATTACAAAAAAATTTGAATTAGAAGAGATTCAAATTAGATTAAAGTACTGCAAACATTCATGTTATATAAAACTAAGTAAAAGTAAATTGGTGGTTTCCATTAACAAGTGATATTGTAACTCGTATCAATTTAATATCCCTGTATGAAAATAGCAATTAATCATCAGTATTATCATAATGTTGCTCCGAAATTGGGCCGGTGTGGACACGTGTCGGTGGTGATGATGTGTCTCTACGCGGGCGTGCCAGTATCGTTTGATACAAATGATTTCGGGTCGAACCCTAACCCCGGGCACCTGTTCCGAATCTGAACCGGGATCGGTCCAGTCGTACTGCAAGTCACCTGTAATAAAATGGGTCAGGCGATGATATGAAGACTAGGGGCCTGGTCTTCGTTTGGGTTCTTGTAAGTGTTTGAAAGCAAAAGCAACTAATGGCACACAAATCCTTTATTATAAAATCGGCCGACAAGCCGAAAGCGACAACAGATAATCCTCAAAAGGGAAACAAAAGTAAAAAGAAAACTGACAGGGCCTGCAGGACCGGCCTGTCCTGGTCTTATAGCCGTAATTGGGTAGCAAAGTCAATTCAGGAGGAAGGGGGCGGCTGCTAGCAAAGTCAATTCAGGGGGTCACCTTGGATTGCTGCTTACCCGAAAATACACAAGTCACCTGGCGTGATCAGAGCGAGTCTCGGGACCGGCTGCTCAGGATTCTGTTAACACAAAACTGCGAGTCAGGGGCGGCCTCAACTTACTCTCCGGTGGCAGGATTCTGGTGTTAATTGGAGTAAAGAGGGGTCGAAGATGTCACTGCGACTGGAAGCAGTGAGAGAGGTCCTAGTTTATCCTTCTGTAGTAGAGGGGATAAAAGATCACGGATGATCAAAATAATATAATAACCGGTTGCGGTTGGATGGATTGTGTCCTCGAGTTCTTCGAAGTTTATGCCTTTTATAGCCAATCCTTGACGGTTGCTCAACGTCCCATTCTTGCACGATCTTTGAGGAACCCCTTTCCCATGTCTGCAGGTCCGTTTTGCTTTACCATAAAGTCTCTCAACGACCCACTTTTAGGAAGTTGAACCCACCTTATATAACCACTCCACGTTTTTAGAAAGTGGAGGACCCCACTCTCCACTTCTTTAGAGAATTACCGGAGTATCTTCAATGAGCCGTAATCGGCCAAAAGGCATAATTGGTCAAATGCACCTTTTCATAAATAAAAGGCAACTGAACATACCTTTTATCAAATAAAAATATCATGGGGTTGATCAAGCGTCCAGCAATTTTCCTCAAACCCAATAAAGTAGCACATGCCATGATAACTCCTTTAATGGCTTTAATGGCAAAATCATTCACCACCGTTTACCCAATAAACATATATATATTGTACTTAGACCCATGTTTACTCCAATTTCACCGGGTTACAGCGGGTGTAAACATGGGTTTCACTTGACCCGTATGTGGTAGGACACAAATCGGTCAAAAGATATACGTGACCGTAAAACACTACCGTCGGGCTACGGCGGGTGTAAACACATAATTTTGAATTCTAAAATTATAAGTAAACAAATCAAATTAGATAAAAATATATATATAGGACCAAAGCTATCATGTGTTACTCACCTCAAATAATAAGAGTGTCTAGCTGGAATCCGGAGGACTATCATTTGCAGATGTTTCACCAGGATGCTATACATTGTGACAAAGATCATTAAGTATGGCATTTAAATATATATAGTTGATATAATCTTGTGCTATATGTATTTTTGGAGGCATTTATATAATGCCTGTCTTTGAAGTGAACTGGTTAAGCTTCTAAGTTTTGAATATTCTCTGGCATGCTATGCAACAGTTGCTTCAATTGCTTCTCCTTGTCGCCTCTCCTCATCTAGTTGCTTTTCCGTACGTTGAAATTGTTCTCGCATCCTATTAAATTCATCCATATCGACATAACGAGATGACGTATTGCTCGAGGATGCACCACCCCACAGCCTAGTGGGAGTGTGGCCTAGCCCACAACACCGCACCTTGCCATGTGTGTCACACCCCATGAATTGAGTATATACATCATCACGAGCCGTCGCATCTGGTGCATGTGCTTTGTTCCATAATAGTTCGCATTTGATCCTGGAAATAATATTTATGCAATCATTTAGTTATCAAAATATATGCCAATTCAGTTAATCATATTGTACCATTACACCTACAATAAGATGAAATGATTGCAATAAAAGTGCATAGGTAATCATAAATTTCATATAACTTACTATCTTGTTAGACGCTTCATCATTGATTGGCGTGCCATCTTTTCGATTATGTGTTCTTATAAATGTCTCAACACTGCCCGCTAATGCCTAATGAAAAGTATGCTGTTAATCCATCATAAATCATTTAAACATCTACAAGCAGACATTAATACAATTGACCCAAATAAAAGATGAAGAAATATAAAAACAAAGAACTTAAAGAGATAAATAAAGAAAAAATAATAAAATTTCGGCAACATCTCTCCTAAAAATAGAGCATTGTCCAGACCAAGTTGGTCTAAAATAAAGCCATTGAACCTAGAAACAAAAAAAGAGTGCAAATATTGCATTCAATAAAATCCAACCCATGCATCCACATCCATATTTGCCCCACAAACCATAACATCCAAACAGATAGCTATGTTAATACTAAAACATATGTAATATATTGTAAATTAAAAAAATTCTTTACATGCATATGGATTGGGATAAATGGTTCACCTCAAGCAGGAAATGAGTTGACTAGGCTGATACGTCTTGGTATTGTCCAAGACTGAAAACAATGGTAAAAAAACATGTGAAGGGCTAGAGACTAAGAAGAAGATTCGACCCATATTAAAGTCCTCTCAAGAAGTGAAGATACATGTGGAATCTATGTTTAACAAACTCTGGAAAGAAAAATGCTGAATTGGCAACGCATGCACCAATCAACAAGAATATCTCAAAAAGAAAAGACAATCCATCCACAAGTCTCCCCATCTAGTGCTCCTTCCTAATTCCTTGGAAAATTGCTACAGTTCCAAGACCGGAAAACCTCTAAATGCCCCAAAGGACTTGAAGAACTAGTAACTTAACAGCAAAATGAATTGGCCAGCTTACAGTAACAACTCAAAAGCGTTGAGTTATGAAAATGACGGATTATTATGAAAGAGAGACAAATATGTGAAAACACAAACAGCAAGACAAAGCAAAAATTTCACATATATTTGGACCATCTGAAGTAACCACCCTTGATTTGATGCAATTTTTCAGTTTCAAGCAAGCAAAGCACACTACAAAAAAGCATGTTTTTACCGGCGGTAGGGTACCGCCGGTAATACTATTACCGGCGGTAAGGACTCTCGCCCCAAACAATGCTGACAGTAAAGGTTTTAGCGGCGGTAATTTTCTTACCGCCGCTATTTCTAGGTCATTACCGTCGGAACAATACCGCCGGTAAAAAAAATATTAAAAAAATAAAAAAGCCACATAATGACTTTTAGCGGCGGTAATTACCGCCGGTAAAAATAACAATTTAAAAAATAAAAAATAAATTAAAGACTTTTACCGACGGTAATTTCGGCTTTTAGCGGCGGTAAATTCCCGCCGCTAAAAATAACATTTAAAAAATAAAATAAATAAATTAACGACTTTTACCGGCGCTAATTACCGCTGCTAAAAAGTAAATAAAAAATAAATTAACGACCTTTACCGGCAGGCATTACCGCCGTTAAAAACTATATTAAAAAAATAAAAAAAATTTGCTGCCATTGTTCGGCAGCAGAGATATTGAGAGAGAGCAAGAGAGAGAGAGAGAGAGAGAGAGAGAGAGAGAGAGAGAGAGAGAGAAGGATATAGGCATAGAGAGAGAGTGAGAGTGAGAAAGAGAGAGAGAGAGAGAGAGAGAGAGAGAGAGAGAGAGAGAGAGAAAGAGAGAGAAAGAGAGACAGAGATAGAGAGAGGGAGAAAGAGAAAGAGAGAGAGTGAGACCTTGGAAGAAATCTGTAGAGAGAGAAAGAGCAACATGTTAGTGAGAGAGTAAATTTGCAAAAAAGAAAAAGAAAATATAAATGATGGGTAAAAAGAAATGCATACCTGTAGTTGGATTGCAAGAAAAAAAACAAGAAGAAGGAGACAAGTTGAAGAAGAAGAGGTTCGGTTCGTATATATAGAAGAGACTTTTAGGGGCGGTAACAGGCTTACCATCGCTAGAAGTCGAATAACATTTGAAAATTGGCGTTTTAACTTTTAGCGGCGGTAGCTTACCGCCCCTAAAAGTCAAACAAAAATTCATTTCATTTCGAACGCGGGAATATTCCCGCTTTTGCTTTTACCGGCGGTAGTTCCCGCCCCTAAAAGTCTAACAAAAATTCATTTGATTTGGAAAGCTCGAAAATTCCCGCTTTTGCTTTTACCGGCGGTAGATTCCCGCCCCTAAAAGTCGATTTCTCTCTGGAAATTTAGTAATAGTTGAGTTTTTTTTTTAAAAATGAAAAAGTTCTTTACCAGCGGTTTAACCGCCGGTAAATAACGTGTTATCAGGTTATTACCGGCGGTGTTTAAAACCGCCGGTAAAAATTTCACATGATTTCACCTAAACAAATTTTTTTAGGGCGGGTAATGGCCTTACAGCCCCTAAAAAGGTCTTTTAGGGGCGGTAAAAAGCTTACCACCGCTAAAAGTCATTTTTTGTTTTTTAATAAATGTCTTTTACCGCGCGGTAATAGACTTACGGCCCCTAAAAGGGACTTTTAGGGGCAGTAAAAATCTTACCGCCGCTAAAAGTCATTTACATTTTTTTAAGAAATGGACTTTTAGGGGCGGTAATTTGTTTACCGCCGCTAAAAGTAATTTTTCATTTTTTAATAAATGGCTTTTAGGGGCGGTAATGAATGTACCGCCACTAAAAGTAATTTTTCATTTTTTAATAAATGGCTTTTAGGGGCGGTAAGAGGCTTACGGCCCCTAAAAGAGACTTTTAGGGGCGGTAATGAATGTACCGCCACTAAAAGTAATTTTTTGTTTTTTTAATATATGTTTTTTTAGGGGTGGTAATGGGTTTACGGCCCCTAAAAGGAACTTTTAGGGGCGGTAATGAGTATACCGCCACTAAAAATAATTTTTCATTTTTTAATATATGGCTTTTAGGGACGGGAAGGATCTCACCGCCTCTGAAAATCAGCTTTTAGGGGCGGTAATAGGCTTACCGCCGCTAAAAGTGTTATTACTGACGGACTGATACCGCCGGGAATAAGGCTTTTTTTGGCGGGACCTTCCTGCCAACTTGTTGCTAGCGGTAGATATGTTACCGCCGGTAAAACTTAATATAACGGCGGTAGGTACCGCCGCTAAAGGCTATTTTGCGCAGAAAAAATGCGCGCCATAGAATTTTCACGAAAAAAATGGTAGATTAATTTTTAGGGGCGGGAAGTGCTTTTACCGTCGGTAATAGCGCTTTTAGCGGCGGGAATTAGGTTACCGCCGCTAAAAGGCGCCGCTAATTCTCCTCGTTTTTGTAGTGTACTGGAGTATTCTCTGTGTCTTCAGCATATCGACTGCTCTTGGGAAATCTTATAGCTCAGGAGGATAAAATTTGGCTGAGGGTATGGCATTTTAAATTCTCCATCCCGAAGTAAACTCTTCCTATGGAAGAGTCTCCATGGCAGGATTCCTACAGGTGACTACATCTGGTCTCGTCTTAAGAGAGGAAATAATAATTGTATTCTATGTAACTCAGGCCCTGAAACCGTGGAACATCTATGGCTTACTTGTCCATTCTCCCGAGCAGCATGGCTTCATACTGTTGGAGGCTCTAGCCGAGCTTATGGTTCCCAGTCTTCTCTTCTCCAATGGTTTCGTAATATTATTGAGTTAAAATCTGTTTCAAACACTATAGATTTATCTACTTTGTTATACCATGCTGCCATTTTTGGATGGGTTCTTTGGTATCACAAGAATAAAGTCTTATTTGATAATGTGAAGCCAGACGTGTTTGAGGTGTGGTCCAACATTTCAGACGGATTAGCCATGAAATGGTCTTAATTCAACAGCAGTCATCAAATGATTCGTCAACAAAAAGTTATATTCCGGTGACCTGGCGCTGCCCGCCTGCCAACTATTTCAAGTTAAATTTTGATGGGGCGCTAAGAGGATCTAATGGGGAAGCAGGAATAGGGAGTCACTGCTAGGAACAGTAATGGGGCTTTTCTTGCGGCTATTGCGGCAAAATGTTTAGTTAAAAACGCTCTTCAGGCAGAGGCTTTGGCAGCTCCACAAGCATTGCAATTAGCTGCAGCACGGGGCTTTAGTAATATCAATAGCAAAATTTGCTACACTTGGACATTGCAAAACAAACCCCAAAATTGTCTACTTTGATCCACCACTGGAGAAACATACCAAGGATGAGTGAAAAATACGTTGTTTAGAATATTAACCACACCCCCACCCACCCCCCGCGGGAATTTCTATTCAATGTATTATTTGATGAAGCAAGGGGGATGACTAATGTACGCTTAATTAATAAATAAAAGGTTCTGTTACTTTACCGAAAAAAAGATCAATAGAATACCATGCATTGTCGAGTTTGGTTTTGAGAATTGCTGAGGATGGTAAGTGTACTACGGAAGTGTCAACACAACGAAGAATTACACAGCTACAAAGTTTGAGTGTTGACAAGAGCGTCAACAACATAAGTAAGGGAGAATGTCATGGTCCAAATGTAAAATCCTGAATTTTGAATATAATAATATAATAAAATAAATCTAAATATTAGAGAACAAATTAAATAAACTTAAACATATTGAGAAGTAAAGATTTGATCTAAATATTGAAGGATTAGCATTATAATCCAAAGATATATTAATAATTAAATAAATATATAATAATTTTGAGTAATTAGGAATTTAAATAGTAACTTTAATTAATTAGAAAGGTTAAATATAGATTTGACTTCAAGAAGAGTTAAATAATAATTAATAGAAATAGAAAAAGTGAAGAATTGATTTAGATAAATTAGGAGAGCAAATTAAATATGGATGTTTGGGGAACACAAATATTAATCCAAGTGCATGTTATGGCCAAGAATAATTAGACCTAATTTGGGTTAGGTTTGAATTTAAATAGCAAATTTATGGTTTAAAAGAAGGAAAAAATGGTATATCAGTAATTATGTTTAATTAGGGGCCTTAATTTTGGAAATATGGGAGATAATGAGGTGTTTAGGTAATATTTAAAAATAGGCATTAAAATATGCACGAAAATTCATTAAATTAGGAGTTTTTATGGTAGGGAATTTAAAAGATAAGGTTTAGAAATGAGAGTTAAGATAAGATAAGCAAGTGGGGTTAGTTAAAAGTTTCCTAATCGAATTAGGACTTTTAATTAGATGAGTCTATAAAAGGAAGGGATTAGGAGGGTTTGGGGTTCCTTTGTTGGACCAAAAGTATAAAGAAAAGAGGAGTACACAGCTGGAGAAAATATAGAGGGAGAGAGAGAGAGAGAGAGAGAGAGAGAGAGAGAGAGAGAGAGAGAGAGAGAGAGAGAGAGAGAGAGAGAGAGAGAGAGAGAGAGAGAGAGAGAGAGAGAGATGCTGCAAAAATTCCAGACCAGCCACCATCAAATTGCGATTGGGGGACAATCAACCGTTGAATCGGCCTCAAATTTGGAAGTTTTGTTCCTGATTGTTGGTTCTTCAATATGAACGGTGGAGATGATATTTGGAGATCCCTAGGGTGGTGCAATAATAGCAAAAATATGGCTATACTTTCGAGTTCATTAAAAAGATGGATTTTGAGTTCTTGAGGCAAATAGCAAACACTTGAAAATTGGAGCACTTGCATAATTTTTTTGTGTGATTAGATGATCCTTGATGATTTGAATTGAGACATGATCATAATTTGATGTATTTGAGGTTTTCCAGGTTACCTTCTTGTTCTTGAAGAAGTTTTATAAAAGTGATGGTTTTGAATAGATTTAATCTTTGTAGATACCCTTGAATCAATAAGGTAATAGGAGTTGATTAGGAATCTTTTAGGCACAATTTAGAGTGAAAACCCAATGGTTAGAATCAAAGAAAAACCATAAGAATATTTAGAAACTTGTAAAACTAATAAAAACCCAAAAATTTACGAATTTGTACTAACACCCAAATCATGATTCAAACACTGTATTGAGCACCCTTTGTTTGGCATATTTCTGTTTAGGACACCCACTTCATTGTTCAAATGCCCAAGCAGGCGCCTCGCCTGTGTTTTTTTTTTCAAAAAAAAAACAAGAAACCCGAGAGTTAATTTTAGGTAATTTGCGATCACCCGATAGGACACCCAAACACTAATTTAGGTGACCAAAGAAATTAAACCCAGAAACCACAGCCTGATAGAATGCTCGAACGTACATTCAAGTGTCTGTTGTCAGATTTTGAATTACTTAAGATTTTGTGCCAAACTCCAATTTTAATGATTTTTCTAAGAATTTTATGATTAGAACACATGTAATTAGGATAACTTGAGGTGTAGGAAGTGGTAAAATTAATTTTAGATAAAATGTTAATTATTTGGAATAATGAATGCAAATTAAGACCATAATAGTATAGTTAGGTTGTAGCGTAGCGCCCCAAATCCGGACATATTCTTCATGAATAATCCAAACCCGAAGTGTAAAATCCTGAATTTTTAATATAATAAAATAAATCTAAATAATAGAGAATAAATTAAATAAGCCTAAACATATTGATAAGTAAAGATTTAATCTAGGTATTGGGGGATTAACATTATAATCCAAAGATATATTAGCAATTATATAAATAATATTAATTATGTGTAACTAGAATTTAAATAGTAGCTTTAATAAATTAGAAAGATTAATTATAGATTTGACTTTAGGAAGAGTTAAAGAGTAATTATTAGTAATAGAAAGTAAAGAATTGATTAATAGGTAGAAAAAATTAAATATGGATGTGTGGGGAAGATAGGTACTAATCCAAGTGCATTTTATGGTCAAGATGATATAAGGAATAAAGATAGGAATATTGGAAAAGATCCAAAGATTAGATATGGAATTATAAAGAAAAGGGTATTTTAGTCTTTTCATAATAGGCCAATTAATAAATTAATTACCTAAGTAATTAATAGAATTGGAAATATCTAATTAGACTTAATTTGGGTTAGGTTTGAATTTAAATAGCAAATTTATGGCTTAAAAGAAGGAAAAAGGGCATATCGGTAATTATGATTAATTAGGGGCCTTAATTTGGGAAATATGAGAGATAATGAGGTGTTTAGGTAATATTTAAAAATAGGCATTAAAATATGCACGAAAATTTATTAAATTAAGAGTTTCTATTAAGAAGAGTTAGGAAGAGGTAGGCAAGTGGGATTAGTTAATTAGGAAGTTTCCTAATCTAATTAGGACTTCTATTTTGATGAATCTATAAAATGAGTTAGGGGAGATTTTGGGGTTTCTTTATTGACTCAAACGAATGGCGACAAGAGAGAAAAATAGGGTTCTCACGGCTAGAAAACTATAGAGAGAGAGGAAGAGAAAAATAAGAGACTTTTAGAAAGAGGATTGTTGCAGAAGTAGTCTAATCAGCAACCATCAAAATACGATCGAGAGAAGATGAACTGTTGGATCGACCTCAAATTTGGAGGTTTTGTTCTCCACTGGTGGTTCTTCAATTTTAACGGTTGAGATGGTATTTGGAGATCTCTAAAGTAGTGCGATAAAAGCAGAAATATGACTATACTTTCGAGTTCAATGAGAAGATGGATTTCGTGTTCTTGAGGCAAGTAGCAAACACTTTGAAAACTGGAAGAATTGCATGTTTTCCGTATGATTTATATGTTTTATCTTGGTTGGTTTTGATTTAGATCTTGGTTTGAAGAATTGAGAATTTTCTAAGATGGTTTTGTTTTCATATACTTTAAGAGAAATCAAGAAAAGTGATGATCATAAGAGATTTATTTAGGTAGATAATTCTAGATCAAAATATAATTGATGGGAATAGATTAGGATTGTTTTAGAAGTGATTTATAATGGAATTAAGATGATTAGAAACAATTAAAAATATACAAAATATTTTATATTTCGAAAAAATCAGAAAAACCAGAAAGTAAACTGAAATTGGGTTGAGCGCTCATCAGCGCTCGAGCGCAATTGCAGGCATCGCGCCTGTGTATTTCAAAAATAACAGAACCTAGGAACTCAACGCCAAGGAGGATGCTCAAGCGTGATCCCGAGTGGCTAAGCAAAAAAATTGATTCAACAAAGGACGCCCGACAAGCCGCTCGAGCGCAATGCCGAACGACCACTGTCAGAATTTTCTGAAATGTGGAAATTGAGACCAAATCTATTTTTAATGATTTTTCTTGGAATTCTAAAGCTGTAAAACCTGTAATTAAGGTAATATGAGATGTAGAAAGTGACGGGATGAAATTTGGATAAAAGAATAGTAATTTGGAACGATGAATGTAAAGATAGATTTTATAGAGGTATTTTGAGGAACATGTGGACTTAACCTATTTATATCTGATTTTGGGTAACATTACATATTCCTAAACTTTACTACAGACCTAAATTACCCTTTGAAAGGATCAAATATCAATATTAATAAGTTTTGGCACCATAGGTTCTTAAAAGAAGAAATTTGGACATTATTAAGTAAATTATTGAGAATAACAACCAACTAAGAGATCAAATTAAGCATGACCTAATATATTGATATAGTAAGTCCTCTAACACTTAAATATGAGTAAATTAAGAGTATTCACATTAATAAATTACTGTTTAGGCATTTAATCAAAGAATTGGGCATATTTTGGTAAAGAGCACATGTTTTTCAAAGTTTAGATTGTGTTTTCTATTTATTTCCATATTTGAGCAATTTCTTACATTCAATATTATATTTTTGAATATTTGCATAGGGTTTCATCGATAAATTGGCAAAATTATTGTTTTACCTTTGTGTACTCGGGGATGCCCCATGTACTTAGGATGTTGATACCTCTGTGTACTTAGAGATCCCTCGTGTACTCGAGATGAGATATTTAAGATTGAGATGAATTGTTTAGTGAAGATTTAAAACTTATAGTATTGATTGATGCATTATTAAGTTATTAAAGGTTTTTTATTATGAAGTTGTGTCTAGCAAGCTTTGTCACGACCCGGAACCAAGTCTACCTCTTCCAGGCACAACCTGTCCCCGGTTGTCACAGGTTGGTCTTTCGACCTAATAAAATGCGGATAAATTAAAAATTTTCCTACTATGAGTGAAAGTGTTGAACAGTTCATACATGTGTAAGATAAAAGTGTACAAGAAACAGCACTATGGTGGAATTCAAAATAAATACAATCTATTATGGATGATACAAAGGATGGGCTTCTATCACTCATCTCAACTATAAAGGTTACATATCCAAAATACAACTAACATGTACAATAAAGATCAAATCCTAAGTAGGTCTATAGTAATCTTCCTCTCTATACCCTATTGCCTTTTCTTTCCCCTGTCCCCAGTTTGGTGCTTCACACCAGACATCGACGGCTCTGAAAAACAATATAAAACAACTTATGAGACGAATGTCTCAGTAAGCAATACATGCATACTCAGTGAAAACACAATTTATGCTGATATTATTCGATAAACCATGACAGGGTAGTTGAAATAATAGTTAAAGCGGCAACAAATTGTGCAAGACAAATAGTGCAATTCGGTGCATAGGTGTACAATATAATCCATTTAATAAACAATCATTCATTCAATTCTTATCACTTTGTTAACTAGGATGTTTAATATATATTGCACATGACCTCATCTAGCTTTACTGATTCCACATGGTGGCTAGGCATCCACGCCGATTACCCTTGACGTGAGCATCCATATGTCGATTACCCTTGGCGTACAGGCATCTATTGCCGATTCCCCGTAGCAAATGAGCATCGGCCACCGATGTTGCTGGTACCGGGATGATATAACAATAGAGAACAAGAACAATAGTAACTTGGTCATGGCATTTATATACAAACATTCCTGTTTAAGTTTATGGATCCATAACTTAAGGGTTCATTATGCAAATATTGATTTCATCAACACCACATCAAGTGTATCATGCACTCATGCATGTAAAATTCTCAAGGGTAGCCCATGGCCTTACCCGAGTCAGTCTTGGGCCAAGCCCTCTTTCATTTCTCATGGAATCTAGGCCATTGCCCTCCATATAAATCACATCAATATCAAGCCACTACCCCTTTCATATCATGCTATCAATATAGGGCATGTATGTTAAACAAATAGGCCAATGCCCTAAATAAATCACATGCTTATGACAGAAATCAAATACAACAAGACATGTTCATAGTATTCAATGTGCATTTCATGCCTCACTTGGGCAATCCAGGCCCCAATTTCTTGGAAACAGGTGCAACTTGGTTTTGGTTCTTGTTTTCTACTTCCAAGGGTCATTTAGGAGGTGTTCTTGGTTGTAGAATCAAATTATCCTTTTCCTACAGAAATCTAGAACACTAACTCTCTAAGAATCCTATTTTAGGAAAATGTACCCAAAATCTTTGTTATTTGAAATTTTGAAATAATTCCAGTTGGTACACTTCCTCGACACCTAAATCCTACTTGTACATTGGTTAGATTCCAATAAAAACAATCTGTAGTTTAATTTGGGTTGAAATCCGAAATTTTAGAAAAACTGGTCAGGTCGCTCGAAGGCGCGCTCGAGCGGTGCTTTGGGCGCTCGGCTTACCTGGGAAACTAGCTCTTGAGTTTTGAATTTTTAGAAAACACAAGCGGGGCGCTCGCATTCGCACTCGAGGGCAGCGAGCGGCCAGCAAACCACTAAAACTTAACATGGGCGCTCGAAGTCGCGCTCGAGAGATACTTCGGGCGCCCTAGAAACTTCACAGGTTCGCGAAAATCCGATTTTTTTCCAACTTCTAGGGTTTTTCAAATCTCACTCTTTTCTATGGTTTTTGGACTCTAAATTGTCTCTAGCATGTGTGGTTACCTATTTCTTACAAAACCCCCCAAGAAATCCCTTTCCTATTTGCAAGGATAAACAATTTTGCACTCAAACCCCCAAGATGCTCATATTCTATACGAAAATGGGAAGAAAACGAAATCTGGGTTAGGGTGGTGTTGCTTACCTCTTATAATCAAGCTAGCAAGTCTTCTAGCTCACAAATCAATCCACGAACAGTACCTTTGCTTCCTTGGTTGCTTCCTTCACAAATCTCCAACAAAAAACCCAAACGAAAATCTCCCACTTAGGTTTTTCTTTTTCTTTTTCTTACAAGGGTCTCTCCAAACGAACTTAAAAAAGAAAAGGGAGTGTGCTGAAGGGGAGAGAATGAGGAGAATAAGATGAAGAATGGTAGGAGAAGAGGAGAGTGAAGGAAGAGAAGATGGAAGAGAAAGAGTGTTCCAATCATATGGGGCTAAAACCCTTTCCTTTAACACTTAACCAAGTTTCTCCAATGCTCTAAACAAACTTCCAGCTTTGCCCTTCTCTCTTCAAACACCAAGATATTGACATCCTTGCCACTCCTACTGCACACAAATTTACCACTTAGCTATTTTTCGTCTCAACAATTAAATTGATTTAATAATCTCGGGATTGCTTACCTTTATCCGTTTCTGATAAGCCTAGACTTAGCCACTTGGCGTGCTTCAAGTCTGGGTTTCTCCAGGCTTAGCTCTTAATGGATCCATAGAGTAGCTAATAAATGGAATTGTTTTTTGGAGTTCTTATTTTGGGTCATAGGCATTCCATCATCTCAAGGATGGTACCTATAACGCCCCAGATCCAAGTTACGTAGAGAAACCATAACTCATCTCCGAAGGGTTAATTTTTCACACAAGATCGATATATCAGAGTGAAAGAGAACATGAAATAATCAATAGTCTACTAAATCAGAGTCAACTACAATCCCAAACTCATTATAAAAGTATCATATCTCAAGTCTAACTCACATGATACAAGCATCTACCCTCTGGTATTGTCCTCTCCAAGATCTGAAAACAAAACAAAACCGAATGAGATACGAATATCCCAGCAAGTAGCACATGCATGCTCAAATACAGTTTATACAGTTCTAAAACATGAATCAATGACGATAACACGAATAATCTGAATCCATCATGTAACCAAACAATAATATATATGTATGTCAAAACAATAATAATAATAATGAAATTTGAGTATTTTGAGAGGTTAAGAGCTAGCTCCAAACAATCTAGTCTAAAAACAACTGCAGCATATCCGATACCAATTTCATCACCCTCATGGTGAAAAATATACAAGACCTCACCCTCATGGTGGAAACGGAGTTGCTGCAGCCACTTCCTCATGGAAGGCCTCTCCATCATGAAGGAAATGCATTAAGGAGACTAGCCTTAATCCAAACAAAATAGACAGACTTCATTTACTAGTCAAATCAATAGTATCGATCAGAATTTAATAAGTCACAGTAGGACTCGTGAGATAAGACTACCTTAAACTAGAGTAATATCAATGTCCACTATGCCACTATTCACGCGTCTGAATCGCGGGAATCACATATCTGGGATTATGGCTGGGATCTCTTTGGGAGAAAAATGGGGAATGGAAGTCGTCACTGCTTGATGGGGTGCAGGGAGACACATGGGTGCCTAGTGTTTGTCTATCAATGGTCTGCGGCTTGAGATTCTGAGGAAGTGTCCAGTTACGGTTCGGGGAAGTCCGTAGATACCCTGGTCCACCCCGTCGGGTGACGGGTCCCATGGGTTATCCCTGGTTAAGTTTGGAATTGAGTCATTTCACCCGTTCCTAATCCAGCATGCTTCTTTGATTGGGTTTTGGTAGGACCACATGTGTGGTATAGGTCCCTTTATTTTTATTTTTATCTTTTTTAACCCAAGTGATATGGGTCTAGGTGTGGGCCATGTTGGAAGGCCCACAGGATGCCAAGTTGGGCTTTAGAGAAAGCCTAAGTCCCATTTGGAGGTTACATTGGATAACCCTTTTTCGGAATTAGTTATTTAGCTTGGATGTAGTTTAAACATGCAAAGTTGATTGGTTTAGTTGGTTTAGGTTTTTAAAGAAGGGTCCATTGGGCTTGGAGGAAGCCTTGGTCTAACCGGCCAATCCATGATCATGCATCCAACAATCAATCAAATATTCATAAGAAACATGAAATGAAGATACCAAGACATGCTAAAATTTGTGGACTAATGTGTGTGCTACACATGTTAGTGTTCATGTTAATGAAGGGAGGCTAAAAATGAAAAGGCCTAGGCATGCATCCTAAGTGCAACATGCATATGTGTGTTGCTTGGTGTGCATGCAAACAACATGCTAAAAGAGACCCCAAAACAGTAGAAAAATGATGAGCTTGGAATCATGGTAATGGGATTGAGGGACATGCTATTTACATACATGCAAGCCTACAAGCACATTTCGTAATAAAAGAAGAACAAAAAGCAAGCTAGAAAGCACCTTGGAGGTCATTAGAGAAAGGATTTGGGGGATTCAATGGGGGTACACTTGAATATGAGGGAATGGAGAACATGCTCTCCTCTTAGCTTGAAAGAGAATAAAAAGACTTGAATAAGATTCTTAAATGCCATTACCATTCCCTCTCATTCTCTCCCTTTAAACTTGGCTCATCCCCCTACCATGGGAGTCTTCTAATGAGGAGAGTAAAATGAAATGGGGGAGAGAAGGAATATGGAAGCTAGGAAACATGCTAAAAATACATATATAACTTCCCATACATGCTCATAAAACCATCATTTTCATATATGTTCAATACAATGTATGGAGAAGGCTTACCTTGGGGGTTAAGTCTTCCTTGAGATGCTTGAAGACTCCTTGAAGTGTGGACAGCACCTTGGACTCCTCCTTTAGCTTCACAACACTTCCCTTTCCATCCTCCTTGGTCCAAGGAGATGAAGAAGAAGTTTTGGAGGGATATGTGTAACGCCCCAGATCCGAGTTACGTAGTTAAACCGTGACACGTCTCCAGAGGTTAGCATGTAACACAGGGATCGCAATATCAAAGTGAAGGAAGAACATGAATATAACGATAACTATATAACAGAGTGCGCTAAAGTAAAACCCAAAGGAAATAAACTCACATAACCAAGTAACTACTCGCAAGTATCGAGCTCTCCAAGAGTATCTGAAAACAAAATGAAAACAACGGAATGAGATACGAATATCTCAACGAGTAGCATATGCATGCAGAAATAGTTATCCTTAGTTATAAACATGCCACGATATATAACCAGCACAATTAATCGATAGAGATAATCTCCAAAAATGAAAACCAACATCTCAATAACAGTTTCCAATCATAGACCAACCACAATGTCGATTAAAAAACGAATGGTCAATGTCATGCCTATCATTTAAATTAATAAATTGACATGCCAAGTAGACATCCACACCTCCATGTACACAGTTCCAGCCTACTCAGGGTTTCGGATACTCTGAAATGACGGCCTACTCAGGGTTTCGTCATCCAATGCCGGCCTACTCAGGGTTTCGGCATTGACAACCAGGCATACTCAGAGTTTCTGGCTGCTCTACACCGGTCGTGGCAACACACAAGGCCATGCAATTTCACCAACAAACAATACCATCACATTACTAAGCTTAGACATGGATCCAGGTGAAGCTAAACCAAAACAGAAAACAATTTCATAAACTCATACTAACAACACATAAAACCAACTATCAACATCATCATGTATAATGCCATATAACCTCATCACAGGTCCCTCCAGACTAGAACAATACTCATGATATCTCAGAAAATAATTCAACCCAAATACACTGGTAGTAAAACCCCTTTTTCTCACACCAAATAATTTTACAAATACAGTTAGGCATTCTAAATCAAGTAAAACCATGTTAAACAATTTCACAACCGGAAAACAAATGTATAACATAAAGGGAAACTAATTCATTAACCCATAGTGTCATGAACAGCAAATAACCCACCAACAGTCCTTCAACTATCACTTCCAAAACTCATAAGATTTACCAATAATTCGACTTAATGATCTCTGGATGTTTTTGGACAGATAAAATAATTCTAAGATCCTAATCTAATCCTTGGCTAAGAGATTGAAACCTCAAAGTGTCAAAAATATCTTCAGATTGGTCAGCCGCACGGTTTTGGAACTTTCATTGGATGCGCTGACCTCAGGCCATTGGCGCCAGGTCGGCGCCAACTCAGCGGACACCAACAATTGCTTGCGCTGAGCTGCCGCTGAGAGGAAAGTGGTTGGCAGCAGCTCGGCGGATCCAACCTACATTTTACGACTCTCTGTAATTTCAAAAACTCCATGACTGACCAAGTTTTAGACCTCTGTAACAATTTTCCGGTGTTTCTACCATCCCCAAACAACGATTTAACATGAATCGAAATTAATTTAATCACATCAATATTACGCCTCTAAAATTCTTCCAATATCATATTCAAAACTATATTTCTCGAAAACATGCATCACGTCTAAAACTCAGAGATCAAAACCAAAAACACAGATTAAAACTATACTACTCACATGTATCGAGGATCTTCTTCCAACCTTTCTGATAATCTCCTCTGAAGAGCAAGGAAAATCTAACAGCCGATGACCCAGGTCCAAGGTAGCTTCCAAGTTTAATTCTCATCTGAGCTCAGCCTCTGGTTTCTTTCTCCCCGCCGAAATTTTAATCTAGCAATCTATTTATAGGCTTCGCAGAGCTCCGCCCTTAACCTAATTTATTTATTACTCGCCTTGACTTAACCTTCGAAATCTCATATTTACCCTCCACTAAGGTTAAGGATAATATTATTCATTTGGTTTTTAAATTTTTAATCACTATTAATTATAGTTTGGTAACCACATTCTGAATTTAAAATAAAAACTCAAATTACCCTTTGCTATTCTATAGCCCGAAATCTCCACTCACAAATAATTTACTTAAGCCTGCTAGTTAATCTTTTAATTAAATTCTTACTAAAACTGGGGTTTAACAATATGAGAAGGTTTGGAGGGGGTAGAGGGCCTTAGAAAGAAGGGTTGGAGAGTTGGAGAGAAGGGTTTGCTATGGGGAGAAGGGTTCTAGAAGAGGGTTCTTGAGGGAGAAGGGTTTGGGGAGAGTTGGAGAGGGGTTCTAGAGGATTGGAGAGTTGGAGAGCTTAGGGTTAGAGCACCCCTCTCTTCCCTTTTATAGGGAGGGTTACTTAGTTGTTAAGAATCAATTTTTTGTTATTATTTTTGTTTACGTAGTGGTTAAGAATCACTTTTTTATTATTATTTTTGTTTGCTTTGTGGTTAAGAAAGAGAGATGAGGTGGATGACGACCACGTGGTGCACTTTGCCACGTGGCGCAGTTTCTACACATTTTTCCAAAATTACCCCTGAAATTGTTTTGACTGTACCTCTTTTAATCTGGACTCTGATTCACGCACACTCAGTTGCGTTGCAATCATGTCGGGATTTTCTATCCATTGAGATAGGGTGCAGCAGCCAATTCAGCTTTTGAGCAGAAAGTCAAAACTGCTCCCTAGGATTTGATTCTGCCCATAACTCTTTTATCTAGACACTGATTCTGGCAAATTCGGTTGCGTTGGAATCGTGTCGGAAATTCCTATCCACCGGGATAGAGTATGATAGTTAATCTGGGTTTGGGTAGAAAGTCAATTTCTGCTCCCTAAGGTTTGACTTGCTCATAACTTCTTCGTTTAGACTCCGGTTCTGGCAAACTCAGTTGCGTTGGAACCGTGTTGAGATTTCCCATCCATTGGGACAAAGTATGGCAGTCAATTCAAGCTTAATAAGAAAGTAATTTATGGTCCGTAGGGTTTGACCTGTTTTGAGGTTCTGCTGTTTTTAGCACATTTTGGTTTGATCAAAATTTGGGTGCTTACAGCCACCTCCTAGCTTATGTGCGAAGCCGAGTACACGATCATCGTCTTATTGCGGGAGAACCCAACCAGTACAGTGAAGGGTTGGCAGGTACTAACCAGTCATAATCCGAGTACACGATAAAATGAGGGAAAGTCGCAGCCCACCAGTACAGAGAAGGCCTCATTGAGTACACGATGGAAACGCGTGCGTGAATAAAGAGTTACAACTAGTAAAGAACAATCCTTCTCACTATCTAGCTCCTAAATGGATCCATATCGAGCTATGCCAACTAGACTCGAAAACACAAAACCAAATACGATATCTAGTAAGCACAACTCATCTCAATCTCAATGACATCATCCCGAGTACACGAGGCATCTCTAAGTACACAGAGGCATCAACATCCCAAGTACATTGGGCATTCCCTAGTACACGAAGGAGATCAAAATCAGAAACAATTTCTCAATCTCAAGTTAATTATAAATCCCAAATTCCTTGATACATCTCATGATGGTTTAAGACAATGCAAACTTTTCCATAAAATCACATTATTTTGTAATTTGTAACCTAATATCTTTAATAAACCCATTCTTGTAAAATATGCACAAATTCCTTATTAAAATTTATTTCAGATTAATTCCAAAGGAAAAACCTCTTAAACTACTCAACCTTACTTGCACACTCCTTGGATTTTTATTAAAGGTAATTTCATAATATAAATCTACTCAAAAATCAACAATTATCCTTTTTATATAGTGGTCGCTTGACCTAGGTGCTTAGGCGCCTAGGTTGAGCGACCCTCTTAATAAATTGATGCATGGGTCGCTTGGCCTAGGCCCTTAGGCGCCTGGGTTGAGTGACCCTCTTAATAAATTGATGCTCTCTGTAAATCGTAGATCAGCAGCTCTATCTTGAATTTAATCATTCAAAACATCTCAACTATCTTCCATATCATCTTAGTAACACAAATACATGCTCATAGTGTTAATCAAACAACAAATACAATAATTTCACTTAATTTTCCAATTATACATACGAAATAGCAATTCTCTCTCTAAAACATGATCAAAACTCATTCGAATGAAATTAAAGCCGTAAATTATGTTTTGAAGGGTGCTACTTACTTGATTCATTTTCAAATCCAAATCCTCTTGCTTCTGCTCCTTCAGATCTACTCCCTCACAAGATCGAATTTCCTTAGTCGGCTAAAATATCCAAAACAGTCATGAATTTTCCAGATCTGATTAGATCTAGCTGACCTCTGCAAATTCTATAAAATAAACCATCAATCAATAGTTAGAACTATTCCTTACCTGAATTACACCAAAATCCAAACGAATTTTCAACAACGATTCTCCTCCAACACTCAATCACATCTTGGATTCAGCTTCAACATCTTCTGGTCTTTGAAAAACCTTGATTCTCCCTTTTTGTTCAACTCAGATCTATTCTTGATTTCTCTCCAATCTTCTTCTTCTCTAATTCTCCAGAAGTTTCCAGATTCCTCAAACCAAGTAACAAGCTAACAACCTCCCCCTATTTATAAACAACTATTGCCGCCCCATTCCTCACTTAAATTCTCTCATGATTTGCTATGGTGACACTCCACACCAACCTACATGCTCATCCAATTAAATTTAAACATTTAAATAATATAATGCACTTCATTTTATTGAAATCTATAATTCTCCCATTTAACAATTAAAATTTCTGACTCAACCACTATTAAACTAATTAGCTTAACTTAAATAACTCAATTCTCACCCTTAGATTTGATCAAACTCTACAATTTTGAACTTTACACTTCCACCTACAATATTAAACCACTTGTTCAATTCATATAATATAAAATACAATTTTAAATTTTATTTAAAATTCGGGATTTTACAGTACCGCTCCTGGATTGGTCGGTTGCTACGTTATCCATTCTTGGATTCGTTGAACCATACATGCTAACCCACTCTGGTATCGATTGAGTACTTCCGTTTGGTATTGA
This sequence comes from Buxus sempervirens, assembly GCA_947561395.2. Classification (NCBI taxonomy): domain Eukaryota; kingdom Viridiplantae; phylum Streptophyta; class Magnoliopsida; order Buxales; family Buxaceae; genus Buxus; species Buxus sempervirens. The sequence continues at coordinate 13,497,946 of OX387188.1, forward strand.
ATAGCTTAACTGGTATCGGCCGGCTCACCTGTAATTCGGTTAAGTAGCATATTGGCACATGTCTGTAGTAACTCTATTTACGATCTTATTAGTCCTGTGATGTCATAAGTGTGGTTTGCTTATTGTTATGATTTATGCATTATTATTATTATTATTATTATTATTATTATTATTATTATTATTATTATTATTATTATTATTATTATTATTATTATTATTATTATTATTATTATTATTATCATTGATCTAATTTAATCGCATACCTCATTACTTGTTTTATAAAATTATGGATTGTTTTATAGCATGCATATTGCTACTTGTTGAGATTTATATCTCATTCCAGTTTTCCCCATTTTTCAGGTATTCTTGGAGAGATCGACAAGCTTGGGATGATTGTGAAAGGGGTAGTATTTTGTTAAGACCCAAATATGAGTTGATATTGTAAGTTGGTTCTTAGTTTATGTTTTCACTTGTAACTCTTGTAAGTTTGATAATGAATTAAAAAGTTCCTTAGCATACTCTGATTTATCTTCAACCTTTTTATGCTATGTACTTCATTGTTTTGTTATCATTCAAGTAATGCCCTGATCCATTAAAAAAAGAAAACAACACTTGGATCTAGGGCGTTACACAAAGTGCTATCTATATGGCCCGAAACAAAATAAAAATCCATGATTAATCAATGCTTGCATATCGGAGTACGCCAAATTTAAAACAACTTTTTAATATTTCAATAATAGCGGAAGACTTCAAAATAAAATCTCAATTGTATATACATCAATCTGAATATAAAAAGGCAACTACAAATCTCAACTCACTATCATAATGACAATCCTCCAATTTGAACTAAAAGTCAACCTAAACAAATAATCAACAATTATACAAGAATAATAACTCTACAAACTACAAGGCATTATTCTAAACCAACAACTATACCCTCAAGAATCCCCACTATTCGTCTTCTCCAGGCATATCTGAAAACAAAACATTAAAAACACGGGTGAGATAAAAAAAATCCCAGTAAGTAGCAACATGTATGAATAAAAACAGTCCACATATTGCTATCAAAATACTTTTCATAAGGTATAAGAATTCAAAAATAAATCCGACTAATCACAATCCATAAACAATAATCATTTAATGGATATTTTCCACAACAAATCAAATTCAAACCATACAATAAATCTCATCATGAGAATCAATCCAAACCAAATAGTTGTGACATCATAGGACTCATGAAATATGACAATTTTGAAAGGTCGAGACTGTAACGCCCCGGATCCGAGTTACATAGTGAAACCGTAACTCATCTCCGAAGAGTTAGTTAATCCACAGGATTTATACCCTAGTAAAGGAAAACATGAATAAAGAAATAATATATATAATTAGAGTCAACTATAACGCCAAACTCAATACAAAAATACCAAATCACAATTCTCAACTCACATGATCCAAGCATCTACTCGCATATATCGTCCTCTCCAAGATTTGAAATCAAAACAAAAACGAATGAGATACGAATATTCAAGCAAGTAGCACATGCATGCTCAAATACATTTCATTAAGTTTTAAAGACATGACTAAGTTATAAAACATATAACAATGACGATAACACGGATAATCCGAATAATCCATCAATCAATATGAGATAAACCTGAGTAATCTAGCATGTCAATCAAATCTGTAGTATCGAATAAAAAATCGATGAGTCACAGCAGGACTCATGAGATAAGATTGCCTTTAACCAAGGTAATATCAATGTCCACTATGCCACCTCCCGGCTTATGTGCGAAGCCTAGTACACGATCATCGTCTTATTGCGGGAGAACCCAACCAGTACAGTAAAAGGTTGGCATGTACTAACCAGTCATAGTTCAAGTACACAATAAAATGAGGGAAAGCCGTAGCCCACCAGTACAGAGAAGGAATCATCGAGTACACAATGGAATGCATACGTGAACAAAGAATTACAACTAGCAAAGAACAATCCTTATCACTATCTAGCTTCTAAATGGATCCATATCGAGCTATGCCCACTAGACTCTAAAACAAAACCAAACACAATGTCCAGCAAGCACAACTCATCTCAATCATAATCATTTCATCCCAAGTACACGGGACATCCCTGAGTACACAGAGGCATCATCATCCCAAGTACATGAGGCATCCCCGAGTACATATTATTTATCACAACCTAATTAAAACATAAGGATTTTATATAAGAAAATATTTATAATCTCTCTAATGCAAGTAAACTCTCAAACACCTTTTTAAAATCATCAATTAGGCCATAATTGGGAAATATGTGGTCAAGTATTTAATAAAAATCATCTTAGGTAAATTACCTTTGAAAATACCTTACGATTGATCTTAGTGACATACTACAAATGACGGAATCAAAATAAAATCATTATATTATAATTTGGAACCAAAAGCCTTTCATAAATCCATTTTTTGTAGAATATGCACAATTTCCTTATTAAAGTTAATTTCAAAATATTTCTAGTGGAAAAACCTCTTAAACTTCTCAATCTTACTTGTTCATTCCTTGGATTTTGTTAAAATTAATTTTAGAATGAAAATCTATTCAGATAAGAACATACCCATTTTTATGTAATGGGTGCTTGACACATTGCTCAAGCAATGTGTTGGGCGCCCCTTATACTAACTACTTGTAATGTGTCAAGTCTTAATTGGGAGAAAAAGTAATTAATTAGTGTTTAAGTAATTAGGAGATTTCAAGTCTTAATTGGGAGAAAAAGTAATTAATTTGGGTTTTAGGTGATATTTAGTGTTTAAGTAATTATTAAACGCGAAAATAGGTTATAAATAGGAGTTTAGATGATAAGAGATTAAATTATTAATGTTTAGGAAGAAAAATAAAAGGTGGAGAAAAAGTAGGAATTAATTAGAATGGGTTAGACTTTAATTAGACCAAGGTTGGGTTAGCCCAAATTAAAGTAGTCTATTAGGGTTGGTTTAGGACTTCTAAGGCCTAGTATAAATAGTAGATCAAGGTTAGACAAGAGAGAATTTTCGTGAGTTTATTATTAAGAGAAAAGAGGGAGAGAAAGGAAGAAGGTTGCTAATGGAGATGTCTGACCAACCATTATCAAATCGCGATTGGAGAAAATCCGTACGGTGGATCGCCTTCAAATTTGGAGGTTTTGTTTATGACTGATGGATCTACAATGTGAACGGTGGAGATTTGAATTGTAGAACTCTAGGTTGGTGCGTTTGGGAGCAAAAGTCAGGTCCAGAATTAGGAGCTTCAATGGAAGAAGGATTTTAGCGTATAAGGCAAGTAGTAACACTTGAAAACTGGAGGAACTGCATGGTTTCATTTTCTATGATTTGAATGGATTAGTCGGAAAGGATCTTACATGGAATCAAATGTTTTATATTGTAGGATTTTGTATGCTTGAAGGATTTGTTAAAGTAATGAAGAAAACTTGGTTTGATCATGCACATAATTGTAGGATGGTATTTAATTGATGAGAATTAATCTAGAGGGCTTTAGGTATGATTTAGAATGTTAATAGATTAATTTAGACCAATGAAACATATAGCAAAAGCCTAAAAATCCAAACTTGGTAAATCTGGAAATTTCTGTTGAAAATTTGCACAAGCACCTAGGACCGCCGAGGACCACCTAAACAGCAGAGGTAGGCGCTCTAATCAGAATTTAAGGGATTTTGGGATTTGATAATACGATTAAATACCTAGTAATTTTCTAGTATGATAATCATTCTACCAACTTTATAAAGACCTAATTAAGGTATAAAAATTTATAAAATTAAATTGGAAAAATTAACCAATTAATTGAAGGTTATAATGTAAGGTTGGTGAATTAAAAGGTCTAAATGGTGTGGGATATTGATAGGAATAATACTACTGGAATTTATAGGGTAAAAACATCTTCTAAACTTTATTTTAGGTCTGTAGGATATGCTAGAGAATAAAAATACAGAAAATTTAAATAGAAACTATCATAGGTGTTAAGATGGGAAATTGGATTTTAATAAAAGGATTAATAAGGAAAACTCTAAGCAAGACTTGAATTACTTCTGGTTTGTACTTTAAACATGAATATTGGATTCTGGAATTGCATAAACTTAGATTTTATCAGATTTATGATACATGAGTTTTATTTCGAATATAATTGGGAAATTGCAATTGTTATTTTGAAAAAGGCTTTATTTGGATTTTTAAGGATTGAATCATGGTTTTCTCTTGGAATTGAATACTTTGGTATGGATTGGTATGTGGTATGATGTTATTCGCTTTTCTTTTACGGTTGAGTGATACGGCTTCTGTGGTTGAGTTGATACTAGTTTTTACGGCAAAGATGGGTAATCCTTTGTGTAAAGATGTGTAATCCTTTACGGGTAAAAGTGTGTATGCCTCCTACAGTAGTGTGTCCTCCCGTATATTGTTTTATCGTGGTTTGTGTCAGTGGGCTTAGCTGTATATGGATCCATAGTTTGGCTGGTTAGCTAAGTGGTATTTAGTTTGGGTTGAGTTACTCCTATGTGCGAGCGCACTTCCCTTGCAAGTTAATTTACTCTGGAAGGTCCTATGTTTGGAGGGACACCCCGGTGCTCCGCTGGTGATTCCCTGTACATGTGGATAAGCGGCCACCTCCATGTATTGATTCCGGTGCTGCATGCTGGCGGTATATGCCAACTCTGTTGAGTTCGTGTGCAATAAGTTGGTGATTACGGCTCTTGTCTAAGCTTCGCTGCATGGGGCTTAAGTATCATTAGTAGCACTACCCCTAAGCCGCACAGTGGTATAGCATTTAGTTGAGTGTCATCTCAAATACTTATCATCTTTGTGAGTCCTGCAATGGCACCTGTTTTATTGCTTTTGTTGGTTTTACCCCGTTAACATCAAATTGCTGGTATTTATACATGATTATCTGTTTTATTGCTTTATTTGGAATTGTCATGGATAAATTGAATTCATCGCCTTATCGCTGATTAATCACATACCTCATGACTATTTGTTTACATTAGACTGTTTCTAAATGCATGTACCTGCTACTTGCTGAGATGTAAATCTCACTCCGTTTTCCCCTATTTTTCAGGTTGCTTGGAGAGATCACGAAGATGGGGTTTATTGATGGGTAGAATTGTAATTGATAATATTGTTCACATTTTGATTAGACAACCCTATTATAAATTGGATTGATATTATGGAATAAAGAATTGTATTACTTCCCACCAGAACTCTAATGTAATTAATTAGTTTTAAAATTATTGTGAATCTTAGTTTGTAGCTAACCCCAGCTTCGTGGTAACACCTCGAGTTTGGTTGTTGAACTGGACTTTGGTTGTTACAGTAGCGAACCGGGTTCGGGTTGGGTGCCGATTTGCACTGACCCGGGTTCGGGGCGTTACACTACTTGAATGGGTCGCTTGACACATTGCTCAAGCAATGTGTTGGGCACCCCTTATACAAATTAGCTTGCATGGGCGCTTGACCTAGGCACTTAAGCGCCTAGGTTGAGCGATCCCTGGAAAAGTTTAGATCGTAGATTTTTGGTTCTCTGTAACCCGGAGATCGTCACTTCTATTTTAAATTTAATCATTCAAATCACTTCAACTATCATCCATAACATCTTAATAACACAATTATATGCTCATATATTTGATTAAAAAAAACTACAACAATTCCACTTAATTCTCCGATTATACATACGAAATAGCAATTCTCTCTCTAAAGCATGATCAAGCCTCATTTGAACGAGATTTTAAACTGTAAATCAGGGTTGAAGGGTACTTACCTGATTCGAGCACAATTCCAACTCCTATTTACTCTAACTGTTGCAGATCTGAGATCCTTCGATCAATTCTTTCAAAAGCTGAAAATTCAAAAACCTTACTCAGATCTGATCAAATCCTCTCTTAATCTTATTGTTTCATTTGAATTGATCCTTAATTTTAAGATTTAGCCTTTCATACCTAAATTCTCCTAGATCAGGATGATTTCCTTCATAAATTCACAATGATCTCCACGAATTCAGTTCCTTGGTATGAATTCTTTTTAACTTTTATCATGGCTCCATCGGCTAACACAGAACTTCTCTCTCTCTTCTTCTGCTTCTCAAATTCTCTTCAATCTCTCCTCCAAACCCTTGCTCCAGATCTCCTTTGATTCTTCTTCTAGCTTCTTCTAGAGAACTCCAGTTTCAATGGACTAAAACCAACACAATTGAATTTTTCACCTATTTATAATTGTCGCCCAAACACTTGAACTCCAAATATTTTGGTGTGATGCCACACCACACTATCTACATACATATCTAATTAAAACAAAACTAATATGATCATACACATTGCCACACTACATATTTCCTTAATCTCCACTAATTAAACTTTAATTAATTAGTCTTACCTTAGAACTCATATCCACAATTTTATTTTCAGCATAACTTCCCAATTAAAACTCTTTCTCACTTTCCTATATCAATTTATGTATGATCAATAGACTTTAAAAATAAAATCCAATTTTTAATAATATTGAAAATTCGGGATTTTACAAAGACCTAGTCTACCAAATTCAGTCTAAGAACAAACTGTGTGAAACCCAGATTTCTATACCATTAGCACACCCTAAACAATGTAACTTATTCTGTAGGTGAAGTTGGAGAAGCCCAGACTTGAAGCCAGCCAAGTGTCTGAGTCCAGGCTTATCATAAACGGATAAAGGTAAACAATCCCGAGATTATTAAATCAATTTAATTGTTGAGATGAAAAATAGCTAAGTGGTAAATTTGTGTGCAGTAGAAGGAGTGGCAAGGATGTAAATGTAACGCCCCGAACCCGGGTCTATGCAAAACAAGCACCAAACCCGAATCCGAAGTGATACTGGCCCAAAGCTACTAATTACCAGAACATTTAAATTCAACTAATCGTATTAATTATCAGAGTGCGGAGAATTAAAGACATTAATTTCATCAATATGCGTGGCTAAATATAACCATCAAACTAACTCATTAATGTAAATTCATAAATCTGGTAAATGGGTTTTCTAACACACTTTCTTTCATATTCAATTAAATCGTAAACTATCTATCAAGGTAAATCTATATCAACCTCTAATAGAAAGATCTAAACTAAATAAGAAAGATCCTCAACTCAGTAATCTGCAACTTCCCCTCGAGTCAACCCCAAGGACGCTCTCACGTGGAACAGTTGAAAAATAAGATAAAAAAGTAGGGTGAGATACAACTATCTCAGTAGGTAACACATGCATGCTATAAACAGTTTATATATAAAAGTAATCATTCATGCACAATAAAACAATCGGATAGTCACGGTCGATAATATAAACGAGTAATCACTATACGAAACCAACATTTATTCAATGCTTGAAATATTCTAATTTAGAGTCATTCAAATCTAGTCACAGTTAAACCGTTTAATTAAACTCTTCTTATTTAAATGTAAATCATGTCATTCATAATTAATAGTGAATCTCAATCTGATAACAACATTCTCCCAAGTAGAATGCAATCACGTAGCAATCACATCTACCCTACATGAGGTCTCTCTCGCAGGAGTCATCATATCTCACCTGCAGGTGGTCACATCTCACCCGCAGGTGGTAATCACATATATCTCCCTTGTGGGATGCAATCACATCGTGATTACATCTCCCCCACAAGAGGTCACATCTCTCCCGCAAGAGGTCACATATCTCTCCTATGGGATGCAATCCAATCAGGATCACATCTCCCCCAACAGGAGGTCTCATCTCACCGCAGGTGGTCACATATCTCCCCTGTGGGATGCAATCCAATCAGGATCACATCTCCCCCAACAGGAGGTCTCATCTCACCCACAGGTGGTCACATATCTCCCCTATGGGATGCAATCCAATCAGGATCACATCTCCCCCAACAGGAGATCTCATCTCACCCGCAGGTGGTCACATATCTCCCTTGTGGGATGTAATCCAATCACGATCACATCTCCCCCAACAGGAGGACTCTTCCGCAGGAGTTACACATCTCACCCGCAAGTGGTCTCAAATCTCATCCGCAGATGGTACAATCTCTTATAGCCATCATGGCATTCAGTCCACAGTCCAATTATATTTTGAGAAGGAAATTACCTATATAGAATCCTTGTAATCATTTCAAGTGAATTTGATCCTCTTTAAACCTCAAATTTTACTAAATCATAGAACAAGGTGGTTAAATATCTAATATGAACTTTTTAGTATAATTGGCCTTCAGAGACACCTGAAGAATAATCTTAGAGAAGTGTTACAAAGGGTGGAAATCCAAATAACCTATTTTATAATGATTTGGGACTAAGAATGTCATAAAATTCTCAAAATACATTTTGGATGAGTGGAATAGTCTTAGGATTCCCAATAAGGTCACCATACCAAAAATCAATCGATTCCGAGACAAAAAGTTTCGGACCCCAAAAATATTCTAAGTCTGGTTAAAAACGTTGACTTTTGGGTATATAATTGTTCTAGACAAATCTACAAGGAATTTCGGGCTCAAATTTTTATTGTAGTCTATTGAAGGGTAAACACATCTCCTAAAATTTTATGGGCTTCTGAATCACTCATCTGGGTATCAAACCCAAAACGGGTTTTTTGATAAAAACCGGGAAAACTGGAAATTTAGGCATGAACTGGAAAGTTGACTTTTTATTAGCTGGGAATTGGACCTTGGAAGTATTTTTATTGGTTCCAAATGGGGGGTAAAACCTTATTTACATGTAAAGACTTAAGTAAATTGAGCAATAAATACACAGGACATTTACTTAAATGTTTTTCAGGTAAATGAGGGTGCTGTGTAGGAGGCTCAGGTTATTTGGAAAAGGGTTGGAGAAGAAAAGGGGATAAAAAACTGTCAAAATTGCATTTTTTTGTTAGAGCGCCTAGTATCGTTCAGGATCGCCTAGGCAATCAAAGGTCAATGGTAGTGTAAAACAGAGTGCCGATGATAACTCTTTTCAAGGTCTTGGGCAGTCTCAATTTTTCAATGAGTGCCGAGGATTGCCGAGCACAGTTGAGGTCGACGGTCACCCAAAAAGAAATAGAATCAGTTTCAAAACGTGATTTTTCTCATCCAATATCATTCTATCATACATATAACATTGATATTAAACTAAATACATCAATATAACATATTAAAACATGCTTTTGCGATTAAACGAATGTAAAACCATGTCACCTACCTCTATTGACGATCGTTTCTTTTCCTCTTCTCTAAACAATGACAAGAACAATGTGAGACACTGTCTAGAAGAAAGAAATCAAGCAACATCCTCTCCCTTTTCCCTTCTTCTTCTTCTCTTCCGGTCTGGTCGTGTTTGTCGCTTGCGGCTGTTCAATACGAGCAAAATACGATTGGTATTCCACCTATAGAATTAGGTTATTTAATTGGTATTTATACTCTCCGATTCCATGTATCTCACTTACAAAAGACTCCATACACACGCCCAATCCTAGCTCTTAAAATTAAAGTGTTAATCATACCTTGATATCTCGTGATCGGATGGTCGAATCTACGCCAAACTCCTGATCTCCACCAATAATGATATTCTCTACAATAATAAATTATTTCCATCCATAATAATCCTTAAGAATATTAATTATTATTTTATTTTAATATTTAAGAAAATTCGGGGTTTTACAGTAAATATCTTGGTGTTTGATGGAAGAATGGCAAACTTGGGAGTTTTGCCAAATGTCATTGTGGGAGGAATTTGTTAAAGTATGGAAGAAAGGGCATTTGCCCCATACGATTGGAACACCCTTCCCAACTTCATCTTCTTCTCTCATTCTCTCCCACTCTCTATACTCTTCTTCTTCTTTTCCTCATTCTCTTCCCCTCATAACACTCTCCTTGTCAAGGAACGTAAAGGAGTATTGCAAAGAAGGGAAAGGAGATCAAGGTTGGGCATTTTCGTTTGGAGGTTTGGGGTTGGAGATTTGTGAAGGAAGCAACCAAGGAAGCAAGGGTGCTGTTCGTGGGTTGCAATAGGAGCTAGGAGGCTTGCTTGCTTGATTAGGAGAGGTAAGCAACACCACCCTAACCTAGTTTTCTCATTTTCCCATTTTCGTATAAAATAGGTATATTTTGGGGTTTGATTTCAAATTTGTTTATCCTTGCAAATAGGAGAGATTTTAGTTGGGGGTTTTGTAAGAAATAGGTAACCACACATGCTAGAGACAATTCAGAGACCAAAAACCATAGAAAAGAGTGAGATTCGAAAAACCCTAAAAGTTGGAAAAAATTGGATTTTTGCAAACCTGAGAAATCGCGAGGCGCCCGAAGTATCGCTCGAGCATGACTTCGAGCGCCCATGTTAGATCTTTGTGGTTGGCTGGCTGCTCACTACAGCTCGAGCGGGAATGCGAGTGATCCGCCTATGTTTTATAAAGATTCAAAACCCAAGAGCTAGTTTCCCAGGTAAGCCGAGTGTAAAACCCCGACTCGGATTATATATTAATTATTTAGTTTAATTATCTAAAGTGTGATTATTAGATTAATTAAGTATTTGTGCTATGAAGATGAGGTAGATGTGGATTATACTTGAGGATTTAAGGAAATCAAATTCTGAAAAATTTAGAGTTAAGTGTACCTAAAGTACCTTCAAAGTATACTCAGGGTACCCCAAAGTATACCCCAGGTGCCCTCCCGAATAACACTAGAAGTAAACCTATACATTACCCAAGGTACCCTCCCAAATACCAGTAAAGTACCTCTTGTATTACTTAAGGTACCCCCATTGTATACCCAAAGTACATCCATGTACTACTCAAGGTACCACCCAAGTATACCTAGAGTACACCAAAGTATTACCCAAGGTACCCTACATGTATACCTAAAGTACCCCCCAATTATACCTAAGGTACCCCACTTGTATCCCTAAGGTACCCCCTTGTTTTACCTAAAGTACCCCCTTGATTTACCTAAGGTACCCTATGTGTTTGTCTAAGGTACCCCTCTGATTTACCTAAAGATACCCCTTTGTTTTACCTAAGGCACCCCACTTGAATACTTAAGGTACCCCCTTATATTACCTAAGGTACCTCACTCATATGCCTAGGTATCCCACTTGAATAACTAAGGTACCCCACTGTTTTGCCTAAGGTACCCCATTTGAATACCTAAAGTACCCTCTAATTATACCTAAGGTACCCCATTTGAATACCCAAAGTACCTTCTAATTATACCTAAGGTACCTCACTTGTATTGCCTAAGGTACCCCTTTATATTAACTAAGGTACCCCACTGTTTTACTTAAAGTACCCCCTTGTTTTACCTAAGGTACATCCCCTTCTATAGCTAAGGTACTCCCTTTATATAACTAAAGTACCTCCAATATACCTAAGGTACACCCTTTATATTACCTAGGGTATGTAACGTGTAAAACCCCGAATTTTCCTTAAATAATAAAATAAAATAATAAATAATATTCTTGAGAGTTATAATTGATGGAAATATTTTATTAATGTAGGGGATGATATAATTAGTGGAGATCCAAAGTTGGACGCAGATCCGACCGTCTGATCATGAGATATCGAGGTATGTGTTCTGATTGGGCAGTGTGTATAGGAAAGTTTGTATGTGAGATGCATGGGATCAAAGAGTATATATGTACCAATTAAATAACCTAAACACATACGATTGTATTTTCATTCGTATGCTTCAGCCGCAAGCGACAAACCAAACTTGAACAACCGAGCGACTGAGGAGGAAGAAGAAGGAGGAGGAAAGGTGCTGGTTTTGGTGTTCTTCATCGTCCAGGGATTATCTCACATCTGTGAGTAGTTGGTTGGAGAAGAGAAGGAGAAACACGTACGAAAGAGGTAGGTGACATTGTTTTTGTTCGTTTGATTTGTATTTACGTTCGTTTAATTGCAAGAGCATGTTTTTATATGATTTATTGATGTATTTAGTTTAATATCAATGTTATATGTATGATAAAATGAGATTGATCGAGAAAAATCACGTTTTTAAAGTATTTCTGTTCGTTTTTGGGAGACCACCGACCACGACTGTGCTCGGCGATCCTCGGCGCTAGTTATAAACTTTAGACCGCCGAAGACCGCTGGAAAACTTATCTTCGGCGTCCTATTTTACACTACCGCCGACCACAGACCGCTGAGGCGATCCTGAGCGATCCTAGGCGCTCTGTGCAGAAAATTCCGATTTTCGTAATTTCGAACCTGATTCAATTCCAAACTATTTTTAGACAATTTTAATGATTAATTAAGATGTTTTAAGATCAAAATAAATTATCTAATTCCCTGTTTACAGAAAAATAAATTATGAAGATATTTAGGACATTAGTTGCCAAACTTTGAAAGTAATTGAGAAATCTAGTTTTTGGAAAACCTAACTATTATTTAATTACTAGAACATCTTCTAAATGACACTATAAACTAGAAAACTTCATAAAGAGAATTCAGAACTCAGATGACCCGAATATTGAGGTAATTGACAGATTTAACCTTTATATGCCGCTAGGCACCAACCCTTATAGAAATATGATATTTTAGGGAATTTTGGAGTCTAGCGGGCATAGCTGGTTATGGATCCATAGTTATTGCTAGATAGCTGAGGGATATGTCATTTGAGTTGAGTTTCTCCCTTGTGCGACGCGCTTCCTTTGCAAGTTAGTTTGTCTAGGAAGGTCCTATGTCTGGAGGGACACCCCGGTGAGCCGCTGGTGATTCCCTGTACATGTGGATAAGCGACCATCTCCATGTATTGATTCTGGTGCTGCATGCTGGTGGTACATGCCAACTATGATGGGTACGTGTGCAATAAGTCAGTGACTACGGCTCTTGTCTAAACTACGCTGCATGGGACTTGAGTATCATTAGTAGCATTGCTCCTAAGCCGCACAGTGGTATAGCAATTGGTTGAAAATCATCTCAAAAGGTTTATCTAACTTTGTGAGTCCTACAATGACACTGAAATCACAAACACTAATTATTATTATTGTATACATGCTGGAGGCATATGATTGAGATATTAATCGGATGTGACTGTTTAGTGCATCCTAGCAAAGTATGAATTATGTGAATGATTTTGATATTGGATTCTTATAATAGAACTTGCTGAAATTCATCTTCAGAACTATTTATCATATTGTTTTGTATTCATGAATGATACGAATGATTATACGAGCATGATTAGTCGATATTGCTTAATTGTGCATGAACTATTATTTTTCTTATATGAATTGTTTAATTATGCATGTGTTACCTACTGGGATATTCGTATCTCACCCTGCTTTTATTTCATTTTTCAGCAGATACGCGAGAGAGGGATCATAGTGATTTCCAGGGAGAGGTAGCTGAGTATTCACCGGAGGATTACTTTTACCCAGATATTGTTTAAGGTGGAGGATTGTTATAGACTTAGTCATTTTTGATAGACTATTATTCATTTGGATTGATGTACTAGAGAGATGAGAGAGATAGTAACCATTTTATTTTACCAAACTTTGATATTAATGTTGATGATTAACTTTAATGTTTATTTGAGGATTTTAGACTACACTTCCGCACATACTTGTTCCGCACTCTGATAGTATAATAAAGTGAATGGATTATTTAATTCTATTGTCGGGTATTTTATTGATGATGTATTTGATATGGGCCAGTAACACCTCAAATTCGGTTGTTGAACTGAATTCAGGTTATTACAGTAGCGAACCGGGTTCCGGTCGGGTGCCAATTTGCACTGACCCAGGTTCGGGGCGTTACATAACGCCCCAAACCCGGGTCAATGAAAAACCGACCTTGACCCGAATCCGGTTCGTCACTGTAACAACCCGAATTCAGCCCAACAACCGAATTCGAAATGCTACTGGCCCATATCAAATAATAATCAATAAATAACCAAACTGGAAAGTCAAATAATCCTTTATTCAATATCTATCAGAATGCGGAAAACATTATTGTGCGGAAGTGTAGTCTAATATCTTCATAAAATGAATCCAATAAAAACATCCAATCCAAATGATCATTCAAGTCTGGTAATAATCAAAGGTTCTAATTTCCCAATCTCTCTAATACATCAACCAAATAAATAAATAACTATCAAGAAAACTGAACATAATCCTCTATCCTCAACCTCAGATCAAATCGGGATAATAGTAATCCTCTGGCGAATAGTTTACAAGATTACTCTGGAAATCACCACTATGATCCCCCTCTCGCGTATCAGCTGAAAAATAACATAAGGAAGTAGGGGTGAAAGAGTAGAGGACTACTCTATAGGTCCACGATCTACAACAATTCAGAATTATAACAATGCGGAAACAATACACAGAGAATTATACGAGGAAACCTGGATCCAGATCCAGGAAAAACCTCGAGTCTATGTGAGGCGACTAACCCTTCGAAAATCCACTATTGAATGAAAAGACAATTACAAAGGAGTACACACTTAACCTTTACAATTGAACTCACTCAACAGCAATCCACAGTTCGAATCCACGAACTGCAACACAGCTTGAATCCACAAGCTGCAGAACACGATCAGTCCAGATCGCAAACAATCACTCACCAGTGATCCACAGTTCGAATCCACGAACTGCAACACAGCTTTAATCCACAAGCTGTAGAACACGATCAATCCAAATCGCAACAATCACCTCAGAATCCACTGAGACGATCCAATGCAGTAGGAATCCACCTACGCATCAATCAAAGCCGATCACCAGTCCAGGCGATCACACGATCAGATGAAGTTCCGAATTGAAGAAGAATCCTCTACCTTCAATTCCAGGTGATCTATCTCAGATCTCCCCCTCACTCGATCGCCGACTCTCTAAAGAAGATTTGATCGAATCTCAAACACCTCAAGATCCGAAATCAAAATGATCCAAAGAAAAAAGTCACTTCTAAAAATTACAGCAAGTCTATTTAAAGAAGAAAACACAGATCGCGTCGAGCGCTGGTGGCGTCGTGAAGCAATCGGGGTAGACGGCTGGAAGCGAACTCAAGTCCCGCTCAGAACAAGTTGAATCAGTTAAGGGTGCGCTGCCAGCGAGCTGCTAGCGGGAGAGAACGCGGCATGTGCACGGCTGATCATATAATCTTCAATCTCGCTCAGCGCTACCAGCGGCGTGTCGGCGTCGCCTTACGACGCTAGGGCACGTACCTTTCTTTCAAAGCACTGATTCACTTATGTGCTGCTAGAGGAGTGCCAGCGGCGTTGATCTTCGCAAGTGCCTTTACAAGAAAATGCTCTATTTAGAAAATCTTCCATTTCCTTGAGCTACCAGTGGCGTGGTAGCTGTGTGGCAGCATCGTCTTCTTCTTCTTTTCTAAATTTACTAAATTTTCATTACTTAATCTGCACATCTTGAAGATTTATTAGAAGACATAATTTGTCAAACATTTGCCATAAAAGGAGTGTGAGTTTTCACACTTACAATCTCCCCCTTGGCAAATGCCTGACAACAACCTTAACCCAGTGTTTAATATCAACCTCAGTTAATATTGATTTTCATTTAAGAATTTTAAAACCACACTGATAAGGAGAGACACAGTGATTTTGGAGAATCCAGAATTTCATTCATTCACAAAAAAAATATACATTGTTCCAACAGATATGAGAATCCAGAATTTCATTCATTTAAAATACATTGTTCCAACAGATATGAGAATCCAGAATTTCATTCATTCAAAAAGAGTATACATTGTTCCAACAGATATATACACAGATATATACACAACCATCCAACCAACATAAAACTTCCCGTACAAACCCACAGAAAATTCCTCTACAAGCCAACTTTCAGAAACATAACAAATACACAACACATAGAGAGAAAAAAAAATAACAAGCAGCAAGCAGCAACAGCAACAACCCAGCAGAACCATCAACAGAAACATCAACTCCAGCAGCAACATCATCCAAAAAACTCCCCCTTTCTGGAAGGTGGTTTTGGTTCCCAAGTCCTTGAGTAATGCTTGTATGCGTCTTGGGACCTGGAGTGCAGCCAACAGAGTTTGTGATCCATCTCCAGCTGAGTCTTCCGAATGCTTTCCAGAAAATGATCAGCTTCATTTTGCATTCGTTGCTGAGCAGCAACATCCCTTTGTACCTCACCACAGGTAAAATCAACATCCTTTGCCAGTTTCTCCAGCCTCTCTTGGGTCTCTGATTTGAACATGCTCATCATGAGCATGTGAGCCCTAACTTCAGAATTGAAAGCCTCCTGGGAGGCTTGCAAGGAATTCAGTTTTTCCATAATTGCCACAGCATCAGAGCTGGACAAAGAGGACTGAGAAGAAGAGGGTTCAGAAGACACCAAACGAAAAGGATTTGCTCGTTTACTTCTGGTCAGGGTGGAGGAATCAATGGGAGGTCTGGGATGAAGGAGCAGTTCAGCAGGATCAGGGAGTAGCCCCTGATGAATACACAGGTAAGTGATGAATATGCCAAAAGGAAGAGCAGCAGTCTTGGATTTTAAATTCCGAGACTGAAGAATCTGATGGAATATGATGGAGGGAATACAGACACTGTCTCTGTTCCAGAGAGCATGAAGAAGTCCTGCTCTCAAGTGAGAAATCTCAGAATGGTGATCTGAGGGAACAAGAGAAGCACACACAAACAGATTCAAGATCCGGAGAAGATCTTGAAGGGAGCCATGAGGAAGGTAGTTGGGCTTGGTTTTGATGGAAGTAGGAGCACCCGGAACAATTAGAAAAGGAATAATGGACTCCATCGGAGGATCAGTATGAGAATCAAGAAAGTTAAAGGAAGGAGAATCAACAAGGGGCAGTTCGAGAAGAGAGGAGATAAGCTCTTTCGAGAAGTCAAAAGAGATACCCCTGACATAGGCTTTGACATAGCCTTGATTGGCAAGATGAAGATTGTGAAGGTTCGAATAAAATTCTCGGACCAGGTCTGGATATGCAAAACCATTGACCAAAGCAAATTTTTTCCAACCATTGTCCGAAAACAATAGGTAGAGAGGAGATTCAGAAAAAGACTCAAGCGTAATGGCCCTTTCCAACAGGAGTGGCCTATGCTTGAAGAACTCATTAAAATCAGAAAAACCATTACCAATGAATGGTTCAGAGGACTGAGAAGGGGATGGGGGTCTCACTGGAGGAGAAGAAATAACAGGAGAAGACCTCACAGGAGGAGAAGATGTGGAAGGAGAATCAGTCCTCGATTTTCTCTTGAGAGGCATGGTGAAGATTAAAAAAATGAAAGAGAAAGAACAAACAAACAGAAACAAACAATGCACGATAAAGCCCTAATGGCAGAATAATCTACCAAACCCTAGCTAAGAAGAACAAGAGAGGATCACTGAAATAGGAAGCAGAGAATGGAGAAGCAAGATGAAGATAGTAAAAAAAAATTTACCTGAACAGTGGACAAGGTGACGGAGGGTAAGCACGAAGGCAAAGTAAGACCACGACGCGAGGAGCGAGGTGAAAAGCAGAGAGAGTAAAAAAACAGAGGTAAAAAATGAAACAGATTTCCCCCTTTTATAGGGAAAAAGATTTCGCTGCCAGCGTGCATCCTGCATCGCTTACCACGGCAGGTGCCAAAGCATGAAATAGAGGAGAAGCTAGCAGCACGCTTCTAGCGACGTAGAAGGTGCACATGCACACTCAAACAGAAATACACTCATAAGGCAAAAATTTATAAAGGGAGTTTGAACTATTCTTCATGAAAAAATATCATACTTCTAAACACAAAGCTAAGATTTTAACTAAACTAAAATCATTCAGATAATCAACAGTTATTCAATCCAAGAAGTACTTATTCACAAAACCGATCTTAAGGAACCTATCAAGGTTAATTCAGATGTGATACAATTCATATCTATGACCAAAATTCCTTCATGGTTTCTCATACTATAAATTTTCTTCAAGATATTGAGCTCATATGCATATTAATTAGTCAATGTTTGTGTAGTGTGTGAAAATCATTTTTTGACTTTGACACTTTATACATATGGAAGGCTATTTTAGTGTAATCATACTTGGAAAGTATAGACATACCCCAACTTCATTTTGGTGGCTTTCGCACATCAGAGATAGGTAGCCTTTTCTGATCTCTTTTTCTTTTCTTTTTGTAGAAGGCATTGACCCTTAAAAAACCTGAGTTTACAGTTCATTCTAAGGATATACCTTCTTTCTCTTTTTCTTTTTGAGAATTACAGTGGCTTTCACTCTAGTCTCTATGGCAGCCATTTCCAAAACTTTTCTTTTCATAAAGGTGATAGCCTATAGAATCCAAGCTTCAAACACACAATAAACTTCAATGCACAAAAGTGTTTAAGACAAACATGATAGTTGATTATAAAACATTTCTATCAATATGCATAGACTCAAGCTTCCTGAATTAAGATTTCAGTATCAAGAACACACAAGAACATTTTGAACAGATATGTAGATAATTTTACATCTAAATTAACTCAAAACAGAACCTGATTTTCAGTTTTGAGAGCAAACTCCTAGGGATTTCCTAAGAGTTTCAAATTTGTTCTGATCTAAAGGTTTAGTAAAAATGTCAGCCAACTGTTTTTCAGTAGATATATATTCAATCAAAACAGTTTTGTCTTCAATTAACTCTCTTATAAAGTGATGCCTGATGTCTATATGTTTGGTCCTTGAGTGTTGAACAGGATTTTTGGAAATATTTATGGCACTCTGATTGTCAGAGAATCATTTGGTCCTGATCTAAACCATAATCAGATAGCATTTGTTTCATCCAAATTAATTGAGTACAACTGCTTCCAGCAGCAATGTACTCTGCTTCAGCAGTACTCAGAGAAACTGAGTTTTGCTTTTTGCTTAACCAAGCAATGAGATTATTACCCATATAAAAGCAACCACCAGAGGTGCTTTTCCTATCATCCATACACCCAACCCAATCAGCATCAGTGTATCCAGTCAGATATGGGTTTGTTTCTTTGGAAAACCAGATTCGCAGATCAACAGTACCATTAACATACTTTATTATTCTTTTCACAGCATTTAGATGAGATTCTTTGGGATTAGCCTGATATCTAGCACACACTCCAACACTAAAGCTTATATCAGGTCTACTTGCTGTTAAGTACAGAAGACTTCCAATCATTCCTCTGTACAAAGTAGGGTCTATATCCTTACCAGATTCATCTTTTCCAAGCTTTAAGCTAGTACTCATAGGAGTCCTAGCATGTTTAGCATGAGTTAAACTGAATCTCTTGACTAGATTTCTAGCATATTTGGCTTGAGAGAAAAAAATTCCTTGTTGAGATTGATAAATCTGAAGTCCTAAGAAGAAGTTCAGTTCACCCATCATACTCATCTCAAATTCACTTTTCATTAAGTCTCCAAAGGAGTGAGAATGTTTTTCAGAAGTGGATCCAAACACTATGTCATCAACATAGATTTGAGCAATCAAAATATGTTTGGACTCTCTTTGAATAAAGAGAGTCTTATCCACATTTCCTCTCATAAAACCAGATTCAAGTAAAAAAGAGGTGAGTCTCTCATACCAAGCTCTAGGAGCTTGTTTGAGTCCATACAAGGCTTTGTTCAGTTTATAGACATATTTAGGATGATTTGTGTCCTCAAATCCTTTAGGTTGCTCTACATAGACCTCTTCATTCAGATATCCATTCAAGAAAGCACTCTTAACATCCATTTGAAACAGTTTAAACTTCATATAGCATGCAATAGACAAAAGTAATCTGATTGATTCTAACCTAGCTACAGGAGCAAAGGTTTCATCAAAATCTATTCCTTCTACTTGAGTGTATCCCTGAGCAACAAGCCTAGCTTTATTTCTTGTTACTACCCCATTTTCATCAGATTTGTTCTTAAAAATCCATTTGGTTCCTATCACATTCAGATCAGAGGGTCTTACAACTAATTCCCATACATTATTTCTAGTAAATTGGTTTAGTTCTTCATGCATAGCATTTAACCAGAATTCATCCAACAGGGCATCTTTATATGATTTTGGCTCAAATTGAGAGAGATAAAAGGAAAATCTTACCTCATTATGTACTTGATGTCTTGTTCTTACACCATCTGAAATATTTCCAACAATTTGCTCAGTAGGGTGATCTTTGAGAGTTTTTGTCAGAGGAACCACTTCATTGCT
Source organism: Buxus sempervirens (assembly GCA_947561395.2). Classification (NCBI taxonomy): domain Eukaryota; kingdom Viridiplantae; phylum Streptophyta; class Magnoliopsida; order Buxales; family Buxaceae; genus Buxus; species Buxus sempervirens. The sequence continues at coordinate 13,518,062 of OX387188.1, forward strand.
TGAGGAAGCATCTCTGATTTCATCCTCTTCATCTACAACCTGCAGAAGTTCACAGTCAGTTCCTTCATCATCTATTAACACATTAATAGATTCCATTACAACAGATTTTTTCAAGTTAAAAACTCTGTATGCTCTACTAGAAGAAGAATATCCTAGAAAAATTCCTTCATCACTTCTAGAATCAAATTTTCCTAGATTTTCTCTGTCCCTTAGAATATAGCATTTACTTCCAAAGATTCTAAAATATTTCAGGTTTGGCTGTTTTCCTTTCCACATTTCATAGGGAGTTTGTTTCCATCCAGATCTGACATACACTCTGTTACTTATATAACAGGCAGTATTTATAGCTTCAGCCCAGAATTTTGTTGACACTTTCTTGGCTATCATCATGGTTCTAGCCATTTCCTGCAAAACTCTGTTTTTCCTTTCCACAACTCCATTTTGCTATGGAGTCTTAGGAGCAGAAAATTCATGTTTAATTCCCTGGTCTTCACAGAATTTGGAAAACATCTGATTTTCAAATTCTGTCCCATGATCAGATCTTATTCTAACTATTCTCCCTATTTGCAAGTTCTTTTCAACTTGAATTTGACAGCACAATTGTTTAAAACAATCAAAACATTCAGATTTTTCTCTTAAAAACTTTACCCAGGTATATCTACTGTAGTCATCTACAGCAACAAAGATATACCTCTTTCCTCCAAGACTTTCATTCTTTGTAGGTCCCATTAAGTCCATATGAATCAGTTCTAATGGTCTAGAGGTTCCTACAATGTTGGTTTTCTTATGAGTGGCTTTGATTTGTTTTCCTTGATTGCAAGGACCACACATTCCTTTCTTTTTATTGTTCCCAAACTTGGGAATTCCTCTAACCAATTCAGACTTAGAGATTTTGGACAAATCTCTATAGTTCATGTGACCCAGTCTTTTATGCCACAAATCAATTTCATCACATACAGAAGATTTTAAGGATTTTTCATTGTTTCCAATGATTCCATAACAATTGTCATTTGTTCTTACACCTATAAGAACAGTTTTACCAGAATTATCCAAGATTTTACATTCTTTTCTAGTAAAATTGACAAACAATCTGGAATCACATAGTTGGCTAATACTAATCAAGTTTGCCTTCAAACCAGATACAAATAACACATCTTTCAGACAAACACCATTTGGACCATTTACAGTACCTTTACCTTTAACTTGAGAAGTGCTTCCATCACCAAATGTAACACTTCCACCAAAGTATTCTTCAAAGGTACTAAACATAGACCTATGTCCACACATATGTCTTGAACAACCACTGTCCAAGTACCACATGTTGACATCATGAGCTTTCAAAGCTACATGAACCACATTAGCAACTAAGGAATCTTTTCTTACCCAAATCTGTTTTTCAGGAGTCTTCTGAGAAGTACCTTCATCAACTACTTGAGTTTTTGAAGGAAGTTTCTTTGACAGATTTGTGACTTCCTTATTTAATGTTTCAGTCAATTTTAACAGGGAATCAAATCTGTTATGTAAATCCAGAGACTGACTTTGATTTACTTTTCTCTTATTATCAAAATATCCCTCAGGAAAACCATGCAATACATAACACTTTGGTCTTATATGACCCTTTTTATTGCAGTGATGGCATACAAGTATGAACCTATGTTCAGAAAAATCAACATTTCTAGATTTGCCAGTATTTCTAAACTGTACAGATTTAGATTTCTCAGAAGTTGAAGGTTTACCTGTTGGTCTTACTTCTCCAGCATAAATTTTCTGTGAAGATTCCTTGTTTTGATTACTTACACTCATTCTCTTTTCAGCAGAATTTGAGCTTTCAGGAACTTCCTTTGAAATTGATTCCTCATTAATTTGATGATATCCTGCAGAAGAATTTGAAGCATTAGATTTACTTGAATTTGAAACTTTCTCAAGTTCAATCACTTTACCTTGAAGTGCAGAAATCTGAGCTTCCTTTTCTTTTAGTTTTTCAGTTTTTTCAGTTAAAGAAGTTACCAGAGAATCTTCTTTGGCATGTCTTTCAAGTAACTTCTGGTTTATTGAATCTATTTCTGCAAGAGCTTTATTTTTCTCTGTTTCTGATTCCTTCAATTTTTTACTCAGTTTCTTGACTTTCTTCTGAGCTCTATTGAATTCCTTATAGAGCTGATTGTAGGCTTCTTGTAGTTCTTCTTCATCATCTGATAAAGTCTCTTTATTATCTCCTGCAATTCCAGAGATTGAACTACCAGAGGAGGATGAGTAAAAAGAATTGAAAGCAGTAAAATTAGCAGAAATATCCTCATCAGATTGTGAAGAATTATCAGTGTTACTGTCATCCCAAGTAACCTGATAATTAGTCTTTTTCTTTTTATCCTTTGAGGGACAATCAGAGGCAACATGTCCAAATCCTCTACATTTGTAACATTGAACTTCATCATTCTGAGAAAATTTCTTCTCCTTTCTTGGATCAGAAATTTTCTTATCAGATCTCCTATTAGATCTGTCCATGGATGATGAAGAATTGGATTGTCTCTTTTTAAACATTCTCTTAAACTTTTTAGCTAAGAGAACAAGTTCATCCATATCAACATCAGAATTATCTGATTCTTCAGTATTTACAGATTTTACAGATTTTACAGCTATTCCTTTACTCCTTTTAGGAATATTCAGATCTAGCTCATAAGTCTGTAAAGATCCTACCAGATCTTCAATTCTCATGTTATCTACATCTTTTGCCTCTTGAATGGCAGTTACTTTAGGTCTGAATTTTTTTCAGGCAAAGATCTTAAAATTTTTCTAATAACCTTTGATGTAGAGATTTTTTCTCCAAGATTAAAACTAGAATTAACAATATCTGAGAGTTTAGCATAAAACTCATCAAAAGACTCATCATCTTTCATATATAGAGTTTCGAAAGATGTAGTAAGTCTTTGAAGTCTGGACAGCTTGACAGCTGAGGTTCCTTCATGAGTGACCTCAAGAATGTCCCAAGCTTCCTTAGCGACTTCACATGAGGAAATTCTCCTGAATTCCTCAACACTAACAGCACAAAATAAGGCATTCATTGCCTTGTTGTTCCATCCACATTGATCAGATTCAGTTTTAGTCCACTGATCATGAGGTTTAAGGATCACAACACCTCCTTCTGTTGTGATCTCAGGTGGATGATAACCATTACAAACCGAGAGCCAGACACGCTCATCGATTGATTTCAGGTAAGCTCTCATTCTTGCTTTCCAGTAAGAATAATTGTTACCTTCAAATAATGGAGGTCTAGAGGCAGATCCTCCTTCTTTTCCAAAATCCATGCTATAGATCTAGATCACACTTTGTATAGCAATTCAAAGTGAATAGGCTTTGATACCACTCAAAAGAGTAGAGGACTACTCTATAGGTCCACGATCTACAACAATTCAGAATTATAACAATGCGGAAACAATACACAGAGAATTATACGAGGAAACCTAGATCCAGATCCAGGAAAAACCTCGAGTCTATGTGAGGCGACTAACCCTTTGAAAATCCACTATTGAATGAAAAGACAATTACAAAGGAGTACACACTTAACCTTTACAATTGAACTCACTCAACAGCAATCCACAGTTCGAATCTACGAACTGCAACACAGCTTGAATCCACAAGCTGCAGAACACGATCAGTCCAGATCGCAAACAATCACTCACCAGTGATCCACAGTTCGAATCCACGAACTGCAACACAGCTTGAATCCACAAGCTGTAGAACACGATCAATCCAAATCGCAACAATCACCTCAGAATCCACTGAGACGATCCAATGCAGTAGGAATCCACCTACGCATCAATCAAAGCCGATCACCAGTCCAGGCGATCACACGATCAGATGAAGTTCCGAATTGAAGAAGAATCCTCTACCTTCAATTCCAGGTGATCTATCTCAGATCTCCCCCTCACTCGATCGCCGACTCTCTAAAGAAGATTTGATCGAATCTCAAACACCTCAAGATCCGAAATCAAAATGATCCAAAGAAAAAAGTCACTTCTAAAAATTACAGCACGTCTATTTAAAGAAGAAAACACAGATCGCGTCGAGCGCTGGTGGCGTCGTGAAGCGATCGGGGTAGACGGCTGGAAGCGAACTCAAGTCCCGCTCAGAACAAGTTGAATCAGTTAAGGGTGCGCTGCCAGCAAGCTGCTAGCGGGAGAGAACGCGGCATGTGCACGGCTGATCATATAATCTTCAATCTCGCTCAGCGCTACCAGCGGCGTGTCAGCGTCGCCTTACGACGCTAGGGCACGTACCTTTCTTTCAAAGCACTGATTCACTTATGTGCTGCCAGCGGAGTGCCAGCGGCGTTGATCTTCGCAAGTGCCTTTACAAGAAAATGCTCTATTTAGAAAATCTTCCATTTCCTTGAGCTACCAGCGGCGTGGTAGCTGTGTGGCAGCATCGTCTTCTTCTTCTTTACTAAATTTACTGAATTTTCATTACTTAATCTACACATCTTGAAGATTTATTAGAAGACATAATTTGTCAAACATTTGCCATAAAAGGAGTGTGAGTTTTCACACTTACAAGGGGTGAGATACGGATATCTCAGTAGACAACACATGCATGTTATAAACAGTTCATAATCAATAAAATAGATTTTTATGCACGTATAAGCAGTCTTGAGTAAACAGGCTCATATAAACATTCATATCGATCATGGAATACAAATCAGCATGTAAAACAGTTTAGTATTTGAGAACAGATGAAGTATATCAAGATCATGATCAATAAATCAATAATAGAATTCAATATAAATCCGGGATGTACTAAACAGTCACATCCAACCATAGCATCCAATACATGCATCCTACATGTGAACAATATCAGAAGCAAGTGTTTGTGATCTCAGTATCATTGTAGGACTCAGAAAGAAAGATACACGTTTGAGATGACTCTCAACCATATGCTATACCACCGTATGGCTTATGGGCGACGCTACTAATGATACTCAAACCCGTGAAACAGGGAATTGGTCACTAATTACCCTAAATAACTTCCTATTTTTATTCTTTTGTAAAACAGGGAATTGGTAAATTATTTTGGTCTTAAAACATCTTATTTGAAGGTTAAAATTTGTTTAAAATAGTTTAGAATTGAATCAGGGTTTGAAAATACGAAAATCTGCATTTTCTACACAGAGCACTCAGGATCGCCTAGGATCGCTCAGGTGGTCTAGGGTAGGCGGTAGTTCAAAATCGATCACCGACGATAAGTCAGTAAGCGGTCTCGGGTGGTCTATTTCTTTCAACAAGTGCCGAGGATCTTTGAGCACAGTAAGCTCGGCGGTCTCCCAAAAACGAACAGACAGTGTTTCAAAACTTGATTTTTCAAGTCCAAAATCATTCTAACATACTTATAATATTATTATCAAACTAAATACATAATTATATAATACAAAAACATGCAATGGAGATTAAACCAATCGTGAAATACAAATCCAACGTTAAAACGGTGTTGCCTACCTCTATGGGATTGTTCCAATGAAGTGTTCTTCAAGGAAGAAAAACTACTCTAAGTCAATGGAAATCACACGAACAGACCTCCCTCTTCCTCTCTTTTCTTCTTCTCCTTCTCTTCTTTTCCTCTGGTCGCCTATGGTCGTTCGGCTTCTCCTTGCGGTTGAGCAATACAACTCAATACGATTTAGAATACCACTCGTATACCTCTAGGTTATTTTACTGTATTTATATACCTACGATTCCATGTAACACACAAGCATCAACCACCATGCACTATCCAATCAGAATTCAACAACTTAAAATATTTATCTTACCGCGATATCCCACGATCAGACGGTCGGATCTGTGCCCAACTCTGGATCTCCACTAATTATAATATCACCTACATTAATACAATATTTCTATCAATTATAATCCTCAAGAATATAAATTATTAATTTACTTTTATAGTTAGGAAAATTCGGGGTCTTATAGGGTACACCCTCCTTGTATTACTTAAAGGTACCCCCTCATATAACTAAGGTACCCCCTTCTATAGCTAAGTACCCCTCCTTAATATAACTAAGGTACACCCCATAAACTTACCTAAGGTTTACCTCTTAGAATGACTAAGGTAAATCCCTTGAAACATTAAGGTACCTCCTCAAATAACTAAAGTACCCCTCATATAACTAAGGTACCCCTTGTGTTAACTAACGTACACCTCCCAAGCATCCCTAAAACATACCTCTTGAAGTGGCTAAGGCAAACCCCCTTGAAACAGTAAGGTACCATTACTTAACACTAAGGTACCCCCACTTAATACCAAGGTACCCCCCCCCCCCCGAATAACACTAAGGTACCCCCAAGCATCCCTACAATATACCCCTTGAAATAGTTAAAGAAAAACCCTTGAACCACCAAGGTACCCCATTTAATACCAAGGTACCCCCTCAAATAACACTAAGGTACCCCTTGCTATGCCTTAGGTACACCCTAAGGTTTTAGTTGAAAGACCAAAAACTTGGGCATATAAAAGGATGCCCTAATTTCAATTCTAAGTATTTTTTAGAATACTCCCTCTTGTCTTGGACGTATAGAACAAGAGAGAAAGTTGTGGAAGTTTGCTTGAAAGCTTCAAGAAGAAGGAGAAGGAGAGGAGAACTTGAAGAGGAGTTGTGCATCTTCATTTCTAGGTAAGTAGCAAACCCTTCCAAACAAAATGTATAACAAAATTCGTATTCTCTCTCTTTAGGGTTTGGTTTATTGATGAAATGATCTTACATGATGGTTTTTACTTCTAAGATTCATAGGGTTTTGGTTGTATAATAATCTTGTTTAGTTTTCTATTGATATGCCATGGATTTCCACTAACATTGATCATATTTCGGATTAGGGTTTGAGTTTTGTGGTTTAAATGAGATTTTATGTGTTAGATTTGTGTTCACGAGGATTTGGAATGAATATTGGTTTTAGAAGGTGTTTTAAGTGTGTTGGGATGATTTATGATCATCCCATTTGGTTTTGGAAAAGTTAGGAATGATTGTATGAGTTTTGTATTTGAAAATAGTCAAAAATATTTGAAAGCCCAAGGTGGCGATTAATCCTAAAAATTTGCGATTAATCCTAAGCCAAAACCCCAAAAGAATGAGTTTCTGTTAAGGCAGGATTAGTCCCGTGATTAATCGCGGGGCTAATCGCAAGCTTCAACGCGCGAACGTCCATAAGGGACGCGCGCACGTTGGCTTGTTGTGGTCTGGACGCATGAACGTCCAACCTCAACCCGTGCACGTCGGCCCTGTTTTAAACCTGGGCACGCACACTTTAAACCTGGATGCCCGAACGTTGGGGCTAATCGCCCCTGGGCGATTAATCCAGGGTCTAATCGTGGACCCAGTTTTAACTGTTCTTCACCCTTTTATTCTCCAACCCTTTCCCAAACAACTAAGTAAATGTCATGTGTATTTATTGCTCCATTTACTTAAGTCTTTATATGTAAATAAGGTTTTACCCCCCATTTGGAACCAATAAAAATACTCCCAAGGCCCAATTCCCAACCAATAAAAAGTCAACTTTCCAGTTCATGCCTAAATTTCCAGTTTTCCCGATTTTCATAAAATGCCCCTTTTTGAGTTTGACACTCAAATGAGTGATTCAGAAGCCTAGAAAATTCTAGAAAATTTTTTTACCCTCCAATAGACCACAACCAAAATTTGAGCCTGAAATTCCTTGTAGATTGGTCTAGAAAAATTATACACCAAAAAGTCAACGTTTTTAACCAAACTTGGAATATTTTTTAGGTCCAAAACTTTTTGTCTCGGAATCCATTGATTTTTGGTATGGTAACTTATTTAGGATTTTTAAGATCAACCCACTCATCGAAAATGTGTTTTGAGGATTTTATGACCTTCGTTTTGATTGGCTTGGATTTATGAAAGCGATGTCGAAAAACTCTCATATGATTTGACAAGGCTTTGGCCTATGGTTTTATTGGTAGTTGTAAGCACCCAAATTTTGGTCAAACCAAAAAAAAAGTCTCAAAGCCTTAAAGAACAAAAATTGGCTTTCTGATCAAATGCAAATTATAAGCACCTCATTTTTGCGCCCCCGGAAGTGCCAAAAATACAAACCTAACTGAAAAGTCAAACCCTAATGGGGCAAAAGTTGACTTTTTGATTAGGTCCAAATCTGCCACCATACTTCTTCCCTATGATTAGAAAATTTCGACACGATCCTAACGCAACTGAGTTTACTCAGATCGATGTCAGAATGAAGAAGATATAAGTTGGTCAAACTTGAGGGGAATCAGAAATTGACTTTTTGCTAAACCCCAGAACAGCTGCCCAAACTTATCCCAATGGACAGGTCATCCTGACACAATTCCAACACAACTGAATTTGCTCGAATCAAAGTCCCGGATAATAAGTTATGAGCAAAACAAGAAACCCTAAAAACTACCCACGTGGCAAAAACAGCAAAGAAAGTAGAAGAAAAAGGTGTCTGGGGGAAAATCCGTAAATAATCAGAACATTCAAAAATATCTGAGGGCATATCTGTAATTGCTTATGGATGAATCTGTAAATATCAAAAGTTCTAAAATATCTCAGGGATGAATCTGTAATTATCTGGGGATTAATCTGTGAATATCGAATTGATGAGAAAATAGCTCAGGGGCCAATCTGCAAATATCAAGATTTGCCACCTCTCTCTCATGATTAGTGTTCCCCATGTGCATCCCCATGCATCATGCATGCAAACACCTCTCTCTCTCTCTCTCTCTCTTCCCCCATGATCACCCATGCATGCATCATGCATGCACCTCTCTCTCATGATTAGTGCTCCCCATGTGCATCTCCTATGCATCATCCATGCATGCACCGCCTCATGCATCCTTCTCTCTCTCTCTCTCTCTCTCTCTCTCTCTCTCTCTCTCTCTCTCTCTCTCCTCCAAACACCTTTTCCCCATGCATGCATCACATGCATTTACCCATCACATACACCCCATTATAAAACCCCCCATGGAGCCATACGTATGGGGGGAAGCTCATTTTTTGGCTCTCCCATTTTTCTTCTCCAAGATCTCTCCCCTCTCTCCCATCTCTCCCAAGCTTGCTGGTTATGCTTGGCAAGGAGCTGCTCCATCTCTTGTTTGTGCTTCAAAGGGGGTCCTCACACTCCATACAAGGGTTTAGAACCCAAGGTAATGTTCCCCATTACCATCTATTGCACATATATATAAATGAGCTCTTTATGAGCATGTGGTATGTTCTTCTTCTTCAACTTGGCATTATCTTTATTTCAAGCATGATTAGTGCTTTTTCTCTCCGTTTTCCATCTTTATATTGAGCATGGGAAACTCCCATGGTAAGGGGAGGTTGCATGAACGGATCCAAGGGAGGATGAGTTTCTATTAATGCATGTTTCTAATGGTCTTTAAGTCATTATTTTGCCATGGATTGTTCATTCAAAAGGGAGGATTGTTCCCTCTTTGTATGCGTCTTTTGTACCCTACTTAAACCCCCATCTCATTCCCTTCTTTAAACAGCCTTATCTATGTGATCGTATGTTGTTTTGGGGGTGAAGGTGGGGATAGGTTTGTTCAGTTTGTTTTTGATCGTATGTGTATTTTTGTTGGGTATGTATGTTTCCTAAGATCCTCATGGTAATGCCATCTATTTGCTTGTAAGTAGCATGCATGTTTTCCCTTTGAGTATGCTTACACACACACACTTCACTTTTCATGCACATAGCTTGTAATGAGGCATACGTATTTGTCTTAGTTTAAAAGCATGCATATTAGGGTTTACTGATTTATTCATATTTGCCTTGCTTGTTTATTGATGTGCGGGGTATGAAGGACCAAGGTAGGGACACTTAGGTCCCTATCACCTGGCTGGAATATCACGAGAAACCCACAGACCTTGATTCCTTTGAAAAATCCGAGAAATCCCTTTCTGTTTGCTGATCCGACAACTCAAGTCGGATCAGCTTGTGTTTGTTTGTAGTCGGCTATATGTAATCTTGCGTGTAGCCAACAGCTAAGGTCGGCTACACTAGTTCCTGTGTGTAGCCGGTATTTTAGGTTGGCTACACTGCCAGAATTGCATTTTTTTAATTTTTTATTTTTGTGCAATCATCTTGCTTTTCCAATTGAACCAAATGAGCCGAGGGGGTTTCCAGGTCACCCGGAAACCCAAAATGGGACTTGGACCACTCGGTCCAATGTGATACACAGTGGGCCTTCCAACGGGGCACATCAAGCCCGACAAATCCACTTAAATGTAAACAAGAGAAATGAGCTAATTGAGTGGGCCGCATCGCTTGAGGCCCACTAAAAGCCCAATTCATGGCATGAAGGCTTAGTTTAAGTCGCGTTTTGGCCGAGACCACGGGCCAGGGCCTATCAGCCCCGCCAAGCCCCCTAACCAAGCAAGCAAAGGTTCAAACCCTAGCTTCAAGAAACTTGGGCTTTCAAGCCCAAATCTGGACTACGGGCCCCAAGCCCAGTGTCCAACCCAATTTTGAGAATTAAATCAAAGATAAGCAAAAACACTTGGCAACCCTTGTGTGGCTCACCCAATGGGCCAACAAACCAATCCGGCCCACCAGGAATAAAATGTAATTTAATCTGTCAATCTGAACCCTCAAGTAAAATCAATACACTTAACCAAAGCCCAAAGGGCCTCCCAAGCTTAGACGGAGGCCCACCAGGGGACATGTGGGCTTAACCGAGCCCACCAAGGAGACCGTGAGCCTTCCAACGAGGCCCACCCAATCAGACCGAGTTCACCTTAATTAACCAAGATAAAATCAATTAAAGGGACCCACACCACTCAAGTGGTCCCACCAGACTTAACCAAATGTGCATGCTTTTAGGAATCGGATGAGAACCAAAATGAGTTGACTCAAACCAGGAAGCCTATGGGACCCGTCATCCGACGGGGAGGACCGGGGTGTCTACAGACTTCCGCAGACCGTAACCGAGACCTTGCTTAGAATCTCAAGCCGCAGACCAGCCTACTAGATAAACCTAGGCACCCAGGTGTCTGCCTATACCCCATCAGGCAGTGGCGACTCCAACCTTCCCGAATTACCTTTTAGGAGGCACGCCCACGCCATGCGACCATGCGCACAGCAGTGGATGGGGAATTCCACTTGCCCTTAGTTTGGATTGGTAGTGGATGGGGAATTCCAGTTGGCCTCGATTGATTTGATAGTAGATGGGGAATTCCACTTGGCTTTAGTTTAAGCACTGATTTTACTCTTTGATTTGATTGGTTTGGTTTTGAATTGTGAGTCGTCTAATTGGACGTTGTTCTTAGTGTGGATCCACAGTGAGTCTAGTCTGTGTGTTGGTTTTGACTTGTTAGCTTTAATTTCCTTATCCATATAGTATTCCACTGTGGGGAATCAGTGAAGCCTTCTCGAGGAATAGAGGGCTGCGGCAACCCCCTGTTGCAGGGAACCGGCGGGAGTCCTTGTGATTCATTGAGCAGTGGGTGGGGAATCCCACTTTGTCTAGATCCTTGGTTAGGTTGTCACTTGCCAGCCCATACATAGGTGCTCTGCTTGTTGAGATGTCCCTAGCTAGGCTTCTCTCTGTAAGTCGTGTAGGTGCAAAATCGATATTGGTCATTAATCTAATTTACAGACACGCTAACCACGAGTCCTAACAAGACATGCTTGTGGTATTTGAATGTATTTGTCGATCTGATTTCATGTGTTATCCGATTGAGATATTTGACTTGGAATTACACTTTATATTTGATTAAGATGTTTTGGTTTACATTTGGTATTTTATATTGTGAATATTATCATGATGTTATAAAATTGCATAAACTGTTTCTATCCATGCATGTTTGCTGCTTACTGGGACTTTAAGTCTCACGCGTGTTTTGTTTTACCGAATTTATTTTCAGATCTGCTTGGTGAGCCATGTACTGGGGCAGATATAGAGGGTGAGCTTCAGTTCAGGCCAGAGGACTACTACCGCCCATAGTAGGATTTCTCTTTGTGATGTGGATATTGGATTTTGGGGGAATTGTAAATGGGATGCAAATATTATTTTTGGATTTATACTCTTGGGAGATATCTTTTGTACATGTCTGTATATTTTGGAAAGGACTTGTGAATGTTTAGTTGCCTTAATTGTATTTTGTTCACATAGATATCATGTTTTGGAGATTCTAGTACAGATGATCTTTTGATTATATGGAAATTTTTATTCCATACTTCTTTAGTCATGCACTCTAATGATTACTTTGTGATTGCCCAGGATTGATTGTGTTAATCAGATTCTATCGGGCCCATAAGTAGGTCTCGGGGACGAGTTGGTGCCGTGATAGGGCAGACCCGAATCTGGGGCGCTACACCGAGCGGCCGAAGCACCACTCGAGCGCGCCTTCAAGCGACCAGAACAGTTTTTCCAAAATTTTGGATTTTAGCCCAAATTAAATTACGGTTTGTTTTTATTGGAATTCAACCAATTTACAAGTAGGATTTAGGTATCTAGGAAGTGTACCAATTAGAATTATCTCAAATTTCAAATAACAAAGATTTTGGGTACGTTTTCCTGAAATAAGATTCTTAGAGAGTTTACATTCCAAATTCCTACAGAAGTGGGATAAATTGATTCTGCCACATAGAGCACCTTCCAAATGACCCTTGGAAGTAGGAAACCAAAGCCAAATTTAAGTTGCACATGTTTCCCAAGAGTTGGGGCTTAGATTGCCTAGTAAGCCATGAAATGCAAGGTTTACTGTTGAAATATATTATGTTGTCATTGATTATCTTTGTAAGCATGCGATATTATTTTAGGGCATTGACCCGTTTGTTGAGCATGACATGGATAGGGCGATGGCCCGTTATTGTTGTATTGTATGGAGGGCAGTGGCCTGGGAATCCATAAGAAATGAAAGAGGGCTTGGCCCAAGATTGACTCGGATAAGGCCATGGGCTACCCTTGAGAATTTTACATGCATGGTGCATATTATATTTGTTATGAAATTGCTAAAACGAACATTCACATAATAAACCCTTAAGCTATGGATCCATAAACTTAAATAGGATTATTTGTATATAAATGCCATGACCAAGTGTTATTGTTATGTTACTGCATTGTTTATATCATCCCGGCACCAGCAACATTGGTGGCCGATGCCCATTTGCTACGGGGAATCGGCAATGGATGCCTGTACGTCAAGGGTAATCGGCGTATGGATTCCCACGTCAAGGATAATCGGCGTGGATGCCTAGCCACCATGTGGAATCGATGAAGCTAGATGAGGTCATGTGCATTGTATACTAAACAACCTAATTAACGAGTGATAAGAATACATAAACGTGTGTTTATTTAAAGGGATTAAATTGTACATCTATGCACTGAATTGCACTATTTGCCTTGCACAATTTGTTGCCGCTTTAACTATTATTTCAAATACTCGCATGTCATGGTTTACCGAATAATATCAGATTAAACAGTGTTTTCACCGAGCATACATGTGTTGCTTACTGAGACATTTGTCTCACAATTGTTTTATCATCTTATTTCAGAGCTGTCGACGTCCAGTGTGAAGGACCAAATCAGGGACAGGAAAGGAAAAGGCAATAGGGTACAGAGAGGAGGATTACTATAGACCTACTTAGGATTTTGCTTCTGTTGTACATGTTGTAATTTCTTTTTGGACTTGTAACCCTTCTATTTGAGAGAAGTGACTAGATACCCATATTTTGTAATATCCAAACAAGTTATATGATTCATTTTGTAGCCCATCCACAGATATTTCAAATCTTGTACACTTTTATTATGCACAAGCATCAATTGTATATCACTTGCACCTGTATTAGGAAAGTTTTTAAATTACCCGCATTTTAGTAGGTCGACAGACCAACCTGTGATGACCAGGGACAGGGGGATGCCTTGGAGAGGCATACTTGGTTCAGGGTCGTGACAAACTGCAACTTATCTGGCTGTATTATCACCCTCATGGTGGAATATAAGAGACATCACTCTCATCATGGAAATATAGTAGACCTCACCCTCATGGTGAAAGTGGAAATTGTTGCAGCTTATCCCTTGGAAATTGTTGCAGCTCATCCCTTATGGAAGGCCTCTCCATCATGAAGGAAATGCATAAAGGAACTAGACTTAATCATAACAAAGATAGACAAACTTCACTATTAACTAAACTATGGATCCATAACAAGCTATGCTCGCTATGCGCACCTAAAATCAACCGCACGGGCGAAGTGCATGCAAGCAATGCGTGCCTCGGGACATTCGGAGTCGCCATTGCCTGAGAGGTATAGGCAGACACAAAGGGTGCCTATCCAGGCCTAATTTTTCTGGTCAGCGACGTATTAGAGATATGGCTAAGTTCTCGGTTACGTCCAGGGAAGTTCGAAGACACCCCAGCCCGCCTCGTCAATTCGACGGTTCCCTCAGGCCTCCCTGGTTTTGAGTCAACTCTCACCCTTTCCTAATCCAGCATGTATTTTGGTTAAGTCTAGTGGGGTCTTCTAAAGGTGTGGGCCCCCTTTATTTTGATTTTATCTTTTTATTTCTTTTTGGTTAAGTGGGTTGGATACGGGCCCCGTTGGAAGGCCCGTGGGATGCCAAGTTGGGCTTGAGCCCATGGCCCAGTTCGGGTTATTGGGTAACCCTGATTGGTTTTGGTTACTTTGGTTTAAAGATTTAATTAAACATGCAAGTTAGGTGGGTTAGAGATTTTTAAGGGCCCAATGGGCTTGGTCTTGGCCCACGAGCAATTAACCGGGTGGCCTTGGACCCGTTTATTGAAAACGGGCCTTGGTTTGGGCCGGATTTAATTTAGGCCCTATTGGAAGGCCCACTAAGCCTTGGTGGGCCCAAATGGGCCAACGGTCTCTAAATGGGCTTGGGTCGACCCACAAAGCCCTAGGGGTTCAGATTATGTCAAGCCGGGTCGGATTAGGTCCTATCGGGTCCGAAAATTGGATTTTTTAATTAATTACAAAATGAACTGCATATAAAATGCAGTACGGGCTGAACCACAGATTGAATGCGGTTCGGCGCGGGTTTCAAGATTTGGCCGAAACAATGATTGGGTCAAGCTCGCCTGGTTCTTTGGGGTGTCCTCCGACTTCTGCTGGGGCTTCCAGCACCTCCACAGTGGTGCAAACGCCCCTCTTCCGGTTTCAAACAAGCCTTTTCTTAAGGTTCTTCAAAACCTTGTTGATTGTAACGCCCCGATTCCGGGTCCAATTCCCAAAACCTGAGGTGTTATGGTAAGCAACAAAAGCAACTAAAATATGGAATAATTTAAAACTTTTTCTAACTTTATAATCAGATTAAATGCGGAAACTTGAATTCAAATTCTCTTTATTAATCAACAATTATGATATTCAAGGATTTCAATTACATGAGCAATCCTACTTCGATATAGACTACCCAGCTACAACTAGCCCACCACTTGACGTCCTCACCAAGAGTACCTGAAAAATGGGAGAAACCGGAGTGAGAATAAATCTCAACAAGTAGCAAGGTGCATGCATGAAATCAGTCCATGTTTATATAAAATAAGTCATAAGGTGTACGATTAAACCAACGACAACATCAACAAGGATAATTCCAATGTTTAAGTCCAATCCCAGTATTATCATCAAATCATATTTCAATAACAATACCGATAAAACATCGAATGGTCAATGTCATGTAGTTGCTTAGATTGGTTAATCAACATGCCAGAGCGACATCCACACCTCCATGTACACAGTTCCGGCCTACTCAGGGCTTCGGACACTCTGAAATGACGGCCTACTCAGGGTTTCGTCATCCAATGCCGGCCTACTCCGGGTATCGGCATTGACAACCAGGCCTACTCAAGGTATTTGGCTGCTCTACACCGGTCGTGGCAACACTCCATGGCCATGCCATTACACCAATAAAGCATATACTTCACATTACTAAGCTTAGACTCTGGATCCATGACAAGCTAAATTTCCATCATCTTGTATAATGCCACATAACCTCATCACAAGTCCCTCCATACCAGAACAGTAACTCATGATATCTAAGTAAATATTCCAACCCAAAACACATGTCCAACTGATAATAAAATCTATTTACCCATACCAAGATAAATTTTACAAATACAGTTCAACACCTTGAAATCAAGCAAACCCAGATTAAACAAAATTTACAATCGGAAAACAATATATGACATAAAAGAAAATTAAATCATTAACCCATTGTGTCAGGAACAACAAAATAACCTACCCAGATTCCTAGAAATACCAAATTTGATTTACTACTTTCTCAAATGTTTTGAACAGATAAAATATTTCTAATATCCTAATTTAGTCTTTGGCTAAGAGGTTAAAGCCTCAAAGTCTCAAATTTTGGTTTGGGTTGGTCAAACACTCGTTTCTGGAAAATTTATTGGGTGCGCTGACCTTTGGCGCTAAGCACGAGGTTGGCACCAACTCAGCGTATACTTAAATTTCAACTCGCGCTTACTTAAAATACTAGGCGCTAGGTCGGCGCGAAGTAGGCGAAACCAAGACAACGTCTCGCACTGACTCAAACCACTTGGCGCTAGGTAGGCGCCAACTCAGCGAAACCAAACAACGATTTTTGACTCTCTGTTAATCTCGAAACTCCATGACTGACAAATTTTAAAACCTCTGTAACAATTTTCCTAGGCTTCTACCATTCCCAAAACACGTTTAAACATGATTCGAACTAAACAACTTTATATCACGACTCTAAAACTCACCCAAAATCCATGTTCGAACTATAGTTTTCCAAAACCATGCTTCACGACTATACTTAGAGATCAAAACCAAAACACCGATCAAAACAATGCTAAACAAAACTTGGTGATTAAAATTTAACTAAGGTTTCTTTCTAAATCAGACAACCCATGAACAACACTTTTCTTGATTCTTAAAGAGAGAGATTCAAATCACCAAATCAAAACTTTATAATCATCTAAATTTTCCAATGAAATCCAACTTAAAAACCAATACGATCAATCATCAAAAACACAAGAAAACATGCAATTCCTCCAGTTTCAAGTGTTTGCTACTTGCCTTTTTGATGAACCCAGATTTTTCATAACTTCTTCTGTGCCCGTTTTTGGAGCTCGACCGCACCCCTCTAAACTTCTCAAATTTAGATATTCACCGTTCAGTTTGAAGTCCTCCATGAGTAGAACAAAATCCTAAAATTTCAGCCCATTCCAACGGTTGGATCCTTCTATCTCGTCATTCGAAGTTGGCTAGTCGACCATCTCTGCAACTCATTTTTCTTTCAAATTCTGATTTTCCACCAACTTCTGGATTAATTTGCACTACCTTAGATTCATTCAAATCCAATCTCCACCGTTCAGATTAAAGCATCTCATGTAAAGAGCATAACCTCCAAATTTCATGACGATCCAACGACTAGATCTCCGTTCAAAGTCTGCTGGTCGGACCTCTGCAGCACCTCTCTTTTTCTTTTCTTCCCTCTCTTTCTCTCCTCTCTTCTTTCCTTTATTTTTCTCCCAAGCCCAAGCACGAATTTTCCCATCTTTCCTATTTATTTTTGACTTGCTAAAAACCCTAAACCTTTCCTAGACCTCCCCTTTTATAAGCTCTCTTAATTACAAGTCCCACAAGGTTTAGAAGACCTTCTAAATAGAATTCCTACTCTTAATTGGAAACCTCCCTATCTTAACCCTCCTTCTAATTCCTCTTTTAAGTATCTCATAAAAAGAATGATTTATTTTAATTTATTTTCGTGCTAATTTAATTTCTTATTTTAAAATATTATTAAAACACCCCAAAGTTCCTCTTATCCTCAAATTTAAGGCTCCTTATCAACCAAAATCACCAATATACCCTTTTTCCAACTTTTAAGCAATAATTTGCTATTTAAATCCAAACCTAACCCAAATTAAGTCTAGTTAAATATTTCAAGTCTAATAATTATTTACTTACTCAATATCTTAATTTGGCTAATTGGAAAATGACTAAAATACCCTTTCCTTATAATTCCATACTTAACCTTTGGATATTTTTCCAAAAATTCTCCTCTTTATTCCTCACAGTCATCTTAACCATATAATGCACTTGGATTAATACCTATCTTCTCCAACATTCATATTTGAGTCACTCTCCCAATTTATCCAAATCGACCTTGCTCTTTCTTATTTAAATGAAGCCACTATTTAAATTCCTAGTTACTCAAAATTATTGTTTATTTATTTAGTTACTAATATCTCTTTGGATCATAATATTATTCCTCCAATACCTAAATTAAATCTTAACTTCTCAATAATTAGGCTTATTTAATTTACTTTATTTTAGGAAAATCCAGGGTTTTACATTGATCTTGTTTGTTATATAGCAAACTAGACATCAAATGAGGCTCGGATGCTCCTAGTTAGCACCCAATCAAGACCCTCTTCATTTATTTTCAAAGAACCCAATGGCAAATCGGAGAGACCTTATCCTTTCTTGAACCACGTTGGCCATTTCCATGTGCATGGTTAACCCTTTATGTGCAAACATATGTGCTTAATGAAACCGAGAAACACACACAAGAACAACTCACGTTAGGGTGACCTTGTTAATATCAAAACCGAGAAAGAATAAAGAGTCTAAAACGTAAAACCCCGAATTTTCAACGCATAAATAAATAAAATTAAATACGAATATTTAGAGTGTTAATGAAATTGTCAAAATAAATTGGGGAATTAATATAAAGCACATGATTTGGGGTACTTATAATTCATCCGGGATGTGTAACGAACTAAGAATGACAAAGAGAATAAATCTGGAAATTTTGGAAGAAATCGAATACATAGATGTGAAATATCAAGAGAAGGGTATTTAGGTCAATTCATATTAATTATCAGTAAATAATTAAATACATTAATTAAATTATTATTAAACTTGAGAAATGATGATAGGCTTAAGTTGGGAGTGAATTGCCTATTAACAATGATATTTATAGCTAAATAATTTGAATAAGGGCATATTGGTGATTATGTTTGATTTGGAGCCTTAAGTGGAGGAGATGAGAATTTTATTGAGGGATTTTTAATTATAATTATAGATGACCACACTGATAGAGGAGATTCGGAGTATGACGCAGATCTGACCATTGGATCGTGAGATATCGAGGTAATAGTGGATTAAAGGTCCTTATTAAATCTGATTAGTGGATAAGTATAGAACTCGTTAGTAGTGCAATGCGTGGGATCAGGAGAGAATAAAATAGGGCTTTTAGATTTTATTTGGGGCTGATCGTATGTGTTTTTTGGATGTTTGGCGGCTGAAGAGAAGAAGAACGTGAGAGAGAAAGGGAGACCGAGAGGAGAGAAGGAGAAGAGAGAAGAAGAAGCTGGGAAGATCGTCATCTCGGAAGGGCTCGGGCTGCTACGAAAGAAGAGATCAAACCCACACAAAGAAGAAATAAGAGAAAGAAGGTGATCTTGAGCGCACAGAGATAGGAAACACACCCTGTTTGTCGTTGATTTGTGTTTTCTTCGTGTTTGATCGTAAAAGCATGCTTAATCATAATGTATATGCGTATTTCGTTGGATTAACGTTGTATATATATACGTAGAACTCGATTGGAAACGGGAAATCACGTTGTTGTATTCGGATTAGCCGCACTAGATAGGGCGCTTAGGAGGTTGAGGTTAGCGTCCGTAGGCATTGGTTGGCGCTCCTTTTAGTTGAACAAGAATCGCGTTTCCATGTAACACGGCCGCTAATGGGCGCCTAGTTATTTGAGGTTAGCGACCTTAAGCGTTCATGAGCGTAAAACCAACAAAAAGGCTTGTAATCATTACAAATATATATTTTAAATATTTCTCTTTACTTTAATAAATAAAAACTAAAGCTTAAATATTTCTCATTTACTTTATTGAAATAAACTAAAGTTTAAATACTTTCATTTGCCTTTTTGACCCTCACCAAACCTTAAATAACTTGAAAAACTTAATCCAAACCTAATTAGATTGTATAAAGTAAATTACTGAATCCAAACTATAATAATTTTTAATATTTTAACCAAATCTTAAATAATTCCTATTACTTTAAATCCACTAAATCCAAACCTCAATAACTTTTAATAATTTAACCAAATCTTAATTAAATCCTATTACTTTAAAACGATTCCCACCTACACTATTAAACAATTAAATATTTTTATATTAATATAATTAATACATTATTATACCTGCACTTTAGTGTGCGGGTTATGCGTTCAATTCCCTGTGTAATTAAATATCTGTCTAACACTAAATCGGGTTATCACGTTAAGCGTATTTTTTTGTACTAAACAAAATATTATGATTAATAAACTAAGGAACTGTTTTAGAACCAGACTTTGAATTATCAACTAAACATGAACCTAAAATGTTATAAATAATAATGGAATGCAGAATTATTTGTGTATTGGCTTGGTGGCCAGTTTTATTGATAACCTGTTTGGTGGCAAAGATACATTTATATTACCTACTTGGTGGCAGAGATAACCCACTTGGTGGCGGAGACCCATACCCGCTTGGTGGCGGAGACCCTAACCCACTTGGTGACGGAGACCCATACCCGCTTGATGGCGGAGACCCTTTACCCGCTTGGTGGCGAAGACCCTTACTCACTTGGTGGTGGAAACCCATACCCGCTTGGTGGTGAAGACCCTAACCCGCTTGGTAGTGAAGACCCATACCCGCTTGGTGGCGAAGACCCTAACCCACTTGGTAGCGAAGACCCATACCCACTTGGTGGCGGAGACCCTTACCCGCTTAGTAGCGGAGACCCTAACGCCCTTGGTGGCGGAGACCCTTACCCGTTTGGTGGCGAAGACATTACCTCCTGCAGGAGAGACATATTACCTCATGTGAGGGAGATGTGATCATACGTGATTGCATCCCACATGGGAGATGGGTGTGTGAATTACCACTAAAAGGTGAGGAAGCTATCTCTTGCGGTGGAGGTAGATGCTGTGTGTCCACATCCTATGGTCGAGTTATGCTATCTCCTGCAGGGGGTACCTGTAGTCGTAGAGATGTGCATTCCCCTGTGGAGTTAGTGTGGGTACTATGTGTTTACGTCCTGCAGCAGAGATAGGCTACTACCTGAAGGTGGACTTCTACTATTGATTATATGATTGATTCTGAGATTGATTGATCGGTTTAAACATATCTGATAAGATTGTTTATTTTAAATGAAATGCTGAAATGTCATAATTGTACAGAATTTCTATGACTTAGTTTAAATTGTTAAAAAATGAATATTATGGAATCATGAAATAAGGGTTAAATTGTTCTTAAGGAAACACAAAACAAAATAAATTGAAACCAGGTAATTATGACTTATAATACATTGTTCTAATAATTGAAACGAAATTTACATAATAAACTTTCTTTATTTAGAGCACTATTTTGAGAATTGTTTTATATCGTGGTTAATCGTTTATCGTATTGACCGTGATTACTCGATTATTTTACCAAGCATGAAACCACTGTTATTTTCCCTATCTATATAAATTGTTTCTTTATGCATAGTGTTACCTACTGAGATATCCGTATCTCACCCCTACTTTATATTTTGTTTTTCAGGTCATCTTGGAGAGGACGCCACGGGTTAGTCTAATAGTGGGCTTGAAGTCTAGAAAATCCAGATGACAAGAGTAGGACAATTTCATATCGTTGTATTTATTTTATTGGAATCATAATAGATGATCTGGTAGGATATTAAGAGTTAGTTAATTTGTAGTTGCCTTTCATTTGATTAATTGATGTAATAGGAAGATCTTGGTTCAAATGAATAATTTAAGCTTCCTAGAACTCTAATAAATCTTAGTTCACTATTTCTCTATCTTTTGAGCAGATTGTAATATACCACAAGTTAATGCCTTGATCCAAGTCAAAAAGAAAAAAGACCAGGATTCGGGGCATTACATAAAAAGTAAAGGAAATGCTTTGAAATCAAGTTAAATCTTTGGATCACTGGGAGGATGAACTCATGCTAAGTAAAGACTTAGGTTCTTTTGTTGACACTTAAAAGCGAGCAAAATAAATCAAGTTAGATTATAAACACATCCTTCATGTGTGCATGTGATATCTGCTATTTACTTTCTTTGGAAGAAGCAATTGTTTGAAAATAGTGAGTAAAGCAAAACGGCTAAACCCGTGTGTGGAAAAGTGTTCCTATGGAAACGTAATCATGCATGAAATCTGACTAACAGATCATAGCTATAAACACAGATCAAGAGAAAGGGAAGAGGGACAGATTGATTAGGGCTACAAGGGATAATAAGGAGGACAGACCCCTCCTTAATAAACAAACAGAATAAGTTAACAGAGCCAAAACAAAGATTATGTTAGCTTGAACATTTTTTTTTAATCTTTACAAAACCACTCTCCTCCCTTTTTGTGTAGAGATCTCCACCTTTCACGGGGTCTCTCGTGGCATGCAAAAGAGAGCAAACCAGTTAGAAAAAAAATATATAGTGAAGAACAGTCTTTAAAAGGACCAAAAAAGAACTTGCTCAAAAAATCATGATTTTAATATATGTAACACCCCAAACCCGGGTCAATGCAAACCGACACCTGACCCGAATCCGGTTCGCTACTGTAACAACCCGAATCTAGCTCAACAACCGAATTCGAGATGCTACTGGCCCATATCATATAATCATCAATAATTAACTAGACTAAAGAATTAAATAAATCATTTATTCATAAACTATCAGAGTGCGGAACATCAATGTGCGGAAGTGTAGTCTAATATCTTCATAAAAATAATCCAATAAACCATCCAATCTAAACCATCATTTAAGTCTGGTAATAATCAAAAGGTTCTAATCTCTCAATCTCTCAGATACATCAAACCAAATAAATAAAATAAACTGTCAAAGCACTGAATATAATCCTCTCTCTGCAACCTCAGATCAAGTCTGGATAATAATAATCCTCTGGCAAATAGTCCACAAGATTACTCTGGTAATCACCACTATGATCCCCCTCTTGCGTATCAGCTGAAAAATAACATAAGGAAGTAGGGTGAGATACCAATATTTCAGTAGACAACACATGCATGCTATAAACAGTTCATAATCAATAAAATAGATTTTCATGCTCGAATAAGCAGTCTTGAGTAAACAGGCATGTATAAACATTCATATCGATCATGGAATACAAATCAGCATGTAAAACAGTTTAAGTATTTGTGAACAGTATAAAGTATATCAAGATCATGATTCAGAAATCAATAATAGAATCCAATATAAAATCCGGGATGTACTAAACAGTCACATCCAACCATAGCATCCAATACATGCATCCAGCATGTGAACAATATCAGAAGTAAGCATTTGTGATCTCAGTATCATTGTAGGACTCACAAAGAAAGATACACATTTGATATGACTCTCAACCATATGCTATACCACCGTGCGGCTTATGGGCGACACTACTAATGATACTCAAACCCGTGAAGATCACCTTAGATAACAGCCGTAGTCATCGACTTATTGCACACGAACTCAACCGAGTTGGCAAGTACCACCAGCATGCAGCACCGAAATCAATACATGGAGATGGTCGCTTATCCACATGTACAGGGAATCACCAACGGAGCACCGGGGTGTCCCTCCAAACATAAGATCCTCCAGAGCAAACCAACTTGCAAAGGAAGCGCGTTCACAATATGGAGTAACCCAACCCAAATGAAATATCCCTTAGCTATCTAGCCAAAACTATGGATCCATAACCAGCTATGCCCACTAGACACCAACAATCCCTAAGGACTAATATTTCTGTATGTAATAGTGCCTAGCGGCATATAATGGTTATATATATAATTTCCTTCCTTATTGGGTTAACTGGTTTCAAAATCTGATCTGAAAATCCTGTATATCATATTCTAGTTAACAGTATAAATTTACATGTTACTTAATTAATTAACTCAAGTTTACAAATTCAGTTATTCCAAAACTTGGATTTCTTGCTATTTACAAAGCTTTGCCACTAATTACCATAAATACCTTCCTATTTTTATTCTTTTGTAAAACAGGGAATTGATAATTTATTTTGGTCTTAAAACATCTTATTTAAAGGTTAAAATTGATTAAAAATAGTTTAGAATTGAATCAGGGGTTAAAAATAAGAAAATCTGCATTTTCTGCACAGAGCGCTCAGGATCGCCTAGGATCGCTCAAGCGGTCTAGGGTAGGGGGTAGTTCAAAATCGATCGCCGACGATAAGTCAGTAGGTGGTCTCGGGCGGTCTACATATTTCAACGAGCGCCTGGGAGCGCCGAGGATCGCTGAGCACAGTAAGCTCGGCGGTCTCCCAAAAATGAACATACAATGTTTCAAAATCCAAATTTTCACGTCCAAGATGATTCTAACATACATATAAGGTTGTTATCAAACTAAATACATGATTATACAACACAAAAACATGCAATGGAGATTAAACCAATCGTGAATACAAAACGAGCGTTAAAAACAGTGCTGCCTACCTCTGTTCATGCGTTCTCCTCTTCCTTCTCTCAACAGCAGTGCTCACAGATGCAAGGCACTCTCTAGACAATGAAGAATACAAGACAAACGTCCTCCATTCTTCCTCCTTCTTCTTCTCTTCTTCTTCTTCAATCGTTATCGGTCTCTCTCTTTTGATCTCACGCATCTCACGCACAACAACTAAATATACATCACCCAATCGGAATACATCCAAATTAAAATATCAATCATACCTCTATATCTCGCAATCAGACGGTCGGATTTGCGCCCAACTCTGGATCTCCACTAATTACGATATCACCTACATTAATAAAATATTTCCATCAATAATAATCCTCAAGAATATTAATTATTATTTTATTTTAATATTTAGAGAAATTCGGGGTCTTACAATATATGTTGAACACAAAGCTGTGGGAAAGCTCACCTTGCTATTACTTTCCTGCTTTGAGGTGTGGAGGTTCTCCTGTTGACGTGGACAGCACTTCGGCTCCTCCTGGGATTCTCAAAAGTGACCTTCTTCTTGTTCTTGGGTTGAATGAAGAGAAGGAAGGAGAAAATGAGAGATTTGGAGGGCAAAATAGGTATTTTTAGGAACTTGGGTGAGAGAGGGGGTTTCAGCAAGGTAATGAACGTGGAGGACCAGTGGGGAAGACAAGGGGGACCAACCTTGAACAATGGGGGCTGGGGCCCCCTTTTATAGACAATTTTTCCATGACCGCATTTTAAGTGCGATCATGCCTCGACCGCATTTGAAATGTGGTCATGCCTTGACTGCATTTGAAATGTGGTCATGCCTTGACTGCATTTGAAATGCGGTCGAGCCGCCCATGTGTGCAAATTCGAGCAAATCCGCCAGCTATCGCCAACTGTCCGTCGAAATGATTATGGAATCCGCATTTGAAGTGCGGTCTAGGCCAAACCGCATTTCAAATGCGATCACGCACACTTTCAGTAATGCCTTTACTAAACTAGTTTTGGTTGATAGCATTGGATCCAGTGCAATGATGCGTGCCTACAGTGTGCCCACTGCCTACCCACTTAAAATCTGTTTCCAAAAACAAACTACAGTCAAGAAATAAGCTTAATAATCTAATCAGATTACGTAATAGCATGTGGAATGACTACACAGACAGTGAGAGAGATCTGATTGCATGGTATAAGCGATCCATGAAAGAATTAGCAGATCCTGCCAATAATCTCGTCTACAAAAAACGAAGAAGGGATAATGAATATCTAAGATTGTTTGATCCAGCAGATACAGGTTTTTATACCGATGTCAAGCCCGCATATAAAAGTTACAAAATAAAGCGAGATGGTTACAAATTAGAGTCAAGAGTACTGAAGATATAAACAGAGACCACGAGCTATCACCTTCTCCTCTGCCGGTGTGTCTATTGTGCATCTAGTTCTGGATTCTCAGAGAACAGATAATGGTCTGCAATGATATGCCATGTCGATCTCTCAGGTTTCCACCGTCAATGTCCTTCCTCGGAATTGCAATAACAAATACAAGGTATGTGAATAATCAGAAACAGAAGAGAGAGAGAGAGAGAGAGAGAGAGTCTTGTATGGGAGGACCAAAAACGGAAGAGAGAGAGAGAGAGAGTCTTGTATGGGAGGACCAAAAACTGGTGTTTCTTCCTCGGAGCCATTGATGGGCGAGTTTTGTATGGGAGGACCAAAAACGGAAGAGAGAGAGAGAGTCTCCATAACGATTTCAGTATCGCCTAAAAGTCACTGTATCAGGGGCGAGAGAGTGTAGGCGAGGAGAAGGAGAGGGGAATAGAGAGAGAGAGAGACAGAGAGAAAGAGAGAGAGAGAGAGAGAGAGAGAGAGAGAGAGAGAGAGAGAGAGAGAGAGAGAGAGAGAGAGAGAGAGAGGTGCTTCACCTTCTTCGCAATGGCAACAATTAGAAACACTCAATAGCAGCAGCGCCCAACAGCAACAATCAATAACGCCCAGGAGAGAGAGAGGGGTTGCTGGAAACTGTCACTGCCTGTGTTTGCCGTCGATCTCCCAAAAACCGAATAGGAAGGAGGAAGAGCGAAAAACGAAGAGCTGCCTCTGTTTGCCGTCGATCTCCCAAAAACCGAATAGGAAGGAGGAAGAGCGAAAAACGAAGACACTATAGATGTTTATCGTGTTTCTAATTTTCAATCGCAAATCCCCGATTCTCCTCCGTTGGGTAGGGAATTAGGAAATTCTAAACATAACTAAAAAGCTAATTCAATGGAATTGAGATATGATTCCATTTATAATTTTAAAATGTCCAACCAATTAGAGGAATTGGAATTGTGTACCCACTTCCAATTCTTACCCCAAATTCCACCCCCAATTCCTTGAACCAATCGGGGCCTTATTCAATTTAGTTTTGAAGCAAGATTTGGTCCGATTTCTTTGATTATTTTAATGCAAAAAATCTAGATATTCTTTATACAATAATTGTTTAATTTCTGATATTTATTTATTCTCCCTTTTGCTGCTGTTTTGCCACACGGGCAGTTTTTCTGAAGCTTTGACCAACCATAACTTTCTCGTCCGATGTCCGATTTTAGCAAACTTTGTGGCGTTGGAATCAGCCCAGAATTCCCTATCCACTGAGCTAAAGTTTGGTGGCAAATTCAAGCTTTTTAGCAGAAGTGCAAAACTGCTCCCCGAAATGCAATTTTGCTCATATCTTGCTCTCCGGGACTCCGATTCCAGCAAACTCAGTTGCGTTGGAATCATATCGAAACCCCCTATCCAATGGGATCATGTTGGACAACTGAATTGGGCTTGAGAAAAAAGTCAATTTCTGCTCCCCCAAAAGTTTGACCAGCTCATAACTTCCTCATCCGAACCCCAATCTATGCAAGCTCAGTTGCGTTGGAATCATGTCAAAATTCTTTTTTCAATGAGAAGAAGTTTGATGGTCAATTTTAATTGGATCAAAAAGTCAACTTTTTTACCCCTCCGGGTTTGACTTTTCAATTTGAATTTTTAGTTTCCTGCATTTAGTTTCCTGCATTTTGGGGGTGCAAAAATTAGGTGTCTACACTCGCTAAGACACAGATAAAACCAAAACAGGTTATCATGGGTCCTCATGACCAAAATATAGTAAAATGCCCTCATGGCAAAGAAATCAAGACTCATAGACCTCATGGCCAAATATATATATATCAATACTGCCCTCTTAGCAAATCACTCCTTCATGTAGGTGAATTTATGCTTACCGCCCTCATGGCAAGATATACTCCATCATGAAGAAAATTAATAAGTAAAATCATCTCCTTCACAGAGAAAAACAATTGTTCATTAAAACTGTCAAATCCAAGAAATAGACTCAATCTACCCAAAACTGTAGGAAAGCATTTTCTTATTGTTCTAGAACTTAAAACATCTTTAAAACATACTTGTACAAGTGTAGAAACCAACCAATTACAAACAAATCAAATTTAAGGTTATATTCCTTCTTGGAACCAAAACATGAATTATTTCATTTGAATGTACCCAAAATCTTGTATAATTTTGATAAAATTATTTGGCCATTGAAAACAATTTCTATACACTCAAATCTTATTTTTACATGTGTTGGATTTGTCCAAAAACATTTTATAGTCAAAATCTAGGTATTTTCATCAAAAATCAGAAATTTTGGTTTGGGCGCTCAATAGATCACTCAACCCTTGGTGTCAAGCTGTCTCGCAAATTAACCTGTTCCCTAGCACTCGTGTAATTTCACAAAAATCTGGAATTTTGTCAATTTTCCGAATTTTCGACTTAATCTTCTATAACTTACTCCCATCATTTAGAATCAGTTCTAATACATCTTAAAATCATTGTATAGGCATGCTAAATCAATCAAAACACTTGTAACTTGAAATTCATCATTCTTAACACAAAAAATCGATCAAAATACTTCTTTAACATGAATTAAATCAAGAACATAGAACCATAGGCCTTTGATTCTTTTAAAACCATTATAGAATCAACAAGATCATAAACCAACACTCAAGACAATCTGATAAAGCCAAAAACATTATTATTTCTCTACTAAACATAGAACCATGTAAGTGTTTGCCAAGGAAGGGTTGCTACTTACCTCTTTTTGCAAAAATCCTACTTTTCCTTAATAACCTAATGCAACCACGTTTTGTGAATTTCGCACCACTCTAGAAACCTCCAAACCCCATCTCCACCGTTTAGATTAAAAATCTGTGTCAAGAACAACTCCACAAAATTTGAACGCAATTCAACAGTCCATCATCTCTGGATCACGTTTTGATGGCAGCTGGTAAGAGGATTCTGCAATAGCTTCTCTTCCTTAAAGTTTATCATGTTCTCTCCCTCTCTAGACTATATTTTCTCCCCCTTTTTTCTTTATCTTATCCATGTCCAAAACCTTCTTTTCTTCTTCTTCCAGCCATAGAGATCAATCGAAAACCCTAATTTATTTTATCATTTTCTTTTATACTTATTCCCAAATAAGACTCCTTGTTTTATTAGAAATCTTTCTACTAATCCTACTTTCCTATATTACCTCAACTCTCCTTCTAATTTCTCTCTCCTAAATCCCCTATAATTTAAACTTCTATTTTAATCAATTTTCGTGCTAATTTAAATCTTTATTTTTAAATATTACCAAATCACCCAAAAGTCCTTCTTACTTCCAAATTTAAAGCCCCTAATTAATTATAATTTCAAATATGTCCTTTTCTCACATATTAGGCCATAAATCATGTTATTTAAATCCAAATTAAACCCAAGTCATGTCTAATTAAAATTTTAAGTCGAATAATTATTTTATTACTCAATTTATTAATTCACTCATTAGGAAATTACCAAAACACCCCTTTCTTTATTTAAAACCTATTTAATCATGGGATTTCTTTTAAATTCAAATTTAATCTTCTTATTGTTTATATCTTTAATATGAAGTTGAATTATTATCTTACTTCCCTAAGTACCCAAATTAACATTATTCTTCCAATTAATTAAAGTTACTATTTTAATTCCAATTATTCAAAATCAATATTATTTATTTATTTAATTATCAATATAATTTTGGGCTATAATATTATTCCTCCAATATTTAGGATAAATCTTTATTTTAGAATATTTTCAAATTTATTTAATCATATATTATTATATTCAGAAGTTTAGGATATTACATAGGTGGAATGTGTGGGCTTGGCCTAATTATAATTGGAATTAATGAATGAAACCTCATCTAATACATCATTATATACCTAAATTAACCTCTGGGAGGAATCAATAACAGTGTTAACAAGTTTTGAAGCTTTAGGTTATTAATGAGGAAATTTGGACATTAATGAATAAACTAATAAATAAGGTCTTGACCAAGGTATAAGATTTCAGTAAAACTTATAAAAATGAGTTTCTAACTTGTCTAAAACTTAAAGAAGGATGACTTAAGGATGCCTATAGTGATAAATCACATTTTGAGTATTTGACTAAGGAATTGGACATGTCTTCCCATACTTATCTTGTTTTAAAGAACTGGAACTCTGTTTAAAACCTGATTTTGGTTATTTTATATATTTTTGAAATTTCAACCGAGATTTTGGTAGTGATTGTGGTTACATAATTCAACACGTAAGTGTCTCCTCATATGGGGGTTTGATCTTGACATGTATATTCTCCACGTATGTGGGTATTATTCTATCACGTATGTGATTTCACGTATGCAGTTATTTCATAGCGTATGCCTCTTGTTCTCGTGTATGCGGCTATCTCATAGTGTATGCTTTTTATTTAGTATTGATTGACTTTATGAATAAATTATTAAATGTTTTTTATTGTGAATTGTGTTTAGCAGGCTTAGCTCTTAAAGGATCCATAGAGTAGCTAGTAAATGGAATTGTTTTCTAAAGTTTTTATTTTATGTCATAGGCATTCCATCATGAATAAGATGGTACTGCTCCAGTATCGGTCAGTTGCTATGTTATCCACTCCGGTATTGATTAGACCGTACGTGCTAACTCACTACGATATCGGTTGAGTACTTTCGTATTGCAAAACCAAAAATGCTTAGAAACATCTTCCAAAATAGCAATCCATCTCTAATACAAGCACACACAAATCTGAATACATGAAACCTTGTTCAGCATACCAAACTAAAACCCAAATCTGAAATGTAAACAATGTAGGTCAAAATCCTTGTTAAATCATTAGCAAAACAAGCAACCAATGTTATACAACCAAAAACCTACAAAATCTAGAAGTTAAAATCAAGATGCAAGTGAATTCTTAGCTCAAATAAACCTAGAAGAGATAAATACAAAATTTAGTAAGCTCATTTTGGTTTGAAGAGCTGTTACTTACAAGTTAGTGGAGAAGCTCAATCCTCAAGATGAAATCCCCTTTCAATCTCCTTTCTTCTTCTTCTTCTAGCCTTAAGCAAACCTCACTGCTTCTCCTTGCTCTGCACGCCCAATAAAGAGTGTTTCCAAATTAACAAATTCATCTAAGGCATGGTTTTATATGCTCTTCTTTTGTTTTTCAAACTTTCCCTACAACAAAGCCTCTATTCCAACTAAACAATTGGGGTGTACCTAAGGCTTATTTAGGGGGTACCTTAGTGTTTTCTTGGGGATGTACCTTAGTTATTCAAGGGCTGTACCTTAGGTTTACTTTGGGTTGTACCTTAATTATTCAAGGGGTGTAGCTTCGGTAATACAAGGGGGTACCTTAGGTAATACAAAGGGGGTACCTTAGACATACAAGGGCGGTACCTTAGGTATATAATTGGTGCACCTTAGGTATACTTGGGGTACCTTGGTTATGCTTGTGGGTACCTTAGTTATTCTTGGGAGGTACCTTAGGTTTACATGGGATACCTTAGGTATATTTAGACCAAATTGGTGTTAATGAGAGTTTAAAAAGATCTATGGGTGTTGTAATTCGAATCTGGGTATAAAGTAGTAAATCTGGAAAATTTTTACTGAACGCGCGAACATTAAGGTTTGGACGTTCGGGCGTTGAACTTTTATCAAGTAGGTTCTACAGAATTATATCAATGCATGCACGTGATCTACGCGCGTCAGGGATTCTGTTCGAGCGTTTGCTCAACGCACTATAAATGCACAATTCAAGGTTCGCACATTAAGGCTTAATTTTTCACTTAACTCCAAATTTCTTTTTAGAATTTGATTCCTATTTCACTAAAACCTTCACAGACTTCACTTTGCTCCCTTAATTCTCAGGCATGATCCACTTCCAGCTCACCTTCATAGCACAAGTGCTTAATTAGTCAAATAAGCCCAATTAAATCAATAAACTTAATAATTAAGATATAACTGAGTTCGGGGTTTTACAGAAACACTTAATGGAAACTCTTCCTTTTCGTTAGGAGTTTAATTGTATTATGACACATACATATATATTGAAGATTACAACATGGAGACACCTACGTGTCAAAAACACACCCACATACGTGGAATAAACAGAATAGGCATACGCCAAGTCACATATGTGATCATAAACCCACATATGTGGAGCCAAATACATGTCCAAATTCATGGTTTCAATAGGCAAATATGATCCGAGTGTGTATTAAATCATTTGATGCTCAAAACATGTTCAGATAATCCAAATATAAGTGTAGGAACTCTTAAAATCAAGTTTCATTTAAAAGAGAAGAGTTTGAAATGATAAACTCGGATAAAAGCTATTTCAGTAGAACGTACCCAAATTCTTTGTAAAAATTCATTTTAATTATCGGCCAGTGCAAACAACCTTTAAACACTCTAATCCTATTGGTACATGGGTTGGAAATAAATAAAAACATTGTTATAGTGAAAAACTAGGCAAGTTGGAAAATACTAGAAATTCTGTCATGGGCACTCGAGTAGTGTCAGGCACTCATGTGGGCGACTGTTAAAAACTCGTTTTAAAGAGATGGTTGCTCAAGTTAACCCTCGAGCGACAGATCGGGCGTTCAATTTATGAAATCTGTTAACATTCGGGTTCTAGAATTTAAAAAAAACACAGGCAAGGCGCCTTCGATGGCGCTCGAGCGCTGTCAAGCGCCCTAGGATTATCACTCGGCGCCTGCTTGGGAGCTCGAGCGGTAAACCAGGCGTCCGTTTAAACTTGAAACTTCTAAGTTTTCCGAAAAGTTGCGAAATTCATTGTAAAATCAAATCTCTTCAAACCATTTCGAAAACGTTTAAAATCATCCTTTAGACATGTTAGGTTAATTTAGAACAGATAAAACTTCCTTTACAATTCAAACTAGTCAAGATCAAACATGGATAACATGCATAAACAGAATCTAGAAAGAACTATAACCTAACATTATACACCTCGAAAATCACTTCTAATCTTAGGATTTCATCTTCAAATCACTCTAAAACATTTCAGATGATCACATACACTGAAGCTACATGTTTACACACCAGATCATTCACAAACAACCGGAAAATACACAATTCATATTCTACGACAAACCGACTAAAATCTGTTTTATGCAAGTTGAAGGGACTACTTACCTCTGTTCTGAGATCAAATCCTTCTCCTAACAATCCAGAGATCACTTTCTAATGAATCCCACGAACACAGCAATTCCTTTTAATCAGATGAATATACTTTTCAGAACTTAGTAAACTCGAAACCAAACTAGTTGGAGATGAAACCATAAGTTGATTAGTTTCTTACCTTAAATCTGAATTGGATCACTCTCTCCTTCTCTCTGATCTGATGAAGAACAAAACACCAAGGTTTCAGGCTTTGGGAGGTCACGAATAGGGTGAGAAGTGGTGTGCGGCTGTTCCTTTGAACGTGAATAGCAACAGTCACAGCATAGCTTTATTTAATTTTTTTTATTTACACGTTTGCCGAAGTTAGCATACTAACCCTAATAACCTTCTTTTTCTTTAATGTCTTACCCTTCAAACCAATATACTAACTCTCAATAAAAATTTGGTTTTGGTCGACCTCACCCTTCTCTAGTAGGATTTGACCACTTAAAATCTTTTCTCTTCCTTTTTTTTTTCCTTTCAATATTCAATTAGATCAACAACAATAATAATACTAATATTTAAATTCTAACTTAACATTAAATTATAAACTCACCTTAAATTAACTCTCCAAGTTCTCCGGGTTAACCCTGGTTCCCATTCTCTGCATAAATTAACAACACCTCAATTTATTTTATTTTATTATTTAATTTCCTAAAATTCTGGGGTTTTACAAGGTCAAAATAGGAAAAAAAATAAGCAGAAGAAGACAAAAAAAAGGGACGAAGTGTTTCTTTTATAATAGGTAATAGATATTATTTTTTTTTAAAATTAAACTCCCCTTTTTGTTTGGAGTCAAAAGGATAACGAAGGTCGAGCACATATCTTTTTTTTTTAACTTCTTTTTTTTGGACGTGGCATGTTGCATGCCACGTCGCTAGACCCTTTGCATGTTGCGCGACCCTCATGGGGTCGTGCATCCCGTTTATTATCTTTTATTATTATTTTTTGGACGTGGTAAACAATTCCACGTCATCAAAGTTTTATGCAAACATTCTCTAAATATAAAATTTATATTTAAATATTGATAAGTAATTCTTTATCTTTTGAAGAATTACATAATTCTCTCACAGTGGTTGAAATATGAAAAACTTTACCCTCTCCATATCTATAAATAGGGTAGTCTTCTCTCCTCTACACAGAGATCTAAATAGATCCGAAGAAAAGACGTGACGATTTGCCGCTTTGAAGACTTGAAGCTCAGAAGAACCGAAACTCTGGAGACTTGATGGCTAATCATACAAGGACACAAGTCAAGAGATCAAAGGAAAGACTTCTCACCAAATCATTTATAGATCTACATGTAAAATCCATTAGATCTACCACTTTCTTCATCTTCCATCAAGGAAGACTAATGCCTAATTTGAGATCAAAATATTCTAACCCTCAAATCAAAAACATTAGAAAAAAGAATCAGTGGAATTATAGGGATCTGTACTCCATTTATTTTATCGATAAAATAGAATTTTATTTGCATCTACACATCTAACACATTTATTTTCAAATGCAAAACTTTTAAATACCGACATGAATAGAATTTGCAAACTTTGAATGCTATTTCTTTGAAAGTTTCAATTAATGTGCTCAAGTAATTAATTCATCTTCTAAGCTATTTATGTGAATTAAGCTTGCTTTTAGTACAGCTATAGCAAGATGTTTGTTATTCACCACACAGCCTTGTGGCCTCAAATGTGTTACTTAAAAATATCATTTTGTAACGCTATCTGTTAATTTACAACGCAAAAGACAATTTACATCTTCATGGGTTCTTTATGATGGCTCAATGGCTCCTGGGTATTCTTGTGCCTTTGTCGTCTGTAATTGTATTTTGTCGTAAATATAAGTTTAGATTCCCTTCCCTTGGATTTATTATCAGTTCTGCATTGGTTCTAATAAAAGAACAGTAAAGCACACACTATGCACGTGATGAAGTTAGAAAACCAAAATGTTAATTTTCTTTTAATTACCTTGAAATTGATTATATTTTAAAAAATAATTTTGAAACCAAGTATATTAAGTATAAACAAAAAGAAAATTTATTATATAGAGATTAAGATAGCCAAAGCAATGATTGTTATCCATTTATGAAAAAGTAAAATAGATGGCCAATATCTATTTAATAATTATCTATTCACCTAATTCCAATACGTAGAAATTTTATTTGATATAAGAAACTAATAGGATTTAAAATGGATAGTTATAACTAATTAAGAGAACATGGTTCTTTGGGATAAAGACGTCATTAACAAACTTTCTTATTTACAATATAAAAGACAATTTAGAAAAAGCCGAGGGGCACTTTGGGATTGCCAATTCATGAAGTTATTGATGGAAGGATAGTGGGTCACTCGTCTCCGATCTCAATCACAAAGGATTTGTATCATGTGGGTTGATATAATATGTTACAAAATACTAGCTTTTAAGTACGCTAAGAGAAATTGTTGGGAAAATTTCTTTTCGCTTATGACAATTGGATGACAAAGTGTCATTAGTTCTAATGAAATTCTTTAAAGTGTGGTGTAGCAAGTAAGTGAAGAAAAGATTCATGAATTGATTAAGTAAAATCTGAACATTGTGTTGTATTAAGGATGCTACAAACAGGTTTAGTGGTAACCTGTTGCAGCTACGCCTATAATAGAATCTGGGTTTGAAAATGACCTCTGTTACGATTCTGTTAGGTGGTTAAAACTTTTCTGTTAGTGGGTTATTGGTTAGTTATGGCTGCTGTTAATACTAAGATAAAAGGAGATCTGGAGAATGGAAGAGGGACTTTTTCGAACAAGAAAGTCTTGGGAGAAAGAGAAGAGCTCGATAGATCAGAGAGGTGATGCAAAGCTGATTGATTGCTTAAAGAACTAATTGAAGCTTTGGAGATTAGCTTATTCAGATCTGGAACTGATCTGAAATCACAATCTGAACCAATTCAAGGTGTGCTCGTGGATTCTTGAAGTTGTCAAGATGGTTGGAGAAATCAAAAGCTGTGGATTGATTTGTTGTAGAATCAACTAAGAGTGAGATTTATCTTAGATGTGATTTCTTGTAAATCTAACACTCTTGTATTCATCATTTCATAGTATATTGGTTTTTCAGGCTTGATCTTCCTAAAAGGGACCCAAGGTTTTACCTAGATGGAAGTCTAGGGTTTCCTCGTATAATTCTTATGTTGCTTTACTATTTTGTTAATTGTTTGTGTTCAAGATTCATAGAGAAAGGGCCTCAGATTTAGAAATCTCAATTGGTATCAGAGCCACTCCACTCTAATATGTTTAAAGAGTGAGATCTTGGTTCTCTATGGCCTATAATAAAAAAGGGGCTTCTTCCACCAGGCTACCCCTCTTTGATGGGTCAAATTACGACTGTTGGAAGGCAAGAATGCGTGCTTATCCGAAGTCTTTAGATGAGAGAATCTGATAGTCTGTTGTG
This sequence comes from Buxus sempervirens, assembly GCA_947561395.2. Taxonomy (NCBI): domain Eukaryota; kingdom Viridiplantae; phylum Streptophyta; class Magnoliopsida; order Buxales; family Buxaceae; genus Buxus; species Buxus sempervirens. The sequence continues at coordinate 13,554,475 of OX387188.1, forward strand.
AATGGGTATGAAGCACCAACAGAAGATAATCAAGGTGTAGTTGTACCAAAGACTTATGATAAGTGGAGTAGAGGGGATTTTGACAACTGTAGCTTGAATTACAAGGCTATTGATGCCTTATTTAGTGCGGTCACTATTGAGGAATTAAGAAGAATCTCAACCTATGAAATTGCAAAAGAGGCTTGGGACATTTTAGAGATTGCTCTTGAAGGTACAGCAGCTGTCAAATTGTCTCGTTTACAGTGTCTAACCACTGCTTTTGAAACAATTCATATGGATGAAGAAGAGAGTTTTGATCAATTTTATTCTAGGTTGAATGATATTGTCAATACTAGCTTCAATTAGGAGAAAAGATTTCTACCTCCAAAATTGAGAGAAAGATTCTAAGATTTCTACCTGAGAGATTTCAACCTAAAGTAACTGCCATTGAAGAAACAAAAGATGTTGATGCCATGAAGGTAGAAGAATTAGTTGGGTCTTTACAAACTTTTGAAGCAAATCTGAAAATTTCCAAGAAACAAAAAGGAATTGCTTTTAATAGTACAAAAGAGGATATTGGAGATGATTCAGATGATGATCTTGAGGAATTGTTCTTACTTGCAAAAAGGTTCAAAAGATTCTTCAAGAAAAAGCAACCATCTACTTTATCCATGAAGCCCCAGAAGTTCAGATCTGAGAAGAAGAATAGTGAAACAAGAACAGAAAATAAGAGAAGGAATCTGAAGGGAATACAATGTTATAAATGCCAAGGTTTTGGACATGTAGCTGCTGATTGTCCTAATAAAATGTCCAAAAAGAGTAATATACTGAAAGCTACATGGGATGACAGTAATGACAATGAAACCTCTGACTCTGAAAATGAAGAAATTCAAGAAAAATTCATTGCTTTTATAGTCATAGTTGTAACGCCCCGAATCCGGGTCTCTTTTTTTCTTCATTTTGACTCGGATCAAGGCATTAACTTGTGGTACATTACAATCAGTTCAAATATAAGGAAATAAAGAACTAAGATTTATCAGAGTACTAGGAAGCTTAAATCATTTATTAGAAGCTAAATCATCCGATTACATTCACTAATTAAATGAAAGGCAACTACAAATTTAACTAATTCTTAATATCCTACACAATCATCTATTACGATTCCAATAAAATAAATACAGCTATATAAAATCATCCTACTCTTTTCATATGAAATTTCTAGACTTCAACCCACTATCTGTCTAACCCGTGGCGTCCTCTCCAAGATGACCTGAAAAGTAGAATATGAAGTGGGGGTGAGATACAACTATCTCAGTAGGTAACACATGCATGAGGAAAACAGTATATATATAGAAAATAACAGTGGTTTCATGCACGGTAAAATAGGCGATTAATTACAGTCAATAAGATAAACGAATAATCACGATACAAACAAACATTTAATCAGTGCCGGAATTAAAAGAAGTTAATCATGCGTGTTTCATTTCAATTTAAAGGACAATGTATTATATTTCACGTTCCCATGGTTTCTGGTTTATTTTCTGTAGTGTCTTCTTAAGAGCAGTTCCACATTTTATTCATGATTCCATAATATTCCATTTTAACAGTTCACATAAATCATAGCAGTTCTGTTCAATTACGACATTTCAATATTTCCTTTTAAATAATAATCCATCAACCTGAGAATTAATCATTATATCAGTAATAAAAACCAACCTTCAGGTAGTAGCCTATCTCTACCATAGAACGCAAACACGTAGTATCCACACAAGCTCCGCAGGAGAATGCACATCTCTAAGACTACAGGTACCCCCTGCAGGAGACAGCATAACTCTACCGCAGGATGTGAACACCTAGCATCTACCTCTACCGTAAGAGATAGCTTCCTCACCTTCCAGTGGTAACTCACACACCCATCCTCCATGTGGGATGCAATCACGCATAATCACATCTCCCCCACATGAGGTATCTCTCCTGTAGGATGCAATCCATCGGAAATACATCTGCCCCACAGGAGGTAATGAATCTCTCCCGCAGGAGGTAATGTCTCCGCCACCAAGCGGGTTGGGTCTCCGCCACCAAGCGGGTTAGGGTCTCTGCCACCAAGCGGGTATCTCTGCCACCAAGCAGGTTAGGGTCTCCGCCACCAAGCGGGTTAGGGTCTCCGCCACCAAGCGGGTATCTCTGCCACCAAGCAGGTTAGGGTCTCCGCCACCAAGCGGGTATCTCTGCCACCAAGCAGGTTAGGGTCTCCGCCACCAAGCGGGTATCTCTGCCACCAAGCAGGTTATTTATAAAACTGGCCACCAAGCCATCACAGATAATTCTCAATTCCATTATTATTTATAACATATTAGGTTCATGCTCAAAGTCCAGTTCTAAATAGTTTCCCCAGTTTATTAATCATAATATTTTGTTTAGTATATATAAAAATATCTTCAGCATGATAACCCAATTTAGTGTCAGGTAGATATTTACTTAAGTAAGAAATTTGATGCATAACACGTACGCTAGAGTGCGGTTCTAATCATGTATTAATTACATTAATACTCAATTGTTTAATAGTATAGGTGAGTGGTTTTTAAGGTAATAGAATTTAATTAAGATTCGGTTATAATATAAAAATTATTCAAGTTTGGATACAGTGGGAGGAATTCACGTACATAGCATGATTTTAATTTGGTTTGTGTTTTTCAAGTTATTAAGGTTTAGTCATGGTCAAAAGAGACAAATAGAAGTATTTAGGTTTTAGTTTAAGTCAAATAAAGTAAAAAGGGAGTTATTACAAATGAGTGTTATTGACTAAATTTTAATAAAAATTATTAACAATTAGGCTTGTAATGATTACAAGCCCTTTTTGTGTATTTGGACGATTTGGTCGCCTAGGCGAAGTTAGGCGACCTAGGTGAGCGGTTCTTTTATTTTAATTGTGATTTTCTTCTAACACGAGCGCCGATCGTCCGTCACTCGGCGGTCTCGGGCGCTCCAAATTTTTAACTAACGCCGAACATCGCCTAGGAGCGCTGAGTGCAGGCGAGCTCGGCGCTCTAACCAAAACGACGAACGGAGTTTCGAAAACTAATTTTTTGTATTCAAATTGCTTCTAACATTCATATAAACATACAATCAATCTATCTACATACTTATATAACCATAAATCATGCAATCGAATCGAATAAACTGTAGGAAATCAAAACGAACGAGAAAACGGTGCTACCTACCTCCGTCCGCTCAAATCCTTTCTTCTTCCAACCAGAGACTTCCTCTCCTCTTCGCAGGCAAGAGACGTTCCAGGAATGGTGAGGAACCAGAGATATGCCCTCTTCCTCCTTCTTCTCGGTCTCCCTTTCTCTCTCTCGTTCTTCTTCTCTTCCGCCGCAGCCTCCAACTTCAACGCATAAGGCATCCTACGAATACAACTAAAACTATTCAACCCTATTTTATTCTTCCTTGATCCCACGTATCTCCCTAGGATCAGGTTCCATACTCATCCACCCATTAGACTTAATAAGGACCGTTAATCCATACTTAACTCGATATCTCGCGATCCAACGGTCAGATCTGCGTCAAACTCCAGATCTCCCCTATCAGTGTGATCATCTATAATTATAATTAATATCCTTCAATAAAATTCTCATTTCCTCGACTTCAGGCTTCAAATCAAACATAATTACCAATATGCCATTATTCCAATTACTAAGCTTTAAATATCATTGTTAATAGACAATCTAAACCCCAATTTAAATCTATTAGTATTTCTCAAGTCTAATAACAAATTTTAATTAATGTATTTAATTATTTTACCGTTAATTAATGTGAATTGACCGAAATACCCTTCTCTCAATATTTTCACATCTACCCATTCAATTTTTTCCGAAATTTCCAAGTTTATTCTCTTTGTCATTATTAGTCCGTTATAAATCCCGAATGAATTATAAGTACCGCAAATCATTCCTTTATATTAAATCCCCAATTTATTTTGACAAATTCATTGACACTCCAAATATTCGTATTAAATTTTTATTTATTTATTTAGTGAAAATTCGGGGTTTTACAATAGTAAATTTAGATACCGAATCCCCTAGTGAGTACAGTGAAGATGATGAATCTAAAGAGAATTGTGATCTTCAAGAAGCCTATAATCTTCCCTACAAGGAATTTCACAAACTTCAAAAAAAGAGTAAGAGAATTTCACTTCAACTAAAGGGTTTTGAAAAAGAAAAAGAAGCATGCATTGTAAAATCCTGAAATTTTAATAACATTAAAATTTTGAACATTAAAATTTTGGAGTTTATGTTTGATAATTTATTTAATTGATGGAAATTTCAGATATGGAGAAAAGAAGGTTCTTTAAAAGAAGAGTTTTAAAAAATAATAATAGTAAATAATAATAATTAAGATATAATGGATTATTAAAATGGTAAAATTAATATTAATTTTATTGGCTGGGTTTTGATGGCTGAGATTTACTGAGAAAAAAAAATGTTATCTAAGGAAGTAGTTGTTACATTTTACAGCTAGGTAATTAATAATATTTTAATGGAATGTAGGTGTTTTATTTAAAGTTATAGTGTAGATGGCATGGTGGCATGGCAAAGCACGTGATCGCATGTTTAAAAGAGTTGAATAGGTAGGGATCCCTGGGTAGGCGAGCATACAGCAGATTGTGAGTTAAAAATTGGGTGAGCTCCAATTGCAGTTTATAAAAGGGTCGAAATGCATTTGAGCAAGGTTAGTCGAATTGTTTCTGGAGAATTCAGAAGAACTGAAGCTGAACCAAATTATTTGGAGGAAGAAGAAAGTCTAATTGAAGGAGAAATTACATCTGGTCGGTGGAGGTAATTGGGAGTAATCTGAGAATCTAATGGTTGAGTTGCTGCAGAAGATCGTTCAGTTCATTGGTTGATCTCATGGAGATCTGGTAAGTGTATTTTAGATCTGATTGGTGTGAGAAAATAGAGAGAAATTAGGATCTGGATTTGATTTGAGCAGATCTGATCTTGTTGATGAAACAGGGAGTGATCGGCAATCAAATTGGGAAATGCTAAATTGTTGAGATCGGAGGTGGATTCAGAGAACTCAAGCTGTGAAAGGAAGCTAGATTCCGGAGGGTTTGTCTGCATTGGAAATGGTAGGAGCTAAGCGGCGGACACTTTGCTGTTGGAGAATTCAGCATCTGAAATTCGGTGGAGATTCAATCATTTTAGGTGCTGATCTCAGAGAGATTAGAGACCAATTAGTCTCTGGTTTGATCTTCCGGAGGTGTTATGATCAGAAGATTGTGAGATCTTAAGAGTTGTTCATCAGCACAAGTAATTAGCACCTTCTAAAACTCATGCTTTTGTGTGGATTTTGGTCTCTCTGAAAAAAATTAGAATTGTTTTGAACGAATCTGAAATTCTGTTCACAATTATTGATTTCTTTGAGCAGATTTTATATTCAAGTTTAGTTAATCTATTCACCTATATTTATTAGAATTGTAGGGAAGTTAAAAATAGCACCAAGTATTCATAGAATTGTTGGGAGGCAACATACTAAGGTTGGGTTATAATTTTTCTGCAGCAAGTGATTTGGGTCTCCTTTGAACTTGTTGTTGGTGACAAAACCTATGTTATTACCCCACCTAAATTCTTAAAGTTTAAATTGAGATTTCAGATCTATAGTAATTTATGGGAATTAGAATAACAACAAATAATGAGTATGAATTGATAATGGGATCTATTAGTAGAGGTTAGACAAATCTGATTTTTCTAGCTATAAGAAATTTTTCTAATTAGAGAATTTTTTTTAGAAGAATTGAGATGAATAAGTAGTTGCTGGTCAAATTTATCTAGGAATCACTTTAGAAGAATGAAATAAAGACAATCAACGGAATTGGGGAAATAACCAAAGCCGAAATTAGAATTATAAAATGAGATGATTCTTCTAGGAGAATATACTGTTTAAGATTCAAAATAAGCAACACCAAACTGATTTTATTGACAAGGTTGAATTCTGAATTTTCTAAGGACTATAATTAGATGCTAGTCTAAGGAATTTAAGTAGGTACTAGTGATGTTACATGAAGATTATTAATTGATAATTTGAGTAAGCTAAATGTGTAGTTAGATCAATGGAAATATTAGGCATTATTCCTAGAGCTTAACTAAAGATTAATTATATTCTGAAATTGTTTAAAACTTAGAAACTCTACAGCAACTTCAAGTAAGTGAACCATGAAACTTTAGAAATAAATACTAAGGAAAGAACTTATAAAATTTTATCTGAACTAATAGAAATAATTGAACAAAAACTTTACTGATTTAAAGTACTTTTGTGATCCATATCTTATTACTGAACTTCAGATCGTGATTTTGTTGAACTGAATTTTATCGAAGGTTAGTTTGCTGAACAGAATTTATAAAAGAGGTTTCTTTGAGTTGTTTGTTTACACCGATTGTTTTGAATATTGTTCTTTGGTTTTGAATATACATTTGGAGTTCCATGGAGTATTGTTCTGATCCTAAGGGACCCATGATAAAGATGTTTTGTTTTTAGTATATATTTGCTACCAGAGGTTGGTCTATTTGTTACCAGAGGTTGGTATATTTGCGACCAGAGGTTGGTCTATTTGCTACCAGAGGTTGGTTTAATTGTTGAGTTTATTGTGTTGAAAGTCTAGCTTGTCCTGGATCCAGAGTCTAAGCTTAGTAATGTGATATGTTGACTTTATTGCTGTAATTGCATGGCCATGAGTGTTGCCATGACTAGAGTAGAGCAACCTGTGATCCTTGGTAGGCCGGGTTGTCAATGCTGAAACCCGGAATATGCCGGCATTGGATGACAAAGTTCCTTAGTAGGCAGTCATTTCAGAGTACCGAGTCTATATTGACCGGACTATGTTCCAAGAGGCTTGGATGTCACTCAGGCATGTAAATTACCCAATATAAGTAAACTACATGATATTGGCCTCGATGTTTTGGTTTTATCGGTATTTGTAACTCCAATTGGTTCTGAGTGGCCCATGATAAACATTCAGCTTTCCGAAGATTATTATTTCATCAAAGTGTTGTTACCTGGTTATAAATGACTTTAAGGTTATATTTGTGATTTGATACTGACATTAATTGCTTGGCATACATGTTGAATTAAACTAGCTATATCATTTTTATCTGTTATATTATTGTGGGATTAGTCGGATTAATCATGTTATCATCATCGTTACCGGTGTATTATTCAATCCATGTTTCATAACTTTGAAAAAGGTATTTGTGCATGCATGTGCTACTTACTGGGATATTCATATCTCATTCCGTATTGTTTTGTTTTGTTTTCAGCTGCTCTTGGAGAGGACGATACCTGCGGGTAGTTGCTCGGTTATATGAGTGTAGAGTTGTATTCTATTTTTACTATTTTAGTTTGGGATTATTTTAGTGCACTCTATTATATAGTTATTGTTGTATTCATGTTTTTTTCTTCACTCTGATATTGCGATCCTGTGTTATATATTAACCTCCAGAGATGAGTTATGGTTTCTCTACGTAACTCGGATCCGGGGCGTTACATGCATGAAGCAAAGAGAAGAGCTGGAAAGAACGGTTTTGGAAGTACAAGTTAGAGAAGCTTACTTGATCTCTAAAGTCGATGAAGCTAAACTCAAGTGCAAGGAAGAATCTACTGTGATAGCTGACTTGAAAGGTAAATTTCCTTCTTGGAAAATGAAATCAGACTATCTAAATTGTCTTTCTCTAAATTTCCTGCAGGATCAAAGGCACTAGATGAAATGTTGGAGAGTCAAAGAAGAGATAAAGATCATAGTAGACTAGGACTTGTTGCTGAAAATTCACTGAACAAAGCATTCAAAGGAAAGGAAAAGATAATAGAGAAGGCACCTTCAAAAGAAACAAACTCTTCACAAGTCCAACCAAGCTCTAAGGCTCCATTGGGTAAAAGATTCTCACCTTTTTCTCGGATTAAAGTTCAATTTTCTGAAAATAGGCATGACACTAGAAGGAAATCTGAGTTCAATTCCATCACATTCATACCTATATGCCATCATTGTGGAAGAAAAGGACACATTAGACCTAGATGCCATATACTACATGGATTACACAAAGAGTATGTTGATAAGAAAAAATTTCAGACTTATCTAAAGTCAAATTTCTCCTTATATAACAGATTTCAAGCTCTCATGAAAGAAACTGAACTCTTGGGACATGAAATTCAGAATTTAAATAAGACCAAAAACCCTTCATTTTTTTCATCTAAATCTCAAGAGAGTGCACCTAAACCTAAGAATTCTGCAGGTAACACATATCTTAAAGGTTTGGTACCTAATGTAAGAGAAGTTTGGGTAAGAAAATCTAAACCTATGTGTCATGTTGGTGATGATATTTTCACAAAACTTTAGATCAACAAAAATTTGAAACACTCAGGAAATCACTAGGAATATGCTCCATGGAAAATTAGGTATGTAAAAGTTTTGATACTCATTCCTTTTAACAATCAATGAACCATATATAAATCATAAGAATTGTTCTGTTTTGTACACTAAATTATTTCCTAAAGTTCATTAATAAATGAGAAAGGTCATAGAAATTGGAGTGTTTATATTATCATATCCTTGAGTCCAAGTTTTTCTACTATTATTTTTTAATAATAAACATATAAAATACTTGTAGTCTCAAGAATTTCTTGGACATAAATTCTATTTAGCCTTTTGTGCTTATTGGAGAAGTGAATTTCTGAAAAGGCAATCTCATAAGGTAGATTGAAAGTCACCTGAGCCACACAAAAAAATTTTGAGTGAGAACGAGGGATGAGCTGTAAACCCCAAACATCCTGAATTCATTAAAAAAGAAAGAGGCAAAAATGGGAAGGCTACCTATCTTTAATGAGTATAAGCCTTGAAGAATACCACAACTCCTTTGATTCAAAAGGTAGAAAAATTAAAAACAAGTATTCACTATTTCTGTACCTCATTAATAATAGCCCATATTGAAAAGACTCACATGGATATTACATATCTCACTCACACTAAACCATTTCTATGAAATTTAAGCTCATACATGATGAATGGTATGTGTTTTGATCAAGTGTGTTTGAAAGAACAATCTTATATATTTCTCATTAGTAATTGATTGTTAAAGTGAATCAGTAGATGATTTTTTATATACTTAATCAATTTTATATGAGCAATAATGTCAATGATTTATTGATTTGTTTTAATTTTTGATCATCTAAATGTGTTGTGGTAATATTACTTTTAAAGTATTTGGATTTGACATCATTTTAAGAGTTTAATAATGTCAATATGTGGCCAAAATCTGGATTTCTTTAAATTTGCACAAAGATTGCACTGTATGTGTGTCATGTAACCTCAATAGGTTATAGGGTCTTTTCTGGGTACCTTTGAATAGGCTACACCCTGCTGTCTAAGAAAAATTGATTTGGGTTACTCAATCTAAGTACCATGTAACCTGTCTTAGGTTACATCTAATAATCTTGGTAGCTTCTTGTAGCTACACAAGGGTGAGGTATATAAGGGCATTAAACTCACTTTCTCCTCTACTCGACTAAACGTGAGAGAAGAAACAAAAAGGGGAAATCAAGCTTGGGTACGACTCTCCTTGGGGTTCTTCTTGAAATCAATCGAGTGTTCCTTGCAGCCTTATTCTTGATCATTCATCTTTGAAGACTCTTCATTAAAGAACAAATTGAAGGTATGCTGAATGTAACGGCCCGGATCCAGGTTTATTTAAACACATAAACGCAAATCTGGTTCGTTAGGGAAAATGGCCCAAAACAACAATTCCAGACTTAAACAATTTCATTTATTATATCAGAGTGCGAAAATAAAAACATCTTTCAGAAAACATGGAATTAAACCACCAAAATAATCCATTAGTATTTCATCTATAAAGTCTGGAAAGGTTCAACTAAATAAAATAAATAACATCCACCAAGGGTGTGGAGTAAAGATACTAATAATCCTTCAAATGTCATCAAAATCCTCAAATAAAAATACTAAAGTTAATTCCTAAGAAAATAAATCTAAATATCTCTCCATGTCCTCCTAGACCTACACAGGAATGAAATAGTCGTCTTCCTGGTAATCACAGTAATCCCCCGGAGTCTCTACCCCAGTAACGTCCTCTCCGGGAATATCTGAAAACAAAACCGATAAAACAATAATATGATAAACAACATCTCAGTAAGCAGTCATGCAAATAGTCGACCACAATAAAATATGCAACGCTTAATCAGAATAATCACAATAAGATTCAAGACAACAATAAAATACAATTTATCCACCTCATGGGACTCATGAAATAGTATACCAGAAAAAGAGAGTAGACATGTGCCAATATGCTACCTATCCGAATTACAATGGACCAGCCGCCCTGCAGTATGACTATTCAACACCAACGGAAGAACCCAACCATGAGTTAGCATGTACTGTCCAACCAATCCAGGAGTGGGTAACGTAGCGACCGACCAATCCTGGAGCAGTACCATCCTCGAGATGATAGAATGCCTCAAACATAGAATTCAAACCTTTCTAATACACATTTCACTTACTAGCTATTCTATGAATCCATATAACTGCTAAGCCCACTCAACGATGAGAAAACCAACTAGGGTAATGGACATACTTCTCAATAACACCCACCAAATACAGAACCTTATCTATATAACCAAATCCGCCCATGCGGGAAACAATAAAACAGGCACCAGCCTTGTCACACCAATGATCCAAAACCAAAACAGAATGTACCAAGTCATATGTCCAAAACTCCAGGTTTCAATGGGCCAATATGTCTTGAATGTGTATCGACTCCATCGACGCACAAAATACCTTCATATCACCCAAATACAGCTGTATGAACTCACAAAACCAACCTTGGTTTAAAGTAAAATCTTTTGGAACAATGGAATCAAGTAAAAGTGCCTCTTTAGAAAACATCTAACCAAAATCTTTATAAAATTGAATTTTAAACATCCGCCAGTGCAAACGATTCCCAAATACCCCAATCTTGATGGTACATAGGTTAAAATTGGATAAAAACACTTCCGTAATGAAAACTAGGTTGAAAAGCCAACTTCCAAAAATCTGACAGACTGGTCGCTCGAGCGGCCAAGGGCTCTCGATTGGCCTTACACAATAAGTTGTTTCAGGGGAGATCACTCGAGCGACTGTTCTAGCAACAGTTCAATCTGGGTAAAATTGCTCTTGGATTTTGAAATAAATACATAGGGCGCTCGAGCGACTGTTCTAGCGACAGTTCAATCTGGGTAAAATTGCTCTCGGGTTTTGAATATATACATAAGGCGCTAGAGCGACTGCTTAGGCGGCCCGATACGTGAAAAATCTGCAACTTTGCGAAATTCAACAAAAATTCCACAACTCAATATTCAATGCATCAAAACCATTCTAAAACACTTTATAAACATGCTAGAACAATTCCCAACAATTAAAACATCATAAATAACAAAAACAACGCATCCAATCACCAATTAACCACGTATATTGTCTAAACACGAATTTGTATTTTATGCAAGCGTCAAGGGACTACTTACCTAGTTTTAAGAACTTAAATCTTCTCTAAAAGCAACGAAATATCACCAAAATTATGCTCCAACAATCTCACAAGTTTTGATCTCGTCTTGGTTAAGAAAAATCATGTTTTTAGAATCTAGCAACACATCTATCTCTCCAAAAACAGAACTTTCTCTTGACTTGCTCTTACCTGAGTTTTACTGCACGAAAATCTCCTTCTTCCTTCTCTAAAACTGCTCCAGCAAGTGCTTGAATATTAGGGTTTGATCACAAAGAAGCAACGAGATGAATAGAGGGAAAGAGATGGAACGTGCGGCTGTTGGTTTCTATGTTGGACGTGAATTGCCTATTTTCATGCACATTAGGTTATTTTATTAGTTTTAGAGGTTTTTACCATATTGCCCTTCTTCATTAAATCAAACCATTCAACCCAACTAATCCTTGAACCAACTAAAATCAAGCCATTAAACCAACTAAACCTTTGGGTCAACCCACTCTCCTTGGGTTCGACCAACTCCCTTTATTTATTCTTATACTTTAGTTAACTTTTCACTATAATAATTTGAATAATTATAATTAAACTTCTGCCTGGATTAAATAAAAAATTCTCACCTTATATTAGCTTTCCATGTTATCCTCCGGTGCATCTTGAACTCCTCCGGGTTGAACCAAAATTTCATCTCCTACATATTTATTAACCAATTAGTCTATTGATTTATTTATTACTAAAATCTGGGATTTTACACTGAATTTTTGCTTTAGTTTTTTAGGTTTTGCATGATTTCTACTGATTTCGTCTTAGAATCTCATTGCTCTTTCAAATTTTTTTTTTTTTTTTGATTTCATCATCCCATTCAATTTGTATTTCAATAAATCTAGCATTTGTTAATCTTTTTGATAATCTGTTTTGGTTCTAGGGTTCTGGTTCGTTGATTTGCATTTTTTTTTGGTTCTATTTGGTTCGTTATTTCTAGGTTATCAAATTCTACTTTGGTTCTTTGGGTGACTAAGCGATCTCTTAGCATCAAAGAAGCTTACATCTCATCCTAAGTTGGTCGATTTGGAGATTTCTTTGCTAAATCCCTCTTGGAGAATCGGTAAACATCATCTTCTACCTTCTTGGAGTTTTCATCCTAGGATTTACTGTGCATTTCTCTAATATGTGATGTTTTGGGTTTCAATCTTGAGTTTGGAGCCTTGTTTTAGGTTGGATTTCATCTCTAAAGTGTTTATCTTCTCCCTATTTCCCGCATTAGAAATCGGCAAGAGTCAATGAGTGCTCATGTTTTCATTCTAGGGTTTCATGAATGTTATTTTCTTGATTTCGGCCATTGTACAAAACCCTCTCAAAAGAGTCTTTCATTGAGCATGTTAAAGGGATTTTTGTTTTCAGATTTCACTGCTATTTGCACATGGCTAAATTTCTTTAGATTTTCATCTTAATCTTTAGAATAGGATGAGTTTTCTATTTTCTCTAGCTCTCAAAGAATGTATGACTCTTTGAGTTTCATTTTCCCATTTTGTGTACTGCATTTGCTGATTTTTCTAATTTGGAGTGTTTCTTTGATTTCTCACCTGGACATTTGATGAGTGGAATTTTTCCTTATAGTCTTGATTCTTTTTAATATAAGAATATTTTACTTATATCCTTCTTTAAACTTGACATGAGTTCTCTTGTTAAACACTTGTATCCCTTGAGTCATTGCATGACAAAAAGGGGGAGAATAGTACTTTTCTTGAGGGGGAGCTATCTTGAGGGAGAATTGATGAAGTGGTATTGCTGGAGCTGATGGAGAGGTGGACTTGACTTGAAGGGGAGATGATCTGATAAACAATCTTTACAATAAACAATCTTGGTGCACTGATCTTTTCTGATATTTTTACAAGCCTTGACTGATTCCTTGGACTTGTGTACTAATTTCTTTTACTTTACTTGTCTTAAATGCTACTGTTGTGATATGAACCGTTACTGAGGTAATATGGTTGTGAATGCTTGTAACGCTCCAAACCCGGGTCAGTGCAAACCGGCACCCAACCCAAACCCGGTTCGCTACTGTAACAACCCAAGTCCGGTTCAACAACCAAACTCGAGGTGTTACCACGAAGCTGGGGTCAAATACAAACCAAGATTCACAATAATTTTAAACTTTACTAATTCATTACATCAGAGTTATGGTGGCCAATAAAACAATTCTTATTTCAATAATATCAATTCAGTTTACAATAAAGTTTATCAAATCAACATGTGCCATTAATACCAATTACAATTCTACCCATCAAATTAAAACCCCATCTTCGCGATCTCTCCAAGCAACCTGAAAAATAGGGGAAAACGGAGTGAGATTTACATCTCAGCAAGTAGCAGGTGCATGCAATTAGAAACAGTCCAATGTAAGCAAATAGTCATGAGGTATGCGATTAATCAACAATAAGACGAGAAATTCAAGTTATTCATGGCAATTACAAATAAAGTGATAAAACAGATGATCATGAATAATATCAGTAACTTGATGTTAACGGGGTAAAACCGACAAAAGCGATAAAACAAGTGCCATTGCAGGACTCACAAAGATGATAAGTATTTGAGATGACACTCAACTAACTGCTATACCACAGTGCGGCTTAGGGGTAGTGCTACTAATGATACTCAAGCCCCATGCAGCGCAGCTTAGACAAGAGCCGTAGTTACCGACTTATTGTGCACGAACTCAATAGAGTTGGCATGTATCACCAACATGCAGCACCAGAATCAATACATGGAGGTGACCGCTTATTCACATGTACAGGGAATCACCAGTGGTTCACCGAGGTGTCCTCCAGACATAGGACCTTCCCAAAGCAAACTAACCTGCAAGGGAAGCGCGCTCACATATAGGAGTAACTCAACCCAAACTAAATACCACTTAGCTAACCAGCCAAAACTATGGATCCATATACAGCTAAGCCCACTGACACAAAACACGATAAAACCACATACGGGAGGACACGCTACTATAGGAGGCATACACACTTTTACCTGTAAAGGATTACACATCTCTACACAAAGGATTACCCATCTCTGCCGTAAAAGCTAGTATCAACTCAACCACAGAAGCCGTACCACTCAACCGTAAAAGAAAAGCAAATAACATTATACCACATACCAATCCATACCAAAATATTCAATTCCAAGAGAAAACCATGATTCAATCCTTAAAAATCCAAATAAAACCTTTTTCGGAATAACATATGCAATTTCCCAATTATATTCAAAATAAAACTCATGTATCATAATTTCGATAAAAATCAGACTTTATGCAATTCCAGAAACCAATATTCATATTTAAAGTATGAACTAGAAGTAATTCAAGTCTTGCTTAGAATTTTCCCTATTAATTCCCTTTATTGTAATCCCAGTTCTCATATTGTTGCCTAAGATAGTATTTATTCCAATTTTCTGTATTTACAATTTCCAGCATACTCTACAGATCTAAAATCAAGTTTAGAAGATGCTTTTAATCCATAAATACAAGCTGGTATCATTCCCATTGTTTACCTTCAAATTTGTCCCTTTCATATTCTATCCTACCCTTAGGACCTCCAATTTCTTGGTTATTTCAAAAATATAATTTTATAAATTTTTATACTTTAATTAGGTCTTTATAAACATGCTAGTATGCTTCACTTATTAGTAAAATTATTGGATATTTATTCGTGTTACAAAAATCACCAAAATCTACAAATTCTGCATAGAGCTCCTACCTCTACAGGGCTAGGCGGTCATGGGCGATCCTAGGTGCTTGTGCAAATTTTAACAGAAATTTCCAGATTTACAAAGTTCGGATTTTTAGGCTTTTGCCATATGTTTCTTTGGTCTAAATTAATCTACTAACATTCTAAAACATACCTAAAGCCTTCTAGATTAATTCTTGTTAATTAAATACCATCCTATAATTAATTTCATGATCAAACCAAGTTTTCTTCTTTATTTCAACAAATCCTTCAAAAATACCAATCACTAACATATAAACAATTTAATTCCATGTAAATACTGTTCTGACTAATCCATTCAATCCATATGAAATCACAGAAAACGAAATCATGCAGTTCCTCACGTTTTCCAAGGGTTACTACTTGCCTTATACGCTAAAATCCTTCTTCCATTGAAGCTCTTAATTCTGGACCTGACTTTTGCTCCCAAACACACCAACCTAGAGTTATCCAATTCAAATCTCCACCGTTCATATTGTAGATCCATCAGTCATAAACAAAACCTCCAAATGTGAAGGCGATCCACCATAATGAATTTCCCCGATCGCGATTTGATGATGGCTGGTGAAACATCTCCATTAACAACCTTCTTCCTTTCTCTCCCTCTTTTCTCTCAATAATAAACTCACGAAAATTCTCTCTTGTCTAATCTTAATCTCCTATTTATTCTAAGCCTTAGAAGTCCTAAACCAACCTTAATACACTACGTTAATTTGGGCTAACCCAACCATGGTCTAATTAAAGTCTAACCCATTCTAATTAATTCCTACTTTTTCTCCACCTTTTATTTTTCTACCTAAACATTAATAATTTAATCTCTTATCATCTAAACTCCTATTTATAACCTATTTTCGTGCCTAATAATTACTTAAACACTAAATATCACCTAAAACCCAAATTAATTACTTTTTCTCCCAATTAAGACTTGAAATCTCCTAATTACCCTTTTCCACATTTGGGCTTTTATTAATTCCTTTTAATTTATAACTTGTCTAAATAAATTATTTTCTTCTATTTTATAATCCTAGTTATTATTTAATGATCTATTTATTAATTACCCTTTTCTGAAAATTACCAAAATACCCTTTTAGGCTAATTTCCTTAAAATTCTTTCTTTATTTACAACTTCTTACCTATTTGAATTACTTATCCTCTAAATCTTTACTTTTTATTTCAACTAGGACTTAGACTCATATTTTCCTTTATTTATTATTTATTTATTTATTATGTGAAAATTCGGGGTTTTACAATGCTTCCATTTTGTTGATATGAAAAGCTTGTTACTGAGGTAATGTGGTTGTGAATGCTTCCATTTTTGTTGATATGGAAGTTGTAGATTCCAGCTTGATGCTAATGCTAAAGTGAATATGATTTTTTTATGAGTTGGATCTCCATGCATACAACTGAATACATTTGTTTATTAGATTCTTTCATATATTCTCTTGTGAGGTTTTGTCATGCAATTATCAAGGCCAGGGGAGATTGTTGTGAAAATTTCTTTTCCCTTATGACAATTGGATGAAAAAGTGTCATTAGTTCTAATGAAATTTTTTTAAGTATGGTGTAGCAAGTAAGTGAAGAAAAGATTCATGAATTGATTAAGAAAAATCTAAACATTGTGTTGTATTAAGGATGCTACAAACAGGTTTAGTGGTAACCTGTTGTAGATACACCTGTAACAAAATCTGGGTTTGAAAACGACCTCTGTTACGATTATGTTGGGTGGTCAAAACTTTTCTGTTAGTGGGTTATTGGATAGTTACAACTACTATTAATACTGAGATAAAAGGAGATCTGGAGAATGGAAGAGGGACTTTTTCGAACAAGAGAGTCTTGGGAGAAAGAGAGGAGCTTGATAGATCGAAGAGGTGATGCAAAGCTGATTGATTGCTTCAAGAACTAATTGAAGCTTTGGAGATGCCCCATTCGTATACCCCATTCGCACAAACCCAAAATGCCCAACCCTCCTTCTCTTCTTCATTTTCCTCTTCCACCTTCCATTCATCATCTTCTCCTTCTTGATTTATTCCTTTAATCTTTCCCATCACATTGCCATTCACCTTGAATCCATTTGAAAAAAAAACCCAAGCTATAGTGATTTTCGTTTGGAGCTTTTCTTGGAGATTTGTGGAGCACCAACTAAAGAGCAACGAGGAGTGCTGTTCGTAGCTTGCAAAAGGAAGCAAGAAGACTTGCTTAAGTGATTGCAAGAGATAAGTAACACCACCCCTCCCACATTTCAAATTTTCGGCCATTCTCGTGCATGAGATGCGAATGCTAAGGTTTGACATATGAAATGTTTATTTGTGTAAATAGAGAGGATTTCTTTTAAGGGTTTTGTAGAGGATAGATAAATACACATGCTAGGCACAATTTATAGCCCAGAAACACCCAAAACGAGTGAGGTTTGAGAAAAACCACAAATCCCCAAAATCTGGATTTCGCGAGTTGCTGAGAAATCCCAGCCGCTCGAGCGCAGCATCGGGCGACAGTTTTAGGAAGAGACTTAAGGCATGGCCGCTTGAGTGACTGCTCTAGTGACCTGCCTAAACAGAAGAACCCGAGAGCTAATTCTTGGCTGCTCGAAGCAGGCTCGAGCGACCTATCGAGCGCCCTAACCAAAATTTTCCATTTTTGGATTTTTAGCCCAGATTGAACTACCATTTGTTTTCATTCAAATCCAACCCATGTGTAAGTGAGAGTTAGGTGTTTAGGAGGTGTTCCAACTGGAGTTGTCACCAAATTCCAAATAGTAAAGATTTTGGGTAAGTTTTGCTAGAATAGGTCTTATAGAGAGTTTATGTTCCAGATTTTTATAGAAGTGGGATAAATTGATTCCGTCCCTCCAAACACCTTCCAAATAGCCCTTCGAAGTAGAAATCAAGAACCAAAACCAAGTTGTACAAGTATCGAAAGAGTTGGGGCATAGGTTGCCCAAATGGGTCATGAAGTGTAGGAATTTCTGGAAAGCCTATCCTTCATCATAGACCTTCAGTATAAGTACACAATACATGATAAGAAGGGCTTCGACCCGGTATTTGGCAAATGATATGAAGGGTATTGGCCCGTATTGAATTGCACGATGTTAAGGGCGTTGGCCCATTACTTGATAGCATGAAAGGAAGGGCAGTGGCCCAGGGTTATTGATGTAATATACGGAAGGCGATAGCCCCAATTCCATGAGACATGTAAGGGGGTAGTGGCCCCAATTAGTCATCACTGTGGATAAAGAGTATTGGTGGGTAGTGTGTGCAATTCACTTCCGTCGAGGGTAATGAACTAGCATCCTCCACAAAAGAGTATTGGTGGGTAGTGTGTGCGGTCCACTTCCGTCGAGGGTAGTGAACTAGCATCCTCCACAAGAGCTTGGGATTGTGAGATATCTGGTACGATGAACAAATGTATATTTAGGGCATTGGCCTACCTGGTTAGCTTGCTATGGATGTAGACACATTAAATAAAGAGGGTTTGGCCCAAGATTGACTCGGGTAAGGCCATGGGCTACCCTGGAGCACTTCCCATACAAGGGTGCATGTTGTATTGTCATTGTTTCTGTTCTCTATTGTTTTATCATCCCGGCACTGTGTATAATCGATGGCTGATGCCCATTCACTATGTGTAATCAGCAATGGATGCCTAAACGTCATGTGTAGACGGCGTGTTAGTTTCCTATGTCGTGTGTAATCGACGTAGATGCCTAGCCACCATGTGTAGACGGTGAAGCTAGATGGATATGTGTTAATGTTGTTGTTTTGAGGAGCATAATATTAAACCTCTTACATAACAATTGGTGAGATTGAATGAAAGTTTGTACTGAATTGATTAACTGTACACTAACACATAAGCATGCACCAACTTGTATGGCACTGAACTGTGTTATTTGGTTTATGATTTCAACTAACCGCATGTCATGATTTAACCGATTGATATATGCCTAAACTGTGTTTTCTCGCGTATGCATGTGTTGCTTACTGAGGCACTCGTCTAACAGTTGCTTTACTTCTTATTTTTCAGATCCATCGACGTCCAGTGTGAAGGACTGGTCTGGGGATAGAGGAAAAGAGAAAGACTTTGGGTATAGAGAAGCAGATTCCTATAGGCCGTAGGTTTATTTCTTATTTGTACATGTATAGTTATTTTGGACTTATAAACCCTCCAAACTGAGAAGTGTGATATAGTTGTTAGCACCTGATTTTTGCACCCCCAAAATAAAGAAAAGTGAAAAGTCAAACTAAAAGTCAAACCCTGAGGGGGTCAAAAATTGACTTTTTGATTCAAGTAAACTTGGCCATCAAACTTCATATCATTGGAAAGAGCATTTCGACACGGTTCCAACGCAACTGAATTTGCTGGAATCAGAGTCCATGTGAGAAAAATATGGCCCGGTCAAACTTCCAGAAAGCAAAAAGTTGACTTTTTGCTCGACCCCAATTCAGCTGCCAAACTTAATCCCAATGGATAGGTGGTTCCGAGCTGATTCCAACGACACTAAGTTTGTTGAAATCGGACACCGGATGAAGAAGTTATGAGCAGTTGAAGTTTCAGAAAAACTGCCCATGTGGCAAAAAAGCAGCAAAAGTGGACTAAACCAATAAAATAAATAAGATAAGAGTGTTTAGTAATATTTTAATAAAAGGAATCTCGTTTATATAATAAAATAATCATAAAATCGAATATAAATCTTGCAAAAAACCAAATTGAATAAAGGTTTGAAATCCACACATTTTTAAAACGTGCGGGACCGTATTTGCATTACGGGCAAGGCATGCCCGTATTTAAAGTACGGGCACGCTTCTAGAAGGAAACACGCGTCGCTGTACGGCGGAACACGCGTCCCGTACGGCCGAATCTGCGATAATTGCAAATATTCGTTTTTCGCCCGTACTTGAATTACGGGCACGAAAATTTTGCCTATAAATAGAGAGGCCACCCCCCTCATTTGAGCAAGCCTCTTTCCCTGGCCATGACCCTCTCCCTCCTGGAGCTCCCCACGACTGAATGCTGTCCAACCACCACCACCTTTAACCCAAACTTATTTTAATCCCCAAACTACCCTTGCACTTCTAGACTACCCCAAATCCATGCCCAAGTCCTCTTCAAATTGATCTTGAACCCATCCACCCTAACCAAGCTCTTCTCAATTCATCCCAACAAATCTTGAAGGACGCGGAAGCGCTGCTGGATTTCTCCGAGACTCCAGACATCACAAATCTAGGCTTATAAGTGTGGTAATAATCTTAGTAACTCTTCCCTTTCAATGTACATATGAATTCCTTTATTTAAGTGATTTTGAATTCCTTTTTTAGTACATGATTACTAATCAACTCGTTTGGTTTTGATGGAATCCTCTACACAAATGAGCCATATTCCGTGAAATAAAGGATGGATTCAAAGAACGCTAAAAATCTAATATTTTGATTAATGGTGTTTGAGAATACAAAAAGGAGTTTGTTCTCCTTAAACTTTCCCCTGTAAACTCCCTCTTTCATGCTGGAATCTGGTTACTAATAACCAAGAGGAGGATTAGTTGATTTAAGAAGAACAGAAGACGGAAGAAAGTGGTTTTATAAGCCAAATGAAGGAGATGTGGAGTTTGGAAGGAAGGCAAAAGCTCGGTGGAGGTTACCAGAAGACCCAGAAAGGCCACGGAACAGATCCAGATTGAAATCGACAGCAAAAATGCAATCTGAGTGGCGTCCGTAAACTCAGGCCGGTCCAGCCTGGACCGTGTCTGATTCACGGACGAGGGGGATCGGAATCCATTCACGGGCGATGCTGGACCGTATGGAAAATACGGGCGATTATAATGTAGCCTAAAAAATGTAATTTCTTGGCCTGGTTGGACCAATTCCGGCCTGAACCGACCTCTGTTACCATTTGGGCTATTTTGAGCCCATTTTTGGACTTTGGGCCTAGATAGGCCCACCAAGATTCCCTTGGGCCCACTTGAGGGCCCACATTTAGACTGGTCTATACCAAGCTTGTTTTGAATAAACATGCCCAAGACCACTTGACTCTTGGCTAATGGGCCAAATCCAAGCCCATTAAGCCCATGAAATATGTAAATAAATAAAATAACCAAATGGGTTACCCAATAACCCAACTGAGCCCAAGGCCCAACCATGGCAACCCACGGGTCTTCCAACAGGACCCTAATCCGACCCACTCCACTTAAATCAATAAAAGATAAAATCAAATAAAAAAGGGACCCACACTTCCAGCGGGCCCCCACCAGACTTAACAAGGCAGTATGCTGGTCTAAGAAGGGTGAAATTGACTCAAGAACCAGGGAGACCCGAGGGACCCGTCAGACCGACGGGGCGAACCGGGGTGCCTTTGGGACTTCCCCGGATCGTAACCGAGGACTTAGCTAGAACTCTGAAAAGCCGCAGACTAGACTTAGACCTGATTAGGGCAAAACCGTGTCTGCCTGCACTCTCAGGCAGTGGCGACTCCAAAAATCCCGAGGCACGCACCAAAGGTGCGCCCGGTGTGCGATCTAGGTCAAATTTAGGTGCGCACAATAGTCACCCGTCATTTTGTAAATAATTCTCGTGTCTTATTACATTTCTTTTATATAGAACACACTCTTGATATGCACAACATGAATTGTCTTATCACTTGCACTTGTTAGGAAAAAGTTTTAAATTCTCCGCGTTTTTATCAAGTAGTTGGCCCACTTGCCACGGTCTGGGACGAGTCGTGCCTTAGAGGGGTAGACTTGGTTCCGGGTCGTGACATCAAAAGCTGTGGATTGATTGGTCATGGAATCGACTAAGAGTGAGATTTATCTTAGATGTGATTTCTTGTAAATCTAACACTCTTGTATTCATCATTTCATAGTATATTGGTTTTTCAAGCATGGTCTTCCTAAAAGGGACCCGAGGTTTTACCTAGATGGAAGTCTAGGGTTTCCTCGTATAATTCTTGTGTTGCTTTACTATTTTGTTAATTGTTTGTGTTTAAGATTCATAGAGAAAGGGCCTGAGATTTAGAAATCTCAGAAACGCACACAATATGGGCGTATCAAAAGAATAAAGGAATTAGATAAGTGTAGGCAATTAATTGAGAGTCACAAGCAAAATAATGTAAAAATGAAAGGTATTTTGGGCCACACTAGGTTATAATATGTGTAAGGAGACAAAAGTAAATAGAAGGAAAATCTAAGGACATTTTGGATAATAAAAAGTAGTTGTACACGTGTAAGTAATAAGTGGAGGTAATTTGGGTAGCAAATCTTTTTAAATAATCTTAAAGGCTCTCTTTATAATAGTATAAATTACAAAAATTAACCCTCATGACTTAATTTAAATGGTCCTAGTTTTAATTGAGTAAATGAGATGGCCAATGCCAAGAATAAAATGACTATAATAACGTACTATAGGTTGAAGAACTAAATTTGTTAGTCGGGCTCTTAGAATCATACTATATCCAGGTGAAAGAAAAGGTAAGGCTTCAACCTTTCATATATTAGGTATGTATTTTATGGTCATATCTAGTCCAAAACATATAGCCTATAACTATTAACAACTATCATAAAGACCCATTTGAGACACTCAAGATCATGCAAAATCATTGCTTCAACCAACCCATTAACAAAATTTCAGTTGTAACTAACTTACAAGTGGTTATATAATTGTGACTCACAAAAGCTTCATTCTTTTGACATACTTCATTAAGATTTGTTTTTTTCTTTCCCCTCATGAAAATGGATCTTCACATACCCAACATGTACATATTTAAAATGAATAGAGCATGCAACTGATTTAACTAATTTATATATTAAATTCTAAGAAGCAAAAGATAGAGAGACACCTTGAATTAGTAAAAGATGGTAGCCGTTACAATCACTAGAAGTATGATTAGGCCTGTAATTGATTTGCCATTTTCATCAAATATTTTGAATTTGAAGGAGAGAATTCAAGAGTATACAGGGGTTTGAGTAGCTAGACAGACCATATGGAAGGGTAGAGAGGAATTAATGGATGATATTACCTTTGAGCAATTTCCAATACCTAATGCACCAATCTCTGTCCATCTAGTTGTTAAACCATTAGAAGGCATGTAAGACCCTGATTTTTGGTGAGTTTTATTTTTTTTATTATTATTTTATTATTATTATTATTATTACTAAAATATAGCTTGGGAGCTTGTTAACCTAAGTGGCCGGAACATGTAGGGTTTCCAGTGGGCGAGCGCGCATAGGATCAAGGAATTGAAAAGTTATCAAGCGGCGTATGTCTCGCAAGGTAAAGATACCAAAAAGGGAAAGTAGGGTTTTTGGTTTGTAGGAATACTCGTATCATACTTACAGAAATAATTTTCGTTAGTCTCGTTATCGGGAGAGCTGGGCGATTTGGCGATTGCGGCTGTAATGGCGATTAGGGTTATTCCCGTGAAGAACAAGAATCGGAAGGACTACTAGGAGTTTATTTGAGTCGGATTTCTGCGGGTTATGTCTCTCGCGAGCAGAGGATTTGTTCGGCTACCATTTCATCTTCGCGCGCAGCCAGAGTCGTGCTCGGCCGATTGTGGAAGAGGCTGTTGTTCTGGGATTAAGCGCATACTGGTGAGTAGCACTGATTTAAAACCGAGGTTTTAGTTTATTCGTGAGGTATTTTGAACTGCATGATTCGTATTGTGAGTTCTGGGTTTTTCTGGAATACCGTAAGTTCGAACGGCAGATTGAAAATTTATTTGAAACTAAAAATGTTTAGATTAAATCCAAAATGGGTTGGGAAGTCTTCTGGGAGCATTAGGAGTGAAATGGAGCAATAACAGACCTAAACAAACCAGCAAGAATTGGAGATCTCGAAATAACAGAGACTTGAAAATCGCAGTGGGTATCCGCCCACTTGGCGCCCACTTGCGCCCACTTCGGGAAGTAGGCGCTTAGGAATATTGATCTGGCGCCGAGCTCGCGCTTACTTGGCGCTCAGCTCGCGCCTACTCAAATTTGATGCGCCTTTCTCGCGCCTATCCCGCGCTCTTCTCGCGCCTTTCTCCCGCTCAGCTCGCGCTCACTTAGCGTCGAGTGAGCGCATAGTCCATTTTCGCCTGATTTCTATCCGCCGATTGGCGCCCACTTGCGCCCACTTCAGGAAGTGAGCGCATACCCAATTATACTTGCCGAATTTGATTTCCGACTGAACCAAGGGGGATTTTGATGTCTTGGGGTTTATATCACTTCACCAATCACTTGTTGGTAACCTTGGAACCTACGTTTCTTATTTAATTCCTAGGAGAATTCTAGTGGCAAATTCTTAAAGGTTTCTAAGGATGATTGTAAGTTATTTTATACATGTTGTGCTAGATACCAAAACTCTAGGAGTTCTTAGTTGTTTTCTCCTCGAATTTATACACTGTTCTAATTGAGAAATTATTGACTTCGGGTTTCATTTGTTTTGGAAAAATGCTGAAATGTATTGTCTTGTTATAAATAACTGTGTTTTGTATTCAAATGGCATGGTTTTGTGGAATGAGAAATACTGAAAGTATTGAGATACTGTTTGGCCCAGAGGGACAGGTGATGAACTGTGATGAGATATACATGATATGGAATGAATGGTTTTACTTTAAATGTTGGAATTGAGATTATACGATGTTTTACTGTTTTGGTCTAGCTTGTCCTGGATCCAGAGTCTAAGCTTAGTAATGTAATGTTATTTGTTGGTTGTTGGAATTGCATGGCCTTGTGTGTTGCCACGACCGGTGTAGAGCAGCCAGAAACCCTGAGTAGGCCTGGTTGTCAATGCAGAAACCCGGGGAGTAGGCCTGCATTGGATGACGAAACCCTGAGTAGGCCGTCATTTCAGAGTTTCCGAAACCCTGAGTAGGCCGGAACTGTGTACATGGAGGTGTGGAGTGTCTACTTGGCATGTTTAATTTATCAACTAAACGATAGTCATGACATTGACCGATCGATGTGTTGCCGTACTTAACTGAGATGTGATTTGACTGATGAAATGGGTTTTGGTTTGAACTGGAAATTGATATTAGTTGTTTAATCGTACGGAATGTTTATCGACGCATAGCTTTGAACTGTGATTAACTATTTCTGCATGCATGTGCTACTCACTGAGATATTCGTATCTCACTCTGTTGTTTTGTTTTGGTTTTTCAGATACTCGTGGTGAGGCGACTACTGGGGTAGATCCTGCTGAGGCTTATAGGGAGGAAGATTACTATTACCTTCCTTAGACTGTAGGCTATCTTGTTCCGAATTTGAGTACTTTGAATATTTGAGGTGTATTAAAGTCTAATTGGGGGCTAAACCATATGATTCTAGTTAGGTTCTAAATGTTACATTTCTTGGATAAATCAAATTGTGCACTCTGACAGGTTATAGTAGATGATTATCCAGCGATCATAATTGTTTTACGATCCTTGCCTAACCTCCGTGAGACGTGTTATATCTTTATTGAACAACACGGATCCGGGGCGTTACAAGGCAGTCCAAAATTCACAAATAAAGTTGAGATCCCAGCAACACAAGTTAATTTGAGTGAACTTCATTTGAGAGTGAGGGAAACAATGACTTTGGCTGAATTGAGAAGGTCGCAAAAAAATGCTCTATTGATATTACACAAATGAAAGGGTCCGCTTAGGTGAAGAAATGAGAGGCAATCGTCATTTATCTACGTACTATATTAATGAAGGTGCAGAAGTGGAACTGCGTCACTATTTGTGTAGAAGGACCCATGATTGATAATAGATGCTAAATAGTATATATTAGTTTTGAGTGAACTTAGATTGGTGGGTAAATAAATGTTTTTTTTTTTTGTGAGAGGGTAATTATATATTAATTCCGAATAAAATTACAGCCCCTCAAGTCATCCAGGAGGGGGATAGAGATACATATAGGACTAGAACGAAACCAAACACAGGAGTATTGATTAAGGGCAAAGTTTGCAATAAAGTCTGATACCCTATTACCTTCCCGATAAGTGTGGGAGAAAAGGACGACTGAAAATTTTGACATGAGAGCATGGATCTAAGATATTACCCCCAGTAATCTCCAAGGAACTTCCACATGTGGATGTAAAAAGAAAATGAATGATCATTTGTGAGTCCCCCTCCAGAATGATGGATGAACAGTGGCAGGTTGTAATGCCCCGAATCCGAGTTAAGTAGCGAAACCATAACTCATCTCCGGAGGTTAATATATAACATAGGATCGCAATATCAAAGTGAAGGAAAGACATGAATACCACAATAATGATATAATCAGAGTGTGCTACAATCCCAAACTAAAATAATAAATAGAAATACAATTCTAAACTCACATAACCAAGCAATTACCCGCGATATCGTCCTCTCCAGGAGTAGCTGAAAACAAAACAAAACAATACGGGATGAGATACGAATATCCCAGTGAGCAGCACATGCATGCACAAAACCATTTAGTTCAGTTCTAAAACATGCCACGGTAAAAGCATACACCGTGTTGATAACACATATAATTCGAGTAATCCGATAACATTCCAACAATCCAATCGATATAAACACAAAAATCCATCATATAGCCCCAATTAATAACATCGGTATCAAATCTTGAATATAGTCATGAGATCACGAATAACCAGGTAACCGAACATCGATGAAATCATAATTTCAAATAACTCAGGGTTTCGAAATACTAGAGTGTTTATCATGGGCCACTCCGCGCCACTAGAGTATTTTATCATGGACTACTCCACACCAATAGAGTATTTTTATCATGGGCTACTCTACACCAATAAACCAGCAAATAAAACATATCATGTCAAATAAAGTCAAATACCCACATTGGTTAATGTCATGTAGTTGCTTAGATTGGGTAATCGACATGCCAAGGCGACATCCACACCTCCATGTACACAGTTCCGGCCTACTCAGGGTTTCGGAACTCTGAAATGACGGCCTACTCAGGGTTTCGTCTTCCAATGCCGGTCTACTCCTCAGGTTTCAGCATGGACAACCAAGCCTACTCAGGGTTTCTGGCTGCTTTACACCGATCATGGCAACACTCAAGGCCATGCAATTACACCAATGAAGCAATAACATTACATTACTAAGCTTAGACTCTGGATCTAGGACAAACTAAACCAAAACAGAATACTCAATGCATAAACTCACCTCTAGTAACAAAATACACCAAACTCTGGTATCACCATTAAATAAACAAACCAAAATTATCACGGGTCACTCAGAACCAGAACAGTAGCTCATGGAACTTCACATGATATTCTAAAACAAAGAACACTAGTCAAAACCTTTTGTATAATCATTTACTCATTGCAAAGCTATTGTCTATAAATTCTGCCCAACACATTACAATCCGATAAAACTCCGGTTAAACAGTATCACAAATTGGAAATTAACAGTAAAACATGAGCTAAACAAAACCAAGCACACCTGGTACCAAACCAGCAACTAAACTACCAACAAGCCCTTAAAATCTTACTTTAAATCCTCATAAATCCTCCCAATAATTAACGGAAAAATCTCATTAGGTTTTGACCACTTTATAATACTTCCAACATCTTAATCCAGCTTCTAGACAAGTGTTTGAAGCATTAGAGTGGAGAATATCAGCTCAAAATGGTCAGCCGCACTTCACCTGGGAATGTGGTGGGTGCGCTGACCTTCAGACAGTAGGCGCTAGGTCAGCGCATCCAATTTTTACTCATTCCCTGAGTTGCTGCCGAGTGAAGTCAATGGGCGGCACCCAGTGGATACCCCCTGTATTTCCCGATACCAGATTTCGCTCACTGTTAGCTCAATCTGGCCACGACTGACCTAAAATCAAGCCTCCACAATAGCTTATCTATACTTCTACCACCTCTAACAGACATTTAAAACCAAATCAAAATAATTCTAACAAAGTACATGCTCCGACTCGCAAAGTACATGCTCCGACTCGCAAATCTCTTCAAAAACTCAATACAGTCTCTAATAAATCACACAATAGATAGTCTCGACTAATCTCAAGTATTCGGCTTCAACACACAGAGTAAAACTAATGCTACTCACCTGATTTGACGAGCAATTCTTCTAGCTTCCAAATTGATAATCTCAATAGCCGATTGCTACTGTTCCACATGAACAACTAGATCTAAGCTTTATCTTCCTTTAGTAACCCAATTTCATCCTAATTCCAACGAAAATCACTTACCTGATCTTCTCTTGATATCTGCAACCAGGATTTGATTACACTTCACAAATTTACAGCTGCTGAGATCTCCAATCAGCCAAGGATTCTCCTCCGGTGATCTCCAAACATTTTCATTCAAAATAGCCTTCTGAAACTCAATCGAACTCTCCACTGCTCAGCTCTCCAAATTGGCTCCGATCAACAAAAGAACCAAAGTTGGAATGAGCAACCTATTTATAGGCTCCATTGTTGCCCTAAACTACTTCATCATCCACCGCTTCGCCAGACCACCAAGCTTCCTACCTACTCAGCCTCTTAGCCTTTTCATTTACACTTTATCACTCCACCAACTCCTACAGTAGCACCTCATTAACTTATAATAAATTTTAATACATATTACCATTAATTATTTAAATTATTTTCATAATCACCACTTATCTTAATTTACGACCTTCTTCACCTAATTTAGTAAATTCTCCAAATACCCCTTTCTCGCTATACCATCAAACCACTAAAAATCCAACCTATGAAACTTAAATATCTAATTTATCAATTTAGAAATTCCTCATGTCTAATTTTGAAATTTTACTCTAAATAATTTCCTTTTTCCATTTTCTGAAAATTTCAACTAATTAAATAAATCAATGAACAAAAATCAAAATTTTAATTTTATTAAAAATTCAGGATTTTACATAGGCCACCTCCATTTTCAAGCTTTCCAAGGATATAAATAAATGTTTTACTATCCTGAATGTTATGAAAGATATAATTATGTTATCCTTTAGATATATGGTTGTCCAAATAAAAATATAATGAATTTTTTTGTTAATAAGATGGTGTTTAGTTTATAATTATTGTACTTGATGTACACAACTTGTTTGAATAATGGAATAGACAAATCATTTGAGGTTGCAATTGCTCGGGTATGTAACGCCCCAGACCCGAGTTACGTAATAAAACTGTAACTCGTTTCCGAAGGGTTAATTTTTCACACAGGATCGTTATATCAGAATGAAGGAAAACACGAACTAAACATATACCATAAAACCAGAATCAACTAAAACCCAACTCAATATAGAATAGCATATCTCTAATCTGAAACTCACATGATCCAAGTATCTACCCTTCTGTATCGTCCTCTCATGGAGCAGCTGAAACCAAAACAAAGCAAAACGGAATGAGATACGAATATCCCAACAAGTAGCACATGCATGCACCAATACATTTTTCATAGTTATAAAACATGGATCGGATATAAAGCATGTAACAATGGCAATAACATGATTAATCCAAATAATCCCACAATAATCCAACAATCAAATATAATATAACTCATGTAATCCAGCATATAAGTCAAATCCGTAGCATCGATGACAAATCTAACGATGTAATAAAGTGTCGATGAAACCAATTATTCAAAACAACTCAAAAGATATAACTCAAATCAAAACAAGTGTCAACGTCGATAAAGCCATATCATGATCAAGTCTACACCTCCATGTGTATATCCCGCCTACTCAGGGTTCGGATACTGAAATGACGGCTACTCGAGGTTTCATCATCTAATGCCGGCCTACTCCAGGTTTCGGCATTGACAACACTAGACTACTCATAGTGTCGGTGCTGCTCTACACCGATGGTGGAGATACAAATACCAATAAAACATGTAGGCTAATGTCATATAGTTCACATTAATTGGGTAATTCAGCATGCTAGAGCGACATCTACACCTCCATGTACACAGTCCGGTCTAATACATAGTCCCGACACTCTGAAATAACGGCCTACTCAGGGTTTCGTCACCCAATGCCGGCCTACTCTGGGTTTTGGCATTGACAACCCTGCTTACTCTGGGTTTTTGGGTTGCTCTACACCGGTCATAACAACACTCATGGCCATGCAATTACAGCAATAAAGTCAACACATCATATTACTAAGCTTAGTCATGGATCCAAGGCAAGTTAGACCAAGTTATGTAAAATAAAGCTATCAACTAAGCCAACATGTAAACCAAAGTGCTCAAGTACATAAACATGGGTCACTCATGACCAAATCCACCATGAGTCAATCATGACCAAATCCACTCCATCATGGAGGATCTCAAATACATGCCTCCAAGGCAACTTTTCCATATCAGAAACAACATATAAATCAATTAAATCATGATTTAGAATAAGTAATCCAAATATGTCCGGAAATCTCAAATTAGGCTAAATCTGCCCAAAGCAATAGAAAACCGCAATTGTGCAATTCCAGAGGTTAAAACATGTTATGAGCAACTAATAATAGCGTATGAAACTTCATATTTAATTAAAATCAGAAAATGGAACATAACTCATTAAATCCGTATATCAAAACCTATTTTAGAAGAACAAGCCTAAACTCTTCATTATTTTGTATTTCAAGTTAATTCTAGTGTAAACATCTTTTGTACATCTGTATTTTATCTTTTCATAAGTTGGATTTGGTTAAAAATCAATTTCCAATTGAATTCCTATCAATTTAATCAAAAAATACCATTAATATGTTAATTTTACAATGGGTGCTCAGCACATTGCCTAGGCGGTGTGCTGGGCGCCCCCTTTAATATTCCACAAATGAGGTCGCTCAGCACATTGCCTAGGCTATGTGCTAGGTGCCCCTTTAATATTCCACAAATGAGGACACTCAGCACATTGCCTAGGCGATGTGCTGGGCGCCCACTTTATTTATTTCACTAAAATTGGTCGCTGACTCAACCGCCTTAGCGATGAGGTGAGTGACCCCTGATAGAACTCAGATTGGACGCAAATCACTCTCTGTAAACTCGAAATCCTCACCTCTGTCTCAATTCCGATCGATCAAAACACATCAATTAACCTATCTAACCCCTCGAAAACCTTAATTCATGATCATTGATTTAATTTAACAACAATTCAATCGGTATCGGCAAACATCCAATTCGACGCACGATATAGAATTCTTCTTCAAACACGAGCAAAATTCTTATTCAAACAAAGATAAAACTGTAAATCACGGTATGGAAAGTGCTACTTACTTGCTAGAGCTCAATTACAAATCCAGATACTAGAATTCCTCAGATTCGACACCTCCTGATTCCAATTTCTTAGTCGATGGCTTCCTCCACAGATCTAAGATCTGAATTCCAATCAATCTTATCATATCTAAAGGAATCCAATTTATTCCTTTTATCTTCTGTTTATATGATAAAGATTGTTAGTTTCAGATCACTCTTACCAAATTCCTCCTATGGTGGCCCAATCCTCTTCCTTGAGAGCTGATCTCCCCAATTTTTCCAACGAACTACTCTTCTCAATTGTTCTCCACAGCAATACTCTCTCACACGCCCAATAGTAGCCTTTCCCCCTTTCTCTTCAGATCTCCTTTTGATTTCCAGAAGTCTCTCGACTAACCAACCGAAACAACAACCAACTAACAACCTCCTTTTATACTCCCATGTTTTGCCGCCCAACTCTTTTAAACACCCGGTGATTTGCTGATTGCCACTCTACCATGCTAACCTACACTAACACTATAATTAATTCATTTAATTTAATTTAATATCTCTTGAATACTCATACTATAAAATATATAACAATCACTTACCATAAATAATAGTTTTTCTCTTCAATCACTCTCTAAAATTCCCAAAATACCCTTGCTCTTCATTTTCCTAAAATATCCACTAATAATAATCATTTTATTACTAAAACCAATTCTAAATTATTAATAAAAAATTTGGGGTTTCACAAGTGGGTTGGCTTAGGTTGGACACGTATATTAGTAAGTAGCAACTTGACCTGAACTCAACCATTTACTAAAGGAGTTGAAGATGGTTAACCTATACCCAGCCTATCTAAGTTTTGGCACTCGAGCTTGGCTCAGACGCCAAGGCCAAAAATGCTTATTTTTCTTGGTTTTTGGATGCTCTAAGTTTCCATAATTATCTACAAACTTTCCTCATAAACACTCATTTGAATTTCTTCCAAAACATATATAAATTCCTTTCAAATCAATTTTTCTCAAAAGAATTAAAATATAAGGATCATAGCATGTAACAACCCAACCCAGCAAAGTATTGTCCGCTTTGGGCCTCAGCCCACACGGTTTTGTCCCTAAAAGGCGCCTTGCTAGTTAGAGTGTTCTCTTTGACTCTTATACCTTACCGGGCATTCATTCGTTTCCAATGTGGGATCGGGATGTGACATAGCACCCAATAACATATGAAAATCCATAATTAAATTCATGTAAACATGCTTAAATGACAAAACTTCAAACAAATCAATTCCATATCATACCAAATACATCAAGGCATTACCACCAAATCCAAACCAAACTAGAAATCATTCGATTTAACGGTGCAAATTTTAATCACAGAATTCATAGAAAACATGCAAATTTTAAGTTTTAAGGATCACTACTAACTTGCTTATGCAAAACCCAGGCAAAAAATTATTCTAATCTATCTCCACAACTACCTAGAAAGTTTCAACAATCAAGGACAAACCCATGAGCACCTCTTCCTTTCTCCTTTCTTTATTTTTCTTCTTCTCCCAGCCTTGAGCATCCAAAAAAGAAGATTCCAACTCTCAAAAACTTATTTTAAACCACTCTTCTAAAAGGATTAGAAATATAAAATCCAAGATTTTATTAATAAAATAATTGTAATATTTAAATAGACTGATCAAGTTATAAATACTGCAGGAGATGAGGCATTGGTTCAACCCAGAGAAGTCCAAGTTGACCCGGAGGAAATTGGGGAACCTATCTAAGGTGAGATATGAATTTAGGATTTAGTAAGTTAAATATAATCAATTTTGTTATTGCTGAGATTTGTTTTAAGTAAGTGAAAAAATATATATAAATAATAAGAACAAATAAAGGAGGTGGTCAAAGCCCAGAGAGTGGGGGTTGACCCAGATTGGTTTGGTTTGAGGTTTAATGGGTGTGATTGTGTTTGGTTTAATGAAGAGGGCGTTTTAGTAAAAGGAAGGGAAATAATATAATAATCTAAAAAATAAACAAGTGACTGTTCATGTTCAAACAAGTGAACAGCCGGCAACTTCAAGTCCTTCTTCTTCTATTCTTATCTTTTCTTCCTTGTGATCAAACCCTAACATTCAAGCAACCATTGGAGCAGATTTTTAGAGGAGGAAGAGGAATTTCGTTTGGAAAATTTGCATGTAAGAAACAAACTCGAAAAATCTGTTTTGGGACTCTTAATGTGAATGAGTGTTGATAAAAGTATGATTGTTTAATCCAGAAGAGATAAAGGCTTGATGTGATTGATTGGATCATCTTTGGGGTGATATTTTAGAGCTATTAGAGGAGTTGTTTGTCCCAAACGAGGTAAGTAGTCCCTTTAAAGATTTCATAAACGAATTTTGTATTTATTCGATGATCGTGTTTATTCGCATGTTTGATGATTCGTTTGCATATTATATTGTGTTTTAATTGTTCTAACATGTTTATGAAGTATTCTTGAATAATTTAGTATGGTTTTGATGCTATAGCTTTCTAGTTTTAGATTTTAGAATGATTTATGCAAGTTTTCGGAAGTTGCTGAAATTTGTATTTCGCGACAGGCCGCTCGAACTGCTACTCAAGCGCCCATATGGGTCTCGAGAGCAGTTCGCAGGTGCTCGATACCGCTCGAGCGATATCGAGGGCGCCCCACCTGTTCTTTTTAATTTCCAGAAAACCTAAAAGTGATCAAAACCCAGAAGGCGAACGCCCGAAGCATCGCTCAAGTGACTTCTCGAGCGACCAACCCTGAATTCACCTGGATTTCATGTTGCCTATTCGAGCACCCGTTGCCGCTCGAGCGCCCTTTGACAGATTTTTAAATTTCTCCAACTAGCCTAGTTTTCCACTATGAAATTGTTTTTATTCAATTTCAACCAATGTACCATCAAGTTTAGAGTGTTTAGAGATAGTTTGCACTAGCGGATCATTAAAATATTTTTTATAAAGATTTTGAGTACGTTTTGCTAAAAAGACTTTTTAACTTAGACCCATTGTTCCAAACAATTCCCTTTTGAACAAAACTTGATTTTAAGAGTTCTTACACCTGTATTTGGGTTATTTGAGTGTATTTTGTGCATCGAAGGATTCGATACACATCCGGGACATAGTTGCCCTTGTGTGGGTTTTTGGGTCACAGTTGTGACAAGGCAGTTGCCTGGTTCGTTTATTCTGCAGTTGCGAGTTTGGTTATTGACATAGTTGTATCTCTGCGTATGCGGGTGTTATTGGAGAATATGTCCATCACTTGGTTTGTTTTCCACTGTTTGAGTGGGCTTAGCAATTGCATGGATCCATAGATTAGCTAACAAGTGAAATGTTTTCTAGAGGATGATAGCTTTCCTGGATAGGTCGATCGCTACTGTTAGCACCTGATTTTTGCACCCCAAAAAATGAAGAAAATAAAAATTTCAAATTAAAAAGTCAAACCCTGAGGGGGCCAAAAAATTGACTTTTTGATTCAAGTGAATCTGGCCATCAAACTTCATCTCATTGAAAAGAGCATTTCGACACGGTTCCAACGCAACTGAGTTTGCTGGAATCGGGGTCCGGATGAGAAAGTTATGAGCTGGTCAAACTTTTGCGGAGCGAAAAGTTGACTTTTTTCTCGACCCCAATTCAGCTACCCGAATTGATTCCAATGGATAGGTGGTTCCAAGCCGATTCCAACGACACTAAGTTTGCTGAAATCAGACACCGAATGAAGAAGTTATGGGCAGTTGGAGTTTCAAGAAAACTACCCATGTGGCAAAACAGCAGCAAAAAAGCAGAATAAATGAATACAAAAATAAAATAAAATAAAATAATTGTTTATAAAAAATATCTGAAGATATTTTAATATAATAATCATTAAAATCGAATAAAATCAGTTTAAAAATCAAATTTAATAAAGTGTTTCAAATCCAGCATTTAAAAAACGTGCGCGCCCGTATTTGAAGTACGGGCAGAGCATGCCCGTATTTCAAATACGAGCGAGTTTCTAGAAGGGGACGCGTGTCGCTGTACGGCGGGACACACGTCCCGTACAGCCGATTTTGCGATATTTGGAAATGTGCGTTTTTCGCCCGTATTTGAATTACGGGCAAGGCATGCCCGTACTTCAAATACGGGCACGACCCTTTTTTCCTATAAATAGAGGGGCCACCCCCCTCATTTGAACAAGCCTTCCTCTTGGCCTCTCCCCTCTCCGTCTGTGTGTTTTACAGAGCCGAAACCCTGCCCAAGTTCTGCCACCTCCAATTCCTAATTCCAAAAATCCCCGAAATGCCCCTGCATTGCCCAAACTCTGTCTAAACCCTGTTTGATTATCATTTGAACATAGGAAACCCAACCAGGCCCTTTCAAAACCCAATTTGGAAACCCAAGGGGACGCGGAAGCGCTGTCGAATTCACTCGGACTTGGAGGAATCATCAAAATCAATTAGAAATTACATTGTAAGTATGCTCACTGAATTAAGTAAGTTTTAGTTACTTTTTCTTTCTTCTTCACTTACTTTCTTTTTATTTTATTTTCATTATGTCGTTTCTAACATGTTTTGGCTACTGTATGCGATGAGCAACTTGATCCAAAGTGGTCATTTCCATGAAAAGGAGGAGAGAATAATCAAGGGTTATCAAAAGAATAATACCCTACCTAATTTGGTTACAATCCTGGAACTTCTTTAAATATCTGATATTCCCTGTAATCTCCCTCTTATTCCCTTCTTAGCAATGATCACAAATGGTTAAAAGGAAGCTATACTTGCTTGGAAAATGCATAAGAGGAGAAAGATGGCTTTTTTAAGCCAAATGGAGGGAATGGAGAATCACAGGGATGCTGGAAGTCTGACGGAGGTTGTTGAAAGCCCCAGAAAACTAATCAAATTGATCCCAAGCTGAATCGGCACCAAATATGCAAAGTTGGTTGAGCCCGTAAACTCAGAACGGTTCAAGCATGCCCGTATTTGCTTCACGGGCAAGCTTGATCCGGATTTCACTTACGGGCAATGGCAGCCCGTATAACAAACACGGGCCCGTGTAAATATAACTTAAAAAATGTAATTTTTGGCCCGGTTGGATTTAACCCAGCCTGAACCGACCTTTTAGACATTTCGGGCCATTTTAAGCCCATTTGCGGATTGTGGACCTAAATAGGCCCACCAAGGCACCTTGAGCCCATTTGAGGGGCCCACTTTTGACCGGCCTATACCAGGCTTGTTTTCAATAAACAGGCCCAGGCCCCTTGACCCTTGGCTAATGGGCCAAATCCAAGCCCATCAATCCCAAATAAAAGTGTAAATAAATAAAATTTAAATAACCAAAAAGGGTTACCCAATAACCCTACTGGGCCTAAGGCCCAACCATGGCAGCCCACGGGTCTTCCAATGGGACCCGGGTCCGACCCATTTCACTTAGATAAATAAAAAAGATAAAATCCAAATAAAAGGGACCCACACCTTCAGAGGGTCCCACCAGACTAAATAAAGTAGCATGCTAGCCTAGGAAGGGTGAACTTGACTCAAAAACCAGGGAGACCCGAGGGACCCGTCAAACCGATGGGGCGGGCCGGGGTGTCTTAGGGCTTCCCCAGACGTAACCGAGGACTTAGCTAGAACTCTGAAAAGCCACAGACCAGACTTAGACCCAGATAGGGCAAACACCGTGTCTGCCTGCACCTCTCAGGTAGTGGCGACTCCGAAAGTCCCGAGGCACGCACGAACCAACGTGCACCCCGTGTGCGATCTAGGCCATTTTTAGGTGCACACAACTACGTTCACCCACTCCTGGATAGGTTGGACCGTACATGCTAACTCATTCCAATTGTCGGTTGGGTTCTTCCGTTGGTGTCGAATAGCCAGTCTGCAGTTGCGTCTGGTCCACCCATAATTCGGTTAGGTAGCATATTGGCACATGTCTACTGTCTTTCTCTTGTTTTCTATTTCATGAGTCCCATGAGGTTTAATGGTTTGTGGTTGTTTTACTTTTATTAAAGTATCGCTATTCTGTATTTTTAATTGTGATTAGCCTGATTATACGTTGCATATTTTATTGTTACAAACTATTTGTATGACTACTTACTGGGATGTTGTTTCTTATATATTTGTTTTATCGGTTTTGTTTTCAGATATTGTAGCGCCCCAGATCCGGGTCTGTCCTATCACAGCACCAACCCGTACCCGAGACCTACTTATGGGCCCAATAGAACCTGATAAACACAATTTCCTGGGCAATTACAATGTAATTATCAGAGTGCATAACTAAAGAAGCATGGAATAAAAACTTTCCATCCAACAAAAGATTTCCTGTATTACAATCTCCAAAACATGATATACATGTGAACAAAATACAACTAAGGCAACTAACCATTCACAATGATCTCCCCAAAATATACGGACATGTACAAAAGATTCTCCCAAAAGTATAGGTCCAAAAATGATATTTACATCCCATTTACAATCCCCAAGACAAAATACATCATCATAAAAAGAACCCTACTATGGGTGGTAGAAATCCTCTGGCCTGAACTAAAGCTCACCCTCAATGTTTGCCCCGGTACGCGGCTCACCAAGCGGATCTGAAAACAAATCCGGTAAAACAAAACATACATGAGACATAAAGTCCTAGTGAGCAGCAAACATGCATTGATAGAAACAATTTATGTAATTTTATAACATCGTGATAATATTCACAATATAAAATACCAAATGTAAACCAAAACATCTCAATACAATATAAAGTGTAATTTTAAGTCAAATATCTCAATCGGGTAGCACATGAAATCAAATCGACAAATACATTCAAATACTACAAACATGTCTTGTTAGGACTCGTGGTTAGCATGTCTGTAAATTAGATTAATGACCAGTATCCATTGCCACCTACGAGACTTACAGAGAGAAGCCTAGCTAGGGACATCTCAGCAAGCAGAGTACCCACGTATGGGCTGGCAAGTAGTCAACCTAACCAAGGATCCAGACTAAGTGGGATTCCCCACCCACTATTCGATGAATCGCAAGGACTCCCGCCGGTTCCCCGCGACATGGGGTTGCCGCAGCCCTCTGTTCCCCGAGAAGGCCTCACTGATTCCCCACAGTGGAATGCTATATGGATAAGGCAATTAAAGCTAACAAGCCAATACCAACACACTAATTAGACTCACTGTAGATCCACACTAAGAACAATGTCCAATTAGACGACTCATAAATCAAAACAAACCATTCAATTCCAAGAGTAAAACCAGTGCTTAAACCAAAGCCAAATGGAATTCCCCATCCACTACCAGTTCATGCCAAGGGCAAGTGGAATTCCCCATCCACTGCCAATTCATGCCAAGGGCAAGTGGAATTCCCCATCCACTGCAAATAAAACCATAGGTCAAAGCCAATCAAACCATATAAGAGTTTTTCAACACCACTTTCATAAATCCAAGCCAATCAAAACAAAGGTCATAAAATCCTCAAAACACATTTTCGATGAGTGGGTTGATCTTAAAAATCCCAAATAAGTCACCATACCAAAAATCAATAGATTCCGAGACAAAAAGTTTTGGACCTGAAAAATATTCTAAGTCTGGTGAAAAAAGTTGACTTTTCGATGTGGAATTTTTCTAGACAAATTTACAAGGAGTTTGGGGCTCAAATTCTGGTTGAAGTCTATTGGAGGGTATACAAATCATCTAGAATTTTCTGGGCTTCTGAATCACTCGTTTGGATATCAAACTCAAAAAGTGACCATTTTTGAAAATCGAGAAAACTGGAAATTTAGGCACAAACTGAAAATTTTACTTTTTATTAGTTGGGAATTGGGCCTTTGGAGTATTTTTATTGGTTCCAAATGGGGGGTAAAACCTTATTTACATGTAAAGACTTAAGTAAATTGAGCAATAAATACACAGGACATTTACTTAAATGTCTTTCATGTAATAAGGGTGCTATGCGAGAGGCTTTGGTTGTTTAGGAAAGGGTGAAGAACAGTCAAAAACAGGTCCACGATTAGCCCCTGGATTAATCGCCCAGGGGCGATTACCTTTAGCGCGCGGACGTTGAGGTTCAAGGTTCGGGCGTTGAGGTTAAAACAAAGGCAGCGCACGCGTGCCCAGTCAATGTTCGCGCGCTGGAGCTCACGATTAACCCCACGATTAATCGTGGAGTTAATCCTGACTTAACAGAAACTCATTTTTTTTTAGGTTTTCACTCAGGATTAATCGCCAATCTTCAGGATTAATCGCCAGGTCGAGGTTTGAAATATTTTTGACTATTTTCAACATGAAAACTCCTACAATTCATCCATAACCTTTCCAACACCAAATTTGATGATCATACATCATCCCAAATCCACAAGAACACAAATTAACACATGAAACCTCATTCCAAACACAAAACTCATACCAAAATCTGGAGTATGATTAATCTAGGTTGCAAACACATAATAATCAATGGAAAACAACCCAAGAGTGTTATAAATCAAAACCTACAAGTTTTAGAAGCAAATACCAACATGCAAGATCATTTCTTCAAAATCAATCAAACCCTAGAGAGAGAATACGAATTTTGTAATTCATTTTGTTTTGTAGGGTTTGCTACTTACTTGTTAATGGAGAAGCTTACTTCTCTTCAAGCTTTTCTCTCCTTCTTCTTCTTCCTCTTGAAGATTTCAAGCAAGCTCCCACACTTTCCCTCTTGTTCTATATGTCCAAGACAAGAGAAATGGGTTTTCAAACACTTAATTAGAAATTATGGCATCCTTTTACATGCCCAAGTTTTGGGTCTTTCAAATCTGCCCCTAAACAAAGCTTTTATTCGACTAAAACCCTAGGGTGTACCTAAGGCATACCAGGGGGTATCTTACTGTTATTTGAAAGGGTACCTTGGTATTAAATGAGGGTACTTTGGTGGTTCAAGGGTTTTCTTTAACTATTTCAAGGGGTATACTATAGGGATGCTTATGGGGTACTTTAGTGTTATTCGAGGGGGATACCTTGGTATTAAGTGGGAGTACCTTAGTGTTAAGTGGGGGTACCTTGGTGTTTCAAGGGATTTTGTCTTAGCCACTTCAAGAGGTATGTTTTAGGGATGCTTGGGAGGTGTACCTCAGTTAACACAAGGGATACTTTAGTTATACGAGGGGTACTTCAGTTATTTGAGGAGGTACCTTGATGTTTCAAGGGATTTACCTTATTCATTCTAAGGGGTAAACTTTAGATGAGCTTAAGGGGTGTACCTTAGTTATATTGAGGAGGGGTACTTAGCTATAGGAGGGGTGTACCTTAGTTATATGAAGAGGTACATCTAAGTAATACGAGGAGGATGTACCCTAGGTAATATAAGTGATGTACCTTAGGTATATTGGAGGTACTTTAGTGATATAAAGGGGGTACCTTAGCTGTATAAGGGGTTATACCTTAGGCAAAACAATGGGGGGTTACCTTACTTATATAGGGGTTACTTTAGTTAGACAAAGGGGGTACTTTGGCTATATAGGGGGTGTACCCTAGGTAAAACAGTGGGGGTACCTTACTTATATGAGAGGAGTACCTCTAGGAAATATAAGGGGTGTACCCTAGGTAATGTAAGAGATGTACCTTAGTAATACAAGAGGGTACTTTAGCTATACAAAGGGGGTACCCTAGCTATATAAGGGAATGTACCTTAGGTAAACAAGGGGGTACTTTAAGTAAAACAGTGGGGTACCTTAGTCAAAATAAAAGGATACCTTAGGCAATACAAGTAAGGTGCCTTAGGTATAATTAGGGGGTACTTTTGGTATTCGAATGGGGTACCTTGGGCAAAACAGTGGGGTACCTTAGCCAATATGAGTGAGGTGCCTTAGGTAATATAAGGGGGTACTTTAGGTATACATGTGGGGTACCTTAGGCAAACACAAGATGATACCTTAGGTAAACACAGGGGTACCTTAGGCAATTAAAGTAGGGTACCTTAAGGATACAAGTGGGGTACCTTAGGTATAATTGGGGGATACTTTAAGTAACACTTGGGTGGTACCTTGGGTAATACTTGGGCATACCTTGGGTATAGAAGTGGGGTACCTGGGGTATACTTGAGAGGTTATTTGGGTATTCTTGGGAGATACTTAAGGTACACTTAAGAGGTACCTTGGGCATTCTTAAGAGTTACTTTGAGTATTCTTGAGAGTATTTTGGGGTATACATGGGTATACACTAGTGTTATCCGGGAGGGTACCTGGGGTAAACTTTGGGGTACCGTGGGTATACTTCGGAATTACTCTAGGTACACATAAGTCTAATTTTTCAGAATTTGATTTCCAATTCATTTAAGCTAATTGGAGAGTATCTTAGACAATTGGAATTGAGAAATAACATTAATTAAACTTACCTTAATAACCTTCATAAAGTTCAATTGATTTCTCTAAATCCTCAAGAATAATCCACATTTACCTCATCTTCATAACACAAATACTTAATTAGTCTAATGATCACACTTTAGATAATTAATCTTAATAATAAAGATATAATCCAGGTCGGGGTTTTACAGATATTCCTAGGGAGGACGTTGCTGGGATAGAAACTTCGGGGGATTATGCTGAGTACCAGGAAGAAGATTATTTTATTCCTATGTAGGTTTAGGGATTTATTCTATTATCAAAGTGACTTGGTATTTGGAGGGATTGTCTTAGATTATTTTTATTTAGATGAATTTGGTGGATGATGATACATTTTATTTTAGTTGACCTATCCAGACTTATTTTTGATGGATTTGGTATTGGATGACTTATTTTTTTATTCCGCGCTTCTTGGAAGATTTTATCTTTTATTTCCGCACTCTGATTCCATTTATTGGAATTGTTTAAGTCTGGAATTAGTTGTTTTGGGCCATTATTCTAACGTACTAGGTTCAGGTTATTGTTTTTTTAAATAAACCTGGATCTGGGGCGTTACAAGAAACCTAAACTTACTAGGAATGTCTCTCCTTCATTCAACTTCCTAATCCAACCCAACCAACCCCACCCCCATATTTTTTTTGGTGTAAAACGTAGCATGTATTGATTAAGATGATCTTATAAAAACTCTCTCACTTGCATCCACCAACAAGGAGAGAGATAGGAACACAAGAGCCTTTTTGACCCACAAACAAGAAAAATATTCCAAACCAAAGTTTGCTAAAGCGTCAGCCACACAATTGGCTTCTCTAAATACATGGCAAAAGGAAACACTTAGGAACTGCGCACTTAACGATTTGATCTCCTTCAAGATATCCTTTATTCTCCACGGAAAGTCATCAGTTTCCTTGGATAACAGAGATATAATGCGTTTAGAATCTCCTTCGAGTATGAGTTTTAATACCCCTAATGCTTTGGCAAGCTTCATACTCTCCCAAGCAGCCATTGCTTTAGCAAGAATGGCAGATATATTTCCCAGCTTAAGTGCAAAACATGCTAATGTTCTACCTCTATAGTCTCTGCATATACCACCTGCAACCGTTTCTCCCCTTAAACCTCTTGAAGCTCAATCAAAATTAATCTTGAAGAAAGATTGATTTGGGGCAATCCAATGAACCTCCACTTGATTTTTAGTGGTTGAGTCTCACAGTTCTTCATTCATTAGAAATAATGAATCCTCTTGCTTAGCCAAAAGTTGTTCAATAAAAATATTTCTCTCCTTTATGATTAGTCCAAAATCGTGCTATTCTGGGGTGTCTACAAAATCT
Organism: Buxus sempervirens; assembly: GCA_947561395.2. Lineage (NCBI taxonomy): Eukaryota > Viridiplantae > Streptophyta > Magnoliopsida > Buxales > Buxaceae > Buxus > Buxus sempervirens. Next base: position 13,597,565 of record OX387188.1, read on the forward strand.
CAACGGCAGGAGATGATTAATCTCAAACTTATATAGTAATCAATTCTAATTTTGCAATTAATCAAAGATAAAGTTCGATTGATCGTGAACCCATGACTCCAAAGAGTATGTTTTGGACTACGAATCATCAAAAGCACGATTACTCAATTTATTAATCCTGCATAAACTCAAGATGCAATGGTCTTTGGTTTTTGAATCAAGATTCTTTGATTAATTGTCAATCCATCTCGATTAATTGTAGCTAAATTTTGATTAATCATCAAGATTGAATAATTTGGTAATGGATTAGCTACATGCTTTGTGACTTAACTAACAATCCTTAAGTACTATTAAAAACCTTAATTTTTGTGGTTCATATATACTCAACATAGTTATATACCAAACTCAAATCTACATGTTTAATAGCTTACAAAATGGGAACTTGAAACCCTACTTAACCAATTCAATCTTGCAAAAAATATTTTAAATTCTACTACTTCTAAAAGTAAAAACCATCTTTTTTGGTTGTACTGGTACACTTTTTTCCCCCTATTCTCTTGATTAAAACTAACATGCTATATATCCAATAGTTATAGAATAAGCTATTACTTGCTAATGGATTTTATGTTAAACAAAAAGTTTTTGGAAGGTGAAGTAGTCAATTATTATATAAATGATAATGATATAATTTACAAATATTTTTTCTTGTTTTACATTTAATTTATATTAGATAATGGTTGGGACTTCAAGTGAAATTAACATGATTTAAGTAATCAAGAGTCCATAACCACTAAAACTAACCATTCCCAATAAATAATAGTATAAAATATACAACCACTAAAACTCTACACATTCCCACTTTCCTATTAATTAATAGTATATAGTCCATAACTACTAGAACTCTACACATCCCTATCCCACTAATTAATATTCTATTTCAAATGATAACTCTTGAAATCTTTTTAAACTCTACATATTGCTCCTATTATTACATTTCATTGCTGAACAAAATTTAAATTTTGTTTAAAAGATTTAAAATTTTCTATTAGCACTATCTAATAAAGTTTATGTTGAGTAGTAAAAGCATTTAGAGAGTGCAAAGTAGTCAAATACGACACAATGGATGATGATAGAATTCATAAAGATGTTTCCACGATAATGCTTTCTCCTAGAAGCCAAAAACCATCTTTTTTGGTTGTCAATCTTTTTTCTTCCTAGTCTCTTCAGTAAAATGACAATGCTATCCAAACTTTATTAGATAAGCTATCACTCTCTTATGGATTTTATGATGAACAAAAATGTTTTTGATGTGTGAAGTGGTCAATTAACAAATAAAGGATATATAATTATGTAATTCGTAAAGATTTTTTTTCCTATTTTGCATTTAGTTTGTACTAGATAATTGTTGGGATTTCAAGTGAAATCAACATTATTCAAATAATTTAGAGGCCATAACTATAAAAACAAAGGAAATTCTTACTAATTAATAGTGTAGAGTCCATAACCATCAAAACTCTACGCATTGCCACTAATTTGTAGCATTGAGTCCATAACCACTAAAACTCTACAAATTCTCACTAATTAATAGTATATCTCAACTGATAACTTTTGAAATCTCTTTAGACTCTATATATGCTTACTACTAGTATATTTCACTACTAATTAAAATAACAATATTATCCAAAATATATTAAGTTATCTATCACCTCTTTCAAATAAAGTTTGTGCTGAATAAAAACATTTTGAGAGAGGGCAAAGTAGTCAAATAAGATGTAAACAATGATGAAAAATTTTCCAAAGATGCTTCCACAATAATGATATGAGTGTGTAGTTAAGTCCGTTTACAAAAGTATATAAATAATAAAATATAAATATTTTTATTAATTACAACTTTCAATCATTTCTCTCTCTCTCTCTCTCTCTCTCTCTCTCTCTCTCTCTCTCTCTCTCTCTCTCTCTCTCTCTCTCTCTCTCTCTCTCTCTATATGTAATCTATTGTGAAATTGATTATAATATGTGTTGGCGTGAGCTGTTAGAATAGAGAAATTATAGGAATCTGTTTTAATTTAGAATCCCATAATTCAAGGGACAAACACAATTTCAGCCATAAATGTTGTATAGCCTAGAATAACTCCCTAAAATTTCTCTCTGTATCTATATATCACTGTACTCAATTCTAAAGGAAATATAGAAGAAAAGAAGTTCCCTCCCATTCAACATGGTATCAAAGCAGGTTCTTAGGACCTCTGCTCAACCCACTTCGTGACCACGAAAAAAACCTCAAACGGCATGGAAGCCATGGCGAAACCCACTGATCTGAGGGAACAACTCAACCCCCAGACCGAATCAATTCTTACCAACCTGACGACCAAGATGACAGAAGTCTTGACCAGATCCCAGACCTCATCACACCCACCGGCGGCTGATTCTTCGATTGCTCCAATCGGCATCAAGTTGGATGGTTCCAATTATGCCTTATGGTCCCAAGTTGTTGAGATGTATATCTCTGGCAAAGACAAGTTGGGATATATCAATGGAGACTCTCCCCAGCCTCCAGAAACCGATCCATCTTTCAGGAGATGGCGAACTGAAAATGCCATTGTAAAGGGATGGTTGATCAATTCAATGGACTCTTCCTTAATCGCTAATTTCATTCGCTTCCCAACTGCAAAACAGGTTTGGGATTCTGCTGCTACAACCTATTTTGATGGGACAGATACTTCTCAAGTGTATGATCTCCAACGTCGTGTGACTCGAATGAAACAAGTTGGTGGATCCATTGAAAAATACTACAATGATCTTCAAGGCTTGTGGTGAGAAATCGATTTTCGTCATCCTAACCCAATGGAATGCACTGGTGACATTCAGAAATACAATTCAATTCTACAGGAAGATCGAGTGTATATCTTCCTCGATGGATTGGATGAACGGCTAGATAAGACTCTGAGTGAGGTGCTCCAATTAAAACCATTCCCTACGGTTGAACAGGCCTACGCTCATGTCCGATGGGAAGATGTCAAGCAGATGGTGTAGACACCCCAAATTGCACTACAAAATGAGAAAATAATGAAAACATTAATTGGGATTTGAAACAGGCCAAAAATGCATGAAAATCAATAATTCAAGCCTGGACCGTATTATATCTACGGGCTAAGCGCACCCGAAATTTGAATACGGATATACGGACATCGTGGGACCGTAAATCATTTACGGGCACATTAGATTCGTGCGAGTTTTATTCTTCTCTCGATTTCTGAGCCTTATCTTTAGTCCAATATCCCTTTAAATGAGCAAACTATTTATTTTATTCGTGCGAAATATCTTTGTGGATAAAGGATGGGCATGATCTTGTGTTTAACTCAAACTAAAACTCTATCTTGCCAAACCTTGGACCAACCATGCCCCTGGGTTTGCCTATAAATAGAGGGCCTTTCCTCAAGCAAAAGGCCACGAAATTTTGAAGAATCAAGAGCTCCAAGAGAAGAAGAGGAACCCCTGCTACTTTGCTTGCTCAATCCAGGTAAGTCCCTTTTCCCTTTTATTTTCTGTCTTCAATTCTAGATGTAATAGGATCATCTCTATTGCTGTAGAATAAGGCCATCTTTTGTATCTAGTATTCCTAAACTTGCCTCTAAGTACCTCAAGAGTCTCTCTAGCCGTAAAACGTGAAGAGAGAGCTAGGGGAAAAGAGAACAGGTGGATCCCTAGAATAGAACCCCATATCTGTTTTTCTCCTTTTTTTAGAATAAAGCCTGTGATTTTGTTTGTATAACCAAACCTATCTCCAAGTACCTCAAGAATCCTCTCTAGCCGTAAAACGTGAAGAGAGAGCTAGGGGAAAAGAGAACAGGTGGATCCGTAGGGTAGACCCCCATATGCTCTAATTTGTGAGATGTGGCTGCTTTGAATATCATGATCATGTTTTAATTGTTTTTATGATGAATCTGAATGAATAACATGAATCCATGATGTTTATAGCATGAGATCCCCACTTTTTTATAAAATTTGGATTTTTGCCACTTTTGCACCTACAGCACTGTTTTCGTGATTTTTGTGATATTAGGCTATGATCTTGGATTTATCATGATCAATATGATAGATCTAAATCCAGAAGCCTGAAAATAAATTCTAGGGTTTCATGATGTGTTTTTTTGAGTCATTTTTCATTATTGAGAGAAGACCCTACGGTCTAAGTTCTCCCCTTTTGATGTTTTTCATCAACGTGGGTATTTTTGGTTTTGATTTTTAGATTTAATGTGAAATATGGGCTTTATCTATGTCCTGGACCATTCAAGTTCAATTTTGAAATATTTTATAAAAATCATATTTTTCTAGATTTCTAGAATTTAACTTGAAGCCAGATTTTTGGATTTTTCACTTTAAATTGATTTTATTTGATTTTATCCCAATTTTATGTTGATCATGAAACCCTAGGAATGGTATGATCATATTTGAAAGTTCTGGATCAATCAGACTATTCATATGAAAAAACCATATAATTTTGTCTTTTTTGTGATTTTTCCTGATTTTTATAGCAAGCTTTTTCCTTTAATTTAACATGAACAATGCCTGGCAACCACCTTGTGTGGATGAATAGGGGTGCCTAACACCTTCCCTTGTTCATAACCTAATCCCCTTACCCATCTCTGGTTGTTTTTTTAGGAGGGTTATTTTTACCCTAAAATTGCCTTTTGTGCTTATTTGATATTTTGGTGTCCATTCACACCTAAATTGAATGGTGGCGACTCTTTGTTTAATTCAATCCCGTGTGATGATTGAGGAAGTCATTGGATTTGATGATGATTTTCCATGTCTCACAGATGGTAATGACATCAGGTGCAGATACTGCTCCTGGAGTGGTTATGGCATCCAAAGGAATCAAGGCAGGCTACTATCATACCCCACCGAAAACCGGGGTTCTTTCTCTGAGCAGTGGAAAGTCAAATCCATCCTCCAATTCTAAGGCTTCATCTAATGGCAAGAAATGCACTCACTGTGGTAACACCAAACATACCCGTGAAACTTGCTTCAAGTTACATGGATATCCAGATTGGTGGCATGATATTCAGGCACGGAAAAAAGGTGAAGCTTCCATTATTGATGACAGAACAGGGAGAGCTAATGTGGTCACCGGTGAACCTTCGCTATCCCTCACCTCCCAAGTAGAATCTTCACATAATCCAGGTAACTGCAGTAACGCACTTCATAGCTCTACTCACAATGAAGATGACAACTGGATTCTCGACTCAGGGGCTACAGACCACATGACATTTGATTCCAATGATTTCTCTCATACAACTCCGCCGAGACGAAGTCATGTTGCTAATGCTAATGGGGCCACTTATCCAGTTACAGGGGCTGGAACTGTGACTCTATCTCCTTCTCTTTCATTATCTCATACTTTACTGGTCCCATCTCTTTCCAATAAACTGATGTTTGTAAGCCAAGTTACTGCTGATCTCAATTGTGTGGTATTAATGTATTCTACCTTTTGTCTCCTTCAGGATATTCTCACCAAGGAGATAATTGGACGTGGTACTAAGAGGGGGGGATTATACTACATGGATGACTTCAGTCTGAGCAGAGCCAATCACATGCACCATACTGTTAACCACAAGGAAAGGCAGATTTGGCTATGGCACCATCGCTTGGGACATCCATCATTTGGTTATTTAAAGCACTTATTTCCAGATTTATTTTCCAATATAATGCACTCAAACTTGAAATGTGATACTTGCATTTTAGCCAAGAGTCATAGGGTCTCTTATCCTGTGAGCATGAATCAAAGTGCGATTCCTTTTGCTTTAATACATTTTGATGTGTGGGGACCTTCCCCTGTAACTACGTCCTCTGGTCATCATTGGTTTGTGATTTTTGTCGATGATTGCACTCGAATGACCTGGCTTTACCTACTGAAACACAAAGATGAAGTATTTGGTGTTTTCAAATCCTTTCATATCATGGTTCAGACACAATTTTCTGCTAAGATTCAGATCCTTCGTTCTGACAATGGAGTGGAATATGTTAATTAGCAATTTGAGGTATACTATCAGAGTCATGGTCTTCTCCATGAGACCTCGTGTTCTCAGACCCCACAACAAAATGGTATTGCCGAAAGAAAGAACCGGCATATCTTAGAAACTGCACGTGCTTTATTGATCGGGGCACATGTGCCTAGTTGCTACTAGAATGACGCTGTGTCTACGGCTGTGCATTTACTGAACTGTATGCCTACAAAAGTCTTAACATTCCAGACTCCATTAAAGGTCCTTTCTAATCATGTCCCATTACCTGCTGTTTTGATGATTCCTCCCCGAATTTTTGGATGTGTTGCTTTTGTTCACCTTCATAAGAATCAACGAACAAAGTTGGATCCATGTGCTGTCCGGTGCCTATTCTTGGGATATGGCTTAAATAAAAAAGGGTATCGGTGCTTTGATCCCACCACCAAACGTACCTGCATCACCATGGATGTTACTTTTCTAGAGTCCGACACCTTCTTTCCAGCACCGACATCCAATTCCACTTAAACCCATTAGAAGCCAAATAGAGTTAAGGGGTAGTGTACCTACATGGGGGATAAAGAACTTCAAACTTAAAAAACAAAAAAACAAAAAAAAACTTAAAAAAGAAAAAGTGAAAAGATCAAAGAAGAAGTCAAAAGACAATGGAACAAACAAGAAGAAAAGAGCATTGTTGAAGCACTTTTGCATCAACGCCAAAACAAGTCAGTGAGTCTAAGTCCAACCCATCATTTGCAACTTAAACTAAAAAATGGAACAATTCCAAACGCCCAATGGCAAGGAAATTCCCCAGAACTTGGAAGTGAGCTAAAGCAACGCAGAGCTTGCACTGGCGCTTCTGCATCTTTGAAAACATTAAAGGACTTGACTCATCGGTTATGTCGACAGAAATGCAAAGTGCAAAAATAGGGTTCTTTTTATTCTTTGTCATTCATCACTTTGGTGACTCTGACAAAGAGGGGCAGCTGTCAGCACCTCATTTTTTCACTATAAAATTGCCCAAGAAGCATATCTTAAACCGGCATATATGTGGGCACGTAAATCGAGGTTTTATAATAGACCCATCTTTTTGAAATAACAAGCCCATAATAAAGAGAATTCTGAGCCGATTCCGATGCACCAAACCGTGCTCAAATCGGATTTCAAACGGCTAAGTTATGAATAAAAGAAATAAAGGGTAGTTTAGGGATTTTTACAAAACTGAAATTGGATGCCACATGACAGCCATGTGTACGCCATGGTGGCTGCCATGTAACCAATGATAAATTAAAATTTTGTGGGGTTGTTTTAGTAAATAAGTAAGTTTCCTAATAGGGTTTCTTATGCAAATAAATAACAAAGTTAATAAAAGTTTAAGATTAAAAAAATAATAATAATAAAAATAAACAAAGAAAAATGAGTTGGACGAATTGGTCCAACTCATATTCTCTTGAGATATTGAGACAAAGCTTAAAAAAATATATAAGCCTAATAAAAATGTGGGACAAAATAGACTTTGACCAAACGTAATTGAATGAGGGTGTTTAAGAGAGGAAGAGGAAGAGTTAAGGGTTTAAGAGAGGAAGATGAAGAGTTAGTTGTTTAAGAGAAGAAGAGGAAGAGTTAAGGGTTTAAGAGAGGAAGAGGAAATGTTAGGGGTTAAGAAGTTGAAGGGGTGGGAAT